>JAHTLZ010003526.1:63876484-63944933 GCA_023846285.1 Phrynocephalus versicolor
ATTATTATTATTATTATTATTATTATTATTATTATTATTATTATTATCTCGATTCGTAAGACTGGCAACTGCAGTGCCCTTCTCTCTCAGGTATCCGAGAGTCACTTCCATTTTACTCATTCACAGTGTCTAGAACAGTGATGGCGAACCTTTTAGAGACCGAGTGCCCAAACTGCAATTCAAAACCCACTATTTTTTTTTTTTGCAAAGTGCCAATACAGTCATTTAACCTGTATACAGGTGGCTATGAAGGGGTGATGTCGGGTGCCCACAGAAAGGGCTTCGAGTGCCACCTTTGGCACCCGTGCCATAGGTTCGCCATCACTGGTCTAGATTGAACATTGTATTGACGCAGGGCTGTTTGGAAGGCTGGTGTGAATAACAGCTCCCAAGCCCCTCTTTCTGGTTCAGGGAGCTTAGCGACTGCTTCAGTGCTTGTCCCTGTTGAAGTGCAGTGGCCCAAACAGATGACCCAGTGCCTGCAGCTGATACCTATCCCTGTTTCCTGTTATGTCATGCTTCTGGATGGATATTTTCAGTACATTTTCTTCAGATGACATCATGAAACAATGCGCACAATGGAGTGTGTTGGCTACAATGAACTATAAATTAAGTCAGACAAGTCGAGCAGGCGTGGTATTCTCTATTCTGTTTTGAGCACAAAACTTTCCATTGCTCCCTGTGAGGCAGGAGCTGAGGACTGGAAATAGTGTTGTTTTTGCAAAATTGCAGGTAGTTGTGTGAAAAAGGCTATTTACAATATTTTCTTGATAGCAATAAGCTTTTGAAAACACCTTGGCGTGAGAAACAACCAAGTGATGGGGCTTTTGTTGTTTTGTAGTAGCTTTAAAAACAATAACTGTTGCAGCTCAACTTTTTAAAAGATATTTAAATAGTAATACAGTACCTTTAGAACTGCAGAGCTGGAAGAGAGTTTATGGATCTAGCCTCTGGTTGTGCAGCCGAAAGACATAAACCTTTGAGCTATCCAGCAGTTATCTGCACATATCTGCCCAGTGCAGCAATAGTCTTAAATATGTGAATTGACACAGTGGTCTTAGTCAGACTGCCCCGTGCATAGATATTGTTTTTCTTTATCTTGCGGAAGATACACAGTTTATAGTAGTTTTATGTCAATTATATGAAAGCCTCGTGGCGCAGTGGTTAAATGCCTGTACTGCAGGTAAAACTGTGCTCACGACCTGGGGTTCAATCCCAGGTAGCTGGCTCATGGTTGACTCAGCCTTCCATCCTTCCGAGGTCGGTAAAATGAGTACCCAGCTTGCTGGGAGGGGGCAATGTGTAGCCTGCATACTGTAATTAAAAAAACTGTAAACTGCCCAGAGACTACTAGAAGTGGTATGGGGCAATATATAAGAACACTTTTTTTTGGTCTGAAAGTCAAGCATCTAGTGCCACAGTAAATTTAAAAAAACTTTTGGGTGGCTTTTGTTTTGTGCTTTGAGTTGGGAATGGGAGTACAGAGGAACGAGAATGCAGCATTACAGATTTTTCTCATTGAAGCTGCAAACTCAAATGCAACTGCTGCTGAATTCTAATTTGCGAGGAGACCTACCTATACGGGTGCCTTGCAGTCTCTCCTGGGGATGATGCATGTTGTAATCTGATGGTCTAGATCAGTGATGGCGAACCTTTTAGAGACTGAGTGCCCAAACTGCGATTCAAAACCCACTAATTTTTCACAGTGCCAATATAGCAATTTAACTTGAATACAAGTGCCTGTGAAGGGCCAATGTTGGGTGTCCACAGAAAGGCCTCCGAGTGCCAGCTTTGGCACCCGTGCCATAGGTTCACCAACGCTGGTCTAGAAGACACTAGGTTGAACCAGGCTAGGATAGAAGGAAGAATTTTTGGATACTAAAAGGAAGCATCAGTCGATTATTTTAAAAATAAAATACTCCTGAGGTGACACTGGCAGAGCAAACATTTTTTTTTCATTGAATTTAAAAACATGCTTTCATTATACTTCCTGACATAAAATCTCACTTTCCCATCATTACATTTACCACAAAATGAACCAATCTTATTCCAGGTTTTTCCCCACTTAAGCTGTACAGGATTTAAAGATTATTTCTGATAAAACCAGTAGTTCCGCGGTCTTCACCATAGTAAGTAATATGTTTCTTCAAGCCAATATATTTTTTTGTGGTTATATTCTTTAACCTATCACAGAAAATAGTGTGGAGCTCTGCCGTTTTTTCATACTGGGAATACCTCACATTTTTTTTTTTTTAGTAAAATCACTTGATTATTTAGGCAAAGTATTTAGAGCTAGTCTAATTTATGCAATTTTCACTAGTATATAATTTATAAAATAGCTTATAAAGTATCTCAATGTGACTGCAGCTACATGAAGGGATGCAAAACAGATCTATAAATGGTTTTCCTGAGACTAATATACAGATGAAACACAAAAAATTCGAATATTGTGCAGATGTTCATTTATTTCAGTAAGTCAGCCCAAAGGGTGAAACTAATATATGAGATAGATTCATTACATGCAAAGCGAGATATGTCAAGCCTTACTTTGGTATAATTGGGATGATTCTGGCATACAGTTTATGACAACCTCGAATTCACAATCTCAGAAAATTAGATTAGTGTGAAAAAGTTCAATATTCTAGGCTCTAATCAGCTAATGAATCCATAACACCTGCAAAGGGTTCCTGAGCCTTTAAATGGTCTCTCAGGCTGGTTCAGTAGGGATCACAGTCATGCTGACCTGACAGTTGTGCAGAAAACAATCATTGACACCCTCCATAAGGAGGGAAAGCCCCAAAGGCACAGATTGCAAAAGAAGTTGGATGTTTCCAAAGTGCTGTACAAAGCACATCAATGAAAAGTTATGAGGAAGGGACAAGTGTGGAAGAAAAAGGTGCACAAGCCGCAGGGGTGACCGCAGCCTGGAGAGGATTCTCAAGAAAAGGCCATTCAGAAGTGTTGGGGACTTTCACAAGGAATGGGCTGAGTCTGGAATTAGTGCCTCAAGAGCCACCACACAGAGACGGATCCTGGACATGGGCTTCAAATGTTGTATTCCTGTTGTCAAGCCGCTTCTGAACACTGTTGCTCAGTGGTCCAAAGTCCTCTTTTCTGATGAGATCAACTTTTGCGTCTCATTTGGAAACCAAGGACCCAGAATCTAGAGGAAGAATGGAGAGGCACACAATGCACGATGCTTGAAGTCCAGTGTGAAGTTTCCACAGTCTGTGTTGATTTGGGGAGCCATGTCATCTGCTGGTTTGGTCCACTGTGCTTTAAGTCCAGAGTCAATGCAGACGTCTACCAGGAGATTTTGGAGCACTTCATGCTTCCTTCTGCAGACAAGCTTTATGGAGATGCTGACTTCGTTTTCCAGCAGAACTTGGTACCTGCCTATACTGTCAAAAGGACCAAAACCTATTCAATCACTATGGGATTACTGTGCTTGATTGCCCAGCAAACTCACCTGACCTGAAAGAGAAAGATGAGGGACATGAGACTGAACAATGCAGCAGAGCTGAAGGCCACTATTGAAGCATCCTGGTCTTCCATAACATCCCAGCAGTTGCACGGGCTGATAGCATTTATGCCATGCCACATTGAGGCAGTAATTGATGCCAAAGGGGCCCAAACCAACTACTGAGTACATATACACACGCTTATACTTTTCAGACGTCCAATATTGTTCTATTTCCAATCCTTGTGTTATTGATGTCATGTAGTATTCTACTTTTCTGAGATTGTGAATTTGGGGTTTTCATAAGCTGTACGTCAGAATTATCACAATTATACCAAAGTAAGGCTTGATAGATCTCACTTTGCATGTAATGAGTATATCTCATATATTAGTTTCACCTTTTGAATTACTGAAATAAATGAACATTCTAATTTTTTGAGTTTCATCTGTATTTCAGTTTAGGTAAGTTGGAAGAACACAATACAGTGGACCCTTGTATAACAAACGGTTTGTATAACAAAAAATTTGTGCAACATAAAAAATTCCGGAGATAGGGAAAATTTGCTTAACAGAATCGCCTATGGGGCGAATCCATACAACATAAAAATGGTTGCAGTTAGGGATTACTATGTTTGCAATGCATTCCTATGGGAAAATTATATAAAGGAAAGTTTGCTTAACATAATTTCATTTGGAACGAATTAATTCCTTTATACAGGGTACCACTGTATTTGCCTGAGAGAATAACCAAAAATTGGCTAGCCTATAGGAGAGAGGTGTATCCAGGCGAGTTATTACTAATTTACTGCTTATGGTTTGATTTCTGTTTAGCTTGTAAACCACCCAGAGTAGCCATGTAGCTAGATGGAGTGGTATATAAATTTAATAAAACAAACAAACAAACAAACCCTATTTTTACTTATATCCCTTTTGTACTTTTATTGCTTTTCTAATTTTTTGAATGGCTCTGCTTTTGTCTTCCATCTCTTCTGTATTTATTTACATTGCTGCTTTTATTATACTTACTTTGTTAGGTTTTGATTGGGTAATTAAGCTGATGACATCATTGGCTTTCATCTGAGTAAGTGTGTACAAGAAGAGTTTGCCCCATGTATTTGTTTCCTTTTTTTTTAAAGCTACATCTGTTTTATTCTGTCCTGCTTTGAAAAGCTAGCAGCTATACACAGAGGGATTAGCATTACATAGAGATTTGCAGAATCAGACTTTTTAATTAAAAGTGGTGAATGAAGCTTGCTGGAGCACTTCTGATTACTCATACAAAAGCTTTAAGAAGCGAAATTAGAGTAATGGAGTATTAGGAAGTGATCTTTCCATTCTTTAATATCTCATGTCATTTAGGCTTGCAAACATTAATGGGATGCATTCTGATCTCAGTTCTCCTAGTGGAAATACATATGCCCATTAAAGAAAAGAGCTTACTTTGGATTTATCTAGGTGGAACTGAGATCTGATATATTTGTGCTATCTGGATTAAATATATATATACAGTGATAGGGAAAAGCAAGATTAAGTTTCTGAAATGCTTTCAATTCTTCCATCTTATCTTTAAGGAATACATACTTTTAAGATGTCAGAATTTGTGATGCAAACGTATTCATTGTCTTTTTGATTCAGAAAGAGCCTATTTTATTGTTTGTGTGCAATGTGTTGATAGTGAAGTTTATCCCTCTTCACATAGTTACTGCTTTCAGGCAGAGAACAGCTAGTGTTCTCAATAAGTACTGTACAGTATTAACATCCATGAAAAGATCATCCCTTCTCTTTTGTGCTTGTGTTTCAAGATAGCAAAGAGAGTTCTTTGCCATGCACATACACTGTACCTAGAAAGAAAAGCATAGTGTTTTTTTTTTAAATTAAGGCTGACATTTAAATAGAATGTCATCCTTAATTTAGAATAATTATAGAATCAGTATTTTTGTAGATACAGTACTCCAGCCTTATCTTTATACCTGTCATATACCTCTAATTAAAAGCTCCATTCCTTCCAATGGGAAAACATAAACAACAGTGACTTGGAGCAGGAACACATTTCAGAGGTTTTTTTGGCAACATTATTTGCCCTCCCCCCAGCTCAGAAAGTATGAAAAACATAGAAGCAGGAGACAGGTATTAAGAAATCTGTCTGTGATACCACTGCAGTAACAAGAAAAGAGAAATCAAAAGAGGTGGGTGTGGGGCAAAAGATAAATCCCAACTGTAGTAGAATGGATTTCTGACCTAATGCAAGCATTCATTTGCACATACACTCAGTCTCAGTGTAACTAAGCTGTAGTAAAGAAGCCAAAAAAAGGCAGAGCCCGGGAAATAAGCTACAAGACATCACTGGAAGTCTGCAGCTTAAGAAAAGGTGGATGGAGCATCCGGAAGGGATCTTAAGACTTTTTCAGGGATCAAGTGTTCCGTCTCCTCCTCGAGCATCAGCTCAGTGGTAGTGATACTGTGTATTAGTTTCAGTTTCCCTTTCATTGCAGGTTGCGCCTGGCCAAATTGAATACAAGGGATTTGTGTGTCCTTCCTTCCCATGAGCAGCCTAGGCCTAGGACAGTGATGGCGAACCTTTTAGAGACCGAGTGCCCAAACTGCAATTCAAAACCCACTATTTTTTTTTTTTGCAAAGTGCCAATACAGTAATTGAAGCTGTATACAGATGGCTGTGAAGGGGCGGTTTCGAGTGCCCACAGAAAGGGCTCTGAGTGCCACCTTTGGCACCCATGCCATGGGTTCACCATCACTGGCCTAGGGCTACTTGTTCTGCTCTGTGGTCATTGTAGGAGTGCACAAATAGCCCCAATTCGCTTGATATTTATACAGTTGTCTGGTGACAGTGCATGATTCTTAATACACACAGGTGTTTAAATGTCTTACCTGCTCCATTTCCAAAGGTTTCAAAAAATCTCCTAGAAAATGCAAGAGTAAAAAGAGGGGAAACAAGTGACACATTATGTCAGAGGGAGTAACTGTTCCTGCTCCTTTAACAGTAGATGTGGAGCTGAAACTTATATGTGAATTCTTATCCACCTGAATTTCTGTGACCATAGATTTTGATAGCTGAGACTGCAGCAGAAATACCATGTCACATAGAATTTCCATGACGCATTTGCTAGATTTTGTGAAAGGGGTTGTAAAAGGGGGTTCCTGGATGGCCCTTGAGGTCTCTTCCAACTCTATGATTCTATGAAACAAAGAACAGGGCCATGTTTTGAAATGTGCTTGTTGTTCTGAACGCTCTCATTCTGTTGTCCCAGTGTTCAGTGAAGACGTGTGTTTTAGATCTTTCTCTGCCCCTTGAATTCTCCTGCTTCAAAGGTGTCAAGAATATGGAAGAGTTCAGACAGGGCTCATTGTACATAAGATATGTGTGGGCTGAATATGAATTCCAAGGTTAATTCTGGTACTTAAGTCCTCATGGCCCTTACATATGGCAGGAGATAGAACATGAATCTAGCCCATGCTTCTTTTATTATTGCATCAACAATACAGGCTTTTATGTGTGAACTTGGGAATACTTTGCCCGCTGCATGTTTGGGCCTACAGCTGCCATAGTCTTTTAGATTGGCTGTGTTGTGAGATACGCCTAGCAGAGTGCTTGCTGGCCTTTAAGAAAGCAATAAAGACCTTGCTCTTTAAAGAGGCATATGGCAACCGCTAACGTGTCCTGTCCATTTGTTTATTTGTTGCTCTTTCCCTGGAACTTGTTTATACAGTAGTTGCTCTTGCTGGTTAGCTTTCTTTTTTTGTTTTATCTATTTATTTTAATACTTAATATTTGATATGTTGTATTTATTGTAAACCACCCAGAGTTCCTTTTGGAAGACCTGCAGTAAATGAATGAATGAATGAATGAATGAATGAATGAATGAATATTGACAGAGACTCTTTGAAGTCTCAGGCGCCTGGAGGAGCAATGGTTGGCCATGCCTGCTATAGAAAGAAATTTCATGTTGCATAGTAGCAACCCATATCGTTTTCTCGGAAAGAAGTTGACATGTGCTTTAACAAAGTTTGCATCAGTCGGCTGATGAGAAGGCTAAGGAATAAACATTGATTTAAAACTAGTTTTATAAACTGCCATCGGTGGCTTTGATATTATAGCTTGTAGAAAAACAGTTCACAGAAGAAAGGATATGGGGAAGCAGGCCCCACAGAAACACCTCTTTGCTGTAATAGTATCATACCTCTCTGCTCATCAAATGACATGCTTGGTAGGCAGAAGACCGCCAGGCATCTCTGAAGTAATTGCAGATCAAAGGTCAGCTGATGGAACGGAGCAAGGGCTCTGTCAGTGAGAAGAGGTTTTAAAGCCTGCACCTTGTTTAACACTCCAGTGATAAAAACCTATTGGACTGAGTGAGGGTTGCTTTGTGACAAGTCAGCAGGAGGTGAGGGCTTGTAAACCAGGAGTGACAGTGCCCTAAGAGGGGGGAGGACAGTGCAAAGGAACTGTTGTCATGCTAGGCAGCAGCTGCAACAGCACCTAGCATCAGAGATCCTTGGAATGTAGCTCTTTAAAGCCCATTGTATATAACCATAAGAAAGGAAACTGAGTGGAATGTGGTGTGTGTGTGTGTGTGTGCTCGCGCATGTAGACAAAACAGTTGAAATATATCCCCACTGATAGGAAGAGTGGTTGGAGGGGCAAAGAATGCAGTGGTGCATTGATCAACCACACATTGGTGGGACTGAGACTCCAATGGACTCCATTATGCATTCTTTTGCCATTGTTCCTGGCTATGAACTGGTTTGTTTCAAGAGGGGCCAAACAGGAATTTGGATTTGCATTTCCTAGCAACAAACCTTTGCTTTATGCATACCTGTCTTTCCTGTGATTAATGTTGAGCCGCTATTATTAAGTTAAGGATACTGACTTGTCTAAAAAGTCTTGTGTTGTGGAGATGGTGATGATGGCATTTCCCTAGGGTTAGTCACCTTGCATATATGATAGTCACCTTGACTGCTAAGTAGATGGGGCTAGAGATGCACAATTTCCGGAAATTTTGAAGCTCAGGGAAAAAAATGTTTTTTCCCTCCATTTTTTTCTGGAAAAAATGGAAATTTTCAGGGGGGAAATGAAAATAATGCTACATTAGCACTCCCCCCTTTTACAGCTTGAAAGTCATTCTCTTACTTTAGGAACATAAAATATGACTATTGACAATTTGACTTGGCATAAAATTATCATAACTAGCATTTAAAATATAGTGTATCCAAACAATTTTTACAAACAGAATTTACTTTTTCAAATAATATTTATTTGTATTTGTAAGTAACAAATGGAGTAACAATCTCCTGAACTGTTTACTAGTTTATGTGGAACAAAAAAACCCTACAAAACAATGCTTAAGAATCCAGAATTAACAATTATTCATATTTCCTCTCCACAGTGTTAAATAAAAATAAAATATATAAAAACCTCATTCTCATAAAAAGAATTGAAGAGGGGTATGTATCGAAGGGAGTGGGACTAAGTTTCAATGAATGGGCATGAAATTTAATCTGAATCATTTTTGTTGCTCTGTATTTTCTTCCAGTGTTTTGAGGCCTAGCTAAGAGGGCAGAATAGAACCAAACACACTCATCCACATGCAGAAACAAAAGTCAAACCTTTTTCTTTCTCTTGTGACAATAGCAGCACTCCCTAAAGGAAGAAATGCATCTTCTTGCATTGGAGAGTTCAGTTTGTAACCTAGGACTTGCTTATCCTCAGTGCACAGAAATTAGAATAATCTGATACTATGCATATTTTTTAGAAATGATTTGGAAAATATTTAAACACCCTATCTTTTGTTTGTTTGTTTTTGTTTTGGGAAATAAACCCCAAAAGGCTTCAGGAAAAAATGGAAAAAAAATTCCCCCAAATCTTTCCAGTTTCCCCCCCAGGCCTTCACATCTCTAGATGGGGCCTGCGTGTTTAACAGAGCATTCTTCAGTATCAGTAGCATTGGATGAGGTCCAAACACTATGAAATGGGCAATGAGAGCCACTTTCAGCAGTTGCAGGGTCACTCTTGTTTCTGAAATAATACACCACCAGTTACTTCCTCCATCTTTTTTTACAAGTGCTACAATTTGTGTCTCACTTAGTGGTTTACATAAACCTACATTGTTGGAGTATTAATCTTTTTTTCAAAAAAGGACAAAGGGAACACTTGAGTTTGAATCCCTGCTTTGTGGTGGAAACGTATGGTGTGTGTAACAAGTAAACCCACTCCTTAAACATCTCACCTTGAAAGCCCTACAAGTTGCACTTTGATATTATCACATTAAAAACACAGAGTAAAATCCACTTGGTAGTCCCAAGCAGAGCCGATTCCACAGCCAGGTACCTAAACCATGGTGTGGACGTGGAGTTCTAGCCAACTTCTTTTGTGAGTTTTGGCATTTTGTGTGTATAGTATGTCGTCTATGAATCATCTGAGTTTCCATTATTTCTTATGGCAAAATGTGCTTTGATATATGATTGCTTTGGTTTACAAGCATGTTTCTGGAATACATTATGCTTGTAAATCAAGATATGTGGAAGAACAATTTCTCAGGTGCCCCTGGTTTTCCTTCTTATTTTTTATTGTTAAATTACACTTGGGCCATCACATAGAAAGTGTCTTAAAAAGTATTGTCCTTTGGCAGCCTTCCCGATAAAGAACAATACTTTGCAAACCATAATATGAATTAGACAAGTTGTGGTTTCTAAAAACCATAGTTTGCCTCTCAGCTGGATAAAAAATGCTATTTGAAGAGTGCTTCTAATTGGTGGATGATGATTTTGAGGAAACCAGTTTTTCTAGCTTGGATATAATGGCCAACTGGGGTTTGTAACAACCAGTAAGCAAGGAATGAAATAGAAGCATTCAAGGGAAATCAGAGATGGAAAAAGAGGCATACAGGTGAAACTTGAAAAATTAGAATATCATGCAAATGTTTATTTATTTCAGTAAGTCAACGCAAAAGGCGAAACTAATATATGAGATAGACTCATGTATATGCTAAGCAAGATATGTCAAGCCTTACTTGGATATACATGTGATGGTTCTGGTGTACAGCTTATGAAAACCCCAAATTCACAGTCTCAGAAAATTAGAATAATGTGAAAAGGTTCCCTGTTCACAGTAGTGCGTCAAGAGCCACATCCATGCCACGCTGCATTGAGGCAGTAATTGATGCCAAAGGGGCCCAAACCAAGTACTGACTACATATGCGTGCTTATACTTTTCAGAGGTCCGACATTGTTCTATTTCCAATCCTTGTGTTATTGATGTCATGTAATATTCTAATTTTCTGAGATTGTGAATTTGGGGTTTTCATAAGCTGTATGCCACAATCATCACTATTTTACCCAAGTAAGGCTTGACGTATCTTGCTTTGCACATAATGAGTCTATCTCATGTATTAGTTTCACCTTTTGAGTTGACTTACTGAAATAAATGAACATTTGCACAATATTCTAATTTTTCATGTTTCCCATGTATATTATATATATTATACATTATATATTATAAAACATAAATATAACATTTTCATTTGCTCCATTGCAGTATAAGTTGATTCATTCCCGTCCTTCACTGTTTACATGGATTTGTTAAAATCCAGGATGTAATATTTAATCTTTGGGTCGGTGCTTCTTTTTTGTTGCACTGTTGACATCGGTCAGGTTCCTTCATAAAATTGTTCAGCATCGATGACCTATTTCTAAGCAAGATCATTGTGGCAAAAAGTGTGGGGATTGGGGTCATATTAGCTCACTGTATTCTAAGTGAGGTCTTTAGAACACTCCAATTGTTGCATCTTAAGCCCTACTTTAATGAACTTCATCACCCTATTGCTTGGAATCCTCACATGCTGTGGCCTATAGCAATTAGGCCAAGGCCAACCGTCCACCAGTACATGCAGTTGTACTTGTTCTTCTGCATTTTAAAAAATTTAGATGTTTTCCTTTTTGCAGCTTCTTTTTGATATTTTAAAAACTCCTTTTCTTTGTACAGTTCATCAATATTCTCTTAACTGGATTTATGTATTTTATTTCAAGGCAACCTTAGTTGTTGGCATTTTCCATCCCAGTTTCCTTTTATGCTCTTTCCTGGATAACAAAGCTGTATGGTGCCTGACGCTGTGCCTATTGTGTCGATTTATTAACTGTGTCAGAATAGATGTTGGGAATGCTGGGAAAGCTGTCTTGTGGATAGCGACAGTTGATATTGATTATGACAGTTCCTGGACTCCAGTGGTTTCTCACGCAGTAAATAGGATTTTTTTATTTTATTTTCTCCATAGATGATGTGATATACCTCATTGTGGGGTGTCCCCGACCCCCAGGGTGTGGTTGGAAAAGCTCTTTGGTTGAATGCCTTTATAGTTATGTGAGAAGAACTGCAAGAATAGCTTGTACTGTAAATAGCAAAACCATACAAGCTCTTTTTGCTTAGGAACTTGAGAATGACGCATCAATGTCTTCAAAATGCCAGCAGTCACAAAAGGAACATGAGTTGTTGTTCTGAGCTCTCCTTCAAAGTGGCAGTTCACTCTGTCTTTCTGCTCACTAAATATATTAGTAAGATGTGTCCAATATTCTGTTATACTGAACTCTGCGGTCCTTGGCCATGAACATAGTTTATTGAAAGCCACAGACACTTAACCTTTTACTTGAATGACATGGGGATGGCACTTTAAAGTGCACACCCCACATCCTACAGAAGTAAAATCCCATTGATTTCTAATTGTTCGAAACTTCGTTTGCAATGGACAAGGGGTTATTGTGAAAAATCTTGAAAAACTGACTGATACTGTCTCTGCATTTTTTAAAAAAACTGGATACTGAAAACATGTAATTAAAGGCCTGGAAAAAAAGAGTTGGATCAGAATATTTAAAGAGTTGGCTATTTGTCACTGTCAACTTTCACTGATCACAAATAGGTAATCAATGATTGCCTACCAATGCAATGTATTTTATTACATTATGATAAACCTCTGTGCCATCTGCTGTTCAAATAAGTGTTTAGCTATCTCACTGAAATTAATGGGACTTCAAAGTCATAGCTAGTTCATATACCTAAACTGTTATGGTTATACAGCTATAACATTAAAAACTAGAATATTGTGCAAATATTCATTTATTTCAGTAAGTCAACTCAAAGGGTGAAACTAATATATGAGATAGACTCATTACATGCAAAGTGAGATATGTCAAGCCTTACTTTAGTATAATTGTAGAGACAAACCAATCTGGAGTTTACATGGCTTGAAAAGTCCTATGTTTTAAACAGCTAATTAACCTAAACACAATGTATTCCTATCACCTCTGTGCAGTTCAGCTGAATGAAATATAAGGAGGGTGTTAGTAAAAAGATAAGCTGGTTATCCACTAGCAATCTCTTTAGAAGAAATGACCTGACTTATATATCCTTTTCTCTGAAAAGGTCACTGATCTCTTTTGGCATCCAGATAAATACAATGCTAATTGTAACGAGACCTTTATTTTCTCACTCAAACGGTGGTTGGGACTTGCAGTGTTCAGTGTAGGGGAGCGCAAGTGAGGAGGCAGCACCATAAAGGCACTAAGTCTTTGATGCCCTTCCTCATTCAAATCCACCAAGCCTACTGAATACTTCCAAGTATTCCAGCTATGCATCTGCTTGATAATCAGGTTTCAGCATGATTGATGTTAAAGGATGCAGATGATGCTACCAATTAACAAACGGGACAATTCTAAGCATTTCTATTCCTGCTGATTTTTAGCCCACTGTGGATATTCAGCTCTAGTGTTCATATATATTCATTTTTATCTGGAGCCTTCCTGGTTTGAAGGGGCTGTGATTTAAATCTTTGAAACAATCTGGTGCTGAACCTTTGTGGATACAATATAAGAGTGTATCCACTTAAGCAACTTTTATGGATACAATATAATAGTGTTTCCACTTAAGCCACACTTAAAGAGAAGTTGATGTATTGCTTTATTCCTTCTTTTAGGCCAGAGTATATGGTTGACATATTACAGGGCATTTATACTGTGGACTAATCTGTGGAAATGCCCTCAGTATTGTTAGTACTGTAATAGGCTTTATCAGCCATAGTTTAAATAAAAGTTGCAAACTTTCGGCAAACAAACAAGTTCACTGTTAAGTCAAAACTTCCACCTGAGCATTCTATTTATTTCTGTAACTTACAATAATGTGTTTTAGTGTCCGCTGTAAAATATAACTCAAGACAATTGCAGACATCAAAAGAAGAAATTATTAAATAATACTAAACCCTTAAAAAAGATCAAATGTTAAAAATATTAAACCCTTAAAAATACTAAAATGATATTTGAAAGTAAATTCATGAAAGAGACACTGGGACATGGAGTAAAATCAGTGCCGGAGTGCTTTATCCTGCTCAGATAATTGTTGCAGCAAAGATGGAGGTTACTAATGGAGAAATTAAAGAGCTTTCTTATGTTGGGGCCTTTGGAGATGATATTCCCATTTTCTTAGTATATTTCAGTTACCAACCTCATATACTAGTCTCAATTGCATAAGTTGCTCATTTGCCCAGAAGTGATTGCAAATCTCAGGAAATTGCCTGCAATGATGTGGAACAGAAAAACATCAGACTTTTGTAGCCAAGATTTAGTGCAGTAGTGTACTTCAGTATCCCAACAGCAGAACGGGGATTTATTTCCCCTGTCTTTCCCTGATGCAGCCTTTTGCAGTGCCACACACTTACTCCAAAACCCTACAGAGCACAATCTGGGGGGAAGCACTGTATACTTGTTGTCTCTTACTATGTATATGGTCCTTCAGTGTTGTAAGCAGCCATCTTGGGTCCTTCCCAAGGAAAAAGGTAGAATAAAAATATTTTAAATAATAAAATTAATAAATTCACAGGCAGCTGTAGAAGATAATATGGGTGGCAGGTTTTGGAAGAAGCAGTGGACTATAGTGGAAACATATATTTCTATCCATGCCATAATCTTTTTCATAGAGAGGTCTCTATTGCTAAGAGTGTATTGTTCCAAGAAAATACAGAGCAGTCTTAACCTGCTTTGGCACATGTCTGTAGAAGTGGCAGATGTACTCAACCACTGGCAGAGAAAAATTGACCCATAGTGGATATGCCGGTCTGAGGACCCCCCCCCCCAAACGCCTGTGGAAAGCTTCTCATAGGTAAATCTACTGAGGGTGGTGTTCCTACCGGTGATTGGGTAGCCTAGAGTAGCACTAGGTGCCATTCATTTTGGTGTCATCACAACTGGGCCCCTAGCCTAGACCAGCTTTAGACTGACATAGATAATTTTCCTCCTTCCTATCCGTTTGCTTTGCCTCCTCCCCTATACATTCAGGGATTACTGTGCTAAGTACTAGCAGGAAGGATAGGTACATTGCCAGTTAAATTTGCCATTTTAAAGGTCTACTTAATTTTTCTTCAGGTGGCGATTCTTAGGAAGTATACAATTACATATATGTATGAATATGTTGGCACAGAGAAAGTCTATTTACTTGTAAACGGAAAGGATACACATGATATAGTACACTCAGTTAATTCCAAATTGGAGCACTGGAAGACTTTTTCATTCAGCACTTTCTGAAAACCCCCATTTACTACTCAGTTGCTAGGTACCAAGAATGACATCATAATGTTTTAAACGATGATTTCATATACTGTATTTACTGGGTGTTGAGGCTAGACTGCACATGTACTTTGAGATGTAGATTTCTGAACACTGTGGAGTTGGAATAGTTCCTTTCTGTCATGACACTTATTAGTCTTTAGAAAAGAAACCAGATTGTGGTTTTGTTTATGATTATTCTAAAGCTCCTGGAATCCCTCCAGGCTGAGCATAGTTCTACTTTGTTGAGTCTGCGCCTCCTGCTACTGCGGATAATTTGGGAGCTATACAGCCTAAAGTGACAGCTCCATGGCCTGTGTTGCAAGCTGCCAGTTATTCATTTGAAATACATCCACTTCCTATCTAAAGAACTTGCTGGCTTGTCCTCATCTTGGGGGTTTCATCAAGAATGCCAGTGGGTCATTCTCCCCACCCCTCACTGCTGCTGCCCCCTTGGTGCTCTTTGTGGGAATTTGGCCCTCTATCAGGAGATGTCCTGGGGAACATTTAGAATTTCACACTGGGGCGTGATCCTTATTCACATGCACAGCTCACTTCTCTATAGCCCAGCTCTTAATTTTCCTCCTGTGGTGTTTTTGCTCAGAGTCACTTTTTACATTTGGGAGAAAATGCACTGTACTGGGAATTTAACAGCAGTAGAAGAAGGTGGAAAAAAATTATAAATGTACACGTGCCACTTGTATGAAAATCTGCATGCATAAAGACAGTAGCAAAAAAAGCAGGTTTACCAGAACACACAACTTTTTGCATGTTGTAGCATAGAGGGGACACCCCCCATCAAGACTGTATATGCCTCTGTGTAACTTATAGTTTATGCTCCATGAATGCAACAAGATTGTGGACCTGCATGATAGCAAGTTTACAGTCCAAGGATCCAGCAAGATAGTCAGTGTTTTCCTCACAGCTGATTCAGCATGTCTTTTTCTATTAGCAATGTCAGAGATAAATCAAATTATATGATATGCTTCAAAAACCAGAACCTGCCGCACCTTTTTTAACATGTGTGGACACTTCTCCAAGGAAGACAACCTGTATGGGCAATTCCATTGAAGAAAAAAAAGGGGGATCTATGTGACCATTACTAAATACAAATGCAAGACTAGCCTATACGTGATACCTTTGGTATGGGTAGCAGCTTCTCTTTCTGTAAACTACCCCTGGAAAGAACAGAGAAACAATGTGCTTTTTCTTCCCAGGGGCGTCTCACATTTCACGTCCTGCTGCCAGTGGAACCTGAGCTTTCTTGGTTGCAGTTTGAGAAGATAAAGGGGTTCAGGGGAGGAAGCTGGCAATGGCAAACTGGAGTACCAGGAAACAGGCTGGGCTATTGGTGAGGGCGGCCACTGGGAAAAGCCAGGTGCCCATTCCTTATTGGGTTTGGGACTTCTGTTCCATCTGTCAGTGGCCAAAGACGTCAGAGACTCATGTTGAGCTGCTTGGGTTTTTGAGTTGTTGGACAGATATAAAAATAATGCTATTCTCAGAGGAGAGGCTACTGGCTGTTGCAGTTGTAAACCAGATCCATCACTAATAGAAAAGATGGTCAGCACTTTGTTTCTTGCTTCTGCATGTGAGATAACTCAGCATTCCCATGGTGGAGGAGGCTTTGAGCATAAATATGTGGAAGCACTTTGGAGGAGGTTCCTCGAAACGACTCTGATTCTTTTCTTCTTCTTTTTCCTTCTAGATGGCATCCATAGCGTTACAGCACTTTGTACCTTACGGGTGACGATCATCACGGATGACATGCTCACCAACAGTATCACTGTCCGGTTGGAAAATATGTCCCAAGAGAAATTTCTTTCCCCACTACTTGCTCTTTTTGTGGAAGGCGTGGCTACTGTCCTGTCAACAACCAAAGAAGGCATTTTTGTCTTCAACATCCAAAATGACACGGATGTCAGCTCTAATATTCTGAATGTCACATTCTCTGCGCTGCTTCCTGGTGGTATCCGAAACAAATTCTTCCCCTCTGAGGACCTTCAGGAGCAGATATACCTCAACCGGACTCTCCTCACATTGATTTCTACCCAGCGAGTTCTGCCTTTCGATGACAACATTTGTCTGAGGGAGCCTTGCGAAAACTACATGAAGTGTGTATCCGTTCTTAAGTTTGACAGCTCTGCTCCTTTTATCAGTTCAAACACCGTTCTGTTCCGGCCCATACACCCTATCAATGGGCTGAGGTGCCGGTGTCCCCCTGGGTTTACAGGTGACTACTGTGAAACGGAGATTGACCTCTGCTACTCAAACCCTTGTGGAAACAATGGACTTTGTCGAAGCCGAGAGGGAGGCTACACTTGTGAATGTTATGAAGATTACACGGGTATGTTTCCCCCCTTTTAAAATTAGTGTTATGTATTGTGCAATTAAGGAAAACGAGTCTTTTGGCTTTCTCAGTGAATCCAAAGATCAAAAGTATTATAGGGTGACATTTAAACCCAAGTATAAATAGAATCAGTAGAGGGGTTGTAAAGGGGCGTGGTGGCTCAGCGGACTAGAGCACTGAAACTGTTCGCTGCAAAGTCCGCAGCTCAGTGGTTCGAATCCCAGGCGCCACGCAGTGGAGTGAGGTCCCGTTTTTAACCCCAGCTGCTGCCAACTTAGCAGTTCAAAAGGATGTAAATGCAAGTAGATAAATATGTACTGCCATAAAAAGTGGGAAGGTAAACAGTGTTCTGTGCATCCATGCCGGCTACATGGCCATGGACTTACACAACACGGCTCTTTGGATTGAAAACGAAGATGAGCACTGCTCCTAGGGTCAGACACGACTAGCACGCATATGTGCGGGGAACCTTTACCTTTACCTTTACCTTTTAGTGGAGTTGTAGCTCAGAAAATGTGCCTTGTGTACAGAAAATATGGTGATTAACACATGACCTTTCCTATTCAGTGATCTAAGCTACATGAGTCTTCTCTGTGTGTGTCTTCTCTGTGTAAGGTTATATGCAAGGATGAAAGATGCCATGTACCCAATTTTCATATTTTATGGAATTTTTACCTTTCCCTCATACTGGTGAGATGGCTGTATTGTAATATAAATTATTTAGTATGGATGGAAGAGTATACATGATCAAAGTGGCCCTACACAGCCTCTAAGCCAGTGGTTCTCAACCTTCCTAAGGCTGCGACCCTACAGTTCCTCATGTTGTAGTGACCTCTTGTCCTGCTTGGAAGAGGCCAAAAGCCCCCTTAGGCAGGCTACTGCCATTGGTGCCATAGAGAACTTCTATAGGCCAATCGCAGCCTCTGGTGCCATTGACTGACACCCCTTCCAACCTATCAAGCTGTAACCCACTCTTTCCCCCCCCTTCCCCGCCCCCCAGACATAAGCTTCTTTGCGCCTTTTTCTTTACTGGCTCATAGCGACCCCTGTGAAATGGTTGTTCAACCCCCAAAGGGGTCCCGACCCCCAGGTTGGGAACCACTGCTCTAAGCAAAAAGGAAATCAAGGTGTGTTGCTTATATACTGCCTCAGAGTACTTAAAGTCTGGATGGTTTACAGTTTAATTATGCCCCCTCCCATGCCCCTGGTAACATTGGTACTTAATTTACTGACTTCGGAAGGATGCAAGCTACCTAAGCCCATCAGGATCAAATTCAGGTTGTGAGCAAAGTCTTGGTGTTGTACTGCAGTTTAGCCATTGCACCACCAGGCTGTAAGCAGTGGGTATGGCCACATTTGATCAAATAAATAGAGCTTCTGATGCTGCTGAGTAGAATCTGTTAACGAGTGAAGAGAATGAGGAAGCCATGTGCATAGGCATTTGACTTGTTGAATTAAGCCATTAATATAGATTTTAGCAGACCATTCCATATGCTGATGGTATTCTTACCCACAAACACTGTAAGTTTGCTTGTTTATGGGGGGAAAGGTAAGATTTGGTACAGATAGCATATTAATAATATTATGAACACAGGGATATAAGCTTTTTAAAATTGATTAATTAATTCACATTAATTCAGTACACATTCATTCTAAATACATCTTTCTGATGTGTGTCCATTGTGTATTCATTAGATTCTTGTTGGCTACAGTAAAAGCTGTATTTGAAAATTTTGGCCCTGTAGCATGAAGGCATATACGTGGACTGCGTAGTTATCTAATTTGGATATACAGCGAATGCTTGTATAACAAGTGGTTTGTTTAATAGAAAATCCGCTTAAAGAAAAAAGTTCCAGTGATAAGGGGAAATCGCTTAACAGAATCGCCTATGAGGCGAGTCTGTACAACAGAAAAACAGTCGTGATTAGGGATTAATCCATTTACAGTGCATTCCTATGGGAGATATGTACAAAGGAAAATTTGCTTAACATAATTTCATTTGGAACGAATTAATTCCTTTATACAGGGTACCACTGTAGATTGAAAGGTAAGGAATGGAGGAGGTCTATAGTAAGTGGACGTTAGAACCATCCTACGTATCATTATCATCATTTATTTTAATTATTTTCTTAATATATTAGACTTAAAAGATGGGACCATCCTTGCTGAAGAGATTATGCTCAGAGGAGTGCCCCCCTTCTCTGCAGACTCTATAATTCCACTTTACCTGATTAAGATTACCTAAGTAAAATTATTACAAGGAAATAACACAGGACCTTTCATCTCATTGCTAAGGTACACTGAACATAATGCCGAAGTTATAGTACAGACATATCTCTGTGCCAAACACCTTGATTTCCTCTAGAAGGCAATTACACCTAATAAAGAGGCTACTTTTCTCTCTCATTTCCATCCCCCCTCCAAAACTTTTGAAGCTCTTCGTTTGTTGGGATGTAATTTATACATGTTGAAAGTTTCCCTGTCCTCAGCAGTTTTCTGTTTCAAGCAGAAAGGTACACACAGAGCTTTTATGAGCTATTTCTGAAATGGGAGTACGCACCAATTATAATTACCTGTACTTCCTGTGAGGTAAGGAGGTTGAGTGATAAGGAGACATAATATTTGTGGGTTCAGATCGGATCTGGAATGACATTGTTTCACTTTGCCAAGGCAGTCTGTAATCCTTGCGCCAAGGAAGGGCGGAAAAGTTAATCTCAAAGCAGCAAAAAAAGCATGGTGGATCTGATGTAAATCACAAGTTAACTCAAGAAAACTGGACTTTTTGATGATCTAAATACAAATGTAGGGTTTTTTCCATTTAAAACTATTTTTTTAAAATCAACAATTTTTGTCCTCCCTGATGTAAAAAAATATGCCCCCTGCCTTTTGTGTTAGGGTGTTTTCTCCGCCTTTCTCTGTATTTGTTTTATGAGAATAACATGTATTCTGTTGTTCACAAATCTTGCAAAATCAGAGACCAGAGAGACAGTATTCAGGTTTCTTCAGTCAAACGTTAGAATTGCCAGCTGATAGGCGAAAGATCAGGCCTGCCCATTACTACATTTGTTTGTCCACAAATCCCTTAGCCCAATCTGTTTCCTTTTATGGAACAAAGATGAAGCTTTATGTGCTACAACAGGCGGGCAGTAGAGAGCACAGATAAAGGGATATGTGTTTAGGTACGTACTGACATAAATCATAGTTTTGCATTCTACTGCAATCCTGTTTGATGCAGACTGAGCATTGGCATATGGAGCGGTGGTTTGTGGTGGGATCAAGAAAGGGAAACCCACACTTTCAGTACTCATGTGAATTTGCCTATGGCCTTGTGGCAGGGTACTTTTATTTGCTCATGATCCTGCGTCTTTTTCTGCTCATGTGATGGGAAAAAAAGTAATGGTGTAGCTTCCATGCTTGTTTGTTGTACTTATATCCCGCCCACCTGGCCAAATGATCACTCACATCAGAATTGACAGTAATTACAATTAAAAGCAATATACAACAAATCGGAGTTAAAATTAGACATTACAAATTAAAATAAGATTGCAGGATAGATGTTTTAGGCTTTGCATCTATAGTTACATCGGGGATGGCTCCAGAAAGACCTGCCTAAAGAACCAGGCTTTTAAATGAACTTTAGAAAGATTCCAGAGACCAAGGGCGGGCAGTCTAAGCTTGGGCAGAAGATTGTTCCACAAGGACAGTGCAACTGCTGAGAAGGTACAGTTTCTAGTTTTCTCTTTCCATGCTTTTCATGGTGTTTGAGATCTTAATCGTCCAGTTTGAGTAGAGTAGGTGCTCTGAGGTGATATTGAAGGAGGAAGGTGTCCTGTCGGGAAAAAAGGTCCCAAACCACTTAGGACTTTGTATGTTAAAGTCTTTACCCTGAACCTGGCGCAGAAGTGGATTGGTAGCCAATGGAAGGCAGGCAGAGTGGGGGATACATGGTCATATTTTCTCAAACCAGTTATTAATCTGGCAAGGAATTAAGATTAAAGTTTACACATACTTAACAAGCAAACTCCCATCCTCTGTGGGGTGAATCAGTATGCATGCACACTAGATTAATATACACTAAAATTCTGCCATAATTGTTTTACCTGGGACTCAGAGTCTTTCAACGATTCTATAAAATGTTTAGCCATGGGAAAGGAAGTCCCACAGGAGCAGTATAGTACAACCCCAGAGAAGACTGTTCTGTCTACCTTTGTTGCAGTGTTCAAAACAAATGAAACCAAAGTCCGTATTATAGGTAAATGTGTGTATCTAATCTTCCCCCTGTGCGAACAGGAAGTTTAGAAATAACAGATCTGGAACAGAGAAATTGCGATATTGGATTATGTATTTGAATGTTCTCTGTAATTTGGTCATCAATATTTAGAACCCAAGTTATTCTACATAAGTCAAAACATATTTAGATATACTGTACAAACATTTAATTTAGTAACTCATAGATAGCAAGCTTTTTTTAAACTCATAGTCAGGGCTCTTAACATTAATTGTACATCTGAGTACTTGACTTTTTAGACCACAGTGTTTCTGGTTCAGGCCTGGGTTTTGTCCTCAAGTAGTTTCCCCTGAATCAGAATGTAAATCCTCTTTTTGAATTAACATTATTTTGTCATCATTGTGTGCAGGTGTTTTTCTTTTTCTTTTAGTGAGTTCTGATGTATCTCTGCTCTTGACATGATAAGAGAGGCAGGATTTCTGGAAATTTTGGAGGAAAACAGGAAAGAGTGTCCCCCATGCCCCAATTTTTTCCATTTTTAACAAAGTTTTTCCCCATGGCTTTGACATTTCTGGAAGTTTTACATCTCTAGACCTGATGGAGCATGGGCTGTAAATTTCACCAGATTTCCACTTCTGTCTCAGAGATACTGATATCAGAGATGTCTCGGTCTTGTGTGTTTGCCTATTGCAGACTTCAGAATTCAACATCAGTCGATCTTTTCAAAGAGCCCCAGGTGGTAGTTCAGTCACATCATCAATGTGGCCCCCCTCCCCCGCCCTTCATTTTGCATCTGGTGCTGTTTTGCCTGTGGAAACGTTTTTTTTTTTTTTACAGATCAAAGTCCAAAGCTGTCTCTTTTGAAACCTAGTCCAGAGATTCAGCATTCTCTTTTTAATTAGCTTTTTTAAATTATTTGACAGGTTTTCTGATGTTCCAGAAGCATTTTAAAGTTGCTGGTATTAAGGAAGCTTTGTAAATGAAAGTGATATGCTTAACATCAGTTTAATCACTGAAGCCTCGTTTCTCCGCCCACCCTTCAATCCAGAAGTTCAGGGGATCACCTTAATCAGATGTTTCCACCACCATGGGCTAGACTATTGCAAGGAATATGTCTGTGATTTTTCATGGCACTAGATGTTTTGCAGTGAAGGAACAAAAGTTTGAACTGTTTTTCTGCACCATCACTCAAATACAGATGGATACTGTACTGAAGGCAGATTGAGAACCGAACTGTTGTATGTCGGGAGTAGGAATGCTTTTAAGCCTTGAGTAGAATTATATAGACACTGTCTCATTTTAAAGAGATGTGGATTAATACACAAATTCCTGGAAAAATAGTGATATAGTAATTTGAAAACAGATTATTTTAATTTTTCCAATAGATAGATCTAGGTAGCTTATTCACACAATGGTTAATGAAAATAAATACAGTGGACCCTCATATAACAAACGGTTTGTATAACATAAAATCTCTACAACATAAAAAAATTCTGGAGATAGGGGGAATTTGCTTAACAGAATCGCCTATGGGGCAAATCCATACAACATAAAAATGGTGGCAATTAGGGATTACTCAGTTTTCAGTGCATTCCTATGGGAAATTTGTATAAAGGAAATTTTGCTTAACAGAATTTCATTTGGAACAAATTAATTCCTTTATACAAAGTACCACTGCATAGGCTAAAAGCCACAATACATAGTATTAAGGCTCAAACATATTATTTTATTTATTTTAGAGTATTTTTACTCCACCTTTCTCCTTAGAAAAGGACCCAAGGTCGATTACAGTAATGAGGGATAATATAGAGTCCAGTACAATTAAAACATCTTCAAGTATTGAGAGCAAGAAATTGAGGGACATCTTACAGCCTTAATAGACAACATTACATTAAAGCTACAAGTTTATAAGTACAGTAGGACCCCCGTATCCACTGATTCATTATCCACTGATTCACTTATCCGCGGTTGGCAGAGGAAAAAAATTAAAAAATTCAGCAGCCACAAAGCAAGCTATTGTCACAAAGAGCAGCTGTAAAGCAAGCTATTGTCACAAAGAGCATCTGTAAAGCAAGCTACTGTCACAAATAGCAGCCATAAAGCAAGCTACTGTCTCAAAACAGCAGTCATGAACCAAGCTACTGTTGGGAAACAGCAGTTTGGAGGTGGGTGGACCGGCGTTCTCTCTTATCCACGGGAAAGCCTGGAACCAATCCCCAACGGATACCAGGGTCCTACTGTAGTTATAAACGCATACTGTCACAATTACTGATGTAAAGGAATATAAAAGCATATCAGTTTAACAGTATTTGTTGTTGTTGTTGCTGTTGCTGTTGCTGTTGTTCATTTCCTTCCTTATAGGCCTCTTTTCAAAGTGAATCATAGAGTTTGGAAGTAATTATAAATAGCCAGCAACTTTTAATCAATCCCTTTCTCTATAATGTACGAATAATGCATGTGACATTGGCCAGAATCCTATGGATTAAATAAATGGAATTTACATAAATGCAGATTTACCATTCAACAAAAAGCAAAAAAGTGTTCTGCTTATATACCACCCCATACCACTTCAAGTAGTCTCTGGGCAGTTTACAATTTAATTACAGTATGCAGGCCACACAATGCCCCCCTCAGAAAGCTGGGTACTCATTTTACCAATCTCGGTAGGATGGAAGGCTGAGTCACCCATGAGCCTGCTACCTGGGATTGAACCCCAGGTCTTGAGCCAAGTTTTAGCTGCAGTACAAGCATTTAACCACTGCGCCACAAAGCTCCAACTGATGTAATGGTCTGTTTTGCTTGGGTCTATCGGTAGTATCAAAAGTATTTTGGCCACCAGTTACTGTAGTTGAACAAAGGGTAAATTAACTCTTTTTGTTGAGTAACTGCTATTTTATTGTGGCTTTATTCCTCAGTTATGCTGAAGGTCTTACCTCTCAGTCCTGCCACCTTCTCAAAGGTTAAAATATCTAGTTGTTCCTTTCTCCCAAATGAACGATGTGAAGTGGCAGTTCTGGCTGAGAAATTGTGTAGTTCCTTACCTCTTCCTTGCAGAGAGTTAGCTTCTGGGAGTCTGAATGAGGATGGGGGATTTGTTTGATGTGACTGTCCCTCTTTGGATGGGGGAGTTTAACTCCAACTATAACCCAAATGTTTTTGTCCTTTTTGCGAGTAATTAAGGTCTGAGTCCCACTAAATGGTAGGGAGGGAAAGATCACTTGGTTCAAGTATGGGCACTTATGCACTGTTGGATGAAAAACGTTAGTATACATTTTGAGTAACTAAGAAATAGCTATTAATTTTTAGAGAAGGATATGAATACATAAATAGATTTTAATTGCAACGGTAAAGGAATTGCTTGGAAGTGTAACTGAAACTATTTTTAAAACTATTTCCCATTTGTACTTAACCATCTCAAAGAGGTATTTATACATTTTCAGATCGTTGAATTAGGAGTTAATAATAATTTGGTATTACATGACACCATTTCCCCCCAAATTCTACTTTATCCACTTTTGAGAATTGTAAATGAAGGGCAAATCAACTTGGTAGACTTCTTCCTGGAAATGTATGCATGTGTCTTAAGCTATCTTTTAAATAATTTGTGCTGGAATTGTGTTTCCCCTATTGTCTTGTGATAGTCTTGTGGGGTGGGGGGGGAGTACGAAGGGAGTGAAATCAAACTAGGAAATGTAAGAGAAAAATTACTCAGGTTGTCTTTTCCTCTTAACAGAGTTAAAAGCAAGTTTTTGCAGTTTGGGGTGGGTGGGTGGAACAGCCTCAGTGCATAAATTAAGGTGCTTTTTTGTATGCTACAGATTTTGCCAGGAGAGGTGTTTATTTTGTATATATTATGCACATATACTCATGTGCATAACCCTAACAACTGTTGCATCTTTGGACAGTTGAACGTGTAAGGTGCTTTGACCAAAACATCAAGATAATTAGAATTCTGCAGTTCAGTTGTGTGAAGCATTGTGGGAACTATACTTTTGTTGTTATGGCAGAAGTTCTTTTGTTCAGGCCATCACGGTTCAGTGACTGCATCTAAAACTCCTGTGCTACTGATCAGGGCATGTTTTGTTCTCCCAAAGGGTACTGGAGTCTGTTACAGAACGTGGCTTACTTCGGAGCAGTTCTTATGCTCAGTGTTGTGCCATGTTTTTAAAATTATTACTCTCTGAAATTGCCTCTGGATAATGATTACATTTTATTGTAGGAAAGCAAAGGCGCTCTTTTAAAAGTGGCAGATATTCTTGCAAGCAACATAATTGCAAACTATTTTTGATGGTGGCGAGTGTTTGTCTTTTTGCAGATATGAAAGATGTGTTCTTTGTCCAACTTGGGTGAAATTCATGTAAGTGTTGTCTGGTGTCCTGTTCAGTGTTTATGCTCAGTGACCCCCAGCTGTAGAAACTGTCAGGACAATCCAGCCAGATTGCACAATGAAGCATAAAATTGCACGTGAGTGTTGCTTTTTCAGATAATTGCAATAGTTCCTTCAGTTGATGTGCCATGCATGTAAACACAGGATACTGGCCATTAAGCAATGCAATGATTCCTGAAATATGAGATGCTCACAAACTGGATAGATTTATTCACTAAATAATAGGAACTATTGTTTTATACAAACTCCCGTAGAACTGCCTTCCAAACAAGTTCCCATCATCTCCTACTAGTAATGACCATGGAACATATATACAGGACTGTATAATATATCTGGAAGCCATCACTTGGTGGAAATGGATGAATTCGTCCTAGACTACTGTTTGTCTGTGTGTGGTAAGGACAGACAGTGTCCTGTGGTAAGGGGGGGTTTACTAGACTACCCCACCCCACCCCACCCCACCCAGTGATGAGACATCGGCCAGGAGCCGCAGTGTCACAATTAAGTGGCCAACACAATTCAAGGACCAAAGTTCCTGTGTTTGCCACAGAGTCATTTGTGGCCTCATTTATTCTTTTCTTGGTTCTGCTTATGTGTTACAGATTACTCTTGTGGAGGCAGGAATGGACCTTTCTTTTCTTTTTTTCTTGTCCTCTGGACACATTCACTAGTATTTACTGGACACATTCACTAGTATTTACGGGAATTTACTGGCATCCAGTAAATTCCCGTAGGAAAATAAAATTACCTTTCTTTCCCATTTAGTTGGAAAATGACATCCACCTTTCTTTCCCATTTAGTTCTCTACATATAGTTTATTGATAGAGTAGCATATGCTGTGAGATGGGATGGGATATGAATACAGTGGAACCTTGACTTACGTCATTAATCCGTTCCAGAGATCTAGACATAAGTCAAACATGCCTTAAGTGAAATGAACTTTTCCCATAGAAAGTAATGGGTAAATGGATTAATCCGTTCCAGATTATGAAAAAGACCCCCCAAAAATAGCAATTTAACACAAATTTGACTGGGGTAGGAGATTCCTTCTGGTGATGTAAATGAAATGTCTCTTCAAAGAGAGGAGGAGGCAGTGGAATTATAATCCACAAGTTATACGCCTCCACTGAAGCCAGCACTACCGGAGGAGAGGAAGAAGGCAGGAGCAGTTTGGAGGCAGCAGCCGCGATGCTGGGTCATGGCTGCCGCCCGATTCCAGTGCCTTGCGCTGGGGCTCCGAGTTGTAAGTCAAAGCCTGCGACTCAAGTCAAACAGGCCCCTTCTTGATGCAAGTCAAATATGCTGCAAGTCAAACAGCATGTAAGTCAAGGTTCCACTGTACTCAGAAGCAAGGACCATCCCTTCAGACCCTAGAAAGTAACAATTGTGTCTTAATCTTACCTAGGAAGCTGCCTAGATGCCCGAAGCACATCCGATCTCCCCTGATTTCGGAAGCTAAGCAGGGTCAGCCCTGGTTAGTACTTGGATGGGAGACCACCAGGGAATACCAGTTGTTGTAGGCGCCTGGAGTAGGAACTGTCAATCCACTCCAGTATTCCTGCCAAGAAAACTCCATAGACATGGAAGGGTCGGTCACGACTGTAATGATGCAACACACACAACAGGAAACTTTTATTAAGTAGTGCATTGAGTTTTCCTGCATTTGTGCCCCTCTTTGGAGCAATCTTCAAATTTTATGAAAAGTCATCTTTCTATAATAAGAATAAGAATAATTTTACTTTGTTAAGTCAATTGCAGCATATGGAATTGTTTCATAAGTGGTTCTTCCTCTTTTTTGGCACTCTGGGACTTTGTTGCTTGCATGTAATCCGATTCATGCTCCAGAGGATCTTGACTAGCACCTTACCCTTGTCTACTGGTTGCAGTATTAATTTTTATTATGGTCATTCATAATAGACTTCAAGGCTGAATGGAGAAATATCCAAGGAAAGCATTGTTCAGGTATTTACCACACTCAGTTCATTAGAATTGTTCATAATTAATTGCTCACAAATATAAGGCATTCTAGCCATGAGTTGGCGTGTTCTGCATGATGATAAATTCCAACTGTCTCCTTTATCATTCATGCTTCCTTCCCAAAAATGATTGTTTGGGGGTAGGTAGGGGCCTTTTAAAGTAGGACTTCTCAGTAGTAGACTTTACACCTAGGGGACCTCCATCTATGATTTGTTTTCTTTTTGAGTAAGACCATTATTTCTGTAACAAAACAGAAACAAAAAGCACATCTGCAAAGCTTACAAACTGATTTCACTCTGTGGAAAGCTGACATTTTTGTACGCATGCATTTGAAAAAAGTACCCCACAGTTACTCAGTGAGTCTTATGACAGGCTAAATTTTGAGCCTGTCTGTCTTTAGTTGCAGTGCTAGACTGACACTCTAGCTACAGTGTTGGATATTTCATCAGCTGCTTTGATACCCAAAGCATTTTAGGTAACTTAAGTAAAATGACAGTCTATTCAGGGCATAACATGTCAGCTCAAACACTACTGAGGACATTGGAAATTTTTCCAGAAGAGGCATCTCTCTCTCTCTCTCTCTCTCTCTCTCTCTTTTCCCCCCTCTTTTTATTTTTTATTTTTTATTATTGTTTGTTTAAAATATTTTTACCCAGTCATTCTCCTTAAAAATGACCCAAGGTGTCTTAGAACAGTGAAAGACAATATTTAAAGTTGAAAACAATGAGTATACAACAGTGGTTAGCATAATTAAAATACAATATTTAAAGCTTAGAAAAGCAAGTAAAAAGGTTTGTACCTCATTAAAAGTCAATATTAAAGGTAAGAACAACAAGTGTACAAACATGCAGAACAACCCATTTAAAATAACACACAGGTAGCTGGTTACTGAGGGGCCATTTTTTCTGAAGTTCAAGGTCTTTGCTTGCTTGTGGAAGGATGGCAAAGATAGGGCCAGTCTGGGCTCCATGGGAGGGAGTTCCAAAGTCTGGGACCAGCAACAGAAAATGGCCTCTTCCATTTACCCCAACAAAGGCACCTATGAAGGTTGTGGGACCAAAAGAAAGTCCTATCCTGATGATCTTAACACCAAAGCTGTCTCATAATGGGAGCTATGGTCTTTTAGATAGCTCGGCCCTTTGAGGCGTCATAGGTTAGAACCAGAACTTTGAATTCTGCCAGGAAACCGATCAGCTGTCAGTGGAGCCAATGGAGAATTTTATCCCCTTCTCCTACACACATGTGTAAAAACAAATACAAAATCCCAGGTATTCCAAAAGACTAATAGGAGATAAAATGATCTGTGTTAATTTTTTTTACAGTATATCCCTTAGCTGCCCTTGCCAACTTCCCAAACACCAATCCTTGCCTTTGTTGTGAAGACAGATTGCAGGCATGAGAAAGTGATGAAGAACAGGGATGTAGTAAAACAACAACAAACAAACAAACCACAGTGAAAAGATTTACAGCCCTCTCTCAGTTTGTGTTTAGTCTCACTCTGGTGTTCTGAGGGTCAAAATCCTTCACTTTCTGTCAGTACTATATAACAAGGGCAGGTTATACAGTGGACCCTCATATAACAGTCTGTATAACAGACTGGAAGAACACAATACAGTGGACCCTTGTATAACAAAGAGTTTGTATAACATATAATTTGTACAACATAAAAAATTCTGGAGATAGGGGAAATTTGCTTAACAGAATCGCCTATGGAGCAAATCCATAAAACATAAAAATGGTCGTGATTAGGGATTACTCTGTTTTCAATGCATTCCTATGGGAAATTTGTATAAAGGAAAATTTGCTCAACATAATTTCATTTGGAACAAATTATTCCCTTTATACAAGGTACCACTGTAGTTTGGGCTGCCTGCTGCCCAGAAGAGACCATTAGCACAAATGATTTTCACACCCTTGTAGGCAATGGCTTCTCCTCTCAGCTCTTACAAATTGCCTTCTCAAGGGGAAGAAAGCCATGCACACTGCTTTGAGCTCAGAGCAGGAAGGGCAGGACAAAATTCCAAGCAAACACTTAGAGGCTGTCTACATTTCTCCATACCCCGATGTGTATCATTTTAATTTGAGCCAACAGAAGTCACATGGTATTTTATTCATTTCCTCTGTTTCTACTGAGTAATTGAAATGCTCCTTTTTAAAACTGGCTGTAAGGTTCAAAATGGGCTTAAGTGTGTTAAGAAATCAGTTTGCTAAAATAAAGGCTCCTCTGAGTGGCTGTATGTTTTAATTTGCTTACAACAAAAATTAAAACCACATTAAAAGCTGATCATTAACTTCTAACATATAAGTAAGTATAAGAAATCAGTAAAGGAATAAAATAATCATTTTCACACAAGGATCGGGTGGTAAGGTTGACATATAGAGATTCCTGTTGCACACAGTTAAATCAGTCTTTCCTGTTTAATGAATTTGGCAGTCCTATAGGATATATAGTCATCTGTGCTAGCTAGCAAAAATAAAACTATACATAGTGGAGATTTGTTCCTGATGCCAAACGTTAAGGGTTTAAGACAGTGATGGCAAACCTTTTAGAGACCGAGTGCCCAAAATGTGATTCGAAGCCCACTATTTTTTTTGCAAAGTGCCAATATAGCAATTTAACCTGAATACAGGTGGCTGTGAAGGGGTGATGCTGGGTGCACACAGAAAGGGCTACCTTTGGCACCTGTGCCATAGGTTCACCAACACTGGTTTAAGATATTGATCTATTAAATCTGCAAAAAATGTCTCATGTCCTCCATCTTAAAACACCTGGTGGGAAATAACCTACATATATCATTTTGACTCATATAATATCCCTAAACCTCTTTCAATCTGCATTTGGTCAGGATCCATCTCAGTTCATGATAGCTATGATGGGACGAATACGGAAGAACCTTTCAAAAAGGGAAAGAAGGTGACTTAAAATAAATTGGAGGAGGAGCTGGGTGCAGATGCCATGATATTCTGGACATTACTGTCATATACTGTATTTTTTTTAATAAATTCATTTTGGATTGCCTCAACTTGCCTCTCAATGGGGTTGGTTCAAAGATAGCATAATAGATATATATTTTGGCTGCCTAGGAATCTCTTCCAATTTCCTTGTAGGTCGGTAAAATTAAGGTAAAACCATCTGAAATGCTGTCTTGAGCCAAGACAAAATGGCAGCTTTCTTGACTAGAGTACCTGCAAAGTACCTGCCAACCAATACATAAATTAAGAGCTGCAGTGCTAAGACAGTAGGATTTCAGTCTGTATTTCAGTGCAGTACAATGTCAGCTACTGATCAGCTAATAATATTAAAAGTTCCTAAACATGACTGGGGGGAAATAATGCTGTTATTAGGAGCTAGCATATCCAAATGGACTAAAATATACAGTGTCTTATAAATTTATATTTCTTACTGATGGGGAAGATTTGTTTGGTGAACAAGTAGATGATATAGTTGTTGGTTTGAACATTACTCAGCAAATGGAGAAGATAGTGTTAGTACAAACTACCGCTTCTCAAACAAACATGGATTCGTTTGTAGTGCCAGAGGAGGCATCATCATTGTGCATTCCTGACTTGAGGCAAGATAAATGTAGAGATGGGAGGGTTATGAGCATACAGTATAATGGAACCCTGGATTACTGTATACAGCAAGGTTTCTTTTGTCTGGTACAGCTCATAGATAAGCTATTCAACCTCCCTTCTTAACACTCATTAGATCCATGGCAGATTCCTCTGACTCCTGTTTACAATGATCCATTTGTATCTACCTAGACTTTAGGTAATGGAAATGTTTTAACAAACAGTCAGATGAAATGACAGGCTTATATCCATAAATGATGCAAGATTTATCAATAAATAAACAAATAAAGCTGTTGGTGCAGCTTTTGTTGACATTATGGATTAAGGACACTGAACTGGACTTTTGTAAATAATGAAAATTAAGTATATAATCTTGAGAATGTGTTTGTGATTTCTGCAGGCAGGGGATGTTTTTTTAACCCTTAGCAGATGTGCCCCAAATATCTCATAATCCCGATGGCATTGTTTCTTTGCTTTTTAAATTATTTTCCCCTAATCTAAATGAGAAAAAAGGAAATTAATCCCAAGGGTGTTTGTTTTGCATTGTGGGAGCAAAGGGGATTGATTGAGGAGGATGAAAACAGGGTAGCCATTCAGTATATCCAGAAACTGAGATAAACAATGCTTTATTGTGATGATAATGAGCCTAGCCTTCCCCAAGCTTGACTGCTCTACTTCCTTTCTCTCATAGAGCTGCAAGGAGGTCAGAAGATTTTGCTTCTGCCTTTGATCAAAACTGTGGTGGATTTGAACTGTGATTTGTTGAATCAGTATGGCCCAGAGTTTGAAGTGGACTTTTTTCAAATTGACAAGATTGTTAAGATAGTTTGTCACTTTCAGGAAAAAAATTAAAAAATTGTGGTGAATTTAAAAATCCGTATATATTAATGGGTCTTAGTAACTTGAATTAATGGTAAGAGTAATGGAAAGACCATCTTAGGAACTAACCCCAGTTTATACTGCATGATTCTTACTTTACGTTTAAGAAAAGCTGGAGAATGAATGAGGGACTTTGAACCTATTATGTCCCCACTGCATGTTCAGCTTACCCTCTGGGGCCATATCTAAACCACTCTAGAAGAAGAGTGATAAACTCATATCTTACTCTGTGAAGAATTCATATATGCAAAAGGCTTTTCATGTGGTCACAATTCAGAGGTAAAAGCCAAATCATCATCTTTGGTCAATAAAACTGACAATGGAGTCAAGGAATTTCAGGGTTTTATTTTTCAAAGGCACACAGTTGCTGGTTCTTGAGCTTTTTCTGTTCTCTACATGTGTCTCTAACAAATGCAATGCTTTAGAATCTTTTTCATTCCAATGATATTGCTTAGGATATCACTTGGAATTGGGTGAAAGGGTCAAGAGTCGGCAGTTCGACGTTCATTCATTCAGATTCCTTTTGAATGGCGTTAACAACTTGAAGGTGTAAACAAATGGGAAGCTCAAACAAGTCTAGGAGTGAGTGTCTAAGGATAACTGATTGTGCAAACAGACCTTGAGCAAATAAAGTCTGGTTCCCTGTTGCTATTTCTTCATATTTTCCCACCTTATTCACTAAAAAATAAAAATCAGGTTTACTATCTTGAATTTTTTCGTGTAATGTCCTCTGTCCCTGCCTCGTCCACCTTGTATTTCAAAACTGTAGTTTACTTTCAGATGTAGACAGAAGAGATTAAGAGAATATTCAGAAGCAAAGGCGGTCACTGTTCCAAATAGTGAAAGGAAAGAGGGGGATAAACAATTAAGAGGGAACACAGTGGTTTGTTGACGTGCCAAGAGACATTTTTGACCTTGGTGAAATTAGCAGTGCTTACTCAAATGACAATGAAGAATTTTTGCTGAAGAATGTGCTATTATTTAATAATTTGATGACTATTATTTTTGCTTGTGAGAATGATTGCAAGCAAAACACTGCAGACTATAATGACAGCTGCCACTTCTCTTGTTTATTTGTCATTGTTGAGCTTTTGCACGTACATGAGTTCATGTCAGTGTCTTGCTTGTTTGGCATCAATTGTCCTTTCACCAGGGTTAGAAGATGTCAAAACCCTAATAGAAGTTAGGGTTTTATCAGTAGATAGTCTCATCCAGTCTCAGTAGGTCAGGTCTACACTTGGTCCTTCATTTGCGAATCTCAGAAATTCAGAAGTTGGAATGTGCAACATCAGATTGCCTTGAGAAATCTCAACTGTGGTTATTTGGTAATTGAAAGATTGGCTCTGATTCAGTAACAGATTTGATACTATTCTTGTTTGAGTAGAAAGCTTTTTAGATGAGTATATTTTCAAAGACATTTTAGCAACCTTTAAAAACCTGTCTGATTCCCTCACCACTCAGTTTTCAACAATCTGTAGAAGTTCTTCTTTTAACATCAGCTGTGGCAGTTGCTGTCAGAAGAATGAACTGTTTTGCAAAGCACGGGTCTCCTGCAGTGAAAGCATGAACACACTTTCTGGCAGAGGAGAATGGATTGACTGAAGCCTACTAACTAAAAGTGAGCTATGTGGGTTGGATTGCCAAATTTGTTTTGTGAAATTAAGCATCAGTAGCTGAACAATTTCAAATTATGATACTGGTTTTATTTTTAAGGAAATTCACCAGTCCTTATTGTGACACAGCATTGACTTTTGAAACAGTAAACATCTCAGATATGACTCTTATGATCTGACAGATCTTTCTTTTTCATTTTTAGGAGAATCTTGTGAAGTGAATGCTCGTTCTGGACGCTGCGCCCCAGGGGTGTGCAAGAATGGAGGGACGTGTGTTAATCTCCTTATAGGAGGGTTCAAATGCGTGTGCCCCCCTGGTGAATATGAGAGACCTTATTGTGAGATGACCACCAGAAGCTTTCCTCCAGAGTCATTTGTCACTTTCAAAGGCTTAAGGCAACGCTTCCATTTCACCATCTCTCTCATGTAAGTTTCCAACTCTCTTAAGATCATATGAAGACTTCCCAAGCAGTAGTTACATCAGCTGCAAAACAAGGTGCAAGTCAAGGGTGGCACACAGCTATCTGTGTTGATGTTTTTGCAGTATCTCATGAAGGGGGTTTCTTGCTTTCTTGAAATGTGCCTTCTTAGTCCTGGAGATTTTCTCGTCTCGCTTACTCTGCACAGTTGGGAACTACTGTACTTCTTTGAACTAGCGATTGAGTTAGAAAAAGGATGCCAAGTGCATGGTCACGATAGCTTGTGTATAGACCAGGGAGACCCTTTAACTCAAAGGGTTTGGGCAAGGCATCCTCTCAGTTCAGTCCAGGAGTCACTTACTGTCTTTGGAATACACTTGTAATTTCAGTCTGTTATGCTGTTTTCAGCCTATAATTGCATGAGAGGCAAAAAGTTGTTGTCTTATATAGACTAACAAAGGTTCATCCACCTTTCTGCAGTTTTTTAAAAACAAATCACATTCTGACAAATTGTGCTGCTAGTTAACAAAATTTCTATTTCTGATATCAATTATGCATGCCATATGCTGTAGTTAGCAAATGCTGTAAAAATAGCGGAGGCAAGGACAGAGGTGGTGTAGAATTGTCTGCTTAGTCATCACAAGCTGTTTCTTTTCCCTGTTAAAGTTTTTGTTGGGTTTTTATTGTGATTTGTGCTTGCTGCCTGTTTTCAACCTCAGTACTTCCTCTCTTACATTCCATCCATTACCCATTCTAAAGTGAATGCACACTTCCTTATCGTTGTTGCTCTTCAGTTTTACCTTTGTATAATGCTGCTGTGGTGACATGTCCATGGTGATAGTAGCATGTTGGAATAAACAGACAGAAACTGACTGGTACTCTTTTCTCTGAAGAGTTTTATGTTGTAGGCTTTAAGGAAGCATCAGACTTTGGAATCTTTAAGCTCCTGTTCCAAGCTCATTTTCAGAATATAAACCAACAGTGCCATGTGCCCCGGGGGGGGGGGGGTCCATGGCTCTTTTAGGATGCAGTAACAGAAGTCTAATCTCCTTATTCCATGAGGTGCTGGTCCCATTCTATTAAGCAATGGTTAGGCCTCATCTAGAGTTTTGTGCCCAGTTCTGGACATCACACTTTAAGAAGGACGCCAGCAAACTGGAGCAAGTTGAGAGGAGAGCAGCAAGGATGATCAGGGAACTGAGAACCAGACCCTATGGAGAAAGATTGGAAGAACTGGGCGTGTTTAACCCTTCTGAAAAGAAGACTGAGGGATGATAGTACTCTTCGAATGTTTGAAAGATTTTCCTACAGAGGAGGAACAGGATCTGTTCTCAATCATGCCATAATCCTCGCCACATAATAATGAGCTCAAGTTACCGGAAGCCAGATTCCATCTGAGTATCAGGAAATGTTTCTTGATTTCAGTAGTACAACAGTGGAACCAATTACTTCATGAGGTGGTGAGTGCTCTAATACGGTAGGCATTCAAGAGTAAATGGGATAATCTGTCAGATCCACTTTGATTTGGATTCCAACACTGAGCATGGAGGTTAGACTTGATGACCTTACAGATCTCTACCACCTCAATTATTCTATGATTTTTGTGATTGAATTGACAGAACTGGAGTAATTAAACCAAAAGCCTACAAATCTAAAATACAATTCAGAATAAAACCAATTGGAAACACTAATGGATTTTCAGAGCTTTCTTGAAGGCGTGCAGAGTTTAGGCATGAGCTTTCCCAGAGGGCAACTCATTCTGAAGGTGGAGAGCCACTGCTGAGAAAAGATCCTCCCTTGTCCTTACCAGCTTTGCTGTCTGAATAAGTTGGTATGGTCTTTGCTGCAGATATTAAAATATGGCAGGCTGGTATGAATATAGGCCTTGAAGTATCTCAGTCTTAATTCATTTAAGGCCTCATCAGTTAAAACCAACAACTTGAAGTATGATTTTGCAACTCTGATAATCATATATCATCCCCCAGCAATTTCATGTGGATGTTAGAGAGCTGGACAGAAGATGGAACCTTATGGTGGGCTGAAGAATCTCAGTGGCTAGCAAACGACATCTTTTGCCAAGAATGTACTTTTGGTACAATGCTTTGATAAAGATGGCTTGCCATCAAAAGCTCAGCTTGCATTTTTTTTGTTTTATTTGTGACCTATAAAGATATCATCTCTCCTAGTTTTGCAAGGGAGTGTAACATAGAGCCCTCTCTCATACCCCAGCTATATATGTCAGAACAAGAAGTTTTTGCTAGTGTATAATAAAGAAGAAATAAAATTGCCAGTTTAACAACTTGTGCTATGGAAAGAGTCTGCCATGTATTAACAAAATAAATGTTTGGTCATTCTTCCATGATGGGTTTACAAAGTTACCTTGTATTCAGATAAGTGTTTCTATGTTTGTTCTTCTGTGTCTCGTCTAGGTTTGCAACGAGAGAAAGGAATGCTCTACTTCTCTATAATGGCCGTTTTAATGAGAAGCACGATTTTATCGCACTTGAGATAATTGAAGAACAGATCCAGCTGACATTCTCTGCAGGTAAGGTATTTCTGCATGTTTAGCCTGCTAAACGTATCAACAAACCTAACTTGTTATTAGAACTTGAAATGTCATTGGTAACTTCATTTAGTTGCCATTCAAAGGGTACAGTCTTGCATGCAAAAGATACAGTCAGGACCAGTCTTCCATAACCTAGAGTTCTCAGATGTTTTGTACTGCAATTTCCATAATAATGACCATCACACATGTTCTCAGAGACTAATCAGAATTACAGGCCATCATATCTGGAAGTAGCAAGAGTGCATCACCGCCAGCCTCCTTGCCCCTCCTGATTTTTTTTTAAAAAGGTTGAAAGCATTACCTTTCAAGCTAAAAGTAATGAAGTGTAATGTGGGAGCCCAAGCATACTGCAAAATGATACGCCAGTCTCCTGGACAAACTGCTTCTTAAAATATAGCTCATGTAGCTGTGCATAGAGATAGTCTCCCAAAATAAGACTGGTAGGGAACTGCAGCCGCTTCCGGGAGCCCAGAAAGAAGGAAGGTGAGCTGCAGTGGGAGTGGCCCGGCAGGCTAGAGTTTGGCAGGAACCGACCAGGCAAGTTAGATGGTCAAGGGGATAGTCTCCTTCTACTCTGCCCATGTATTTGGGTCTACTGCAGTTTGCTTGTTTTGGGGTTTAGGCTCTTTGACTCTTTGGTTTTTGTGTGTGGATGTGTTGCCAGTGTGTCCGCTTCTCTAAACGCAGCCATTTTCTGCCTCTGTCAGGGTTGTTATGCCGTGCTTTTGGGGAGCTGAACTACCGGTAGCTTACAGTTTACCAAAAGACCCACCTCTACTTCTTGGTTTCTTGTGCAAGTTGACATGACTATGAGATTCACCAGCTGAAGGAACAAGTAGCTGTGGGTTTTAAAGAAGGTTCTCATGTTTTACAGCCTAGATTTCCCACCTAAGCCTTTTATTGAGAAGCGTGATCAAGCTACCTTTCTTTAAGCATCACCAGTTTGCCTTCTGAGAAGTGGGCATCTTGTGATTGACCCTGCAAGAAGGATTTAGTGGTTTTATCCACTATATGCTACTCAGACCATACTCAGAGAGTGTGTGAGTGTTGTGTCATTACAGTCGTCCATGGAGTTTTCTTGGCAGGAGTACTGGAGTGGCTTGCCAGTTCCTACTCCAGGTGCCTACAGCACCTGGTATTCCCTGGTGGTCGCCCATCCAAGTACTAACCATGGCCGACCGAAATCAAGCGAGATCAGATGTGCTTACGGCATCTAGGCAGCTCAGAGAGTAGGTCTCATTAAAATAATTAGGGCTTCTGTATGAACATGTGCACAGGCATATACTGCAACTTGCCTTTTGGATATGTTACACAGTTGAAACTCTGTATATGACTAGATCTAAGTTATTCCATTATTTTTGTTAATTATTTTATTGATCTCTGACTGTAAATCCAGTATTTCCCCCCTGTCACCAACTGCAGACATTTAAAGAATTCCTATGAGCAGTGTTTTATCTTTAGGAAAGGAATTTGCCCTTTTGCACTGTGTTGTTTGGAAATCACACATTTCAACTTATCTTTGTTTGTGCTTGCTTTTGAGCTTTTGTATTTATCCTCTCCCTTCCTAGAGGTTCAGTTTCAGATGGTCTTCTTATGAAAGGCATACAGTGCACAGTGCTATATTTTCAGTTCACTGGCTGAATCTCTCACACTACTGCATTAGATTATCCACATCCACATATACACAGCGTCCAGAGTCAAATATTTCACATGGGGAAGAAGCCATTTCCCCCGTTCTGATCTCTGAGAGCCCAATTTTAAAAGGTACGACTGCTCTCATTTTTCTGTAGGAGTCAACGGGACCACTCGTGTGCTTAAAATGAGGCGGATTACCTAGTTTTTTTTTTTAGGGAATAGTTTTTATCTTATATGAATCAAGTATGTTAAGAATTATGCCATTCATTCAGTTCTTGAAAACAGAAAGGAGGGTTTTTAGGACTGTGGGATTTAAGGGAACTAATACAGATAACAGTTGAAATTTTGTGCATGTGTGTACAGTACTTGGAGGCAGGTCCCATTGTGTTCAGTGATTAAAGCTGCAACCGTCTGCACACATTACTGAAAGTAAACCCTATTGGATGTTGTAGGAAAAGGTTCTGTATAAATATGAATAACATTGTGCCGTAAAGAAATGACCCAAATAATGGAATCCAATTATTTTCAGTAACACTGGGTGTAAAATTGTCTTCTGACATAGGTAGTACAATGGATGTAAACTTTTCTAAGGATCATGCTTACATTCTTGGCCTTTATTTGTTTTGTGTTTTGAGATCAATCACATAGTTCTGAATGTCAGCAAGCCAATATAATTTCATTTATATTTTCTAATAACATGAAAGCTTGCAACTCCCAAAATCTTCCAAGAGCAAAGGAAAAGCAAAGGAATCAACAACGAAGAAACAAAGTAAAATATCAGGCTGTAACTCTTATAATGACATTTGCTTAATGCCATCATTTATATGCCATTCAGGCAAGGCCTTCTCAACAGATCAGTCATGAAACTCCTCAGAAAGTGCATGACTTTAAACAAAGGGTGGAATGGGGAGAATAGTAAGAATAATTTCAGATCAAATTTGATTGTTTTTCTATTTATTGATACAAAATAATGCCAAAGAGTGAGGGAAAAACCAAATGAAATCAAAAATCAAATTCACACTTACAACATTTTGTTTTAGAATAGTGTAGAAATTGTCATTAGATTGTCACAGGTCCATGAAGATGATATGCAAAGTACAGTATATTAACTCCAAGATAGTGAAATGTACAGACTAAAATCATCCAGGCTGGATTTCATGTAAACAAAATCAACTTAAATCATGATTCATTCATTTATTTATTTTTATTTTTTAACAGTTTAAATTTTTAAAAATTGATTTTTAAAAATAAATAAATTGTGGATTAAATGGTGATACTGTATAATTTGCTTTTGATGTTGTTGTTTATCTACACTTAAAGGGTCCCTTCCTTACCATTTAGGCATCTTGAACATGGGCTCCTACTAAAAGAATTGTAAAATTAAATTTGTTTTTTTTTTATGTTCTTTCTGCAAGAACATATTTTACCTTTAGGACAATTTAGACCAATTTGCCATAGACTGGTTTTCATTACTGAAGGCAATTTATTTATTTATTTATTTAGAATATTTTTACCCCACCTTTTGTCCTTGGAAAAGGACCCAGGGTGGCTTTCAATTATGAGGACTTGTTAATTTTGTAGGAGGGTCGTGGGCAAGTTTTATCAAGTTTTTTTTTTTTGTAGCAATAAAAATAATGCAAAATTGAAGGGAGTAACTGAGTGCTGACTGTTGACTTCAGTGGAGCTAAACATTTTAGGTTATTCTTTATGTCTTAGGAAATGCAGATAGTTAAGATCTGGGACCTTAAATGCACTCACTTGCATCATTTTCTTCCATGAGAGGTAGTTAGAGATGCAATATTTTGCCCAAGGTTGTGGTTTCCTTATTTATCAGCCTGCAGTATGACAGCCAAGGAAGATTTCTATCTAGATCCTATCAAATATTTGTTGGTGTTTTTCTTCTCCCCAAGCACTTCTTTAATCTAAACGAGGAAAGCTATTAGGAAAGAACAATAATGATGTGGGAGGAAGGTTGTTGTCTTCCCTTGTTGTCTGTATAGCCAGAGGTTCTTTGAAAAGGCCTTCTAGTAAAGTTCAAAGGAGACATAAAGGAAAGAGTCCTGCTAAACTCTTGTGTTCATTTTTCTGTGCTCCACAAAACAAGAATTCTGAGATTAGATAATAAAGCAGGCACTCAGATCCAGCAAGAGAAATCCACAGCTCTCGAAAATGCTTCGGTGCACATAGCGAGGGTGGATGCAAATGTTTATATATTTATTTTATTTTAGAGTATTTTTACCCCACCTTTCTCCTTGGAAAAGGACCCAAGGCGACTTACAGTAATAAAGGATAATATACATTTCAGTACAATTAAGACATGTTCAAGTATTGAGAACAGGGAATTGAGGAATATCTTACAGCATTAAAAGAAACATTACATTAAAGCTGCAAGAGAATGAGAGCAGTTAAAAGGAGAGTAAAATTGCTTGTAAAGTTATGAGTGATGGAAACTAATATTGAGAACATAATGTCAATGTAATCACACAAGGTTATAAGTGGTTATAAACACAAAGTCTATGTGATCCTATAGATTCATATGAAAGACACAGTAGTCCATCATTCAGGGAAAGATTGCCTGAAGAGAAAGGTCTTTGCCTGTTTCTGGAAAGACAACAGAGATGAGGCAGTCCTAGCCTCTAGTGGAAGGAAGTTCCAGAGTCTGGACACCACATCTGAGAAGGCCCTTTCATGTGCTCCCATGTGACGTACCTGTGAGGGTGGTGGGATGGAGAGAAAGGCCTCTCCTGACGATCTTAACACCAGAGTCGGTTCATACTGTGAGATTTGATCATTGAGGTAGCTAGGACCCAGGTTGTACAGTGCTTTGTAGGTTACGTTCAGCACCTTGAATTGTGCCCGATAGCTGCTTTAATAGGGCTGTAATGAGATCTCTGTATCCCACCCCAGTCAGCAATCTGGCTGCTGCATTTCGTCGGTAGCCCCACATAGAGTGCATTACAGTAGTCTAGCTGGGACATCACTAGGGCATGTGTCACTGCAGCCAGAGCCGGTTTCTCAAGAAACAAGCATAACTTGCGTACTAGCCTTAGTTGTGCAAATGCGCTCCTGGCCACAGCTGTGACATGGGCATCCAAGCTCAAGTATGAGTCCAAGAGTACCCCAAGCTGCGTACCTCTTTTTTTCAGTTGGAAAAATGTTACTTTTATTCACATTGCAGTGCTCTTCTGAACACGGAACATTCGAAGGATGATATGTTATGCACAATTTGTGTGTGTGTGTGTGTGTGAGTGTGTTTGCACAAACCGTTGAAGATGATTAAACCTTGGAGCCAATGTGCTTGTCTTAATTACACTTGGCCAGATTTGAGGCACACAGACACAGGTTTTGGGTTTTACTGGCAATTATGATGGACCTATCTAATCTTCCATCTTAAAAACCACAAGTCCCTTATTGTACCACATATATCGTACTGGATGGAAAACCTAGTAACAAAAGAGAAAGTACTGCAATGTTGTCTGTCTGTGTTATGTTTCTCCTCGCTTGCCTTTTTTGCTAAGCCAAACAGATCCAAATTCTTAATCATTTTGGTTGTTCTTTCTGCATCCTTATGGGGTGGCTGAACTATCCATGGTGTTCCAAGCATTGTCACATCATAGTTTTGTATCGATAAATGTGATGTCAACAATTTTATTTCAGTTTCTTTTAAAATTATGACCAGCATGAAATTTCCCCCTTTTCCATCTGCTGTATACTGATGGGAAAGCATTTTCATCATGCTTTGAACCTCAAACTCAACTAGCTGCTAGCTTTGGTAGCATCAGTGCAGTTGTGAAATTGGGCTCTTTTGCACCTGTATGCATTTAATTTACCCTTGCCTACATTTGAACAGCATTTACTGGCTTAATAACCATTCTTGCCACTACAGAGACATCTTTTTTGAATTCTGTATGTGTACTTCTCTCTTTCTCCCTCCTGTCCAAAATAATTTGGTGTCAGCAGCAAACATGGCCATCTCGCTTCTTACCCCTAACTCCTTTTATACCCCTTTTATACGTGCATAAACACGTATAAAGCACAAGTTCTAATACAGATCCATGTATTATGAAGTGTGATTAATTGCATTTTCATAATTAGGATGGTAGAAATATATTTTATTTCTTAAAGTTATGAAAAAAATGAGCCGCCATTATTATTTCAGGGATATAACTAATGAAACACCAAGCTTCTGATCACATTAAGTAGTTTAATCTTCTGTGGTGGTCAGAGATATATATGAGGTGGAGAATACCAGGTTTTACCTTTGTAACACTCACATGGCAAATAGTGCAGATTGCAGAAGTTAGTATAATATAGTTTTCACCTTTCAAGAGAGACAATATTTGTGTTTCTCTTTTGTTTCAATACCTAGGTACATGAAATGAACAGGTGTGTGTGTTAAACTGAAGTAATGTTTGCATAAATAAAGCCGGAAGTGTATGGAAGTCCATTTCATATAGAGTTCTTCTTAATGGTTTTTTCTTCCCTTATTCTTCTGTAGTGAGAACTTTTGTCTAAGCAGTCATTCATGACAAACCCAGCCTGTTCAGTTTGACAGGGCTTTGTGTACTTTAGCCACAGAGATTTGTTTTGTGTATTAGTTCAGAATAGCAACGAATAGTCACCCAGCTGGTTCTACTGGTCTCTAGAACGAATATGACATTTTGTGCTTTATCAAACCAGATCTTTAAAACTCATTCAAATGGGAAAGAAAGGAAGCAGTGTCATTCATTTCAGGGTTAGAACTTTGATGATTTTTTAAGGAAGAAAGGTGTTTTCTTTTTTTCCTTCCTACTTTATCTGGTAATCCTAAAATATTCTATCCTGACAAAAGAAAAAGCCACAAGAATGCAAATGCTTTCTTAGGAGAGAAACTGTTTTCACTCATTATATTTATTGTAAGCATTTAAATTTTGTCAGAAGGATTTTGTTCTGTTCCTGAATCTACCATTTTATTATACTGTACATTTATTCCGTTTTTATTCTTCTTTCCTCCAAATTCAGGGATTTGAGGTACCTTACAGAATGAGGGAGGGGTTGGGTAAACAATCACAGATAGCTAAACTAAAATATTAAAAATGGTCTGAAATGTATAACATTGAAAGGCCATTAGTTTAAAACAATGTAAAAAGAAATGAAAAACCCAGCCAAGACATACATATACGCATTCATTTTAAAAAGTGTTTTAAAGAGAAAAGTGCAGCCTCCTGTGTTAAAACTCCGCTGCAACCCAATCAGTTTCCAGAGTTATTAGCTGATTGAGTTTGGGCTCATACTAGAAAAAGATGATACAACCATGCACTTTTTTTGCATGTAACCAATACAATTTTAATATTGGTTTGCTTAATATATACATTTTTGGTAAATTACAATTCATGGTTATGCCTGCATGGATTTGTGAGAGATAATGAGGTGGCATTAAAGAAGACTGGGTAGCTGAGTGAGTTTGGCTTGTGGAGCCACTCATATTTATTTGTGGATTTGGAGAGGATGCTTTCTGCTGTATTCCAGTCGTGTTTAGTTGGGGCAAAGAAAATGGCCATGCTGAAGTCTTTCCATGGTCATGTTGCTCTACCTGCCATTTGGCTTGTCGGGTTGACGCGTTTGATCTAACTGATCCCTATTTTTTTCCATGATGTGTTCTGCAATTGTTTTTAATTTCTTATAAAATTCTCTGTAAAACCATTAGTCAAGTGGAAGTGTAGATCTCCTGAACGAATAGAGACATGCATTCCCTTGAGGAAGTCAAACATTTTTCCCAACCCTGCACTTAGTAAATTTTCATTAGGAGGGAGATTAAACAGATGAAGCAGGAATCACTCTGTTAGTTTTCATTTGTTTTTTCCTTACAATGCAAACTAATATTTCTGTTAATGAAGTGTATGCAAAAGCACAAGAGTTGAAACATCTAACTTCTCAAGTGAACTGTTTGTTTTCTCTTTCATTCATGCAACTTTTCAGGAGAAACCACTACAACAGTTTCACCATTTGTTCCAGGAGGTGTTAGTGATGGACAGTGGCATTCAGTCCAGGTTCAGTACTACAATAAGGTAAGCCAAGATATTTTAGGGATATTTCTTTTTGTCAGGTGAATGGATCTTAATGCAATCAAGGCTGATGTACTACTGCTACTCATAGTTGACAATGGGCCAAAATGCTTTGCTGGGATGGACATTGTGTTTCGAGGCATGATGCACCTTTTAAAGAGTGACGGGATAGCTTGGTCAGTTCCATAGAACTACAGAAATGAGACCAGACCTTTGAAACATTACCCAGAGAAGTAATGCATTACTGGGTTGCTTTCTGAAAGTAAAAACATTTAAGTAATAAAAAACCTAGCCATGTGGTCCACAAGTAATTTTTTAAAAAAACAGAGTTGGGCAATATCATTGTTGGCCCACCAAAACATATTAAGAGAAAAGCCAAGGGGGCCTGGGTGCTGTAGCTACTCAACACAAGACCCATATGCTTTGACTAAGTGTTAATGAGTAGATAGTTGACTGGGTCCTTGAAAGCACTTTGTTTAGAGTTGTGGTAGCTAGTTTCCAAACTTCTACTGGCAGCACATGTCCATCCCTGGACCTTAAAGAGCTACATTGTTCCTATGACTTCCACTGCCAAAAGAGGCTCTTACAAACCTGGGAATGAGGCGAGGTTTCATTGGCACATGCCCTCTTCTGCCTTTTAATGACTGACATCTTTTTTAAAATTAACATTTGGGATGTTAAGGCACTGGGCAGGGGGAGGGCTTGACATGCCTCAGAAGATGTCAGAATTGTCCCCCGTATCCTCAAGAGAGCACACTTACCTTTGAGACAATTCTCCCCCCCACACACACACCTTTGGTTATTGTTGCTCGCACTTGTTCTATATAAAGATGGACAGTAGGTTTTGCATCTCTGGAGGTGAACCTGATCAGACCCAACCTCCACCTGACTCCCTGTGGCCTGCAGACAAGCACCAAATTTTCTTTAGCATATTTTAAAAATAATTCTCAGTGTCTTAATTAGATGTCATTTTAAAATCCTGGCATATACTGTACAATTATTTGTTTTTAGCAGTTAATTTTCACTTGTAAAAAGTGATCTTACTGTCATGTTGACATTCATGTTTTACACACACACACACACACACACACACACACACAGAGAGAGAGAGAGAGAGAGAGAGAGAGAGAGAGAGAGAGTATATAGAAAAGTTTAAGGTAGAGGCTACAGTGGCAGAGGAACTCCTGAACAAACTGAACGTGCAGCTCAGCATCTCCGCAGTGTTACAAAGAATACAACATTACCTCAGCGCACGTAAGAATCTGGCTATCCCAAAGCCAGAGGGACAGCATAACATTGCTCCAGGGTGCTCGTCAGCAGTCGTGGAATTGACTGCTTAGAATGCACTTAAAACAAAGGTGGGCAACGTCTCTCAGACTGAGGTCTACATTCCATTTCAAAGAAGTTATTGGGGGCTGCATTCCTATGTTGTGAGAAGCCAGAAGCAAAATAATGCCATAAAATGACAGCATACCACCATGTTTTTGCATTATATGCCGACAAGACCACTGTGTCGACCTGCTGTGAGCTGTTTTATGAAGAAGAAGAAGAAACCCATTCCTGCATGTATTCTTACTTACATTTCCTTTCACAGAGTTTGTACAGCAGGGAAGCAAATATTTGTCATTTCCTCCTTGTGGTACTGCCATAGATTTCCGACCATCTGTAATGCACACTCTGCTTTTGGATGTTATTACAGAAAGTAGCTCTAATATAAAAAGCTGATAAACTGACAGATGATAGTATAAGCCATAGTTCTTTTACTGGAGCGATTCCTCCCCATTGGCCAAGAAGCCTGGGAAAAGGAGTATGTATCAGCTGAAGTCTGGCTTTCATAGTTAGGTTGTTGGTTTAGAATTCTAAGCAGCTGCCAAAAAGATAAGGACTTGAGACAGCTCCAGGATATTCTTTAAAAGGGAATGTGATCACACACACACACACTAGTTAAAAATAAATGTTAGACTCATTTTTGTGATTCCTTGCTTTTTGTTCAAGTGATAGATATGTTCTAGCAGAGCAATTATTCAGGTTTGGGAATCGTTGAGAAGAATGCTATTCAGTTGTGTTTATGCTCAAACAGTCACTTATATTGCTTTTAAAAATGTGAATTCCTTCCCTGTTGAATTTAAAATAATGACATTGTTCCTTAAAAATGGAGTGTTTCTGAGTGAATACCTGGGTTCTGCGACCTATTCACTGTTGCAGACACACATTTGGCTTGTTTGTTTATTCCTTTAATCCTCAGGGCTACTCAAGAGTAGTTTTTAAAAAGGTAAAATTGCACGAATAAATTTCTGAAAGGACATTAAACCGCTACAATGTAAAAACAGTAGAAACGCAGCCAGCAGAATCAGAATGAAAATCAAGTTCTGCAAATGCAACATGCAGATATTTTTAAGCTGAGGAAAATAGTGTTTTCTGGGCATCAAAATGACAGAAGGTTGGAAGCAAGCAATCTTGTGTGGGGAGAGCCAGAGGTTACAATCAGGGTGCCATTATTAACTAGGCCCATTTCCTTTGGCCACCTACTGTCCCTCACATGGCAGAGGAAGCTGAGGGAAGCTTAGCAGAGTGGGGTTAACAGAGATGCTATACCAAAACAGCCACATGTGTGGAATCTATTTGGAAACAAACAGATGTGAGCCACCAGGAGCTTCAAGAGCTTTCCTATGCCTAAAGGGAAGGTATGTGTAGTAGAAAGTCCATTTTCAATGTGCCTCAGCTGGGCTGTGGGGTAGGTAGCACGAGCCAGGTGAAGCTGCCAGCCTGCCTTCTGCTCTGACTGTTATTAAGCCTTCCTCCACCAAGCATGCCTGAAACAGAGACCCAGGTTTCTCCCTCCAGTGGTACACCTTGGGAGGCAGTTCATTGGCAGATTCTTGTTTTAACAACACCTAAGGATTTCATAAGTCAATACGGGCAGTTGACTGAAACAGAGGTAATTTTTGGATTATGGCTTTTGCCAAAATAAATGGGATGTTATGTCTAAACTTGATAGGGTTCAAGCATGTCAAAATAACTGAGATGTACTGCTTAAATTTGTTACATAAACTGCGTAGGTTTGAAAACAAGGTAACGCTTCTCTTAATGTGTCATTGCCATGTTTCTTCTAGACTCCTCTCACTGCACAGTAAGCTGAAATTAGTCACCCACTGGGCCTGAGTGTCATCATCCGACATGTCATCTCCATTGCCTTCTTCATGCTTAATCTATAGATCGCTCTCAGAGTTGAATGATCTGTTGTGATTTCAGTTGTAATCAATTTTGTATATCCCCCTTAGCAGTTCACCTTTATAGCAGCAGTTTAATGCATATCCTTATCACTGTGGCATCTTACTGTAGCTGTACAGTGGTATGCTAGCACTCTGGCAAGTATCTGAGGGTGGAGGGACTCCTTCATCTCAGATTCCACCCAGTGCTTGCCACTAAATACCTACAGTGCCACAATGTAGGGGTGGGGGGGGAGGTTGAAATGGATGTTAGCATTTGTTCTTACTTCCCCGATTTCCAAGCTATCTCATGTTTACTGGTTGACCAATTAATACAATCCTGCTTGATAGGGCACCCTATATGTAAGGGAGGGCATTCCCTAGAACAGTGTTTCCCTGTCTTGGGCCTCCAGATGTTCTTAGACTACAACTCCCAGAAACTTTGGCCCTAGTAGAGATGGCCTCGGGAGTTTTAGTTCAAGAACATTTGGGGAATGAAAGTTAGGAACTACTGGCCTTTGAATATGGATGTTAAATTTCAGTAGGAAACAACTATGAAGGAGAGCACTGGAGGACTTGCCCATAAAATGCAAGATGCCCATAAAAGCTCCATTACTGATGACAGAACAAGACACACCCACCCTTGCAGGGGTACATGCAGTTTCACTACATGAAGACAACCCAAATGTCGAAATATCAGCTGGGACAACCTGCGGTAGTTTTTCTTGCCACTTTTATGTGAAAAGGAGGGGAGAAACACTTCAGTGTGTGTCACTTGGAATTTACAACCCCAAACAAAATCACTGCAGTAGGAATGGCAGCTGGAAGCATGGTTTCCCCCAGTGATTTATTACACCACATGCAGAAAGTCTTTAAAAAAACAAGACTTTGATTTTGTAGAGTAGGAGTTTTTGAAATTGAAATCTTTCATGTGTTTCCAACGCCCTTTCCTGTGAAATGTGTTATCTTTAATCTACTCACCAAACTGTATCCCCTTTTAAAACACAAAATTAAATTGAGTGTGCTCTTTTTATGGGCCATGCTTCAACAAGTTGCCTAGTGTTAACCAATCCTAACAACTGGATATTCCAAGAGTTTGGCCTTTGTAATCATAACAGTTCATGTGATGGCCAGCCAAATTCAGCAGCTTTTCTATTGGTAGGTATGTCTAGCAGTCTTCGCCAAGTTAATTGAGCACTTTGTTTTTAATGAACCATAAAGAAATATAGCTGCACCTCTGTAATCTCCAATGTGGCAGCATAACATGTTCTACTGTCCTGGCTGTCTCTGTAGAAGACAGATAGGTTATCTCATTTCCTTCTGGAAAACAGGTTTTATGTGATGATAGCAGCCACCGGTTATGTTGCCAGAGTCAGACTATACTCTGAGATGATAATGAACTCAACAGTATACCAGTCTCTAGCTATCTCACTCTTATCCTTTGGAAAACAAATCCCTTCAAACATCACAGGTAAAATTCCAGTCGGGTCATTTAGATTGTAATCTCAGAAAAAAATAGTTTTTATTCCAGAGTTATTAATAGTAGGGATGTTTTCTGTTTTGGTCTTTGAAGCACTTTTAATTGAGAGGTGATTGATGTGGCTCCAACTGAAGAAACTTTTGTGTGTCAGGTAGATTAATTCATCCATTTTGCAAACTAGATGGTTTTAAATGCCATTTAGTCTGATAGGAGCCATATGGAAATTGGTGGATTTGAAAACATATATGTGGCCAGCCATATTTTTTGCCATACTCATATTGCCTTCTTGCCTTTGCCAGATCCCTTCCACCTTGCCAGGCCCTGGTTTCCCATACATGAATTTGCCAGCTGAAATGGAGGCAGCTCCTTGACACTCTGTTGCTTGTCTTTACAACCACATTCCTTCTTTCCCACCATCTGCCTGCTATCTTCTGGCCTGTGCAGTGCTGTGCTGTGCAGCAGCAGCAGCAGCAGCAGCCCTTTTATTTATTTTATTTTGAATATTTTTTACCCTGCCTTTTTCCTTGGAAAAGGCAATTATACAGCCAGCAAGACATGTTATGTTCTATGAAGGCATTCTCTCCCAGCCTGGTTGTGCATGATCAAACATAAAATAAAGGGGGGGGGGGGAAGAGGCACCAGAATCTTTAAGTTTTTTTAAAAAAATATTTATCTCATAATCTCTCTGTGTAGAACAGCTTTCTTCTCTCCCCACCCCCAACAGGAGTTTTACATAATCATGTTTCTGGTTATACATAATCTTCTCATATCTAATGATTCCATTAGAGATCTTGGTTATATTATAGGTATTCTGCATCTCTCTCTCATCCTCTAATGTAGTTAAACCGTAGATGGATGGTTTACGAATGTTAAAAGTTTCCTTTAACTGCTTTGTGTACTTGTTCTGTTTCTCCTTCATTCAGTCAGCTGACCATTAAGCTATAGCTAGTCACACCCTTCTGGTTTATGATAGAACAAAGCCCCAGACCAGTCCTTCTGTAAAGTACAGAACAGAAACTAGCACCACTCCACTGCCTTGCTCATGCAAGCAGCCACAAGTCTGAGGAGAAGAGATAGATTCCCATGGATAGATTCTGCATTTGAGCAGAAACCTTATTTATTTATTTATTTATTTAAGAGTATTTTTACCCCTCCTTTTTCCTTGGAAAAGGACAGAAGGCGACTTAGAGTAATGAGACACAATATACAGTCCTATACACTTAAGAAATATTCAAGTACTGTAGTTGAGAACAGGGAATTGAGGGACATCTTACAGCATTAAAAGACAAAACTAAATTAAAGTTACAAGAGAATCAAGCAGTTAAAAAGAGAGTGAAAAATTCCATGAAAAGTTATGAGTGAGGGAAACCAACAATTGAAAACATAAGTGTCAATTCAAAATATATAACCACAATGTCTATGTGATCATGTATGGTAGATACATATCATATAAAGGTCACATAATAGGTAGTCCATCATTCAAGGAAAGCTTGCCTGAAGAGAAAGGTCTTTGCCTGTTTCCAGAAAGACATCAGAGATGGGGCAGGAGCTAGCTGATTAATGGACCTGCTCATTTCCTCATTCCAGGGGTCAATCAAGGTTTCAATAGAACCCTCTTGCCTAGGCTCTGGGTTCCAGCAAGCCTAAAGCAGACTATATAGTGGTCTGTCCAGGACAATGGGTCTACAGAAAGTCTCTGTTTATGCGAGTAGGTGAGTGTTCTTAGAATGACAGCCACGGACAGCAACAGACAGCACGATATGCTTATAAAAGCATTCTATACATTCTGTCCACGTGTAAGATTTGCTCATCTACCACTTTTAATCATGGGCCAAGTTCCAGTGGTGTAGTATTGTATCCAATGTCAATAGAGTAGGGAGGCTCTCACAATGCTGCTGCACCCCTCTGTACTCTATAGTGCCAAAAAAAAAAAGACATCTAAGGGTTGTATTGCTCTGCCTAGATGCCCTAAGCACATCCGATCTTGCCTGATTTCAGAAGCTAAGCAGGATCGGCCCTTGTTAGTACTTGGATGGGAGACCACCAGGGAATACTAGGTGCTGTAGGTGCCTTGAGAAGGAACTGGCAAGCCACTCCAGTATTCCTGCCAAGAAAACACCATGGAGTCACGAAGGGCTGGTCACAACTCTAATGACACAACACACAAGGGTTGTATTGCAAGAGTTTGCTGGTCCCTCCAGAGCAGGCTTTTAAAAGTGGTGGGCTGGGCTGCAGGAGAGAAAGGAGAATGCTGGTTCTAGCAGAAGAAGTGAGATCACTCAGGGTAGACTGTCACATCCTGGCTATAACTGTTCCAGTAACATTTAAAAGCCTAGGGGCGAACCTAAGGGACGCTTGTGTGACACTTCTGACCTCCTAGTCCTTGACTTCAGTGATTATATGGAGATAGGGCTAGCCTCTCTTCTTTATGCCTTCCCTATGTCTGTGTGGACGCATACACCTGAAGTACTGTATATGTGAGAGCCAGTGTAGAGTATGAGTCAGAAAAAGTAGAATTCAGGAAACCTGGGCTCAGGTCCGTAAATGACGTTGGTATAATTCTAGCTCACTCATTTAGAAAATATGGCCATAGTGTAATTCTGAGGATTGGCTGAGGAAATCCTCTCTGCCATTATTTTCACAATTAGTGTCAGTAGTGGCTATCATAGTCAGAGAGGGAAATAGGCTAAATTCAAGATATTAGATCCTGATAGCTTTCAGAACTAATTCATTAAAGGATTGGGAGGGATTATCCGCATAAACAGTATCACAGTAGAAGATTATAGTAATAAGGCTGCAACTGAAAATAACATCTGTTTCCATGTGCAAATTGAATGTAGATGTGAATTGTAGAAACAATTGCCCAACAGTAAATAGTGCCTAACATTTATTCACTTTCATATTAAGTGGCCAGTTTTTGAAAATGTCAGGCTTCATTAATTTGCAAAAATAACTGTTTAACTATCATCGTCAATTAAAACATTAATTTTATGTGTTAAGTTGTACATTGGTTGCATGAGTTTAGAAGCATAGAACAGTAGAGCTGAAAAGGACCACAAGAGTTATTGTCTCCAGCTCCTTCCCCAAACAGGAAATGCCAAATTCTTTATTGGGAAGTGATTCCCAATGGTTCTAACTTTACTGCCTACAACTGAGGTTGGAGGTCCTGAAGGTAGTGCCTCAGAATTGCTGCTAGGGATATGCTAGTGTCCAGAGGAGCAACCAATATATCAAAAATATGGTGTTAGTAAGACTGTCTTTTCTACCATATCCTGTGCAACCAGACTCTGGCGTACTACTGTAGAGTGGTGTGGGCTAGAGTTAGATATGGGAAACATTGCTTTTTGATGGGGCAGGAGTACTGAAGTCACTGGAGATAGGCTAGCTGGGATATTCTAAGGCTTTTTAGTCCAAGAAATAAATGTTTCCCTATTCAAGTTTAGGCTCTTAAGCATGGATTCACCAGCAACTGTCCCATTTCAATCCCTGCAGTTCTGAAGGTCCAATGCAACTTTACGTTTGTCTCTGCTAATAAAAAAAAGAAAGGGATAACAATTGCCCTGGCATTTAATTTGTTACGTGAGCCAACACACACTAATATCTTTGCAGATAAATCATTGTTGTGTGATTAGATTATGTATAGTTTCTTAAGAACAGTGCTCCTTAATGGGGGAGGGGGCAGATTTTAACTGTTACAAAGACTGCTCACAGCACATTCTTCAGAGGAATTTCCCACCTGTCTCCATAGCTGACAGACAAACTATCAATAAATCAAATGCTTTTCCAGTTTGCTTTATCTCTCCCCATCCCCACCGCCCAGCTCCAGCTGCCTCGCTTCTTGCCACTACCATCTGGGGAAAAGTGCAAACAAGTGCACAAAACGGGAAGCCTTCTGCGTGGAAGTTCCTTAATTTTTGTCACCTCAAAAAAAAAAAGATGAGAAAAAAAAGGTTCTGGTGGGGAAATGAAGGGTGAGAGAGGCAAGAGACTCGCCCACTTATCTGTTCACACGAATTATGAATTTATGCTTGCTTTCTGGATGCTTAGCGTGCTATCATTTCTCTGTAGACTATGTCCAACCTTAAAGGAAGGGAGTGACCTAAAACCAGTGCTGGTGCTGGTCTGTCAGAACAGCAGGATTTTACCCTTCATGACTCTGCAGCTCCCTGTGCTACCCAAAAGCAGAAATGGCATATTTTCCAGGCTTTCTGGAATGGATTTTAAGAGACCTGCTGGGGGAGAAAGGGGATCCCATTGCCTCTACTGATAGAAACAGTAACAGTGGAACAAACTTACTGGTTCCTGGTCATTAGAGCTATTACGAATGATCACATGTTGGTCCTGTTGTATGTGGCAGGGGGTACTGCTCAGTACATCTAAAGTTTATTGCTAATAAAAGACATTTTTCATATTTTAGAACGGTAGCATTTTAAAACGCGTTTGTACATTTGTGGATCTTTATAAACGTAGACTGTGCATGAATAATTTGTAAGTACTGCAGCTCCATATGATCATTTTGGTAGCACAGTGTATCTTTGGATTTGCAAGTTTCTGGGAACATGTAAAGTTTAAGAATCAGCCGTGGAAGTGTTGTAAGATCAGTACAGTCAGAATCCTAGGATTTATATAAAAATCATAATTCCAGTAATATTACCAACTGTCTTCTTTGTTTGTGGTCATAATTTAGAACACAAGGAAGGACTACAAAACCCTTCTTTTCTATGCTGCTTGTGTGGGGTGCAAAGGAAGAGGGACAAGTGTATCCTTAGGATGATGGCATTATAGAATGACAGATGCCTGATATAGATGTTTGGGAGAATTATGTGGGACAGGAGATGCACAGGCCCTTTAGCAAACCACGACAAACTTTCTCACTTCATGCATGGGCACACAAGTCACGTTCTCCAAAAAAGAAATATAATCATGGACCTCTTCCTCTCTTTTCTTGGCACTTACTTTGTAAGGACTATCTGCCTTCCTGGCTGTGCGTATATTCCTGTATTATTGATCAAGTGAACCAGAAAGGGTGAGAGCAGGCAGCGTGGAAACTGTTTTCTTGAAAACAGCTTTATTTATGACACATGAACCTTACAGGACTTTGGCCAAGTTTGAAAATTTAGGAGTGCCCCCCTCCCTTTCAAGACTGTTTCTGAAGGTTTTATGGAGGAACCTACAGGGAGCTCTTCAGTCCTGCAAACCTCAAATGTGAGTCAAGAGGTGCAGCGGAGAAGCAAATTTATTGCTTCTTTGTGCACAGTGCACTTGGTGGCTGCAGGGGGCTTGCATGTTCAATTCACTCTCTCACTCAAGGGCCCCAAAGAGTTTTTGTCTGTGTTAATGATATGCTAGCCGATCGTCCTTATAATAGAGTCTCAGAAGAGATTTTGAATGAGGTCTGCTACATCAGCAGAACATTATGCTTTTCATTTGGGGGAAAAATCTGCTTCAGTTTTGCGCTTGATTCAATGAATATTTATTGGTGCTTAAAGCCACAGACCATGACTGTGACATCAAGGCATAAGAAGCACATATGCAGACATATTGTTGTAAGTACAACACACAGATTATGACCTTCTTTTGATGCATAGAGGGCAGTTGTCCAGTGCCTCCATTAGCTTCAATAAAGCCTCCATAGGGCCATGCTGCTGCTGCTGCTGCATTTTGAGTAATGTAACATTGAAAGAAGCAGATAAAACAAAGTTTGTGGTCCAGAATGCTTTGCCTTCTAAGTATCTAGCATGGCTTAGTGTCCTAGGAACTAAAATAAATGCCATTCTTTTGAAGGAATTACACAGCCATTCTCATAATTTTGAAGATAATGGAGGTGGTGGTGGGCATTAATGATCTAAGGACCTCAGGCTCCACATCTTGATACACCACTTGGGTATCATGGCAACATCTGAGAGCCCAAAGATCTCCAAAGGAGTTTTAGCAAGAGCCATTTTTGAATGAGATGGGTGAATGATATTATCGATGCAACCAACATGGATTTGACCAAACTCCGGGAGGCAGTGGAAGACAGAAGGGCCTGGCGTGCTCTGGTCCCTGAAGTCACGAAGAGTCAGACACGACTGAAAGACTGAAAAACAAAAATTTGTTATTAATTAGTTCTTTCTTCCTTCTGAGATCAATGGCTTGTGTTAGCTTCTGTATACAGTATAGGAATAATAAAAGGATGTGCATTAAAACTATTATAACTCTGCAGTGGAGAACTTGGTTGCCCAGATAATCAGCTTACTAGCGTCTCTTGCAGGGTAATTGGAAGCTGGCTTCTGTGCATCAATTCTTTCATCTGTTCATATTTCATCAAATTAATGTTGGAGGTGCTGAATAAACATTGTAGCAACTTGATTTTTGATGGGACTTTGACAAAATTCCACCCTATGTCAAGTTCTTCTGTGTTTAACTTATGTCTGGTTCATGCACGACTATACAGGTTATGGCAGATATTTTGTAGACCATGATTTAGCTTCTACCTCGATATAGAAAGAATCCACTTTAATGGGTGGCATTTTTGGCCTTGTGGTCAGGTCGTTTGTTGAACTTGGCTGCTAGCCCTTTATAGATGTTTTAAGTAGGCATATAGGGTTGGGTTTTTTTTACTGTGCTCACTGGTCTTAGCATCTCTCTTCCACTGGAGGGTCCATCCACCCATCCATTCGTCTATCCATCCATCCGTTTATCTGTTTGCCGAAGTCCTTGTGTACTCAAGTGTATGTAGATGTATTATTCAGTGTCATGTACCTCCATCTATTCTCCAAAGAAGTTGGCTCAGTCTGCTGAAATCAGCTAGCCTAACAGGGAAAAACTATAGGTTTCGAAGCATACACTTTGAATTATTGCACAGGGACACCTACAACTATTTTATTTCCTCTCCAAGAGAGAAAATGTGTGTGTGTAGATGAAATAAAATACTGTAGTTGTATGTATTCCTGAAACTTTAATTATTTATTCTTGTCTGCCTGCTAGTCTGTGGTAATTGTTTGTCTCAAATAATTATTTGGACTAGAACTGATATACTTTGAAAATTGGAGTACATTACAACCATAGTATAGAATGTAACCAGTATCATATAATCTTAATACCATTGTGCATATGGAAGTGAAACACCTGCCATTTATTGGGAGCAGTGATCTTAAGGCGGGGGGAAATGCACTAAAATTAATTAATTAATTAATACTCCTGGATCCAGTCTGTCAGAATACAATTATTTGTAGCACAGGTTATTTAGGGGAAGAAAGTTGTCAGTTAGTTTGGCATAGATCCTAGGGACCAAAGTTGTGTTATGTCACTACCTAGGTTGAGGTGGCAAGAGGTATGTTAATAAAGAGGGGGAATCCAAAAACCAAGATGGCTGTAGGAAGATAAATGGGCTGAGAAAGAGGAACCAGAGAGGTGACTCATGGAGAAGAATGTTGGATGAAAGGACGGAACAAGGATATGAATCAAAACAGAGTAATGAGAGAAGTGATTCTTATGGATAGGACATATTCCAGAGGTCCAGTGACAATTTCAGCCCACCCTGGACTTTTCACTACTTGTGCTTTCTCTCATGCCAGGTCTGCCGACAAATATTTTTTTAAAATTGTAGCAATTAAATAAAATGATATGGAGTGCTAATGAGGGGGAAAATAGCAGATGTACCACCTATTCCCTAGAAGATGCACTGCAACTTTGCCCAGTTATACTTGGAGTTCTCCTGTGCTAAGGATTTGTAATGAACCTTTACTGTAGTAGTTCTTTTACTGTAGACTTCTAGCAGTGCTTTAGTATTCTTGGGCTTCCTTTCTCTTTTATAATTCAAAATGTTATTTAGCAATGATGGACATTTAAATAAAATAATCCGTTTAATGGGAGAAAGGATTTAGCATGGCACACTGTTCGGGCTAGCAGTTATTTAACTGGCACCTGAGGAATTCGTTGTAAGGGCTTTGAAGTGTACCCTTATCTGCACTTAATCACACTGCAAGCTTCAGGAACTCTGAAGTTCTGTAAAGAATTTCACATCTGTCTGTGGAGGTGGAGGAAGAAGAAAAAAATACTGGTAAATAATACTTTATTATTACTGATTTTTTTTCTCTTTCTCTTGTGCCAGCTACATGCTAGGAAAACATGGCAAGATGTCAAAGGCAAGACTCTTGCAAAGATTAATGATTTTAAGCCGAGATGCAGACCTCTGGAGGCAGAACAGGTCCACATATGTTGGCCTTGCCACCAGCCAGGGAGTTCAGTAGGCTTGTTATGCTGCTGCTTGGTTTTCATCCATGACGAGGAAAAAAATTCCCTCAAACCTTGCTCAGAGGAGAAACCTGATGATAAGAACAGCTGTAAGGGTGAGGGACTATGGGTGTCTGTTTAACTCACCACTTCCAGGGGCCACAATTCGCTGGACAGTGTAATGGACAGGGACCACTTTCCATCACTGACGGTAAATTTCGCAGCTCCTATTACCTTTCAGCAAGTATCACAACCAAGGAGTTCTGGAAGCAATTATCTTGGAGGGATTTCCAAGTTCTGAAGGTCTGGTCTTCTAGGCACCTTTTAAAAGGTGCAATTTTGTAAATACTTAATTGAAAGTAAAGTCCATTGAACAAAAGAAAGCATCCTTCTGAGGTACATAAGATTGCACTTCAAGATAGGTACTGTAAACATAATTTTGTTGTAAAAATAGGTAAAAGGAAAGGTAGGTAGAAGCAGTGGTGCATTCTCACTTTATTTTTAACTGGAGCAATGTGATACAGTTGCCTTAGGGAGCACTTTCTGCCTTGAACCCCTGTCTTTTTTGTAATGTTTCAGTGAAGTCAATGTCTTTCCAAATCCGTTTAGGGTGTGTGTAATTTTATTGACTTCCCTTGCAGAGCAGTAGTCGCTTCTAAGATGCCAGTGGGTGAAATTGTTTTGACCTCAAGGCATGCGTGCACACAAAACTGTAAGGAGATATAAAACTAATTTTGTGTGTGTGTGTGCTAGCCTCAGTGGTGACACCAAAGGGCTTAGAAAATCCAAGTTCTGGGCTTTCTTGGGAAAAGGAATCAGCTACATATTCTCTTCTTCTGTGGAGATCTTGGCTCGTTCAGTGGAAAGTGTCATTATGGGTGTGCATTCTTTCCAGCAAAAAAACAAGCACATACAAAACCCCAGCGTCTTTAATTAACATGGAGGGCAAGGGGAGTGAATGAGGAACATCAAAGGAAGAGAGTATTTGTGTTCAGCATTCGTTTTGTTTTTACCTGTGGTGATTAGCAGCAATGTGTCCTTGTGTGAAAATATGTGATCAGCCCACTGTTCTTTTTGCAGTCTGCCCTGGCTGAGGGAGAGCAGGGTAACAAAGGGTAGTGTTGAACCTTACTGGCTTTCTCCCAATGACTTTTAATTTCCAGTTGCCTCATTGGCTGCTTCGATCTGTGTGGCCTCGAAACCCTCACTTTGAGGCAGGAAAGATTGGTCTGTTGTTTGCTGCCCTCTTTCCGTAGGTTGCAGATGTCACACCTTTTCCAGTTCCTGCTGCTTTTTTTTTTTTTTTTTTTTTTTTTTTTTTGCTGTTTCTAGTTTGTTTAATTTTCACCCAGGTTGTTTGACGGGGCAGTAGCTGTGCTCAGCTGAGAATATGCCCAGAGGAGGAAAGTAGTTAATGAAGTTTTTGACCAGTGAACCAGCCAAGGATCGCCTCAGAACTTGGAGGCCTTCTTCCATTTCATACATTGGACTGTTAGCTCAGCCCAGTTGTTTGATGAAAGGGTTTTCTGCATCTGGCAGTCTGCCTAATGAGAATGAATATGTTTGAACTGAAAGTGTACCCTTGACTCCAACATCTTTTCCTGTATGGTTCACGACTAGTTGTTCCATTTCCTAGTAACTGCTGTAAGGAGAGACAAAAAGAACTACTCTGAATATGATCCCTTTTAATTTCCAAATACTACTGGTAGTGTTCCCCACCCCCATTCGCCTGGCTTTACAACTATAAAAAGAAAATGCTCATTAGGTTTTAAAATATCAATAGGAAACAGATTTTCTGTAACCTTTAACCATTTGGAATGATGACTGAATCAGTCTATTACTGATTAACAAGTTTAAAAAAATTGGCATGACTTACAAAAATGTGAAAAGTTTTTATTTCTCAGTTGTGCTTGGATTTTTTGTTGTCTGTTAAATCTCATTGTCTGAAGGATGTTTTCCTCAAAGGTAAAAAGGGCATGGTTGAAATATAGCCACAGTTTGTTAACTAACGCAAAGCCATGAGGTACCATAAAACGTGAGCTGGCAGATTTCCCCATTCTCTTAGCACTCAATAGCAGGAGAATGAAAGCTTCTTTTCTTGTTCCAACATCAGTTTTCCTTACAAACCCAAACTGGATTGTGTCTGGCTCTGCCTTTTCTGCACCAAATAAACCCAGGACAGAGGCTGCTTAATTCTTGTGAAGAAAATGGAAATGAAGCAAATTAAATTAATTGAATTTAAATCTCTTTAGGACTGTGACCAGAATTAGTAACTTTGTTTTTTACAAGATACATTTATTCATTTATGTGTAGCTTGTGTGTGCATGTACGTATGTATGTTTGTGTGTGAGAGAGTAGTAAATTATGAAAATGCTCATAGTACTGCTATTTCCTTGGAGAGTTCTGCCACCTATCTATTGCCATTATAACTTATATACAAAATAGAACCAACCCTCTTGGGGCAGCTAATAGTAATTACTATAAGTCTTTTTTGTTATTCCTACTTACCTCTTCCTTCTTTTTACATCAGCAGTATGTGGTCTTTGAAGATTGAATCACAATCTGCTTTCATACGAAATCAGTATGCTACGCAGAAGCAAGAAGTACATTTTCAGTACCACAAGCAGAGACTTTGTTAAATAGCTCCCATTAATGATAATGGTAGTCATGCTGGTAAATCTGGCTTCACAATAGTGAACGTTTCCTGCTGAATGCAAAATGATGGCATAATTTCCAGCTAATGAAAAATAGCTTTCAGGTAACACAGGGCTTAATTGGGTAACCCTGAGAGAGGAGCATACTTTTGCAAAAGAATCTGAAAGCTGTTGAATCCGAGCTGTTTTTATACGGGGTACATACAAAATTATACGTACAGTTGGAATACATCACTTCTGCCACATGCCATGTCATGCAGCCGTATGAGCTTTTTTTATACTTAAAGAACACTCAATTTTGAAGGCACCTTCTCTCACTATATTCGGTACTTATATTTGCAGATATCCAGGTACAAAACACACATGCACTACTGTGTATGATTTGATAATTGACTGTGTTTATGGAATGCTGTGCGTGCACTTTGAAAAGCACAGGGACATTCTTGGGAATGGGGAACCTTTGCTGACTCCATTTATTTTAAAAAGAAAAGTAGAAATTCAGAGCTTACATTCACTAATCAGAATAGCGATTTTGTTTATGTTCAAGTATTTGTGGACACAGACACCTGATCATGTGAAAAACCACTGTCAGTATTATCAGGAAAACAAAAATCTCCAAATGGCACAGACACAGCACAGTGAGAACACACACATACAAAAGATCTTTGAATCACAACAGTTGTATATCCTTATGGGTTGGTCCCAGTAACACACACTCACACAATTAGGAGTTTTCTCAGGGATTTTCTTTTAAACTGAACATGTAAGAATCAGTACATGAGTAAAGCATGATTGCATATGTTCCACAAACCGGTCTTTGCATAAGGTGATAAAATTAACTTGAACATAAGAATAGCCATGCTGGATCAGGCTGAGGGCCCATCTAGTTCAGATTTCTGTATCTCACAGTGGCTCCACCAAATGCCTCTGGGATTTCATGAAACTAGATATCTGTCTCCTGATACCACTCCCGTGCATCTGGTCTTTGAAGTACACTGGTTTAAAGCCTGGAGACTACACATCTCCATCATGGTTTGTAACCTGTGATGGACTTTTCCGTCCAGTCCCCTTTTGAAGGCATCCGGGCCAGATGCCATCACCACATCCTGTGTCAGGGAGTTCCACAGACCTAGTCCCTTGAAAAACCTAGTCCCTCTAAAACCAAGAACTTAACGGGCTTTTAAAGCCAAGCTTTGATAGTTGGGCCTGCAGGGGCTGTAGTGGGCTGTGGATTGATTCCAAAGTAGGTTGGCCATATATCCTCCTTTAGGGAGGACAACCATCCATTTGAAAAGCTGTCCTTTATTTTTAAAGAATGAATGTTTTCTTTCTTGGTGACATGTGAGTGACTATTCTATCCTCCAGTGAGTTTCCTGGCTCAGCCGCAAAAGTAGAGGCTTTGGTAGGCAAGAGTTTATAATCGGCACTCTCTCCTTTTCTAAGTACTGTGCTGTATAACTACCAGTGAATGACAGGAAAGCCATGACATGGCCTCCGATGTGATGCCAGCCATAAAAGCACGGTTCCAACCAGTCCTCTGAAATAACTGATTTGTGGCCTAGCTAGGTATTTCAACAAAACAACAGTGACCTCTGTTTATTTTCTTCCTAAGTATATTCAAATTCAGTAAGATGCAGAACAGAAAAAGGTACAGGGTGTTTCAAAGTTTCCAGCTACTTGCATTCCTTCCTTTATTTGTATCAGACTGTTGTATAATTTAAAATCATGAATGTATAAAACATATACACTTCAAACAAATTAAAATATTAAAATATTAGACTATTTTTTTACCAGAAGCAGTTCAAAAATTTCCATTTACTAGCTCTTCTTTGATCCATGCAGTCGGGCATAAGTCACATGTACATAAGTCTTGTATTGATTGAACGTCTCCACAGTCACAGAAAATTTGTCCTGTATCTAAGTAGCCCCATTTTACTTGACTATTCTTTCATCTTTCTACTTCTCTTCAGTGTCTGTTAATTGACTTTGATAGAGTTCAGCCAGACTCTTGTCCTACTGACAAATGTTCTTTGGAATGCATCCATGTGGCAAGATGTGCTGTTTTTGCTCTCTGTTTGTTTAACCTAGCTTCTTCTGGCTTAATATTTAGAGCATAGGAGAAGTGTAGAAAGTTCTCAATTTCAGCTGTCATCTAGGGTGTTGGTGTCAATGACATGGGTGGGTTTGGTGCTAATGTTCGTTATTTGGTAGCAGATTTCAGCATGTCTTTGGAGAGGCAATGTCGGGTATTAGACTTTGTCAGTGGGGGGTAGGTGTCAAACAGCCAGTGATGATCCTGCATGATTCATTGAGAGTTACATTCACTTGCTCCGCATGGGCTGATTTACTGCATTCCATATGACACTAACCTATTCTGTTGCGGAGCAGCACAGGGACAAAGCTGTTCTTATTGTTCCTGGTTGTACTCCGTCTGTCCCAATCAATTTCTTCAGTTAGTTATCTCTAGCGGTAAGTTTCTATTGGTGTTTAGATAGTGTTTTTTGTAGACCCGAGTTCCTTTCGGAGTAACACCCAAATACTGTACAGTGGTACTTCTACTTACGAGTTTAATCCGTTCCACATGCATGCTCTAAAGTAAAACAAATCTTAAGTAGAGCAAACCTATCAAAAGAATAAAAATAAATACATAAATAAATTGAAAACATTAAAATATATAAGTAGAGCACACCAAATCTAAAATTTATAAGGCAGCAGTTAAAATGCCAACGGTTTTTGGCTCTTAAGTCAAATTGCTCTTAAGTTGAGCTGCTTATAAGTAGAGATACCACTGTACTTTGGGTGATGTTCTAATAGCTTGCATTCCCAGCTAACTTGGAGTGTTCTCTCTGCTATCTGGGAAAGCACCTACCTATGTTTTGAACGGGGTTGGTTTCAGCTGTGTTTTTTAAAAATATTATAATGATGATAATAATATTTGATTTATAACCTATCCTTGCCTCAGTACCATGACCCAAGGTGGTCACTTAGTCAAACTGGCTTGAAAATCAGCCCTATGTTCAGCCATTTCATTCCAGAGTACAGTTGCCCCCCGCCCTTTCGCGGTTCACATACTGCGGTTCCGGTATATTGTGGGTCCACAGAATATCAAAAAAGGCCCCCTGTGGTAAGGAGGAAAGGCCTTCCCAGGCACATCAAAGGCCCCAAAAGTGCTTCCCTGCAAACCGGAAGTGACTTCTGGTAAACCAGAAGTGATCTCCAGATCACTAGAAAACACTTTGGGGGCCTCTGGGGGTCCAGAAAGCCCCTTGCAGGCCCATTTGAGGCAGCGCCAGGCCTGGGGTAAGTACAAGAGCCCCCAGAGAGCCTGCCCAGTCCCAACCTGACCCAGCATCTGCATATTGTGGATTTTCAATTATTGCGGGTCGGGTCGGGTCGGGTCCCTAACCCCCTACAATAGGTGGGGGTTTACTGTAGTCCAAAGACGATGATGCCAGAGTTGTCACCATACTTTCCGTATCCAGGAGAAATTGCAGCTAGAATACAGGGAAAGCATTCCATCCCAGTAAGGGTATCTGCTCCTTAAGTGAAAATAACAAATCCAGGGGTACCCTTGAGCTATAAACTACGTCTTGGTGTGCAACTGATCCAAAATACAGTTTTATTCCACCCTTCTTGGACCAGAGATCAATCACTTACATTCTCTTTTACTAAGATTATAGTGTTGGTACTTCAGTAGTTAAAAAAACTTCCATCTATTTTTTCATTCTTCGTTTCATTTCCTAATGAAACAAAAATGAAGTGCCCTTTAAAAACAAAATGAAACAAAATGGAAATTTTCATTTTGTTCCATTTTGTTATTTGTTTTTTATTATTTATTTTGGCAAGCGCCAATCTCGGCACTTGTCAAAATAAATAATAAAAATAAGTGCCGATCAGCTGGTTCATGGGGCCATGCGCCAGCTTGTCAGTGGGAATAAAAAACAAAAACCACCAACTGGCCTCCTCACGGGCTAGCTGGTCAGTGGGAGTAAAAAAAAAAGTGACCATTTGGCCTGGTCCCAACAATGTAAAAAATAATTAAAAATTAAAATGAAAAATGAAACAAAAACAATTCTTTAAAAAAATCATTTTGTAATAAATGAAACAAAACAGGGAAAAGAAACAAAAAAAAATGAAACAAAAAACAATTTTGGTGTTTTGTGCCCATCTCTACTGATTATCCTAAAATGCTCACTGGCTTAACTCTTGTTCCAGATATAGATTCTGTCCCAGGCACTACATTTTATCCTCAGTAACACCCTAGTTGTCTGACAAGAAATTTTAAAAAAACAGTATTAAATATATATTCTGGTGTCAACTTTAGTGCTAATTTATAATACTAAGATTTTGTGAGGAACTTCAGTTATACTAGTCTGTAGAATTCATAAAGGAAAACCTGAGCTCTGATTGTCGCAAACAGCAGATGAAAGCCTAGAAGTTTATGTGTAGGATGATGTCAGACTGTAGGTAGGGTTTGTGACTGAATTTTACACATACACATACACTGTTGTGACTCAGTTATCCTGTAGAACATCATAGATATCAAAAGAAATGATCATTTCCCCCTTGCTATCTTGTGTTAGTAAGAGGAACATACAAGCATGTGATGCTTTCATTTGCAGAGATTGATTTATCTCCTCATCTGCTGTTTGTGGGGACTAAATCTAGGTGTCACTTGATTGATGTCAAGCTATTTTGAGAACAGCAGACATTTTTTTACTTTACAACACATATGGAAGGAAACTTTTCCTACTCCTTGAGTTCAGAAAAAATATTTTCAGAAATGTCTTCAGAATAAAATTTTAGTTATATGCAAAAGGAATTAATTGAAATGACTTTTACCCTAAATATGATAAATGAGTTGTGTTTCAGGGTCATACTATGTTTGAGAAATACAATTAAATGCACTAAATAAATTATAGACTTCATACTTATTTTATTTCTTTGTTTGCATGAATTTCAACTGAAGGACTGCATTGTAGCATGATGATACCTGCCAATGCACATTCATTTTAGTATTTTCACTGGTAGCATAAGACCAGAATTCTTTTACACTGAAAATACTGTTCAGTCTACAATTCTAGCACAGATAGTAGGATACTAGAATAACACCAACTAAACCCAGTTGGATATACTTTTACTTTGCACCATTATTTCTCTGGAAAAGACATGTGTATTTTGTGAGGGTTTGTATTTTACTTGTTGTTTTGTTTTGCAAGCCCAACATAGGAAGATTAGGTATCCCTCATGGGCCTTCCGGGGAGAAGGTGGCTGTAGTCACTGTGGACGACTGTGACACGGCAGTGGCTGTGCGTTTTGGAAGCCTCATTGGAAATTATTCTTGTGCTGCTCAAGGAACACAGACTGGCTCAAAAAAGTAAGACCACAATGTTTTATAACGCCTATGTAGACCTAAAGGCAAGTGCTAGTCTCTGCTAGGCTGCCTAGATGCCCTAAGCACATCCAATTTCGCCTGATTTCGAAAGCTAAGCAGGGTCAGGCCTGGCTAGTACTTGGATGGGTGACCACCAGGGAATACCAGGTGCTGTAGGCGCCTGGAGTAAGAACTGGCAAGCCACTCCAGTATTTCTGCCAAGAAAACTCCATGGACATGGGGTCATGACTGTAACGAAACAAGTCTCTACTAGAGTAGAACCATTGGCCGGGATCCTGATTGACTCAGACCACTTACACTTATGCAACCAGTGTATCATGAGCAGCTTGTGGGGTGGTTGGGTTAATTGTATTTTTTTGTTTGTTCATAATTTTTATGCTGCTTCCATTCGCTGTTTTGAAAAGGGATCTCTAGTACCGTGTGCAACAGATGCAAGAGCAGGACATGTCATACTGCTGAGCTAGAGGGGCTTTATTTTCTGCCAGTGCTCAATAAGACCTTGAGCACTAAATTAATAGGATGTACAGAAGTGTTGACTTTATTGTTCAGTAGATGATTCAGTGGGTCTCCTCTGGATGAGACTAGCAGGTTTAACCTGTTGGATGCAAGACCTATATGAAACACATGCCCTGAAAATCCCACTCACCCATAAATATAACTGTACTGAGCAAGATATTACAATTATGCTTTAAAATGCAACTTGCTGCACCCGGTGAAGCTTTCTTCTGAGAAAGCAGATTGGGGTTTGGAGAATAATATGATCATTTGTGTCATCTAAGCCATTCTGGTAAACCAAATCTCCTTGTCTCCATCGAACTATTTTTATTTCTTGAATGCCTGTGTGTGTGTTTAATAAAAAGACACAGTAAAGTATATAGACATAAGATTGGGGGGGGGGGGGGGGAAGAAAATAGAAAAAAAATCCTTTGGTTCTAAAATAATGGAAAGGAACAAGAAAAATAGTAGTTTAAATGACAAGGAAGTCAATATGGAAGAAAATAAAAATTGGATTTATTTGATCCAAGTTTTAAGTGGTAACACAACCTTTCAAAGATTTATAAACATATGTTTTGATTATTAAAGCAAATGCAAAAAAATGTTGAAAGGGTTGCAATGGAATTGCCCCAAGGTTTTGAAGTTTGTAGTTTTTATAATATTGCACAATAATTGGCAATGCATCTCTCTGAAAATACAACATGCAAGAAACCTGCAACAAAATGTAGTCCTGAAGGCAGTGTGTTCTCTTAATTGGAGGAGATCTAAATCAAAATTGCAGCTAAACTTGTTAAATTGCCAAAAAGAGAGATGGATTTTTTTTTTCATCTGTGGCAAAGGTGTTCATTAGCATACCGACACACACACAGAAAAAAAAAACCTCTGAAAGAAACAATTGTAATGGAGAATATTTTAGGGTTTAGGACCCCACCACCAAGTGGGACAGACACTAAGAAGAAGAAGAGTATTTTAGGGTTTAGTGTACAGCTGGATGCATTAATTTGATATTCTTGTGTTCAAATGCCTAGCAGAGGTATGGAATTGACCTTCCATGTACCAAATGACTACTGTTGTAAGAAACATGTGGGACACCTTTTTTGAAACAAATGAGTCCTGATGTCTGATTACTCTATTTGTTTTTAGGTCTCTGGATTTAACTGGTCCTTTGCTACTTGGAGGAGTACCAAACTTGCCTGAAGATTTTCCAGTGCACAACAGACAGTTTGTTGGCTGCATGAGGAACCTCTCGATTGACAGCAAGCCAATCGACATGGCCAGTTTCATAGCCAACAATGGCACTCTTGCAGGTATACATCCCACGCTGCAGATAGGAAAGGAGGGGGAGAGATATTTTTATTTCACTGAGAAGTCTGCCAACAAAGCTGTTTATTTTGCCAGGGAAGTAGAAACCTAAGAGTGGCTGTAAGATTTATGTCTAAAGCACTTGTTCCAGCATGAACTGAATGTGTTTCATGTTAAGTTTTATTTAGAAAAAAATTCTTAAAGGTATCTTTGTATGTAGAGTCTGACTCGCTCACATCTCCCTGTAACCTCGACACTCTCGTGCCATAATCCAAGCGGTTTCTTTAGGTTTATGCAGGGGCTTGTGGCCATGCCCTAGGGCTTCTCAGCTGAGTGCCCTGTTCCTTGTAATTTACTGATTTTAAAACAGGAATGGCTAAGGGTTTCAAAACAGAATTGTCCAGGAGTGGTGGCAGTGAGAGTGAGGCAAAGGAGAAGCACCATGGCCAGTGCAGGGCCTGTTTCCCCAAACCCTTTGTGTTTTGGAATCATATTTGATTCCTTTCTACAGGAGCACACCTGCAGCCATCCAGAAGGTTAGCAAAGGCAGTAACCCATAGCTTGTTCTTAGAAGGGATGTGTAAGTGCAGATCAATCTAGGATGTTTTAAAAAAAATATTTATTTATTTATTTATTTATTTATTTATTTATTTATTTATTTATTTATTTATTGAATTTAAGGGTGCCTGGCTCAGAAGAATTACTGCACCACCAACTGGTGTCAGAACGGAGGCAGTTGCGTGAACAAATGGAATACTTATGTTTGTGAGTGTCCCCTGCAATATGGTGGAAAAAACTGTGAGCAAGGTAAACAGCTGATACTTTCCCCATTCAGTACGTAATGCATCCTGTAATGTTTGAGGAAATCTGAATTGATGTAAGGCAGCGTCTGGGTAAATCTTTATAAAATCTTAATAAAGTTTACTTACTTACTTACTTACTTACTTACTTACTTACTTACTTACTTA
>JAHTLZ010003526.1:63944943-63955750 GCA_023846285.1 Phrynocephalus versicolor
TTACTTACTTACTTACTTACTTACTTACTTACTTACTTACTTACTTACTTACTTATATCCCACCCATCTGGCCTAAAAGGGCACTCTGGGTGACTTACAGTATTAAGAATTAATAAACAATATAAATAATATAAAAGAACCACAACTAATATGCCAAAGACATGTAGCAAGGGAGAACCAAAAAAAGTTCACTTTCCTTGTAATCGTGCATTCACTGAAAGGAATGAAAGGCAAACTTACACTTCTGTGTACATCTGGACTGCAGGAATTTGATAGGTAACAAATCTACACTAATTGATTAAGTACAGTTCTTCAGATCCCGTTTGACAAAGCACAGATTGAATGCCTGTTGATTGATGGTAGGTAGCAGTTGACATCTAACTGCCAAACTTTCTGTGCCATCTTGTAGATCACTGTCTTTAAAACTTCTATCATCAGAGGACACATTCTGCACTAAATCTTCTCCTGAAAAATCCTTGGCCTGTACATTATCCATTCTAACCCTGGTGGATTGCAATATATTCTGGACAACCTCCTAGAGTGCCTGCTCTGCTCACATGAGACGCAAACGGAGCTGCTTTGGTTTTCACATTGTGCCACTCCAAATCAGAGCGCTTCTTAGAAAACACAAAGCACACCCATATACTGCACAAAAAGCAGCAATCTCTTAACAAGTGGAAGCTCTTAACAAAATGTTGTAGTATGCTTCTGTTTGGATGCTGTTCTATTCTCTCATACACCCACAAATTCCCATCTTCTCCGTATATACACTATTCTGTTTAGCGTTCTCTGTTCATTGCACGTGCTTAATCATTAGGTTCTTTGGCCTTCTCCTTTTGAAATAGCAACCCCACCCCACCCCCCAAAAAGATTTATGGTAATATATAAACACTGGAGTTCTCCCCAAAACCTTTGCTACTTCTCTTTTTCTGTGTTGACTGTATGTCTTGGTTGCAGAAGTACTGTCACTCAGAGAATATTAATATGTTTCAGGTTTATGATATTTATTAAGACATCATTCTGATTATGTACAGTATTTCAGTTTTTACCAGCCAACCCAATCTGATACCAAACAGTAATACTCTCTGCCACCACCAAAACTCCATGACACAAAGGTCACTTCAGGTAGCAGTTCTCTAATCCCAGTTTCTGCCCAACAAAATTATGCTCTAACGTAAGCAGCAGGAAAAGAAAATTATGCATTTCCTTGAAAGTTTTATTTATTTATTTATTTAAAATATGTTTATCCTGCCTTTCTCCTTAGAAAGGACCGGAGGCAGCTCAGGGAATACAGTGCATAATGAACGATAAAACACACAATCACGGCTCACTTTATTTTAATGCCAGTTGTTTCCTGAGATTTTTGCTAAGAAATCTATGTTGACCCGCTAAAGAGACTAGAGTTTCCTGAAATGCAGATCGGAAGCTCCTCTGACAGCCCAACCTCTAAAGCGACGAGTCTTGTGTTCTTCTGAAATATGTTGTTCTGAAGTATCAGCGTGTCTTTCTTCTAATTGAAACAAAATAGTATTCAGCCGTGAGAATTCTGGCTTAGGAAAATGATCTACACCTTCATTATATTTATTTCAGAAATTCCTCTACATTAGAGCTCTTGTAAAACTAATGAACTCCAAAATACCTTTAACAACATCTTACTGTCCAATCGAGATTTGAGTCAGAATCTATTTGGCTCAAGTTAAGTATGGTGTTATTAATCCCTCTTTGCAGTCTGTTCCCATAAACCCAATTGTACCAGATGAATAGCACTGTACGGTGTAATGGCTTTTCCTGCCAAAAAAAATCACCAAAATCCCCATTTTATTATCCCTGACATTTTATTGTCAGGAGGTCCCAAGCCAATTACTTACTTCCCATAACACATCTGTGGGACAGAATACGTATAAAGGGAAATAAATCATGTCAATAAAATAGAACTCGGGGCAGTTAAAAGAAAGGTGAACCACGAGTCGAAGTGGTAGAAATTGGTAGAATGTCAAGTGCTTTAGAAAACTACACATATCCATGATTTTAAGGGGTTATTAACTATGTAACACCTGGAATATAAATGACACACTAGCCATGTGTTTTGACCTGCCAGATCATATATTAAACCCTCTTTTTGAAGTCCCTCTGAGACCATGAAAACAGAGTTGAACAAGCATCTGGTAGGTCTTAATTCATGTATAATATCGTACCTACTGCCATCTTGGGATTAAGGATTGGCAGATCTATAGTACTAGTGAGGATTTTACATGTACCAGTCTTCTTGCCGATTATTCAGTGTATGCAGACCCGTCTGTTGCAAGCTTATTAGGCTTTTTTGTACAGTTTGGCAAATGTTTTGGATGAAGCAGCAGCTGTACCTGCTACACATGGGGCTAACCTTAAAAATAATGAGATTTACAAACTTCCACAGATACTTGTTAACAATGATATGACATAATTAGCACGATTGGTGATACCAGAGCATGGAAATCATAGAGAAAAATGAGTTGGAAAGGGTCTATAAAGCTGACTTGGGTCCTTTTAAGGAGAAAAGCAAGGTAAAAATATTTTACCTAAATAAATCAAGTCCAACTGCCTCGCCTGCTCAAGGCAGAAACCACAAGTTAAATTATATCTGACAGATGGCTGTCTGTCATCTGTGCCTCTAATATTTGGCAGCTCTCATCTTCCCTAGTTGAGTCCGTTGTCATACTGCTGTAGCCATAAGTAAGTTTTCCTTGATAGACAACCAAAATCTTGCTCCTTTATCTTGAGCATATTATTACATGTCCGTCACTCTGGGATGATTGAGAACAGTTCCAGCCATTCCTCTGTAGGAGAGCCTTTCAGATATTTGAAAGTAGCCATGCAATTTCCCCTCCCTCAAGGCTAAACATGCCCAGATCTTTCAGTGTCTCCTCACAAGACTTGGTTTCCAAATCCTGGATAATCCTTGTCCTCTGAATCTGTTCTAGCTTGTCTGTATCCTTCTTAAAGTGTTGTGTCCCGATCTGGATGCAAGTACTCAAGATGAGGCCTAACCAGTGCCAAATAGAGGGCAACTAGTACTTTTAATGATTCAAATACTCTTCTTCTGTTAATGTAGTCTCAAATAGCATTTGCCTTTTGGGCAGGCATATTGCACTATATTCAACTTGTTATATATTTTTTTAAAAAGCAGCTACTGTATTTATAGTAAGAGTGTCCACCACTGTAATTAGTTGCTATGGTATTTACAGTCTTTTAGAAGTAACTTTTTTGCATTCCCATTTTGCCACAGTTAATAAAACAGTTGTAATTAAACAGGCATAGCTAAAATATTTATTGTGAAGGATCTCCAAGTTCAGAGAAGGCCATTCTAACCAATCATTCACACTACCCTGGTTGTCCTGGTGTAGGTGAAACCAAGGGGCCAAATGTGCTGATGGCTTGGGGTATATGCCCAACACCTTAGTCTTACCTGACTAAGCAGTGCTTCCGGGGGGGGGGGTTCTCAAAAATCCACAAGTTTAAGCACTTTGACACTCATGACAACCCTGAAAGGTAGAAATGCCACCATACCTACAAAACATACAGGATTCTAGTAGATGGTCAAGCAGCTGAGTGAATAAATTATATATCAGAAAGAACAAAAAAAGTTCTGAAAAAAGTCTCATCAGTTGCAAGAGAAAATCAGAAAAGGTTGTGGAGCAAATAATCAAATAAAGCTTGTGGCAGGAACAATCTAGATTTATAGAGCAGACACCTAAGTAAATAAGAAAGCCAGCTGAACCTAGTATTTAATTTCCAGCATAGCTTCACCATAGTATCCTGAGCATACACCAAGTATATTTCTTAGCAAATGAACATAGTGAAAACTAAGCCAACTTCTGATCCCATTTTTACACTTGAAGCTTCAACTTCTCTGGACTCTTCCAGAGAGTCTCCCAATCAGTCACTGAAGGCACTTTTACATGACCCCTAAGATCCGCTGGTCCCTTAAATTCGGACCAGAGAACTTAGGGGCTTGTCGCTCTTCCTGTGTCCCCACGCTGGCTGCTGGCTGCGTGAGGGGAGGGAGAGAAAAAAAGAAAGAAAAGATTGTGGCTCACCTTTTTTCTGCTTCCGCTTGCCACGGCAACATTCCTGTCTCTGTAAAATAGCTCTTAAAGGGGTGGGAGCCAAAAAAACAACAAACAGAAGCGAGGAGAGCCCCGCACTCACTATCCTTACACCGCATCAAGCAATTTTCACAGCGGAAGAGCAGGTACAAGAAAAGTGTGCAGGGTCGCGCTTAGGTGGGCGGGGTCGCTCTTAATTTTCTGTTAGCTCCGGAGCTGGTGGGGAAACATTTTTAAGCTCCGGAGCTTGCAGCCATTTGCTGCGGAGTTTAGGGGTCGTGTATAAACGCCCTGAGTTTCCTTCAACAGTCATAGAAACAAGAGCAGTTTCTGCCTCCTCCCTTCACTCACCAGAAACCATTTCCCACTTCCACCGAGTTAGCTCAGTACCAGGGAATTGAGCTGGTTTGGCCTCGAAGGCTCCTCTTACACAGATAAAGAGAGTGCTTTTCCCTTCCAGTTATTAGTGGGTGTTTTCTTCCTCATCCAGCCAGCTTGTTCCAGGTGCTGACTACAAAGCCTAAATTTTCCAAAAGTGAACCAGAGTCCTCAGTCCCTCAATTTCCAAGTCTCTTGGCAGTTACTTCTGTTTGCTTTTCCTAAGTAAATAAATAAGCCTGAATGCTGCAAATTATTGGCTGTCTTCAATTTGCCATCTATAACGGAACACCAGATCAGGCACAAACTAACATATGAAAGATATTATATTCTTCCTATAACAGTTAGAAAGACTAAGTAAACATATGCCTTCAGAAATATTGATGTCACAATAAAATTTCACAATGATTTAGTTACACTTAAAAAGTTATATTTACATAGGAAAAAGAATGAACTTGCCCCTTGTTAAGTTATATCCATTTTTGTGGAAAGACATGAAATACACACAACTCATTACAGTATTTGTAATAAGTTACCTCTAATATCTTGGTTCCTACCCCCAAAACTCTACACTCTATAAGAGGCTGTTGTTTATAGAAACCATTGTGCCTATTGTATTTCCTGTTTCTCATTTTGTATTACCTTCCATTGGATAGCTGAACAATAAATCTGTGTGCTTTCTTCCCTATACAGGGAAAAGTGAGATTTAAAGCACTATTTCTCAAAATTAGCAGCTCCATCTATTAAGGCCATATTGTGTCACCTGATATCACTGCAAGGGTAAGCCAGTGGTGGTGAACCTTTGGCACTCCAGGTGTCTTGGACCGCAAGTTCCAGAATTTAAACCAGGGTACTTCAAGGGCCAGATGCAGGGGAGTGGTACCAGGAGACAGATATCTAGTCTCATGCACTCCCAAACGCATCTGGTGGAGCCGCTGTGAGATACAGGAAGCTGGACTAGATGGGCATTTGGCCTGATCCAGCATGGCTCTTCTTATATTCTTATGTAATTCTGAGTCTAGATTGCTAATGACAAAGGACTGTGGGAGTTGTGGTCCAAAACATCTGGAGTGCCGAAGTTCACCACCACTGGTTCACCACCACTGGTGAAAGCTACTACTTTTTGATAGATTTCGACATTCTACCAAAGCCTAATCATGTGAGCACTGGCACCTGCTCTCAGCTTTCTCTGAAATTTCTGCTTTGGCTTGTGTTCTTCCTGGCAAATATCTTGATAAGTCAGCAAACAAGTTTTGTATAAGTGAGATATCCTGAGGCCATTTGGAGGTGCCAATACCATTTCTAGGTTGACAGTACTACACAACTCCCGAGAACAGAAAGAGAAAAATTATTAACTGGCTGTTTGCTTGGCTTCCCCTTTGTCCTCCCTTGCAGTCATGCCTTTTCCTCATCGTTTTACTGGAGAGAGCATCATCATCTGGAGTGATCTTGATATCACCATTTCTGTACCATGGTACATTGGCCTCATGTTTAGAACCCGGAAGACTAATGGTGTGTTAATGCAAGCAAATGCAGGGGTGTCATCCAAGATCAGTATCCAGGTAACTTTGTTCATTAATGCAACTGCAAAATGTCCTTGAAGAATTAAACTGTGGTCCTAAATATTTATGTTTATTCATTCAGCTAAAATAAAGCACATCTTTATTGATATTTATTTTTAAAAAAACAGTACCTCTAGGTTTGGTGAGATTGTATGGCAGCATTAAATTTAGGAAATTTAATGTATCAGGAATGGTGCACAAGGATTATGGTTACAGTCTAAAATACTGTATGTGAATATTTCAAGTAATTCAAAATAAGGATACAGCCATTTGAAACATCACAAATATCTTTAAGAAGATTCTGTAGTGTTGCTAGAAGGGGCCTACATGTCACACTCTGACAACTCTTGAGTTTGAGCCACTTCTAAATAATCAACCAGGAAGGATTTCAGTCTAGACTTTACCTCTGGCATCTCGATCCTTTTTAAAGATTGTTATATCAGGAATGTTATATCAGGAATGGGTTGTTATATCAGGAATGGGCATAAAGAAAATCTAAACCTTCTGATAGAACTCTGGGTGACTTGCAGTAGAAAAATAGGATGCTGCCCCAAGCAAGCCTCCAGTGGGCTTCCTGGACCTGTTGGAGGCCTGAGAAGTAGTTTCCAGCAAACTGGAAATGCCTTTTGAAAAATCAGAAGTGCCTTCCAGATTGTTGGAAACTACTTTTGAGGCCTCCATCAGGCCTCGGAAGCCCATTGGAGGCCATTTCGGGGCAGCACCAGGCCTAAGGTAAATGTAGGAGCCCCCCCCCCCCCCAGTCCCGACCCAACCCAGCATCCTAATATCCCCTGTGATAAGCAGGAGATTACTGTATGCATTCAAGAAAAGATCATGATATTTGTTTCTGTTTGCAATCCTACAGTGTGCACAGGTTGTACAAAAAGCACAGCCCCAATTATTTGGGATTGACGGAGTATTTAAATGTAACATATTTCTGCTGCCAATGCCACCAACATCTAACACACATTATATTTGTTTTTGACAGATACTGAATAAATATGTGGTGTTTGAAGTCTATGATGGATTGAACCAGGTCGCCAGTTTGACCATGACCCAATCCAGAATCAGTGACGGCGAGTGGCATCATTTGCTAATAGAACTGAAGAGTGCAAAAGATGGCAAAGACATCAAGTACCTGGCTGTTGTGTCCCTGGACTATGGGATGTATCAGGTGAGACAATTTCTATAGTCTTTTAGTATAGAGCTGAAGCCAAAATCAGTACCATAGGCATGTTATGTCTCAGTACAACTGTGAGTTGCCCCAAACCCAGCTTGCTTCTGGTTTGTGTTAAGGATATAGTTGTTTCTCTCCAGCTCCATTTTTTATTTGTGGTTAGCACAGTACTAACAGGCTAAACCAACACCTTTTCTAAAAACCCACATTACACATTGGATCCCATCAGAAAACTAGGTTCAATTCATTTTCACTACTCTGTGGCTGATAAAGTGATCACACTCTTGGTGAAAATAATGGCGGGCTTGTCTGAGTTGCCTTCATATTGGAGGACAACTGTCATTATATCTTTGGGAAATGCTTTCTTATCACAACCACAGCATGATAAACTTCTGTTACCCCCTTTGAGCCAAAAGTTAAGTGGGCTTTTTCTGTTTATCAGTGAAATATTGTACCTGAGAATGCATGGTGAAGCAGCCACCCCCATTTAATCTGTTCTTCTTTCTAGAGCACTGTACAGATTGGAAACCAGTTGCCAGGACTGAAAATGAAAAGCATTGCTGTGGGAGGTGTCTCTGGAGATCACGTCTCTGTACAGCAGGGCTTTTATGGCTGTCTCCAGGTGAGAATGGTAAATAAGTAGCCTTGAGATGCTCAGAAGATTTTTTTCTCTCTCTTCTGAGACGAGGCTGGTTTGGGTTAGGTCTACGGGGAGCAGAAGGGGAGTGGTATCAATTTGTTTCCTGCTTGTCTCTTAAATTCTTGAGCTCTGTTCAGGCTTGCATGTGAGCTAAATGTCTGAGAACACAGAGTCTCTGCTCATGGGGTAGCTTCTGATGTCTACAGTTACATGCAAGAAGGACCCCTGTTCCTGCAGAGTTAGTGGAGCTTGCATTGACATGGCTGCTCATCATGAGCCCTTCTCCAGTCTGATGCTCAAGTAAGTGTTTTTAAATGGGGTCTTAAAAGGCCATTTAGAAATATCTAAGCACTGGATAATGTCATAAGTAAATAACGCTATGAGGGCAATAGGCACAATCTTGTTTAAATTAATGGAACCTAATAGCACACCGATACGTGCTTGAACCTCTTTAATGTTAACTGATCTTACTCTGGCATCCAGTTTACTTGTCCATTATGGGCTGTCCTATAAGAGAAGGCAGGAAAGAAAGATTCAAAATCCATTGGTGCTCCTTTTGGTGCTACCAAATTGTGATGTAACTCGATGTCCAACGTTCTCTACAAGTGCAGCACCAAATCTTAAAACTGAGGTACGGCATTGATGTGACCAATGTTTCTGCCCTTTCCCCCACCTTTTCAGGGAGTGAGAATGGGAGAGACAGCTACAAATGTGGCAGCACTGAACTCGAACCAGGCAATCAAGATTAATGTTAAGGAGGGCTGTGATGTGGAGAATCCATGTGATTCTAATCCTTGTCCCCTGCACAGCTATTGCAGTGATGACTGGGACAGCTATTCATGCGTCTGTGATCCAGGTAATGCCTTTAAGTAAGCAATTGCTGCTAATAATGTTTCGGTGGGTTTTATAGCTCAGCAGCTTAGGTCTCTGGCTGCAGCGTCAAAGATTGGGGGTTCATTTCTTGACTGTGCCTCCTTGACGGGGGCTGGAGTTAATAATCCATGGAGTCCCTTCCAGCTGTGAAGTTCTAAGATTATTATTCAACAGCAGGATTGGCAAGTTTACAGAATGGGCAGTAATCACATAAATATGATGATGATGAATACCTCTCACCCCTCACTTTCATTACACTTGCCATCTAAACTGTTCACTCTTTAAACATATCCCTTGGATGAGTCGGAATCCACTTGCATTTTCTACGAAAAACAATGGCTGTTTCCTGATTTTGAAAATAGTTTTGTTTATATATACACCCCATTCTTTAAACTACAATGGATTTTGGTTTTCACAAAGTTGAAGGATCTCATCTTGCTTCAGATTTGAATTTAGGGAAGATAATAATTTGCAGTGCCTTGAGAATAGTCACATAACTGAACATTTATTTATTTAATTTTTTTAACTCCACCCTTTTTAGAAAGCACACAAGACAGCTTCCAAGATTACAATGTTTATTTAAAGCAAAAAACAGTATGTATACAAATAATAGAAAGGATCAAACAAATGACAGACAAAAGCAACACTGAAAACACACTCAAAACAATAAGGCACAAGAAGCCATTTTAAAAACCCACTCATTTAACCAGTCGCTGAGGGAAAGCTTGCCTGAAGAGGAAGGTCTTTGCCAGTTTGTAAAAGGACAGAAAAATTTGGGGGCGGGGGAGCCTGGCCTCCTGTGAGATGGAGCTCCAAAATCCTTCCTTCCTTCCTTCCTTCCTTCAATTTTTGGCCAAATGGGATCACCATGAAAAGCATGATTGATGTATCCAGTAAAGTTACTGGTAATCTTCTATATCAGCTTGCCGGATGAAGGAATTTTAATGGCAACTCAAAAGGTGTTATTATTGTATGACTTTAAAATAGATTGTCATCCTCAGACGCAGAAATCACAAATTATACAGTGGTTGGATGTATGCCTGTAATTCTGTCTCCTCAGGGTACTTTGGGACAGACTGTGTTGATGTGTGTAGTCTGAACCCATGTGAGCATGTCTCCACTTGCATCCATAAACCAAGTTCTTCCCACGGATACACCTGCGAATGTGGGCAGAGCTATTATGGACAGTATTGTGAAAGCAAGTAAGTCAATGAAACCCTCTTTCCTTTCTGAGCCCACTTTTTCTTTTGGTATAATGATGTGAAGCAGAGGACCCTTACATTCAAACAATACATGAGGAATATATATATATATATGATTTTGATTGTATTCCTTTCTTTCATATACAAAAGTGAAGGAAAAGAATGTGGGAGTAACATCACTGTTTAATGTGTAACGAAAAGCTTAAAATGAATTTTGCAATCATTTTTGTTGGTACATGCTGCATATACTGTGGATTATAATCAAAAGAAGGGGTTTTGAAGCCTATAACAGGGATAAAGTCAATTTGTGTAATTGTCCCATGAAAACCTCGTAAGACAATTTTTTCCTATGGGATGCCTCTCAAGACGACTTCAGTGCATTCCTATGGGAAACACGTTAAACTGCATTTCATAGGATGAATTTTTTGTAAAACGAAATGACCCATAGAACGAATTCGTCTTAAGAGACACCACTGTATAGTGAAGTAAGATGTGCTTTACTGTGCCTTATGTTCCAGTGCATGAGTAAAATAAAATAGGATCATAATTCCAAAACTGCATTAGAAACATCACCATCATTCCATTCTACAAAGCCTACCTCATGAGTCTAGAATAGTTGTAGTGCCTTCAGTATCGGGTCACTTCCAAGGACCTAGGATATTTATGGTTATTATTATCTTTTTAATTATGTAGTGTTCCAAATAAGAAAACCTTCTGCACTTGGTGTATCATCTAATTTATGCCTAGAGTACAAAGATGTTTTTGTAGGTATTTTGGTATTGTTCCTAAAGCACCAACAACAACCTGTAGTAGTAGTAGTAGTAGTAGTAGTAGTAGTAGTAGTAGTAGTAGTAGTAGTAGTAGTAGTAGTAGTAGTAGTAGTAGTAGTA
>JAHTLZ010003526.1:63955760-63974790 GCA_023846285.1 Phrynocephalus versicolor
TAGTAGTAGTAGTAGTAGTAGTAGTAGTAGTAGTAGTAGTAGTAGTAATTCTCCGTTGCACCTTCTTTCTAGGATCGATATGCCCTGTCCCAGAGGCTGGTGGGGAAATCCCATTTGTGGGCCGTGCAATTGTGAGATCGGTAAAGGATTTGATCCTGACTGCAATAAAACTAATGGAGAGTGTCAGTGTAAGGTATGGGAGAGACTGCTTGTTTCCTTATAGAACCATGTTCCAGACAGAACAAGGGAGTTGAACTCTCAGCCCATGTCCTATTTAAATCAGAGCCAACTTTGTCCTGCCTATACTCTGCTGTTTCCAGGTGGGAGGAGAATCCCTGCCCTCTCAGATCCTAAACGACAGAAAGATTTCTCCTGCCCATACAGGAATTGGAAGTCTCACGTCCCTCTCTTGACCGTTGCTTACAGGAGCTGGCTAACAGTGGGTCATTTCTGCGCCACTTTCCCCACATGAGAACGGAGCAAAGAAAGCTCTGTCTGAGCACAAGCTGGGAGCAGATTGCTACTCTTCCATTTTCTCTAGACAAAGAAGAAGCAAAAGGGAGCAGCCGGTGGAGAGATCCCATCCATAGCACTGGTTGAAAAATGTTTGGGTCACAGATCTTAGCGATGTTTGGATGTGTGTCACCTAACCTGCAGAGGCTTTTGGGTCCTCCACTCCATTTTCAATGTCCTAGAGCAGTGATAGTGAACCTTTTAGAGACTGAGTGCCCAAACTGCAATTCAAAACCCACTAATTTTTTTGCAAAGTGCCAATACAGTAATTGAACATGTATACAGGTGGCTATGAAGGGCGATGTCGAGTGCCCACAGAAAGGGTTCCAAGTGCCACCTTTGGCACCCATGCCATAGGTTCGCCATCACTGTCCTAGACCAGGCCTGCCCAAAGTCCGGCCCGGGGGGGCGGGCAAATCCGGCCCGTCAGGCCATTCTGAGTGGCCCGCGGCTGGCTGGCCCACCCCTCCCTCCCCCTTCTTCACCCACACATTCCCCTGCGGTGGCCATGGCTCCCTGTGCTTCCTTTGGTCCCCACCTTCCTTCCTTCTTCCCTCCCTTGGTCCCCACCTCCCTCCCTTCCTTGTTCCCCACCTTCCTTCCTTCTTCTCTTAGTTTCCACCTTCCTCCCTCCCTCCCTCGGTTCCCGCCCTCCTTCCTGCAGGTGGGGTTGCAAGGGGTCAGTGGGTGGGGCTTATGGGTCAGTGTTTGGGGCTTGTAGTGGGGTGGCAGGGTCACCGGCCCCTGACACATTCTCAGCCACCAAATCTGGCCCTCCTTACAAAAAGTTTGGGCACCCCTGGTCCTAGACTATACCAAACAGCTGCACTTTAGGATTAAGTAAATCAAGTTGATAATGTGTTATAATTCTTTCATGCCCCTTCAAAACTCAAGACATTTCCAGGTTATTGTTAGTTCTTCCAGTCCACAATAAATGTTGGCTCTTCCTCATGTGATGATCACCTTTGAAGAAGCCATGTGTACCTGTTGCTTTTGCGCACACCCATTCTGGCATCTGTTACATCGTAATGCCATATATACATGATAAATTAGTGATATTGCTTGAGACATATTGATAATTTCAACATGGCTTTCCCAAGACAGAAAGAAACTCTTAGGGGTTTAAATGGACAGAACATTTTACCACTAATAATTTGTTTAAAACCATTTAGACTAAAGCAATTCATTAGCGATCGAAAATGGAGGGTGACTAATGATTTAGTTAGCAGTTTGTAAGTAATTGTTCTAGTCCATATCTTTGGGACAATAGTTTTAACTCCATGTTAACATCTGTTAATCTTTTACTGCAAAGGAATTACAGACTACAGTTGGACCCTACTGCCTAAAAGTACTAAATAAAAGCCCAGATATATATATTTATATTTTCAGGGTATCTTTACTGTAACTGACCTCTAGAGAGAGCCACAGACCGCCAACGTATAACATTCAATGCTTCTGATTTTTTTGCATCCAAGGGGGTGAGGAGCTTAGAACCAAACCCCTGCAGATACCATGATCCTACTGTCCTTCCATCCCTACGATGTATTTTTTAAAACAAACTGAAGCTCAGATAATACATGGTTGATCAGAGTTTTGGAAGATTAACCTGTGTGGAATATACTTGCTCAACGTCAGTGCATGCCTTGTTTCTTTTGCCAGCCAAACTATTACCGACCGTTGGACAGTGACACCTGCTACCCATGCGACTGCTTCCCTTCGGGCTCCCACGCTCGCAACTGTGACATGGAAACAGGGCAGTGCCCCTGCAAACCTGGAGTCATTGGTAGACAGTGCAATCGCTGTGATAATCCTTTTGCGGAAGTTACCCTTCATGGCTGCGAAGGTATCCTTTCCCCCAGTAGGGGCTCCAGAACCTCCCCTGCACTCCAAAACACCTTGGGTTTCTTGTTTGTTTGTTTGTTTTCTTTATTTGTTTGTTTTTGCATTATTTATTTATTTATTTATTTAGTTAGTTAGTTAGTTAGTTAGTTAGTTGTGGCTCCCAAAGTGTGCAGTTCTGTTCTCCAAGGGGCTCTTGGAGTGGAAAAACTTTGCTGGCTAACAAACACATTTGTCCCCCCACACCCAAGCCCTGCAAGCGTTTTGGAGCTGTCGTCTTTATGGGTCTTTTTTAAAAAAAAGCCAGAGGTTTTGAAAGGCTGCTTAAACCCTAAAAACAGTCCAAGGTGGGGGGAGGGAGGGAGAGGCTTTTGTGTTTGGAGGGATGTCAGAATGGCCTTGCCCCCCCCCCCCGGAATGCTGAAGGAAGGGCATTACAGGTATATGGTTTCTTTCCTTTCCTTTTTAATTATTGATTGGTTTAAATGGGCTTTTATAAGATCCTTCAGCTGCTTTATCCTTTTTAAAAAAAGTTTCTGATACCATGAATACTGTCCAGCTCATTTGCAATCCTAAGGCAACCCTTCTTGTGATGCTCTACCATAACCATCTACTAAAATATGTTCTGAGCCGGGAGGTGTTGACAGAGTGCCTTGGCAGTGTTCTTTATCGGCCAAGCGAATGTCGGGTGGAAGTTGCAGTTCAGCCTTCGTGTCACTGTTCCCTGCCATGAGCAAAGCAAAAGTTCTTCTGCACTTTCTGTTCAGTGTCCGCCAAGAGGAAAAATTATTTTCTTTCTTTTCAACCAGTTGTTTATAATGGATGTCCTAAAGCATTTGAGGCTGGGATTTGGTGGCCACAAACAAAATTTGGACAGCCTGCTGCTGTGCCCTGCCCCAAAGGATCGGTGGGTAAGTAGAGCTGATAAAATGGCATTGAGTCATCATTGCAGAAAAAGGCTTGGTTTGGGCATAGGAGGCAGCACATCACCAGAGCCAGACCATGAAGAATAGTCTGTTTTAAAAAGATATGGGCATTTTAATGTAGAGTAAATTTAATAAATCCATTTTTAATCTGCATTGAATTGTTAAGAAAATGACCAAAATGCTATTGGTGTTCACATAAGGTTTTTGTAACTGGCTGTGGCTAATTGCAGCTAGTTGCTGAGGTGCCAGGGCACATCCTGCTTTTGTCATCAAGTCACATGAGCAGGAATGCAAATGAGGTGGGCCTCTGCATATTGTCAATTAGCCATAGTTATTCGCAGCAAGCTGTGACTGCCTTATACCAACACCACTAGGCTCCTCACCAACATTTTAATAGCATGTTTAGCTAACTTTATGGAAGAGAACATTTTAAAAATACAACAAATAATGAATCATTAGCACTGTGCAATGGAGTTAGGGAAATATTTTTTAAAAAAGCTTTCTGGAAAAAAAAACTTCCTGAAAGTCAGAATATTCTCCTGTGGTTATTCTCTGACTTTATTACATGTTCTTCAGGTTGATGCATTGTACAGGATGACATGTGGTATAGCATCAGTGACACAATATGGATAGCCAAATCCATTCATGTGGGTGGAAATTTCCTCTTAGATCATCTGTAATCTTTTAGAATGTTCCTAGTACATTTTATTTGTTAAGTACTAAGGAATACTTTAAGATAACAGAATGCTAGAATTTTTAAATTTTCTTGCAAATTAAATATGTAAGTCAACTATTGCTTATCTCACCAATTGATTTCTTTTTTAAGGAACTGCTGTTCGGCACTGTAACAGTGAGAAAGGCTGGCTTCCACCCGAACTTTTTAACTGTACTACCTTCAGCTTTGTGGATCTTAAAATCATGGTAGGAACAGAGTGCTTTGAAAAGAAAAGGGGTGTGTTAAGTGACGTATGAACCATTTCACAGTAATTCTTTTCCATTATACAGTAATGGGAAAAGTTGCAAAGTGTATTTGTATTGTAACTCGTTCTGCTCACCCATTTCCTGCACGTGGGGTTGCAAGTGCATCACAACTTGCAAAGGCAACTAAAGGCTTGTTTGCCTTGTATTATTACAGTGAACTGCCTGAAAAGGTTGGAACATAGGAGTTTGTGTTGACCTTACATATGTCCTCAGTCCCTATGTGTAGAAAGTTGCATGGGTGCAGATATACGCTACGACACTGCTATCCGTGAGATCTGCTGATTCACTTATTGGCTGCATTAAAATGCTAAATAAAAAACTCTCAGAAGTATGTATTTATATGTATTTTCAGGGTGTATTTACCAGAGTTGTCCAATAGAGGGGACCAAAGATAATGCATTGTATAGCATTTGATACTTCCAAGTTTTCAGCATCTGCTAGGAAGGGGTGCTTAGAACCAATCTGCCTCAGGTACCACGGTCCTACCCTATAACACACCAAAATTAGAAAATCTTGTTCTGACTGAGGGCTGAATTCAGTTTGAGAAAGTTTGTTGGATCCAAATTCTAATGGTGGGCAGGGCTAGATCTGGGACCAAAAAAAAAAAATTAAAAATGCCAGTGTTTTTTTTTTTTTTTACCTTGAAGCTCTTATTGCCTGTAATATGCTGCAGGAAGCTTGCTGGAGCCTTTCACAGTATGCGTGTGTTTGCGCACAAGAGCTGGCATCCTGGGAAAGGCTGTGGAGACGAATGAAGAGTGTTAACAAAGACAAGATGGCATTGTTTGCTAACTTTGGACCTGTTGTGTGTGTGGGGGGGTATGTTTTTGCTTTGCATCAGAATGAGAAGCTTCTTCGTAATGAGACCAGCTTGGATGGCGACAAGTCAGTGCGGATAGCCAAAGTGCTGCAGAATGCTACGAGTCACACGAGCTCCTTCTATGGGAACGATCTGCGAACAGCCTACCAGATGATGATCCGGGTGTTGCAGTACGAGAGCCAACAGCAGGGGTTTGATCTGGCTGCGACGAGAGATGTGGAGTTCAACGAGGTAAGAAACATTGGGACAGGTTTCGAAAATGAGTAGGAGAAATAAAATTGAAAGCCCCGTGGTGCCTTAAAGACCCCCGGGTTTCATTTAGTTTGAGCTTGCCTAGATTAAGTCCACTTCCTCAAACGTACAAGGTGAACTCACAGATTGTTGCCACCTATTCAGAGACAGATGAGAACAGGATGGAGGTTCATGCTTCTCCACAATCCCTGCAGGGAATTTCTAGAGGACATGAAAGCGGCATAACTTATGCTGATATGCAATAATATATTTCATTTTTGTGGTCTTGCTAAGGAAAAGGGAGGCTCATGCTAAGTCCTTGATGCAGGTGGGATGGAGAGGTAGGGTGCACAGGTTGTCAAATCCCCAAATAATCACCTTGCAGGATGTTACAAAATCTTTCACCATTTAAGTAACACTCCACTTAAAACCAACACAGATGGAAGCCTCTCTCATCTTCTATATGTTTTGTCTGTGTGGTTTTAAGAATATATCATGGTTACGGTTCCATATATGTGGTAGAAATTAAAAAGCAGCAAGAATGTTGAAGTTTTAGGTATAAATGTAGAGCAGTGAATTTTTCTTGTGCGGCTTTATGGTAGTGAAGTGAGGTTTTATGTATGTTATGATCCAAAAAGAAGCCAACAAAAATGATTTTGATGGATCCGGCACTGTGCGGTTTCTGATTAAAATGTATGACAAAGTGTTGCTGCACTTCCAACATGGAAATGAAATAAAAGAATGAAAAGGGGGGCTGTGGCACAATCCCTCGTTATTCCCACCCGCCCGCTTAGCAGTTGAGAGGCGTTTGGGGGGGGGGGCTTCCCTGTCAGCCAGGCCGAGGTCCAGGAAACTTAAGCGAGGGGGAGGGAGGGGGTGGCCCAGCCAGCCATGGGCCACTCCCATGCATGGCACCAGCGCCATCTCCCCCCACTCCACCCCCGCTCCAACTTTATATTGACTCGAGTATAAGCTGAGGGCCGTTTTTCGGCCAAAAATGAGAGCGGAAAAATTCAGCTTATACTCGAGTATATACAGTAGCTTGTTTTTCTTTCTTCTTAGAATATCATAAGAGCAGGGAGCGCTCTGTTGGAGCCAAGCACCAAGGAGCATTGGGAACACATCCAAAGAACAGAGGGGGGAACAGCGCATTTGCTGAAACACTACGAGGACTATTTCAGCAACGTGGCAAAGAATATGAGAAACACCTACATGAAACCTTTCATTATTGTTGCCTCGAACATGAGTAAGTACCGTTCTCTTGATAACAATCTCTTTGTACAGATGTGATCTCTGAATACCTCAGAATGAGGGTTGCAGTTACTGGACTCATCCTTTTGATAAATTAATTTTAAAGCTTTTTAATCAGTTTTAAAAGTACCCACCATTAACTGTGTAGCACAGTGGTTCTCAACCTGTGGGTCCCCAGATGTTCCTGGACTGCAGCTCCCAGAAATCCTGCCAGCTCAGCTAGTGATGAAGACTTTTGGGAGTTGCAGTCCAGGAACATCTGGGGACCCACCGGTTGAGAACCACTGCAGCAGTTGTTGGTTTGTTTGTATTTTGTTATTGTTATTTTCAGTACAAGTACCATGCTTTTTGCTCTATAAGACACACTGGACCATAAGACGCACATAGTTTTTAGAGGTATGCATGTGTAAAAAAAAAATCACACATACATACTGCAGTCAGATCTGCAGGTGCCTGCGGTGGCTGCCACCGGGTGTGTATGCAGCGGCTGCCACTGAGTCCAGAAGTCTCTGCGACTGTCACCGCTGGGTCTGGAGGTCTCTGGCAGCCACCAGGCATGTCTACCTAGCTCAGGTGCTCATCCATAAAGGTGCCCGGGGAGCAGAGGGGAAGCAGTCTCCTCCCTTGCCGATCCAACGAGCGCTCAAGCCAGAGTGACCTGCCTAGCTCCACCCACCACTGCAGCCGCCACCTCCCACTGCTCTGAGGAGCCCGCCTGGCTAATAAGAAATCCACCCCCAGCCCAGATGCCGCCTCCCAGCCCCCTCAGTCACTTGCATCACATCATCGCCACCCACAACTTTGCCCTCCTGCAAGAGCCAGGAGGAGTAGGGTGAGGAGGGGAGGGGAGACTTTTGGAACAAATGAGGGGGTCTTTCCTTCTCAGAGACAACTTGGCATTCCACATGTTCGGTCTCTGGGGACAAAGTGAGAGGGGCGGTGATAGCCAATGCTCAGCGCTGGAGAGCTGCACGTGCGGAGGGGAGGAACCATGGTCTGCAGGGGGGGGGCACAGTGGCTGCCACCGGGTCTGGATGTCTCTGCAGCAGCCACTCTGGAAGCTCGCAGCAGGGTTGTATTTGCTTATAAGATCCACAGACATTTCCACTTACTTTTGAGGGGCTGCGTCTTATAGAGCAAAAAATTATGGCACTTTTAAAACAGTGCTTGTAGGCACTGTTTTAATATAAGTGCTCCTCCTTTCCTTTTAAATCAGAGAATATGTCACTGTTAAGGTGACCGTTGCTCCAGCACATGTGCAAATTGTCTATTAAAAAAATAAGGCAACATGCTTCCTTTAAAAAAAACTATTTTCGTTAGTTTTCGTACTACAGCTTTCTGTTCCATCGATGCAATTGAAAAAGTATGAAGCCTTTGTGAAAAAACTGAATTCTCTCTGTTCCCTCCCACTGATCTCTGTAATGGCAAATCTTTTCCTCTTTTCAGTTATTGCTGTTGACGTCTTTCAAAAATCTAATTTTACGGGAGCTAAAGTACCACAGTTTGATGTGATTAAAGATTATCCCAGAGATTTGGAATCATCTGTTCTGTTTCCTGATACTTTGCTTAAAGCTTCCAACAGAAAAGGTAGAAATTCTAACTTCTAATAAAAATGCTTAGATATACCATGAGTGATAATTTAACCAGTTCAGGGTTGACTAGACAAACCTTAGTAAAGGCAGTGTGCTATAATTATACATCAATCTGTAATGGAAAAAAAGTTGACCTATTTGTCTCCAACATAACCCTGATACTGTGAAATGTTTAAGTCTGTTTTCAATGGATAAATGTATTTTAATTTACAATTAGGGCCAGCTTGTGGTATCACTGGTTCAGTCAATGTGAGCAGAAATCAGAGTCCTTGGAAGTAAGAGGGAGTTTAACAATTAGGGCTCCACTTGAGAGGAAAAAAACCTTGTACTTCAGTCCAAATTTTGTATCCAGTTTTGGTTTAGAACTGACCTACTTAAAATATGGCTTGCTGAAGACACTTCACTTCTGCTTGAACAGTTGGGTCCATCTTCTGTATTACCCAGCTGCCATGCCTGTATTTGACACCAAGTATGTTTCTGTCTTTTCTCTTTATCTCTCTGTCTAGAGCAGTGGTCCTCAACCTGTGGGTCCCCAGATGTTCCTGGACTGCAACTCCCAGAAGCCTCCAGCACTTGCTGTGCTGGAAGGGAGTTCTGGGAGTCGCAGTCCAGGAACATCTGGGGACACACTGATTGAGAACCAGTGCTCTAAAGCTAGATTGAGAATGAAAAGAATGATTCCTGTTACCTCATCTTGGCGTTAGGAAGTGAAGAGAAAGCCTAGACAGCTTGTAGCGATGAAGGGGAGAAACGGTAGGATTAAGAGTGGAAGATGCAGTTGCCATGTTGCGTATTTGGCTGGGTTTCTCTTGTGTGCTACTCCTGTCATTTGATGCCACCTGTGGAGAATCAGAGGAGAACAGAATGCAGGTCCATGCTTCTCAGCCATTCCCGTCCAAAAACAGGACATGGAGGCAACTGAGATGCCCTACCTCTGAATTTTTGTTATTAAGCAGACACTTGCCAAGAAGCCATAAAGTTGTCTTCCTGATCTTGCTTACGATAAGCAAATTTTGCCGTCCATTCAGTGATTGAAACTATAATATTAAGTTGTACCTGTTTCAGTTCAGCTTAAGCACAGATCTCACAGCTCTCACTATGACCATTCTTTTGATAGGAGAGATTTTTTTCACCTAGTATATTTTGCATTTACAGAAGCTACAATGTTTGTAACACAAAGAAACAAGTGTTCTTTTAAAATTATATGATGTTTTGCAACTTCATAATTTGTTTTTAAAAATTAAATGGCATTCCTGGATAACAAAACAACATTTTATATTGCTTTCATCCTCAGTTGTTCCTACGGTGAAGCCTTCAAACCACAGGTTGTCTCCTAAGATGGAAGATGAGATATTTAAGAGCAAAAATATACTTGCCAAAAGGAAACGACGACACCCAGAGGAATCTAACCAGTATGCAGTTGCCATGGTGATTATATACCGAACTCTAGGGCAGTTCCTACCTGAAAGCTATGATCCTGACCGGCGGAGCTTAAGGTAAAAAAATTGCACATATTGCTGATAATCTTTATGTTGTTTTGTGGTGAATCTTGCTTTTTGTGTTCTGAGAACTACCAGAGAACAAAGCGTATATGTTAGATGGCAATTTTTATCATACAGTTATTTTTTAAAAGTCTTTAAATGTATTTTTCTTTCTCTAGAGTGGGTTAGAATCTAATCTGTAGTAAAACAAGAACTCATTTTTCTGAGAAACAATGGATTTCATAGGAGCAGGTTCATAGGTGCCTGGACATTCATTGATTTTCCTTTATTTGCTGGCCTGAGTTGAATTTATGAAATTACTTAATTGAAAAATGTTGTATTTGAGGTTATGGTTGTGCTGGGTTTTTTTTGGGGGGGGGGGTTAATTTTATTTTTTAATGTGTAGTGTCTCTGTCAGCATTGGGGGGGGGGCTCTGCTGAATAGGGTGCACTACATATGTGTTGGGGGGTATAGACAACCCAAAGACCAGGCAAGGGACTTTGTGTACATAGGACCCTGCCCTAGCTGAAGACAATTTGTTGATCCAACTTGACTCACTAAAACTGAGCAAAGCTAGTATATTATCCATAATGATAATTTTCTTTTTCTTTTTCTACAAGATTACCCAACCGGCCTATCATTAACACTCCAATAATCAGCACCATCGTTTATAGAAATGGGGAATCTTTTCCCAGTCTTCTGGAGAGCCCCATTACACTTGACCATGTCATGCTGGAAACTGAAGAGAGAACAAAGCCAGTTTGTGTCTTCTGGAACCACTCAATTGTGTATGTTTTCCTAATTTTGACTTTCTAAAACGAGTTTATTGCATGTAGACATTATAAGGGTAGTAACGATAGTTTGGCCTTTTTCATTCATCTCTTTGATAAAGAGGACACCCCATTGCATGACCTGCCCATTCCCTACCAGGAAATATAGATGATTAATTGGCTTTTCAAATAAGTAGATCTCAGTAATAGGAGAGGGGGTAGTGATGCTAGTTATTGCTTACTATGTACATACTGTATATTTACTTGAGATGTACAAGAATTGGTGATAAGAAAGGGGCAAGTTGAATGACTTCTTAAAGCAAGATAATTTGAGTTTAAATGAGCACATAAGGACTTGCACACCATGAATTTATTCTGGAAAGCAATAGCAACATGTCCTAAAGGCAGTTCTGTTCAATATCAGCAACCTGCTGTTTCTGTCATTAGCTAGCTTCATTGGCTACAGTGAAAATGGAAATTATATGCCTAGAGTGAAAAGATAATGGTTTAAGTGAAACTCTGGCTATAAAAAAAGTATGCTTCTATAAAAAGCTTATGGCATCTGTAATTACAAGTGTCAGCACAAGCTCATATTCATATTGACCAAATCCAATACAGGGTTAATTTGTGGATGCTTCCATTATTCAGTTCTCTCAACAAGGGAATTGCCCATGTCTTCTCCGCATGAGTCTTTTCTTTGGCCTGGCCAGTACCCACTCGAGAATTTCCATATATGCCATCTCCACCACAACTACCGGTCTGTCATTTGTAGGACTGGTCACACAGCTGGTTGCACAGTTCTGCAGCGAGTATGTGACTAGTCCTGCGAAGGACATGCAGTTCCCCTCCAACTATCCTTCTGCTCAGGTTTCTCAAGATGAACCTAGCCATTATGTTGCACAGCCATCCGTATGACACATTGACCTCAGGTTGAGGTGTCTGTCAGCTGTATCTTTGTTGACCACAATGTAACAGCAAACCATATAGATGAAAGACTGTACATCCCAGATAATGAACTAGGCTTTTTGGAAGCCTATTTTGAGAATGGAATAAAGGATAGAGGATCAAGGTAAGAACTTCATGCACTCCTCGAGATCTGTCTACAGGTTTGTTGCTACATAGGCAGCTCCCTCTGCAGCCCTTTTAAGGAATGTGATTGGCAAGCTGGTGGTAAGTATTTCAGTGTCTGATTTTTAGAAAGTCTCTTAGTGGCATGAGATTGATTGCAACTGCATCCATGGCCCCACAAACAAGACAAAATTGTAATTACGACATAATTAAGCACCTGATATTCAGTAGAAAATGAAGTACACTACAACCTCCTTATCTGCGGATTCACTAACCGCGGATTCAGTTATCCGCGGTTGGTGATCAGTGCGGGGGGTCAGCAAGGAGAGGAGGATTAAAAATAAACTTATTGCCGTTGATGCCCACCGCCCTCCTCCTCGCTGCCGCCACCGTCACGAGCCAGCCAGGCACTCTCCAGAGGGATGAAGTGGGGGCATTCAAAGTCCCCACCTCACCTCTCCGGAGAGTACCTAGCCAGTGGCATTTCCCCACCACCACCACCGCCCACGGGCCAGGCACTCTCCGGAAGGGTGAGGTGAGGTCTTTAAATTTCCCAGGCAGGTCCCGGGTGGCAGTTCAGAAATTTGAGCGGGAAGTTCAAAACTTCCGGTCTGCCACCTGGGACCCCACCCAGAGGTTCAAATGCCAATTGGACAGGCAGGTAAGTCCCCACTGCACTCCTCTGGAGAGTTCCTGACTGGCCTGTGGCAGTGGCGAGGAGGAGGGCAGTGGGCATCGGGGTAGTAAGTTTTATTTTTAATTTTCTCCCCTCCTTGCCACTCTGCTGCCAGCCAGCTGGCGGGTAGTGGCGGAGGCAAGGAGGGAAGAAAGCCCCCCCTTTTCTCCTTGCCTCAGCCAAGCAGCAAGGAGAAAGGGGGAAAAATTCTTCCCTCCTTGTAATTTTGGGGGTGTCGGGGGTGAAAACTTTCACCCCGGCACCTTACCACCCCTTCCACCACCATTATCCTTGGATAGGAACATTTGCTCTTATCCATGGATTTCACTATCCGCGGGGGATCCCGAAAATAGTCCCCTGCAGATATGGTGGTCGTACTGTATTTGTTTTAGCCTATGCTTAATCATCCAGTGGAAATCAGAAAGATCTTAGGAGTTTAATTGTGTCTTGTTCGTGGCTTGCTCTTCAAATATGCGAGCATGATGGCTGTTTTACTGGTGTGAAAGAAATGTACAGTGCACCAAAGGGTGGATGGAAAACAAATTCTAATGGAATATTTGGAGGTGTGCAAAACATAAGTCCTAGTTAACTATGTTAACTAAATATTGCTGCAATCAATACATGTATACAAGAATACACACATCTTAATGAGGAAGACAGTAGGGTTTTAGCACAGCTTTCTGACCAATAGAAGATTCAATAGTGCTTGGAGATCAAAGATGCAGCTGTCTCATAAAAGAGTAATAATGGGTTACTTAAGCTACCTGTGTATAATCTGATCATTTGTCATTGTTGAGGCAGTGTTTAAAGAAGTGAAAACCTTGTACTAGTCTAAACACTGACTAATACCTTTGACCTATTAAAGAGCTGCTTGTTGATCTGTTTGTTTGATTTTGCAGACCAGTCCATTCAGTCTGTCAGCTGGTCAAACAACTAACGTGACAACCTTCCTTTTTCTCACTCACTAGAATTGGAGAAACGGGAGGCTGGTCCTCAAAGGGATGTGAGTTGTTTTCCAGAAGCCAGAGCCATATTGTTTGCCAGTGCAACCACATGACCAGTTTTGCTGTCCTAATGGATATTTCAAAACGTGAAGTAAGTGGCACCTTTGTGATTTCGTTGCAGGCTGAGGCAAAATAAAGAAAATCTGATGAAAGTAATTCAGTGGGGTTTTTTCAGCCATCAGTATACTGACTTGGCCTTGAATGCTTGTCAAAATACGTAGTTTACTCTGATGCCACTACCACTATGTCAGCTGCAAAATGGGATTTTGTTCATTTGTTCTGCTCTTGTTTGCTATGGAAATCTCTGGGGAATGACCTCACCTTCACATTCTTAATGAATGTGTTCATTGTTGACCTAAAATATTTGTTTCAAAACCTCATCTGGTGTGATGGCTAGGCTTTTCAATACAAAATTAGTTCCCCAAACTAATCCACTGTACCATTTATATGGCACTTATTATCTCTATAAGCCTTTTCACACTACCCCTAAGATCCGCTGGCCACTTAAATTTGGACCAGAGATCTTGGGGGTTTGTCGCTGTTCCTGTGTTCCCACCCCCTCTGCACTCCTGGCTGCTGTCTGCGTGAGGGGAGAGAGAGAAAAAAGGAAGAAAAGAATGCCGGCTCACCTCCCTTCTGCTGTCTCGCTCTGCTCCCAGCAGCTCTTAAAGGGGCGGGGGGCAAAAAAACAACAAACAGAAGTGAGGAGAGCTCGGCACTCACTATGTTACATCTGCATCAGGAATTTTTCACCCCTGGAGAGCAGGTACTTGAAAAGTGCGCTGGGACACGCTTAGGTGGGCGTGGTCGCACTTACTTTTTTGTAAACTCCAGAGCTGGTGTGGAAACAATTTTAAGCTCCGGATCTGGGAGCCATTTGCCACGGATTTTAGGGGTCGTGTGAAAAGGCCCTATGTTTCTGTGAAGCAAGAGTGAGCAGAGTACTGTACAGTCCTGCATATGTTTTTGGATGGCAACTAACCATTTCTGACCTTTGGCTATGCTGGGTAATCTTGATGACCTTCTGTCCCTTACTAAGAATTTTTGAGGCTGTTTGCTTAGAGAAAAAGTGAGTAGCAGGAGACAAAATAGTGTGGCATAAAAGTGCAGTAGTGTGAAGTCAGTCAGTAGGGAGGAGCTTGTCTCATTCCATTGAGGGGCGGGCATCCATTGAAGCTGAATTGTAGAATATCCAAAAGAGTGATATTTGTTCATGGAACATACAAGCTAAACTGCAAATGCAGTGCAACAAGATGTACCAATGGCTGTTCAACTTCCATAGCTTGAAAAGGGAACCGGATAAATGCCTGCAAGATAAAACCATCTGTGGCTAAGAGCCAGGATGGCTATGTTTCACCTCTTACCTGTGGCTGGAGAACATGACACAGAAATTATAGTTACACCTGCATCTTGCTAGAGATCTCCCCATAGGGAACTGTATGGCTATTCTGGGAATAAAATGTTAAACTAGGTGGTAGGTGTTTCTTCAGCTTTTCTCTTTCTATGTGGTTCATAGAAGGAGTTACAATCCAAGAGCATCTGATGGTCCATACTCTTAGGTTTCAACTTTGTGTGTGCCTCACCCCTAGCTTTTAAGGGGAGGGGGTTTTTTTAATCATTCCTGTGTAACAGGTGAGAAAAAGCAGGTTGAGAGAGCTCAAGGTCCTAACAAACCAACCCCCACCCTCCCCAAGTCATTTCAGTATGACCCTGGAGGCTGGCTTGATCTTCCCACTGTAACACATTATGCTCCTGTGAGTAACCTTAGATAAAAGTCATAGACAGGAGACCAATATGAGGCTTCATCCAAATAAGATGGGTTGACATCTGCAATTTCCGTTCCCTTTGCCCATTTGCAGTGGCTTGGGAATGGGAAATCTAGAGAGAAGGAGGAGTTGATTTCTTATTCCCTTCCACTGCTCACTGAGAAGCTACGAAGACCTCTTTCATGGGGAGCTTAAAACATTCGTAGTGAATACCAAATTTGCTTTAGACAGTATTCTGGGTCAGGCATCAGATTCCTCATAAAACTCTTGACTATGGGCAGGAGAGCTGTAGGTGAGTGCAGTGGTGTTTGTGAAAGATGGCGGATTATGCTCGTGAATAATATTGTCTTCATCGGATGGGATTATACTTGTAAAAGGCTGCATTACAACCCTTTCAAAAAGGCTCAGTCACAAAAGGATAATTTGAGTGTACTAATCATGAGGGTTTTCCTTTTGGCATAAAATGTTCTCCTGTTGCTCACAGATACACCACATAATGCTGTACATCTGGGGGTGAGGGAAGTGCACACTAGTTAAGTGGTTTGGAATCCATTTAATTGTGGTTTTCTTTATTATTATTGTCATTATTATTTTAATCCTCCAAATCAATTGATAGTACTTGACATCTTTTAAAGTCTTATATCTGAGGCATTTTTGTCGTGCTCTGGAGGGTGAGTCACTACCATTCCCACTTCTTCATACTGCATAAGTGTATGTGGTTCCCTCCCGCTTTCTGTGCTCTTTTGTCAAATGCATTCAGTGACTAAGAGACTAATTATTTGGTTTGTATGTGTGTGTGTGTGTTGGGGGGGGAGAGTACTTGAGAATGGAATGGAATGAAAAAGTAATTACTCCTGTACTTCACAGAATGGTGAGGCACTTCCTCTGAAGATTATTACTTACACAACTGTCTCCATCTCGCTGGCAGCATTGTTGCTCACCTTTATCCTTCTTGTCCTGATCCGAACATTGCGTTCCAACTTGCACAGCATCCACAAAAACCTAGTGGCTGCCTTGTTCTTCTCGGAGCTAGTCTTCCTGATAGGAATCAACCAAACAGAAAACCCGGTAAGAGTTCATTTCAGGGTATTGTATTCTTTTCGCACTGTTTTCCTGCCTGTAACCAAAACAAGGACAAAGAAACCATTCCCTGCATTCCTGCCAGGTGATCTGGCCTCCTTCCATCTTAGCACAATCTAGGCAAAACAGAACCATGGTTGACCCTGAAAGTCATTTTCTGTTGCTCTTGGAGTTGAAGGGATTGGAGCCATCTTGAAGGGATGTATGGTTATAAAAATGCCCTCCTGACCCCTGGACCTTGCCTAATACTAATGCAAACACTTATTACTGCACCAACACCACAGCTGATGCAGGCAATTTATACAGTCCTCATAGAACTATGTGTGTCGACTGTAGCTGCACCACTGTGCATATTTATTTGGAAAACATTCCCATTGAACAAAGTTGGCGCTGCTAGACCCTACATTTGTTGGGGGCTCAAGGGAATGTACCTTCCAACCTTGGCATTGTTTGCAGCCCCTCCACCATTCCTCCTGAGCTCGCCAAGTGGCAGGAGTGGGCAGCAGATGTTGGCACAGGGTTTTTGCTCTTTTAAGATCCCAATGCTGAAAGGAGGAGCACAAGGCCAGGTGTCCCCAGCACCTGCCGTCCTCCCCTGGACACTTTCTGACCTCCGATGTAGTATGGTCAATCTAGTGAAAAAGCACATCTCAAATAAATATTGATAGGTGGGGTGGAATAGACGGCTGCAGCTATCCAGGCTGGAGCGTCTTCCGAGGCCCCTGACATTTGTGTGTGGGAGAAAGAGGAAATTGTGGTGTCCCTACTGCTAATATCTATTCATGATAGATTCATTTGTCATTCCGTGCAGAAGCTGGGCCTGGGACTTTGTTCTATGCAATCACTATATTTTAAAAGGTGAAAAAAGGTAAAGGTTCCCCCTTTACCTTTCGTGTCTGACTCTAGGGCCGGTGCTCATATCTGTGTTCAAGCCGAAAGAGCCAGTATCGTGCAAGTCCATGGCCATGTGGCCGGCATGGCTGACACTGTTTTACCTTCCCACTTTTTACGGTGGTACCTATTTATCTGCTTGCATTTACATGCTTTCGAACTGCTAGGTTGGCAGGATCTGGGGTTATCCGCGGGAGCTTGCTGTGCTGCATAGCACCTGGGATTCGAACCACTGAGCCGCCAACTTTACAGCCGACAGTTTTCGGGACCTTAGTCCACTGAGCCACCATGCACCCATCAGTAGTTTTACATGAGGCTAAATATGTCCTTAAATGTGCATGTAAGATTGATAACCTAACAATCAAAGGGGATCTACATAACAATTTCCCCCACCTCATGTGATGGTTTAGTTTAGTATCTTAAAGGAGATTCTACTGTGAAGATGTTTCTTTGTTTATGTTCTTTAACTCTCTTTCCTTTAGCACAGGGGTGGGGAAGCTTCAGCCCTCCAGAGGTTTTTGGACCACAACTCCCACAGTTCCTTATCACTGACAATATAGGCTCAGAATTCTGGGAGTTGTAGTCTAAAACATCTGCAGGGCAGAAGGATCCCCACCCCTGCTTTAGCAAATGAAGACTCTGCCATCCCCAGCAGCATCCCCAGTAACATAAGGAAATGAATTTGTGCTTTGGGTTTTCAGAAAAACTCTAGGGTATTTTAGATGCTGCATTAACTGTTCGTTTGATTATCTTTTTAAAAGAATGTTAATCACTCATATTCAGCAAATAACTGATGGTAACTCACACTGGCATTTCCCAGGTTCTTTAATACTGGCATGTGAGTACCAGCCTTAAAAAGAAATATTCAGTCGTATACCTTCAGTTGTTTGTTAAATGATGTAACAAACTGAAATACTCCATAGTAAATGGCCACTCCTTGAGAGATGACTGCTAAGAGACGTCAGCTCTTGAATGTGTTTTAAATAATTAGTAATTTTTTCTTGTGGAATAAGAATTAGTCAAGAGGTCACACATTAATGAGCATGAAAAGTCAAAGAATGTGAGAGCACAGATGAAATGGAGTTTCCTGGCATTCTTTAGCTCTCTCTCTTTTTTAAAATTCTTTTGTACAGCCATAATCACACAGCAAGGAGAGGTTTCAGTCATCCGTGGATGATGGATAGACCAAAAATGGCTAACTTTTTTTCTTGCATGCCTGTTTTTGTGAGCAGTTTTCATCATCTTGCAAAATAAATATTTTGATAAGTCTTAAAAATCCCCTACATTTTCATTAAGATGGGTGAAAACTTGGGAAGGGAGTTTAAAGAAAGAGACCCAGCACCCAAAATCCTCCTTTGCAAATGGGAGTGTATTCCATACAGTTACTGGGGAAGATCAACTGCACAACGTATGCCTTGATTATAGGAGGAGACTGAATAGCAAATTCCTCACCCTTGCTTAGTGGGCCTGGGTAGGAGACTGTAATTGGGCAGAATAATAACCTGGTGGACCAAGCAAACCTTGAGATTTGTATTCTATGCTTCTAGTATGGCCCCAGAAATGTAATTAGGTCTCACCTATGTGAACAAAATTCTGTCTGCTGTGCTAGAATGTTTTCTGGTTCAGCAGAAGCAAATCTAACCAAGTTGGACTCTTTTGTTTTTCTAGTTTGTTTGCACCGTGATAGCCATTCTTTTGCATTACTTCTACATGAGCACGTTTGCTTGGATGTTCGTTGAACAGCTTCACATCTACCGTATGCTGACCGAAGTGCGAAACATCAATTTTGGGCACATGAGGTTCTACTATGTCATGGGCTGGGGGATTCCTGCCATTATAACAGGTAAGGAGGAGTGGGCGTCTGGGTGGGCGAACAGAGTGGCAGAAAACAGTGGAGAAGAAGTGGAAGATCGTAGACATATCTATAGAGGTTTACTGATACCAAAACCTGGTCATGGTTCCTTGCCAGGGAGTCCTAGGGACTGGATGTTCTCTGGTAGAGATAACCTTTCAGATTGCCTTATTCAGAGAGATCTGTCATTTATGGATGCCCTTAAATAATTTCCTTTGTACATAGTAGGCCTAGTTCTAGAAAGAGCTTTTTCTTCAGGCATCCAGATGTTGACTCACAAAGAAAGAA
>JAHTLZ010003526.1:63976812-63990310 GCA_023846285.1 Phrynocephalus versicolor
CACACACACACACACACACACACACACACACACACACACACACACACCATTGTCTAGTACAGTGGTTCTCAACCTGTGGGTCCCCAGATGTTCCTGGACTGCAACTCCCAGAACCCTCCACCACTCACTGCTGGCCAGGATTTCTGGGAGTTGCAGTCTAGGGACATCTGAGGACCCACAGGTTGAGAACCACTGGTCTAGTACCTTCATGGCAGGGATTGGCAGCTGTGGTCCTCCCATGCTTGTTGTACTCCAGTCGTGGAATCCTTCACCCTTGGCCATGCTGATTAGAACTGGAAGTAGCTGAGAGCCACAAACATCTGGAAGGTCAAAGTTGCCTACCTTTGTTCAGTGCCCTTGCTGGAAATATCAGCAGTCTTGTCCTCAGTTTTCATAAGCCTGAAAAAAACATCTGCTTCCAGCAGGATGTTTTCACCCCTTGAGAACGGAGGAAAGCAATATGTGAGAAGAGGGTCAAAATTAAATCCATGTGGGATGGCTTCCAATTTTTTCCTGTTATTTCTGTTAACAGAGTACAGATGTTATCAAAGACATTAAGTGCTGGTGCACCACAGGCACAAAGCTACTGAATCAGTAGGACTGGCACCCAATAAAAACAATTATGGCCAGTTTTACTCAATTACATAAGGCTGCAACCCTACATCTCTGAACCTGATAATAAATCTCACTGAGTGATCCTCATTTTTGTGCACATATTACATTGTAGGATTACATTGTAAAGTCTAATATGACTATGTGCATGAAGCTGTGCTACTGTGGTTTTTCTGTTTGGATACTACACTTCCTGCAGCAGGCTTCATCTTACAAGAGGTATCTTTCTCTATGTGACGGGGAGAGGAATATATCCCGACTTTGTACTTAGTCCTTTTTTGTGTGCACAGTATTTATAAGTTTTTTGAAAAACCATTGCCTTGTCAAGAATATCTTTCTAACTGATTGATATTTTATCATCTGTTAACCAGTTAGAGTTGCAATTCTGTCAGAGCTTGCAAGGTTAGGGTTAAAAGTTTCTGTTCAACATTAGCAATTGGAAAATGAATTCATTGCTATTAATGTTACACAATCAAAACATCTGACTCATTGCAGTAGTGGTGTGACTTTTTAACTTTTGTTGTTATTTCTGAAATATACAGTGGGGTTTACAACTTGCCTTCACTTCTGGCCCCTAACGGCACATTTACCATATGCTTCTTCAGAAATGCTCATTTGGGTGGTTGATTTAAAATCCGAAGTGCAAACGCTGCAGGCTCTCACCTTAAGCAAAGCTCTTTTTTTGGTTGAAGACTTTTTTGCTGTCTGCAAAAAGGTCTTTGTATGGTTTGTGAAAATCATCCCACTGAATGGCCTGCTTAAGATCTTTGCAAATCATCTGAGGCAGTCAGGACTTCTGTGAGTTGTACACCAAAAACACCTAGCATCTAGGCATAAGAATCATTGCTTCATAACCCATTCTTCATTTGAGATGTGTGAGTACTTCCCTTTGTAGAGAAAAGTACATGAATGCTACAGAGCAATGTACAGTGTGTGTGTGTGTGTGTGTGTGTGCGCGCACACACACACACACACACACACACACACACACACACACACACAATTGCACATTTCCTTCATTACATTTCCTAAATTTATTCTCATGAGTTGATACTGAGGTTTTATTTATCAGTCTCTTGGTAGATGGAAACTACCAGGTAGGTTCATCTATTTAGGCCTGTATAGTATTAAAACACATAGGAAGTATTGACTTGAGACATTTTGACAGCCTGCTGTAAGATTCTTGCAACAGGATTCCTGTTGGATTCTTTCATACTTGTAGCAAAAGACTTTACCTACTTGCCCCTATCAAGTACACTTTCTGTAATGAGAAGATGCAGGGATAGTATGTAGTGAAGGGACTTAGATTTGAGGGGAATTTTGTCCAAGCCCTGGTTCCATGTTCAGTGTAATATTATAATTCAGCTTCTTCCATATGTTTGAAATTTATGTTTAATGGCTTCTCTAATACATACATATTTAGAACCTAGTACTCAGTCTTTATCTTCTTACATTTTTGCACAATGAATTGATAATGAAAAAGGGGACAATTGCTTCAAACAATTAGCAGTAGTGTGACTGGAGTAGAACAGAGAATAAAGTGTGCTGACAGCTTATTATGAGTCATGCCTGGTTTCCAAGGGAGCCAGGAGTTCTAATGCTCAGAAGTATGCTTCTTAGAAAACAATGCATTGTTCTCTTAATACAGCATAAAGTTAGTAATGATCCCAAACTTTGCCCTTAGCTTCATAAAGTCATAAAGGCATATGCTTTACATACATATACTAAAACAAAATAATGCACGCCATGGGGGAAAAGCCTCAAAATTATTATTTGTAGTTATAGATTCAGATATTGTGGTATCCAGGTTTGTATTCAGGTTTTGGCAGAGACAAAGACAGATTTTTATTTATTTATTTATTTGATTTTCCATATATAATGCTCCATCTAGCTACCCGACTACTCAGGGCGGTTTACAAAGGTAAACAAATGTAAACAAATACCAAATATCCATAACTCCTAAATCATACAATAAATATAACATAATAAAACACAGTATCATTAGCAAAACAATACAATACTAATCATAAAAAGAACAAGAAGAGTTAAGATGGCGCAAAAAAAATTATATAGCTATGAATAGATTGTCAAAGTGTGGAAACGTTCATGTTAACACCTACTGACAAACATCCATGACAGCAACCGAGTCTCATTCTCTGTGGTGGCTCTGCCAGTGGAGAGTGTACGAAAGGCTTGTGTAAATAATACCTGAGTAGTTGATGCTGAAGGACTTCATTTCTCTGCATAAAGAATCCTTAAGAAAAATAACTAAAAGCTAGAAAAAGCAGGTTACATGCCAACCATCCTGTTATCTAAACTGTGGCCCATACTGAATTCTCTGTACCAGAAAAGCAAACACATATTTATGTACCTCTTTGCTTATTTTGAAAGGTCTTGAAGTCTAGTTTCAAGGGGTTTTGTAGGTTTCTCCATGTCAAGGTTGAAACCTCATAAATGGAGAAGGCAGGAATAATTTTAAATAGTCTCAGAAAAATTCCCTGGAAGATCTTCCAGATAATTGCACATTTCCTTTGTTACATTTCCTAAATTTATTCTCATGAGTTGATACTGAGGTTTTATTTATCAGTCTCTGGGTAAATGGAAACTACCAGGCAGGTTCATCTATTTAGGTCTGTAAAGTATTAAAACACATAGGAAGTATTGACTTGACACATTGTGACAGCATGCTGTAAGATTCCTGCAACCACATTCCTGTTGGATTCTTTCAGACTTGTAGCAAAAGACTTTGTTTACCTACTTTACTTGTGTCCCATTGTTCATCCCAAATGAAGCCTTAAGTCATCACACAGCACATTTAAAAACAGATACAAGGAAAAACAAAATTATAACACTAGACTGTTATGGAACACGTTGAAATTAACAAGCCTTTCATGAATTATAAGAAAGTTGTCCCACTGATTTAAATGACCAAAATCCTATTAGGGAATATCATGAACCTATTTCATAATAGGTGAAATCCATACCTAAAGGTAGCATTGGTCACTCTTTAAATTACAGGAATGTTTGTGAGGGTAGGCAATCACACATGCAGTACTGCATGATTGCAGTACTGCAGTGAAGACTCAGCTCACAACCAGAGTTCAGTCCTGACGGGCTCAGGTAGTTGGCTCAAAGGATGGCTCAGCTATCCATCTTTCAGTATGTTCTATGTTTTTGGATGGTTTACTGCCTTAACAGGGAGAGACCATTTGTCTCATGCAGTGATTGTTCACTGCTCTTTCAATAGAGGTATGAACTTTGGCCTTATTGATGGGGCTTCCCACATCAGAATTCTTTCTGTGTTTGTGTCATGATGCAGGGCTTGCAGTGGGCCTGGATCCACAGGGCTATGGGAACCCTGATTTCTGTTGGCTATCTGTTCACGACACTCTGATTTGGAGCTTTGCGGGACCCATTGTGATCGTTGTGGTTGTAAGTATTGCAATATCTGCCCTCAGCAAAAATTAGTGAGAATGCAATTTCTTCTTTTCAGATCCTTCGGGTGTATAAAACTTCTTAAGATTCACAGTGGGGAACATTATCCTTTAAATGCAAATCAAGTGTATAAAAAGTTGCATAGCAGTCAATCACATTTAATGGTTTGTGGTCAGCTGCCATTTAGAGTAGAAGTCCCAAAACATGGTGGGCAGAATCTTCTTGCTTAGGTATACAAACGGCGTAACTTTTGGAGGTGAATAGCCCCAAGTTAAGAAATCATTGTAGACATTACCAGTTGCTCTCTGAGTCATAGAACTCTGTATTTGACACAGCTTCTGGATACGGGACATTCTTGGACTTGAAAAAGCAAATTATGTAAGTGCTGAACTTTGCAGAAACTTAGAAAAATAGCTACAGGCATTGGGCAGATTTATGGAACAAAAGCCAGTCTAGGTTACTGTTCTCATCACTATTTACTTTTCCTTCAAGATCAATATTGTAATCTTCATACTAGCCGTGAAAGCATCTTGCCGACGAAAACAACGTTCACTGGAGAAAACTGGAGTCATGTAAGTTTGTAGCCACGGCTGAGAGAAAAGAAGGGTGAGCAGCGATTAAGAGTGGGAAAATATGTGATTTCTCCCTCCCCTACCCAACTCAAATTTAGATGCTTTCTTTTTTTGGAGGAGTAGCATTGAATTGTTGTATAACCAGGGGAATGGTTCTTCTAATTTCTGGCCCCACTGCACAGGAGCCTCAGCCTGTGCGGCGTGCCCACAAGGGTTGGTTTCTAGCCAAAGTTGGAAATTAAACGGGCACCAACTCTGGCTGCTTCATGCAGCCCCAGTGGAGCTCTGTGCACATGTACAAAGCTTAGAGGGAACATTGAACTTGGGTTTTGTTGCTAATATCTGGTGATGCCAGCAAGATGGGGTGGTAGTAGAGAAATCAAAAGAGACATGTAACCCCATATTTCCATAGACTGTTGAGACTCTCATTTTAAAGCATTGAGGGAAGAAGGCACTCGTGGTGTTTCCAGTGCACTTACAGTATTTGTACATACCTTTCACAAGAAGAGAGAACACTCCTCCAAGTTGTCTATGCCACCCAAAATCCTAAAGCGTGGTGAGGATTGTTCTCTATCTTCCTAGCTGCATTTGTGGCAGTCCACTAATGGCATAGGGGCTCAGTAAGTGGTCAGAGAAAAGTCACACAATTTGCTGTTGGTCATATCTCCCCATAATGTATTAGAGATAATTTATGATTCTAGGATGAAATCAGCCTAAATGCAAGTCCTTTTGTGCTTTTCGTTTAGTTCTGTACTGCGGACTACTTTCCTCCTCCTCCTGTTGATCAGTGCTACCTGGTTGCTGGGTCTGATGGCAGTGAACAGTGATGTAATGACATTCCACTATCTATTTGCAATCTTCAGCTGTTTGCAGGTAAGATTTGTCACTTCTCTAATAGGCAACACTGGCTTAGGGCTCCCCCCCCCAATTTTAAACATTGCTTCATGGCTAAACATTACAGACAAAGGCTGGAACCGTGATGGTTATTTACGTTGGTGTAAATTCATGGAGACTGAGAGCATAACGAATTAGCACTAATGTTCTCAGCCTCCATGAATGTTGTGTTTACTGTTCCAAGATCAGAAGTGATGTGCCTCCTAATACCACTGACTGAGAAACCACAGTGGACAAAAGCTGTTGCACTCACGCCTTGTTTGTCGGGATCCTGGAGGCGTCCTGGAGGCCACTGTGGAAGACAGGATCTGGTTCCAAACATCCCTTTTATCTGACCCAGCAGATCCCCCTTACTTTCTTATCATTGTGTTTGTCAGTCTGTAGGGGTAAACATTTAATGTATTTTCTTTCTCTTCTCTTCTCTTCTCTTCTCTTCTCTTCTCTTCTCTTCTCTTCTCTTCATCCTTTTTCCAAAAAAAAAAAAAAATCTAGGGCCTATTCATATTTTTTTTCCACTGTATATTCAACAAGGAAGTGAGGAAACACTTGAAAAACACTTTCACTGGGAAGAAGCCACTTCCGGATGATTCTACAACTACTAGAGCTACACTATTAACTGTAAGAAGCAGCTGTTTCCTCGTGCATGCATATAATAGTTCTGTACATTTGCAAATGCTCCAGTGTCAGGGTTTAGCTTTTGTTTTTTCCTTCAGTCATTACTAGAGTCAGAACTGTTCATTTTAGTAGCTATATTCTCATACCTACATAAAACCAGAGAGGTTCTTTTGTTGGGTTGTAGGCTTTAGAATTCAGTTTTTTTAAAACAAAAAACATTACTGGGATTTTAATATTGAGCTGTGATCTCAGTTCCTTCTTTCTTGGCGTTTAGCTGCACTGATTTGTTTAGCTGCAGAATCTCCTGATATGGCCTTTACACACGTGCACAGAGGCAAATTCATGTCTGCTGAATTGTGGGACAGCGAGCTGGGATGAGGAGAGGAGATGATTCTTACCACGATTCCTGAGTGTATCTGTATTATTATAAGGATCTATCTCTTGCATTCATGTGTGTGTGGCCTTGTTTCCAGATGGGTGGTATAAAAATGCAATAAATACATTAATAAATACATAACATTGAAACATTTAAGCATTAAGTTCATCATATCTCTATCCCTAAGCACATTTAATCTCACCTGATTTCGGAAGCTAAGCAGGGTCAGCCCTGGTTAGTACTTGGATGGGAGACCACCACGGAATACCAGGTGCTGTAGGTGCCTGGAGTAGGAACTGGTAAGCAACTCCAGCATTCCTGCCAAGACATGGACATGGAGTCACAAAGAGTCGGTCACGACTGTAACGACACAACACACACACACATATCTCAAGTATGCAGCTAAACTGTGTTGTGTGAAGTTGCTTATAAGTTGTTATTACCTCAAGAATATAGATCTTTTCATAGGGAAAAAGTGGAACTTATTTTTTTTTAATCTAAGATTTCATTTAAACAAGAATCAATTGAAAGATTATCTGTAATCTCTTCCACTGGGTATTCAAAGCTTGACTTTTAGGAGCAGGATTCCTTTTTATTATTAGAAGCTCTTTAGTGAAGGATGCTTCCTATGCCAAACTCTGAAGGGCCAAAGTAAAAGATTAGTAAAGCTAATCCTTATTTAGACTTAATACCTAAAACATTCGAGATCCTTCCTAGGTACAAATCAGGCAGGGCTCCCTTGTATCCCAGAGCTCATAACTGGAGCAGTGACATGACATGGCCCTTGATGGGACATGCCGCTTTCAGATACCAAGTGGGGGGCAGTGTGGCCCACCATATGAAAAGCAACCTGAAGACAGAAAAAAAAAGTGTGTTATCAGGAAAGAAGGGCAGGAGGAGCTGTCCTCCAGGAGATGCTGTGTTTTCTGAAGAAGGCAATAAAACACCCAGCTCCTCTCTTAAAAGGATGAAATGTTCCAGCACCTCAAGAGTTTGATCACATGATTCCACTCTGTGCAGAGTTCAGATTTAATAAGACTGTAGATTTTTTTTTTTACATAACTTAATGTTTTCTGAAAGAAAGCTTGTTCACTGATTAATCTCCCTTCTCTCCTGTCCTCTCAGCGGTCTCTGAACTGTAACGACACCTATATAGAGGAGCCAAATATGTATCGCACCACCATTGGGGAATCCACGGTCTCCTTAGAAAGCACCGTCAGGTCAGCCAAGAGTCAGAATAGCTACCTTGCTCATATTCTCAGGTAATCTGGTGGCGGCGCATGGCTTTCGGGCTTTTCTTTTCTCTTGGTGTTGCTTTTGCAAAGGGGGGGGAGAGAAAATGCTGTGCTGTGTTGGTGGAATTTCTTCTTTCCTTGTGCTTCAGCAGATTTCTTTTTTTCTTTACGCTGTGCTTTGGATCTTGCCTGCCACCCTTGCTGTTGACATGCAGTTTGACTAAGCCCTTCAAGAAAAGGTTGATCGAAAAGTTACAACTAGAGATGGGCACGAATTGAAAAAAATGTGTTTCGTTTTGTTAAGGAGTTCATTTCGTTTCGTTTTTCACAAATTTTTGTGAAAAAAATTCATTTCATTGTTTCATTAATTCATTACTCGTTTTTACCCACTTTTTTCCAAGCACCCACTGTGCGGCCCCTGGGGCCCGATCGGAGCTGGGGGGTGCCTACGAACAGGCATGGGAGGAATAAAGAGGGGGACTGGCGTCGGAGCTGCACTGCTCTGGCTGCCTAAGCGTGGCCTCCTTATCTCCCCTCCCGATCGGCCCCGCGATAACGGGCCACGGGAGGGAGGTGCAAGGGGGGCAGCTTTGAAGCCACGCTGCTCTGGCCACCTAAACGCGGCCTGCTTCTTATCTCTCCTCCCGGGCTGGGCTGAGGCTCGAGCCCGCCGCGTCCCTCAATGGCACCGACAAGGTGCGTGCTCCCTCCGTGCAGTTTGGCGTGAAAGGACCTCCAGACCAGCACCAGGTAGGAGACATCTCTGCCCCCCCTTAACAAAACGAACCTAACTGAACCAGTTTTTCTCGGTTCGGTTCGGTTCGTGTTAAATTTGCCCCTAGGGTCGTTATTCATTTTGTTACGTAATGAAACGAATAACGAATAATGAAATGAAAAAAAATCATTTCGTGCCCATCTCTAGTTACAACAGTGGCTGTACTAACTGCGCACAATCCACCAAGCAATTTTAATATTTGACAGAGTACACTGGAAATTCAGACGTGCTCCTAGTCTTGCTTCGATATCAACACACTAAGTTAGAGAATTTGGCTTTTTTTATTTCTGTCCTTTTTTAGAGATGAAGCTGCCCAGAAGCTCAGTGGGTCTTCAAGCCAAGCAAGAGCAGGTCTTACAGAAGGCGATTCCTCCATTTTCCACAGAAAGCCATCAAAATCCAATGGTAAGAGAAAATGAATATAAGAAACACCAGTATCCATCATCCACTCATTGCCACCACACGCAAATAGCTTGTTAAGTTTATAAGCAGTTTTAATATCCTTATGCACACAGAAAAATCTACAATGCCTGATTATCAATTGCCATTGACTAGGACAGGCCTATGGCCTAGAAATACCTTGAATCTCATATCTGTCAGGCTCCATGACTTCCAGTATAAGAGATCCATGTTTAGAATAATTGGAAAAGCAAGATCATGTAGATAAGGAAGGTATAAATGTACTGCTGTGTTTCAAAGAAGTAATTGTGGAAGAGAGACAACATGGGGAGGGAGGACCTCTCTGCCACAGAGAGGGCTACCTATGCCTGCACTGATACCTATGTATACACTTGACAGCGCCCTTTTCTCCTGCTGCCACCATATATTCAGAAGGTGAGTCAACATGAAGATGAGGTCAACATATATAAGGACACCCCTTGAATCACACATTCCTTTATGGGCAAGGTCTGATCCCCCAGGTGTTGTTGGGATGCAGTTCCCTGCCTTCCCCATCCTTGGCTATGGCTGATGAGAGTTCTGGTCCAATATAGACAGCCTTCAGTCTTGATGGCATCATGCTCTGTATAGAAGCTGTGTTGTTTCCATGCTGCATGCAAAGCTGAAGTGGCCTCTTCAGAGCACAAGGTCTGGGTAGATAAATATGGAGGTTAAAACAGCCCCCCTCTCCACATTGCTGGAATAGTCTAATGCAGGCATGTCCAAACGTTGGCCGTCCAGATGTTTTGGACCACAACTCCCAGAGTCCTTTGTCACTGACAATCTAAGCTTAGAATTCTGGAAATTGTCGCCCAAAACATCAGGAGGGACAAAGTTTGGACATGCCTGGTCTAATGGAACAGCAGAACTGATACGATTAGTTCCAGCTGTGTTGCAGGAGTTACCAGAGCATGATTGTACACAGTCATGAACTGTCTCCAGGACTCCAGCTCCGGATTTTGCCTCAAGGTTAACTCCTGAAGCCTCTTCCAGAAATGGAAATAGCCACAACGCAGTGGAGATTTAAAATCAGAGTTTTCCTTCTCCTAGAAGATGGTTCTTCCGTTTTATCTGCTGTTGGAGCATAAAGCCCTCTTCTGCCTTCTGGTCCAATAGCACCTGGTGATTGACATGCTCTCTCCCACACCACACATACACACACCATCTTATGTGAACACTTCCTGCTCTGCACCTCAAAGAGGACCGAAGATCAGTTGAGTAGATGAAGCAGCAGAGTGTTAACAAACAGTGACAGAAGTGCATGGTAAAAGTAGAGGTAAAGGTTCTCCCGTACATGCGTGCTAGTTGTGTCCAACTCTAGGGGTGGTGCTCATCTCCGTATTCAAGCCGAAGAGCCAGTGTTGTGCAAGTCCATGGCTACGTGGCCGGCATGGCTGCAAGGAACCACTGTTTTACCTTCCTGCTTTTTACGGTGGTACTTTTTACGGTGGTACCTATTTATCTACTTGTATTTACATGCTTTCGAACTGCTAGGTTGGCTGGAGCTGGGGTTTACAGCGGGAGCTCAATCCACTGTGCGGCACTTGGGATTCGAACCGCCAAGCTGCTGACTTTGCAGCCAACAGTTTTCGGAGCCTTAGTCCGCGGAGCCACCATGCCCCATGAAGTGCATGGTAGAATGAAGTGCAGGGTTTTTGTATTGCAAGGTGCTTTATACTCAACTCCTTTGGCATTCTCATTGCATAGCATGAAGGATGACCCCTGGAGGGTGTGTACGGCACCTGTCGCGCAGTTTCGCTTTTGACCCTCACTGTTCCTTTCATCCACCTTGTTGTTCTTGACTCGACAGAGCATGATTCTGATTCTGACAGTGAGTTGTCCCTTGATGAGCACAGCAGTTCCTATGCTTCTTCTCACTCGTCAGACAGTGAGGAAGATGTCATTGGCACGCAAAAGAAATGGAGCACAGCCGCTTCGAAGAACAGCGACCGGGGTCCACTCCATAGCACTCCCAAAGGTAAAGGAATAAAAGCCAGAATGGTAGCTCATGTGATATAAATGGTTTAAAAAATTTTAAGGGTGATATGTAATGTATTTTAGAGGTAAGTAATGTGCTTTAGACTGACCTTAAGATGGAAGTAACTTGAAGGCACATAACAACACATGTATTTTAGGGACATCGTGGCCTCACCCTTGGAATTTGTAGTCTGAGATTGCTAGATAGAAACCAGGCAATATTAGTTAAAAACTTGCCTGGTTTACTTAGTCTCTTTGTGCTGCCTAATGAGACTACTATTTCTGATTGAAAGCTTTGTGCTGAAATTTCTAACTTAGCTGCTTGAGAAGAATGAACTTGAGTGATTTTTCAAGACTAATGACATGATAAATGCTTAAGTGTGAAGAAAGTATGCTCTCCTGCCTTCGCAGCCTTGGCACCCCTGAGTGCACGCACGCACCCACCCACCCACACTGCAATGGATCAGGTTTATCTTGTTTTGAATCACAGTAACAATGGATGAATACATGATGCACTTGTAAGTGCAAATTCATATGACAGGGAATCATATGAATTGGAGTCACAGTGTTGGTTTACCCCCCCACACACACACACACTTTTCTGCCAGAGGTCTGTTTATTTCAATGTGGGTTCGTTTAAATTGAGTCCCCTTCTGTGAATGCCTCTGCCTGCATTAATTTTTAAGGAACCCTCTCGCTGGTTAACAGTTAGAGCCACTTGCCCCTTCTATGTTGGGTTAAAAGTGGGTTAAAAGCCCATCTGCCAGGCAACCTGTAGGATCCCTCTTTCATTTGCCTGGCTGTTGTACACTTCCCAAGGTATACACATATACATGCCTCCCTGCCTCTATTGTCTGGGAGTTGAGTCATGGCAACCACACTTCTTTTCCTGTGGGATCGAGATATTTCACTACTTATCCAAGTTGCTTCGTCACTGGCGTAACTAGGGTGGGACGGAAGAGTGCATTTCCCCCAGGGCAAGCAGCAGTCTTGGGACACCTGGAGGGAGAGCAGGAGGAGGGAGCCATGTATCATCCCGCCAGCAGTCCTCCTTTCACCCTGCTAAGGCTTGCCGATCCTTAGTCGAGGGAAAGGAGGAGAGGGAAGCAGGCAATTTTTTTCCCAAACAGCAGCTCTGTCAATTGCTCCCTCTCCTCCTTCCCCCCATCCCCGCTAAGGCTTGGTGATTGTTAGCCTGGGGAAAGGAGGAGAGGGAAGCGTGCAGTGGAGGTGCTGCTTGGAAAAAAAATCCCATTGTCTGCTTCCCTCTCCTCCTTTCCCCGGGCTAACAATTGCCAAGCCTTAGCCGGGGGGGAGGGGAGGAGGGGGAAGCGTGCTACGAAGGTGATGCTTGGAAAAAAAACATTGTCTGCTTGGCGCTATCCTCAACGCTGTGCGGTTTCCACAGGAGAGCCTTAACTGGAAAGGAGACCCACAAAGAGGGCATGAGAAAGGCATTTCTTCCCCTCCCCCATTGTTCCCCCAGGATCTGCCCCCCTTGCTGGGTGGGTGAGACATGGTTTGGGGGGAGAGGAGAGGGCACAGAAACTGACTTTGTCCCCAGGTGCTCCAAACTCTAGCTACGCCAGTGAGCTTCGTCAGTCTGATATATTTTCCTTTACGCAAGGCTTGGAAGAAAACCAGAAAGCTTAGTCTAAATCAGTGGTTCTCAACCTGTGGGTCCCCAGATGTTCCTGGACTGCAACTCCCAGAAGCCTCCCCACTTGCTGTGCTGGAAGGGGTTTCTGGGAGTTGCAGTCCAGGAACATCTGGGGACCCACAGGTTGAGAACCACTGGTCTAAATAATCTCTAGTGGACTTGTTTTCCTGTGCTTGAAGAAAGCTGCCCACCAAATGTTTCTGAGCATAGCTTAAGGTGTGAAGATGGCCTCTCTTTCTCTTTTTTCATTTTATATGGTTGTGTTTTGTTTTGCCCTGCAGTGGATTCAGTTCCCAATCATGTGAAATCCTGCTGGCCCTCGGAGGGCATAGCGGCCAGCGATGGAGAGGAGCCCAATGTGAAACAAAGGCTGAAAGTTGAAACCAAGGTTAACGTGGAACTTCATCAGGAAAATCAAGCAAACCACAGCAGTGAGATACCTCAGAATAAAGAGGATGAAGGGCACCAGAAAGAGAACAAACCACTCGCCCAGCAAAACCACCAGCAGCCAGAGCAGAGGAAAGGTAATGGGGAAATACACAAGCTGCAGCCTTGGGGATGCTTGGATAAACCACGGAGGTTCACGGCTGTGTGCCACTTCCAGGACCAGAAGCAGAGTGTGTCTCTGGCAGGCACAAGCCGGAAGGAGTTATTCCCCCTGTGTTCTGCTTGCCGACGTCCCATGGGAACCTAGTCCCCCCCCCCCATGGGAAGAGCGTTTTTGACTAGGCGGGCGTTTGGTATGATTCAGGAGGTATGCTCTTGACACAGATTTTGTTAAAATGGGAAATAATAAGAAAAGAGAAACAAAGGGAGGGACAGAAATTGTGTCCTTTGAAGATAGAATCTTAGGGTGAGGGCATGCACTACAATTCTGAGGGGGAAATGACCATAACATATTCCATAGTG
>JAHTLZ010003526.1:63990320-64003307 GCA_023846285.1 Phrynocephalus versicolor
TGCACTACAATTCTGAGGGGGAAATGACCATAACATATTCCATAGTGCCTTAAGTGACAGGGAGGTATAAATACAGGGGGGCTCCTTAGTCTTGCCTCAGCTTGGAGTGAAGTGATTGCCTGAGATATTTTCTTCAGAGATGTTCTGGGATCTATTATTAGCCATCATATTTCTCCCTGCTTATTGGAAGCTGCCTGAGGGGCTGTCTGTGTCCCAGTCCTAGGAGTGCAGCATATATTATAGGTACAGAAGACAGAACTGGCCACCATGCCAGTTAAGGAATCCACTCACCATCCTCAAGACCCAACTGGCACAAGTGCTGGCCTAATTTTGGCATTCAGTTAAGGACCTGGTTCTTTGCTCTCGCTGCTGGGTCTTATTAACTGTAGGTCATACATGATCACTGCTGATTTTTATGATGAATTATAGGTTTTTATTGGACAGTTTGTGAGCTTCTGTTTAAGTCAGTGTTTCCCAACATGGGGTGATAATTTCTGGGAGTGTGTTGTAGCCCTTCTTAAATAATTTCTTCCTTGATCTTTTGGAGCTGAATATTAAAGTTAGCACATATGTGTATGTACGAGGAACAGGCCTTTGGGGAGAGAAAGAGGTTTCTATTTTCTGAGATGGGATGATAATAACTTTACCTTATTAAAATGCCTTTTTATGCAAATAAGGTGGGGGGATCACATGTTGCATGGCTATTATAAAAGGGGATTGTGACACACACACAAAATTTGGGAACCACCAGTTCAAAGTCTTGAATGTAGTAGAAATAAAATTAAATTAAAATTTACACCAAAAAGAAGGAAAGGTGAAACCTGAGCATCACCTGGAAGTGCTTTCAGAAAAATATATGCTGAACCTTTCTGGAGGACAAATGTAGGAGTAGATACATTTGACCTCCCTTATTATAGGCAGGTTCTGAATTTATTTTCAATTGATTCTGTTGAGTGACTGTCGCCCATCACTTCCTTTTCTTGGCAGGAATTTTGAAAAATAAAGTCACCTACCCTCCTCCGCTGGTAGACAAAAATGTGAAGAACCGGCTGCGGGAGAAACTGACAGATTATAACCAGTCCACAATCTCATCCAGAACGATGTCCCTTGGGACAAACAATGGAGTTCGTGTGAATTCAGACTCGGGAGTCACAATCAAGAACCCACGGAGAGATCAACCTCCGGAGCAAATCAATGGTTTGGCCATGAATGTTCACGTGGGAGCATTAACCGCAGAGACTTCGGACTCCGAGTAAGTGCCAGCTTGTAATTCACCTTCCTCTAACCTAGCATACTAAATCTCTCTTGGGTTTCTCATAGATGTCCCTCTCCATGGACGTAACATTTCATCCTGCCAGTGGCTGGTCTTAGCCTAAAGTCAGATATGAGCATTGGGGCCATTCTCCCCTTGCCTTTCTTTCCTCCTCTTCCTCCTCATATGTTTGCTGGGTCCAGGGTTGCTTTTCTGTTTGGGGTGGGAGTGGCAGTGGGGTTAGCTAAAATAAGGGAACTTAGATCTAATGTTGGTTAAGAAACCAGGATATCAAAATCCTGGAACGTGATCCCACATCTGCGCCTGAACTAACCCTCTACCTACGCTTTACCCGTTTACTTTGCCTGAGCAACCCTTCTTTTCTGCTCCCTGCTTGTCAGCCATACTCTTTTTTTTTTTAACCCCCTCTGCTGCTTTAAGGATCACCTCCTTTGTTGCCTGTTAAAGCATGGCTTTCCTGCTGCATGATAACCTATTTGAATGACCAAGGTAGTTTTCACTTTGAATTTTGACCCTCTCACGGTTTGTAACCCTAAGTTGCATGATCACTTCTTCTCGTGAACAGAGGCAGTAATGAAACTTCAATTTGAACCATCAGGAAATTGTGACAGCTGTCGCGACTTTGGACCACCAGTGATGATGTCACTTCGTGGGAGCCTCGTGATCCCACCACACACACACACTCACTTACTGAGCAGGGAGGATGCCAAGGGTGTCACCTCTGGGGAATGTCTCACAGTACAACCTACGGGTGACTCCGCTCCCCAGTTGTCCATTGAGGCGCTCTGTGAGGCTACTTCAGGTACATCCATTGCCTGCCTGACTGCCTATGTTGTGCCAAAACTTCTGGAAACTACTCCATGAACTCATCCCTGGGAGGAAAATGCCTTTCAGAGAAATGGACAAAGCGACAGCCATGCTGAAAGCACTGCAGAGAACTACAGCAGTCCATCTCAGCACATGACTTTACCTCAAGGAGGAAATGATTAATCTAGTACACTGAACCGTCCACTGAGCCCCATCCCATGTTTAAACAAGTTGGGGTTTTTGTTCTGATCCAACAGGATCTCTGTACTCAGGAGGAACATTTATCACACTAAGTGCCCTGTGACTTCTTCGCCAGCTTCTAGTCTGCATCAGCTTTTGGTGGAAACTTTTGTGTTAAATACCATTGTTTTGATATAAATATAAATATATATATATAATATACATACAGCTGTAGATAATTTTATATATTTTGTATGGTGATTCTTTGTACATTTCACATATATACTGATCTTAAATTTGATAGCAGGAAAGCAATTGTGAAAGAGCTTTGGTATTTTTTATATTAAAAATGAATTGCACAAGTGTACTTGAATTTGGCATTCGAGGGGAAGGAGAAAGCGTAAATAATGTCTGTACTAAGCCCAACCTCATTGTAATGCAAACTTTTTTTTAAAAAAAAGGCTTCAAAGTGTCTTTGGACATCTCTGGTCAGAAACTGAATTTGTCAAACCAATGTGAAACAGTCCTGATATTGATGGATCAACAGCTAAGCCTTGGGCTTAGTCCTTTTCTTACTCTCCACCTGTGGGTTATTTCATTCCTTGTGGACTCGATTCACATCCAAGTCATCAGCTTCCATTCTAAAAAAGCTCTGATGAGAAAAGAAATCGTTTACAAACAGTTCAGTTGTATATTGAAATTTGTAATCCTTCATGCCACTCCTGAACCTTACCTTCTTTTTAAAAGACAAGCATCTCCAAACCTATCCTTCTTGATTGAACAACCAAGGAGAAAATGTCACACGGAGGCCTCGCAGTTTCTCAGCAACCTCACACTTGGTTATTAAAAGTTTCAACTTTCCATGTAAGGAGAGCAGAAAGTTGTTAACAGCAGGATCACTAGCCTTCTATTTGTGTGGTGTTTGAAAAGGAGGTTTCAACTCTGTAAATACTTTTTGTGAATAATTCTGCTTTGAGATGTCTTGTACCTTGATTGTGGCTTGGAACTAGTTGTGTCACCTCAACACAGTGCACTGGGAAGTTTGCTGATGCTAGGTCCTCTGCTATTAACTTGAAGTATGCTGAGGGCCTCTGGGTAGCATGAAAAATAAGCTAGAGAATCTTTCGTCCCAATTACGCATTGCCAGTGAGTTTATTACAAGGAGGATTATGAATAAATAGGTTGCCCGCCCCATGATGCTGGTGGACACATCTCCTCAACCCTACCCAGCAGAGCTAATGGTGAAGGTGGATAGGAATCTTCAACCCAGCAATATCTGGGGGACCCACACATCCTCTCAATTAATTCCAATGCCCCTCTTCCCTTTGATTACATTATTTCCACTCTCATCAAAATAAGTATAGTATAAGGGAGATAATTTGGTGTTGATGAACTTCAGAGGATCATGATTTGATGTGCCGACTGTAGATCAGGGTGACCTGATGTGCTCCCACTTGTTTTAGCCCAAGACCAACAAAGGGAGCCACCAAACCCCCTTTACTTTCTGTCTCTAAAGCCTTATTACAACCTCAGACCTCTTGCCTATTTTAGTGTACTAAATAAAGAAGAGCACACCTGCCCACTAGGAGAAGGAATTGCAAAGAGTCGAGCAAACAAAGCACAAATATCTTGTCAAAAATTGTCTGTCTGGAGCAGTCCCATAAGCCATGGGAATGGCACCAGTCAGAATGTGGTCGCATGTGTCGGTTTTGCAGAGTTTTTCACACATGCAAATTGAAATGAAGTTGGAACACACTACCAGCAGGCAGTAGCCCATGGACTTGTTTCTCCTGTGGTCAGACGACGTGCAGGAGAAATTCCCACTGGGTTATTTAGTGCTGAAAGCACCACATTGGTATCCACCACTGCTAGTACCAGTTAAATGGTACAGTATATGTGTAGCACTCTCTCTTCATGCAGGTATGTCTAACAGAGTGATTCAGTTCAGGAATTCTGTTAAGTAGACTCTGAAAATGAATAGAATATATGATAAGTCTGTCCTGTTCTAAAAATATTTTCAAACAAGATGAACATCTTCAAACCCCATTATTGAAATCATGATTTAATTCACTAGGGGGGGACCTGTAAAATTTCTGCTTTAAAACAAGGTTTAAACTTTTTAATTCCTGTCTTTATTGCATATCAGAGCACAATCCGTGGGATTTTGCAAACATTGATATGTGTTTGTTTACCGATAAATGCAGCCTTTATATTATCAGGTGTCATATCTCAGAACCGCTGATCCTAAAGCCTTTTGCACTACAAGATTTTGTACTTGCTCAGTGGGTAAGTTGTGGAATTAACTAGATTTGTTTTGTTCAGTCGCTCCTTCTCTCATTTGTATGTATGTATGCATGTATTCATCCAGAGCTTCTCATCTAGATCACTGACTTGAAGACTTAAATGACCAGAAGTGGCTTTCTAGAAGCAACAGCCAGTAGATACTGGGCAGAATAATCCCTGAAGAAAGTTATTTATCATAGTTATAGATGTTTGCGGAATTCATGCTGTTGTGCTGTTGGCACTGGCTTGTTATTTTATATAGAAAACCAGGCATGAACTTGATTACAGACATGAACCACTGGTTTCAGTAAAAATTAATAATGTGCTTACATCCCCCCCCCCCCGCCATTGAAATTAGTGGGGTTAAAAGGGCTTACATTTGGTCTGTGACTTGCTTTTAAAGAGGTGATACGTGTGTACTTTTAGTATTTTTAAACCCATATTGGTTAAGGGATACAGTATTTTAAAAAATCCCCTATCAAACGCTCTAATCATTTTCCACCACCCCTGTTCTCAAGAGGCCTTTTTAAGTGAGAGAAAGAGTTGAACTCTTTCAAAAATTATTGTTTTCCAGCTGTATGAAACTTTTGAGGTAAAACACTGTGTCGAATTCTTCTTATACAGTACTTGGGTATGTGCGAAATGATGTTACTGCTTTTTCACAGCTATGTGTATATTTTGTCCTGATGAGATGTAGTTAGTTATTTTTGAACAGAATTGTTGCAGTGAATACTTCAGATGTCCTAACCACACACAAAAAGAAAGAAGCTTTTGATAAAAAAAATTATGGCAGATTAGACACTGGAGTTCTTTTTTAAAAAAACAAAAATGTATATTTATTAATGTGCAGAACACTGGAATTCAAGCACAGATAAGAGGAAAGATTAATAAATTAAGTTTTTGAATTTGTATTTCTGCTTTTGGCAATTTATTTCCATGAAAACTTGACATCAGGATTCAATAGCTTCTAGGGGCCACAAGCAACATTTTGGAGGGGGCTTAGAAGCTTACAGAAAAACACATGACCCACGCATCTTTTATGCTGCTATCAGTGATCTACCCCAAGGCAAATTTAGATCCCACAAGATTCACAGTTACCAAGGAGCTTTAAACAGCTGCCAGTATTGCCATGTTACCTCTGATGACACCCATCCCCTCTGCCATTTTCATATGCTACTCTTTTCTCCGCTTCCATCACCTTCTACCCACTGCATCTGCCACAACCATCCATAGTCAGGACTCATGCCTAGCTGGTACCTGCAGAGAACAATTCAAAAGGACAATCTTTACAAAGACATGTTTCACATTAAAATGTTCTTTTTCCAAGTCATTGTTGTATTATAGTCATGACTGACTCTTCGTGACTCCACATCCATGGAGTTTTCTTGGCAGGAAGACTGGAGTGGCTTGCCAGTTCCTACTCCAGGCTCCTACAGCACCTGGTATTCCCTGGTGGTCTCCCATCCACATACTAGCCAGGACCAACCCTGCTTAGCTTCCCAGATCAGGCGAGATCAGATGTGCTCAGGGCATCTAGGCAGCTAGGTAGACTACCCAGTGTGTACTTCAACATCAGCCTCCACCTTCTTAATATAAAGCTTCAATTCCTCAGTTCTAGATAGGGTAAATTTCAGGTTCTCTGAATAACCAATAAAGAGTGCCTGGTGCTTTCGTCTACAGCACAAATGCTTTCTCTCAGTTGCAAGCACATCTGAAACTCCAGAGTCCATCTGTTCCAATGAAAGTGAGCTTTTCAAATGGCTCTACTGTCATCTTTCTGGCCACTCCCATCTTCATTGAGGTTAAAAAGTCAAAGGGACTGTAGATTAAATTTCTGACCCAGCAGAAAACTCCACCTGTCGCAGCTCACCCTTTTTTTTACAAGCACCATGTTAATTTTGGGTGTGCCTAAATGCTTGACAGAATCAGATTTCCTCATGCTGGCGTTGCCATTAAAATGAAGTTTGCCTGATGAGATGAGTTGGTGGGCAAAGAAATGTAGAGAGACCGTAAGCAAGACCAAGAATAAAGGAGGAGTGGGAAGAAGCCATTCTGGCTATGGAAGACGTCTCCAAGGATATGGGCACCAGTTCTGGTAAGATACTATTTCCAGACAAAGACAGGAGGCTGCGCGTGAGAAGCTGATGTTCCACATCTTGAACAGAATTTTCCATTTTGCCTCACTCTCAAACATGAGAAACATGTTCATGGTATTGGCACAGTCCCAGGATAACTCTCCCCCCCAATTCTGAGTATTCTCTACCTGCAGAATCCTGAGAAAGGATTGCCATAAATCAGAATTGGCTTGGTGCCACATGATGATGGTGATCATGATCATGATGATACAGTACAGTAAGGATCTTTTTAAAGATTCCTCCCTTCCTGCTTCTGTCCCCTCTTGCCATATTTCACAGGAGTAGCTGGTTGTCACACACACACCACGGCCACTCTCAAGCACCCCCTTCTACAACCGTCAAACTGGGTGTTACATATTTACCCCACCTTTCCGCCAGTGTGCTTAAAATGGCATGCACAACTCTCTTCCACAGTCTCTTCTCAACACATCTTAATGAGGTAGGTCGAGCTGAGTAAGAATGACAGAAAAGCCAAAGTGGGCAACTGATTTCAAACCACAACAACTAGATAGTTATAACAACTCTCTTGAGAAAGAGAGAGAGAGAGAGAGAGATTTGGATGTAGTGGATAAAGTGATGAACTAGGACTTAAAAAGACCTGGGTTCAAATCTGCACTTGCCCACAGAAATTCACTGTGTGTGTGTGTGTGTGTCAACAGTAAAACCTTAACTAACTTGCATATCTTGAAAACACTATTAGAAAGTTGGATGCAACGTGACAGCACATAATAGTAAACTGCCATGTACGGTATATCTACAAATCTACACAGATTCAAATGCCATTCCAATGGGAACTCGCTGGCCAAGGAGGGGAAGAGTGCACTTTCAAAGTTCACTTTGTAAAGAGGTCTTGGGGGGGGGGGGCTTTTTTTTTTTTTTGGTCTTTTTCCCGGACCTCCGGAACGGGTTAAAATGGTTTCCGATTCATTTTGAATGGGAAACCATGTTTCAGATAACGAATGTTTCGGATAGCTAATTTCCTCGGAGAACAAATTAAATTTGTTATCCGAGGTACCACTGTATATGAAACAAAGGCCCCCTGTGGTAAGGGGGGAGAGGCCTGTTTCAGGCCTCATGTACTTACCCCAGGCCTGGTGCTGCCACAAACAGGCCTCCAACTGGCTTTTGGGGCCTGTCAGCGGCCCCAAAAGGACTTTCTGACGAACCAGAAGTGACTGTTTGGGGCAGCGCCAGGCCTCAGGTAAGTGTAGGAGAGCTCATATAGGCCCCACAGTCCCTACCTGACCCAGCATCTGCATATCGCGGATTTTCAATTATCGCAGGTTGGGTCGGGTCTCTAACCCCCACTATGGGGGGGGGGCGTTACTGCATATTATAAATTACATTAGAAAGATATATTTTTAAAAAGTATTTTCACCTTACAAATCACTTACTTCTTGGTGTGTGGGGAGGTGTTCCCCTGCAATAAAGTGCTATGCAGTTTATCAAGGCCTCCATGCCTCCCCCACAAATGCGATGCCATCATCCTCATGAGCTGAAAAGACCCCGTGGATCATGCAATCCAGTCACTGTCAAGGAGGTTGAGTGAGGAAATCAATCTCCTGACCTCTGGCTCCACAGTCACGAGACCCAAACCATTAAGCTATCCAGCAGTTCTTTCCCGTACGGTGGGCAACATGAGCACAATCATGTGTGAATACCCTGTAACTTGTGTTGCTTTACAGAAGGATAAGGAGAAAATATGTACGTCTGCATCTGTTTTAACAGTACATAGGCAACATTTCAAGCTCTTGCTGTTTGGTTTAACAGTTGCAACAACACAAAACATTCCCCCACTTAGACAGACGTGTCGGATAACCAGAAATGCACGTGCTGTGAGCACCATGAGGATTCCTAGATTTAGAAAGCTTTGCATCTTTGCACCCACTCCCACTGGTGGCTTCCAGGATCTTAGAAGAAAGCCAAGCAAATCATGAACACCTGAAATCTGGCCCCCTACCCCACCTGCTTTTAAAGAAACAAGGGAACCGGGCATGCCACTACCATCTTAAAAAGAGCTCTACTTTCCCCCTATACACATTCATACATTTGAGTGCATCACTGGTCCATACATGAATCCACCAAGTCTGTATTTACACATGTAGTTTAAGTACTATTCACAGCAAAGATTCAGAATACTGGTCACTTTTTCAGTGGAGAGTTTTTACATCTTGTCGGAACAGTTGACTCCTATAGAATTGCAATCCCAAAGCATGGGTGGCTACAACCTTTAAGAACAGCCTTGCTGCAACAGGCCACAGCCCATCCAGTCAAGCATTCTGTCTCACACAGTGGCTCACCATTTGCTCCAGGGTATTCCCAAGCACTAAGCTAAATCCTAAAAAAAAAAAACTGATCCTCTTGGCTTCAGTTAAGCCTTACACTAACATTTGCAAAGCCAGAAAACAGGGCATGCCATTAGCTTCCTAAAGACAAACATATGGGGTGTCTGCCTTAATCTAAGCACAGCTGTCCCTCCTCTGAGTTATCTCAGAACTAGCTTTGCAAGCAAGGTCTAGCCCCAAAATGGTGCAGAGAGCTTTGAAGCACTTGTATTTCAGCTGGGGTAGCAATATAAATGCAATATAAAGGCACAGTTTTGCTTTGAAGGATGGAGGTGCATCTCAGAAAAAGCAAACGAAAAGAGAAGGTCTTACACAAAAGCAATCCTCTCAGCCCAACCAACAAGGGAACTGCCACCAAACAATGGATAGTGTGCATCAGCAGTAAAACAGGTGAGGTGAACAAGTCATTCCTCCTCGGGGATGGTCTCTAGCATCAACAAGGCAATTTAAAAAAAACCATGTGTCTGAAAAGCTCCAAAACCTTGACAAGGCAGAACTAGATTCTGCACCAAAAATAAAAAATCCACAGGAAATGACAACTTGTTGGTTTGTGGCTTTGACTTCTAGGATTTATTTAAAAGGCTTGGACTATGACTTAGAATAAATCTTTATGGACTACTGAAGGATAATTTGATAAATTACTATAATGGTAGGCTAGACAAAGATGTGGTGGTAAGCTTCAATTCATGTATTAATTTGTATTTAACCGATTTGCTTCCACTTAACCATCCCCTATGTACCCTTGTATATAAGAAATAAAAAAGTTTAAAAAATCAACATGTCCAAGGAGGATTTCAGACCATCCACCCATACAGAAGGGCAAGGCATGGGGAGTTCTACATAAGAACGTAAGAGCCATCCTGGGTCAGGCCAAAGGCCCATTCTAGTCCAGCTTCCTGTATGTCACAGTGGCCCCACCAAATGTGTCTGGGAGCGCATGAGACTAGATATCTGTCTCCTGATACCACTCCCCTGCATCTGGCCCTTGAGGTACCCTGGTTTTAAACCTGGAGATTGCACATCTCCATCTCATGGCTCCCACAGTGCAGTGGGATACTTTTCTAATGATTTGAAGGAGCAACATGAGAAAGGCAAAGAGAATGAGGAGGCTACTCTACTTCCTGCCAGCTTTAAATTGGTTCCTGCCAATTTACCAGGCTCAAGAGTTCTTTAACACAGGAAATCTCATTCCTGTTGGTGACTATGTTTCTTGTTTTCCTTGTGTCTCCTGCAATGGGTGAAATGGAATACCATATGGAGAGCTCAGTCATCACCGTAAACGCAGGAAGAGAAGAAACACAGTTAGTCTCTCATGCCATTTTTATCTTTACTTCTCGCGTGAGTAATTGCACTGGGTCCGCATTCAAGTGCATGTGTGACCTGCTAATTCAGATATGCTCACTTTCTTTGAACAAGAGAAAGAAAATGCACCACTCGGGCACACTGGCAATCTCACATAAAACACAATTCTGCAGGAAGAATATCTTCCAAGTGGAGCGAGGCCACATACAGTATGGTCATAAGTGTTTTATTAAAGACAGCCCTTGTAGAAAAGCCTTTTCTGTCTAAAGGCTAAATCGTGCTGATGTATTCACTGATCCATAGCGTACACAACAATCTTTACCGATGCAGCTGACTGCTGTGAAGACTCAGGTATCAATCATCTTGGGTGGCCTTCATATTAGAACAGCTTGTTCTGACTTGATGCTCAAACACTGCTCATCACCTCCTCTCCCCAAACAAATATATGGGTACCATTCATATAAACTGCAGCAGGTTCCTCTGAGCTCCAGAAAATCCCATGCCCCGAAGTCAACTTCAAATTTCATTGAAAGCCTTCAAAGAATGTCTACTGCATTAGCAGGTGGGAGGTTCTCTTTATTTTCAACTTGTATCAAATACACTTTTAAAATCAAATAGGGATGAATCACATGTTTACATCCTCAGGTTCATGACAGTATTAGTACAATGACCTGCAATTACTTTATCCCAGATGTGTGAAAAATAAATACTTGTCTATGCTAACATAAAATTATGAACCTGAACAAGCAATGTACAGTACTGTACTTGTTTTCTCTATAGCAGCAACAAAACAAATGTGGGAAAACCTGCATAGTCTTAGAATGTTAATTAGGAACTGCTCCATTATAAGCCTCACTAAATCAAATATGCCTTTTACAAGAGAGTAAAATCAAGGAGTCTTTACAGCACCTTAAAGGCTAAGAGATGTATTATGGCATATTTTTCTGTTTCATAATACATTTCTCAGCCATGTATACAAAGAAACGAGTCCCTCCTAGGAGTTCCTTGTAGATTTTGCTTATTTTCATTTCACTAAGATGTCATTAAAATCTATGAAAATTATGCCACCCTTATTAAAAAATCACAGTTAAAAAAAATCACCTAATGCAAAGAATTTAGTCATTTCACCTCGAGCTGCAGGCAACAGCCTTATTCAGGTGTTCTAATCTGCCCTGCAGTTAGAATCATGTAAATAAGAGTGGAAATGAAAGCCCAAGTTTCATCGGTCTCTGTGACAGAGGAAGAACATCTTAACAAGGACCCCCAGAGGTTCCCCATGCAATCTAGAACCCTGTCATTCTTGGGTTCTAGATTGCATAAGATCATTGAAATTCTAAATGGTGACGACTGTACTCCAGACAGAGAACCCCAAGACAGGAAGGCCACCCCTGCTCTCCTTTGCAGAGTGTTAAGTGGGGGGGGGGGCGAGGGGGGTAGGAGATGCTCCAAACAGGAACAAGGCATTAAGGGAAAGGTCAGAGGAGACTTTGCAAGGTCTGCAGAATGGAAGGGTTTCCCCCAAACCATTATGCCATAAGGTACTACTGCATTAGGAAACCATATCTTTAGTGGTCAGGATACCCCTAAGTGTCTTTTTTTTTGAAAGGACAAAAGACACAAAGGTCAAAAAGACACAAGCAAGCTCCATCCAGAGCAGAATGTCACTCTCTTCCACTTTTGAGTTACATCCTCCCCCCGCCACCTGCTCAGATGAAAAATCACTTTTAAAATCCTTGTGTGAAAAGGAGAGGGGATGGAGGAAACCTAATACATAGGGCACACCAGCATAAGGTATAAATGATACAGAAGGTCTGTGGATGAGGCCCGAATACAAAGTGTTATAAAAACTACTTGTGTGAGTTCGGAGGGGTGGGATGCCCTCTAAGAGTGCTTAACCAACTGCAGAAAATGTTCCAGAATCAATCCTGCTCTCCACGATGGAAAGAAGCATTCTAAAGAGAGGAGCCTTGCATGATCTTAGATGGATAAATCCTCATTTCAAAGCATGGCCAGGTTACAGCTAGGTCTAAACTTCATACTCATGGCATTTGGGCTGAGATCCACTATCCCCTGCTGCACACGTTTGGAGGTCAGGGTTTACGCAGCTGAGAAGACCTTAATTCTGTGTGGAGACACACACAATATTCTGCTGTAAGGATCAACAGTTTTTGGTATTTTTAAAAAATCAAAATCAAGTTCTCCTCTGTATCAAAAATATTTTCAGATTTTATAAACAGCCCCCTTAGAGAAATGTCTCAATTTCCAGTGTGGAAATCTTGCACGCCAGTCTGCCCAGGTGTGCATCCATGTGTCTCCTCTTGCCTTTAAGACCATTTGAAGTTTAAGGTAAAAGACCTTAAGCCAACAAGTCTTTCTTTGCTTGGTTAAGAACGCAAACAATCACGTGCGCGGTTCAATCTTGACCTCATCGGCAGGCACGTTGCTAACCCTCTTTTCTTCTTCAGGTTTGCCCTGCTGCAAAGTATACATGGATGGGCCCAACCGCACAATCTTCCCACTGCCGAGGCATTCCTCACCCTTGTAGAAAACTGCAAACTGAAAGATAAACAGAGTGACCTTGCTGCCAGATGGGCAGTATAAAAATCAAATGAATGAATGAATGAATGAATGAATGAATGAATGAATGAATGAATGAATGAAT
>JAHTLZ010003526.1:64008571-64023364 GCA_023846285.1 Phrynocephalus versicolor
TAACAATCAGATCTTCTCACATACGCTCTTAACAGCCAAGTCTGATCACACATTTATACCAGACAGATATTAAATAAATATAATAGGCAAGGAATGGGGAGTACAATAAAACAGAAAGCAGCTCTTGGCAAACCCCTAGATTCTGCTTTAGACTGGACATACATCTGAAGAATTGCGACAAATTAGGAACACCCACACAAAGCATGTATCACATGATTACTTATTATTCCCTGCACAAAAAAATTTATAGGTGATGGTCTCTCCACCTGACAAGAGTAACAGCAGATGGTTCACAAGCTATGCCACAGATATGGGCTATGAAGCACTTTTGAATTGTAGAGCTGGCTACCAGCAGACTCTCAGAATTCCCTGCACTATTTGGGCAGAGAAACTGAGAAGACAAATTCTCCATTTTTTTTCCAAGAGAAGAAGAAATTCTGGAACAATTTGTCAAAGACAGGGTCTGGCATTGGCAGTAATTGTAGTACTTACTTTTTTCCTGCTATGGATTTTTATTTTTCCCATTGATATTGTAAGGGGCAAATACATGAAAAAATGATGTCCAGGAGTCCATTACATTTTAATGCCCTCTGTTTTGTACCATTCTAAAGCACTGTGAAGGTGGTAGGAAGGCAGACACAGGCACACAACCAGTGGTTGTTATTTTGGATATTACCCTGTAAAGTAGCCTTCTATAGTGAGGGAAGTAAGAAGAAGCAGTATTTTTCTAAAGACAACAAAGAGTGCTACTTGTTTTTCTCCGTGTGTAGAGATGCATAAAGAAAGAAGCCACTGCTGTGACCGCAACACCATGGATGAAATCCTTGTTGCTTAACATAAGTTATTCACAACTGGAGTCAGCCCATTTGCAATCCAGGGAACTTGGGACAAGTAATGACTCGCCACAGCCCCACTGCTTCAATGGGGACACTTCAGCTGCCACTGACTCCGCTAAGGAACAGGATTTCAGCCCACGTGTCGCACTAGCCCTGCTTCGCCAACAGCCAGATGTCTATCTTTAACAACAAACCAAGGAGGCAGTGATAATAATTCCTGTTAAAACAGCTAGGCCAAAAGCAAGGCCATATGAGAGATAAGACAGCACACCCCACTCGGTAACACTTGGTGGTTCTGATGGCCGAGAAAGTGGCTTTCCAGGCACCGAGGAAGCACTGGGTACAGGAGCAGCCTGAAAACTGAGTCGTTAAGGTGTTACCGTGCCTCTTTCCTCTGCAGGACATGATGAAGACGGTGCTCTGCAGCAATCTTCTTGACAAAGTCTTTTGTCAAATCTCCTAGAGGGAAAATGGTTCTCCGCAAGGCTTCTTGTGAAATCTGACTGAGAAAGAACGTCTGGTCCTTTCTGTGATCAGCAGCTTGGAGAAGCTTTATAGCTACATTGAGACGGGAAAGAGAGAGAGAGAGAGAGAAACACCTTGAAGAAGTTACATGACTGCACTGGCCAAGATGATTTGGTCTATACCAGGGGTGCCCAAACTTTTTGTAAGGAGGGCCAGATTTGGTGGCTGAGAATGTGTCAGGGGCCGGTTGCTCCCCAAGCCTGCCACCCCACTGCAAGCCCCACCCATTTTCTTTTAAAAAAACATGGGGTGAAGGAGGGGAGGGAGGGGCAGGCCAGCCAGCCGCGGGCCGCTCAGAATGGCCTGATGGGCCGGATTTGGCCCCCGGGCCGGACTTTGGGCAGGCCTGGTCTATACTTTTAATTTGGGTCGGGAGCTTCTGGTCCTTCAGGTGATTTGGACGACAACACCCACAAGTCCTCAGTCATGCTTACTGAGCTGATGGGAGCTGAAGTCCAAAATACTGCAGGCCAAACTTTTCCCACCCTTGACTTAAAGGCCAACGTGAAAAGATTAAGAATAAAAGTATCCAGTAAGTTTCTCACTATAAGCATTTTTTTAAAAAAATGCATTACATTAAAAAATTTATGTATATTATTCCTTTTGTACAACTGACTGAAAATTAAGTAACCACTAGTGCACATAATCAAGCTTGATAAAAACGACAGTGTCCTTTCACGCCCTTCAATGAAGGGGGCAGTTCTATAATCATGGAAGTCGCCTTTGCTAATCAGTAAGTCCAGGAAAATTTCAGTAGCAGACAACAGAACTATGCACTGCTTTCTCCAGTGTGAAGCCACAACAGATAAGAACTCCATCTTCACAAAGTAATCTGTGAGAAAAACAAAACAAAACAAAAGACAAAAAAAACCACAAGAAATACAGTATCCAACAAGAAAAGCCTTCCATTGCATTCTGGCCTATTCCAGCTAAACAGGACACCTATCCATACAAGGGATCATCTGAATTTAAATAATAATAATTACTGATTTTCCTTTACAACTCAAGTAAGGAACTGGCAACGGCCTTCTTGGAAAACCATATAGGCTCGCATCTCTATTAAATTATACGACATGCAGCATCTGAATTTAAGCAGAGAACACTTACTATTTCTTACTTCAAATCTGTTTCTAAAGAGTCCTTGTGGTTTCTCTATGTATTTTTGCTGGAATACTTCACTGTCTTCCAGGGAAGTCCTGGCATAATGTCCAGTTGCAATGGCATCTGCTCCTGACATGTTAAAAATAAACTAATTAAAATTTAAAATTAAATTAAAAAGCAAATAATGACAGATTTTATAGTGTTTAGAAAGTCACATTATCCTAACACGAAATTCAATAAATTATGTAACTCTTTCTCATACAACATCACATATCTATCTATTCATTTCCAAAGAGTATATCCTGCCACCGACTTCTATGGAAGTAGACACGGGATTGTGGACTTACATTTGGAAAGACAAAATCTTAAACCTCTATGCAAAAATTAGCAGGAGGGAGCACTCTATATGCAGAAGCATGGATTACTTGGGTTTATTCCTGCCATTCCAATTTCAAAAAGGTCACAATTTCCTTAACATCTCTCAGTAGGACCGCAGGCAGCAATAACACTCACCTAGTTCATCCACCGCATGGCGTAGGAAACAGCTGAATTTGATGTGCTTATTACATAAAATATCAGGATTAGGAGTTCTTCCCAACTCATATTCATTTAAAAGATAACTGTAAAAAAAATAATTTAACGTTTTTTAAAAAAAAAATTAGTACCATTTGTTCTAATTAACTGAAACCATCACCATGTGGGTCACCCAATTATCCTAAGAGTGCAATCCTGTGCATGCCTGAAGTCTGATTGACTTCAATGGGACCTGCTCCAAAGGATATGGGGGGAGGGGGTTGAAACCTACATGTTTTCTCCAAAAACATCTGTATCACTGTGTTTTCCTTACAGCTAAGAAGACAAGTGCTAAGCAAACCACTTTCCATAACTGTGTTACGAAGGGTTTCCATCACACCTGTCTTGCACAGCCCGGCATCCTGCTCGCAAAATATGCGAGACCTGAAATCTAGGAGCTGGGAGGGGGCAGAGGAATGAAGTGGGGGGTACACTCATAACACACATGGAGAAGGTCACACACAATCTTAAGCAAATTTGAGGCCACCATCCTCAGTACTCTTGAACACTTAATTTTAAGAACAGGTTAATGGACATTCTCCTACCTGAACACATCGTTCCAATATTCTTTTACAAAGGAAACCTGATGGAATGGAATGCCGAGTATCTGGCAAACCCTCTGAGCATCTTCACAGTCTTTGTCTGAAGAGCAAACTCCTTGTTCATCCACCGTATCCCAGTTCTTCATAAAAACTCCATGCACTTCATATCCTGTGGAGGAGTAGGAAGAACACAAGCAAAGCAGAAAAGATTTTATGAGAAGTCTGGCATAGACCATCTTTACATTTAAATTTTAAAAAATCATCTTTTCATCATAACATGTTTTTTATCAACCTCTTCAAGTAGATTTTGTAAACACTGCATTTGCTGTTCTCAATTTTATAAGACTGACGGCTCCATAATACAGGGGTTAGATATTGCAGATGTTTCAGACAACAAGTTCCACAATCCATCCTCACTAGGATTCTGGGAGTTGAATACCGAAACATCAGGAAGACAAGTTGCCCACCTCTACCACAAAAAACCACCGCATCAAATAAAGAAAAAAAGAAATAATAGACAAGCCCCACAAAAATTAGGAAGATGCCAACTACCAACTCACTGCCTTTTCCTTCAACTTCAGCTGTTCCAGTGTTGCTGTTCCAAATCTCACCATCCATCACTACTGTCTATACTAGCAAGGACTCATTGGAGTTGTGGTCCAGCAAGTTCTGGATTTCAGCCAACCCCTGCTTTACAAGATATATATAAGCAGCACACTTTTGCTTTTAAAAAAAAAAAAGTCTCTAGCTGTGGGGTCAGGGGTCGGTAACTGGATCCCCCACTGTGCCTCCTTGTCAGGGACTGGACTAGATAATAATCTATAGCAGTGATGGTGAACCTTTTAGAGACCAGCGTCCAAACTGCAATTCAAAACCCACTCATTTTTCGCAAAGTGCCAATACAGCAATTTAACCTGAATACAGGTGGCTGTGAAGGGGTGAGGTCTGGTGCCCACAGAAAGGGCTCCGAGTGCCACCTTTGGCACCTGTGCCATAGGTTCACCAACAATGATCTATATCGGGTCCCTTTCAGCGCAAATTTTATTTCATTTATCAAAAAAATAAAGTGTAAGCACCAAAGGCGTCTGTGGCTAGGATACTATCCCAAAAATATCCCACAGCATTTTATGGGATCCTCCTTTACAGTCATCAAGACGACTGCAAGGGCCCAAGACGGGCTCGTATGAAAAAAAAAAGGGGGGGGGACCTCGATACACACACACACACATGTTTCCCACAAAACTACAATTCCCAGAGTACCAAGGAAAACCCAAACGCCACCGGAACAAAGCAGGCTTTGGGCATCAAAAAACCCAACACACATTCCAGGGCGAGGAGGCCTCTTGAAAACTCAATGGGGCACGCGCGTCCCCCCCACCCCCTGCCTGGGCAAGGTGGTCCTGTCGTCTGCACAGGACAAGGCGCCAAAGGCGGAAGCCTCGGTGCTTGCGGAGAACGAGGGCGCCCGTGAGGACAGGGGGGACACGTGAAGACCCCTCCCGGGACCAGGCGGGCGGAGGGGGTGCCTCCGGCTCGCCACCGGCCCTCACCTCTCTGCCGCAGCAGCAGGGCGGCCACCGCGCTGTCCACGCCGCCGGACACGGCGCACACCACGCGCCGGCGCGCCGCTCCCAGCATGGCGGGTCTCCCACCGCCGCCGCCGCCGCCACCACCAACCCCGCGCGAGGCCGGCTTCCCCCGCCGATGGCCCGCTTCGTCCCTTCCTCCCTTCCGCCCGGGGCTCGCCGTCAACGGGGCGGGGAAGGAAGGAGAGGCGCCTCCTCCGCCTCCTCCGCCGCCGCCGGCCGGAGCTGAAGTCACAAAGGACGCCTGGCGGTCCCTTTTGCGCGGGTGGAGGCGGGACGGTGCTTCCTGGGGTCCCTCGGTGGCTCCCTAGAGCAACCCCAGGAGCTCATGTTTAGGTTTTCCACATCGCCACTCGCTTTTACCCCCTTTCCTTTCTTCTTCAGCAAAGAGGCAGCGGAGCTTTGGAGCTTACGGGAGGAAGCCGGTGGCATACGCTCCGTATTTATTTATTTATTTAATTTATACAGCTTCTATGCCGCCCATTACCGAAAGGTCTCTGGGCGGCTCACAGTCAAAGCAGTTAAAACGTTAAAATAACAATAAATAATTAAAACAATAAAAATAACATTTAAATACAAATACAATACAGTAAAAATTGCCATCATGATCCACAATTCTAGGTTATATCAGTTAAAAAAACACTTTAGGGGCGCTCGCCTCCCTATGTCGAGTCGAGGGTGAGCTTCCCATCGCAGGGAAGAGCCGCAGCCTTTCTCTGGGCTGGAGGTTTCTCAGAAGGACTAAGTACCATGTCTGCTTTAAGGAAAAATGAGGCTCTAATAGATACACTGTATACGTATATATTTTTAATGGTTAACCAAAAACCTTACAACTGAGAGAAAGAAGAATCCAAGTTGCCTATGAGTCAAACAAAAAGAACAACCCAAGCTCAGTCTATAGGACCTGGGGGTGGGGGAACACATGAGCAAATATATGGTGATACAGGGAAAGGTAAGAGATGTGCTTCCCCTTCTCCAATCCATGAAGATACAGGGATAAGCTTCTGGCGCAAGGAGAGAGGCCCCTGGAAGAAATAAGAAACTCTTGGGCAGAAGAAGATGTGAGGTGGTCAGAGGTTTTACCCAAGTTAACTGCTTATGAAAACCCTACTGCTGAGGAACTCTACCAGGAAAAGTTAAATAACCCGTTTGTAACTTCAAAGAATAATGTTACTGTTTGCTCTGTTTCTATGAACGCTTTTTTAAATGAAAAACTAGAAGTCAATAAAAATGTTTTTATTTAAACAACCATGGTCTTTTATTGGGCAATGGAGACAACAAACGCAAGATGCAACAAGAACCCTTGTAGATGGGACTACTGTGATGGGGGTTCCTGCATGGCAGGGGGGGTGGACTGGATGGCCCTTGAGGCCTCTTCCGATTCTATGATTCTATGATTATACTTTTATATTAAAACCAATAAGGCTAAGCTTTAAAAACGTTATTCCCTTTTTAAAGCATGGTAATATGACATAAAATGGATGCTTTCATTTCAGTGAGTTAATTCCTGTACTGTATTCCATTTCCCTGAATTGAATTACTGTTGTAGTGAATTAGCTATCCTCCTAAAGGATGTTTATAACTGAGTTGGTAGAGTAGATCCTTCTTCCTTTTCCTTATTTGGCTCCACAGAGTTCTGCACAGTACCTGCAAGATCCTTCTGTATGATGTAAAAGCATTCTCATTTCCTAAGAATTATAAACTCTTAATAACAGCAAGTACTATAACAACATTTTGCTTAGTAAGCTCAACAATGGTATTAAACAGCTCAAAAAAATAACCAACCTGTTCTGCTTCAAATAGTCTTTACTGTTAGCCTCAAATTCAGCAAACTGCAAGCATGTTCTTTCCTTGTGTATCCATGTGTGTTTTGTGTCGTTACAGTTGTGACCGACTCTTCATGATTCCATGTCCATGGAGTTTTCTTTGCAGAAATGCTGGAGTGGCTTGCCAGTTCCTACTCCAAGCGCCTACAGCACCTGGTATTCCCTGGTGGTCTCCCATCCAAGTACTAACCAGGGCCGACCCTGCTTAGCTTCCGAAATCAGGCAAGATCGGATGTACTTAGGGCATACTGGAGTCCATAATGTAACAGTATAGTCTGGAAGTTGAGTCATGGAAACTGAACTTCCTTTACTTGAGAGATTGAAACGTTTTGCTGCTCATCCAAACAGCTTTTTCAGTTGACTGATGAAGCTGTTTGGAAGAAGAGCAAAACATTTAAATCTCTCAAGAAAAGAAATCTGTAACTCAACTTCCAAATAAACTCACCTGGATGACTGAGAATCTTCACAGATGTTAACAGTATAGTGTTCATGTTATAAAATACATGACTAAACAATTGGAATTATGAATCCCTTCCTTAGCCACTGTTGAAATTGTGTACACTTAGGAAAACATGTTAACTGATATATAAAATTCCATACTTTATTATATACTTTGGCACATTCCTAGAATATTTTGCAAAAATTTTCAGTTCATGTCTAGCAATAACTATGTTTTAACATACAGCATTTGCTACAGAAAACAAACCAAAGATACCAAAAAGCAAATATTTAAATTGCTTTCCTATTTCTTCCTAGCAGCAGCATGTCATTTTTATCAAGCATTCACAGTTAAAATTTCAAACATATTAAAGTTTATTTTTCCAGTCTATTACACACAATATCTAGAGAAGTGTGTTTGTGTGTGTGTGTGTGTGTGTGTGGTATCATTACAATTGTGACTGACTTTTCATGACCCCATGTCCATGGAGTTTTTCTTGGCAGGAATACTGGAGTGGTTTGCCAGTTCCTACTCCAGGCACCTACAGCACTTGGTATTCCCTGGTGGTCTCCCATCCAAGTACTAACCAGGGCCGACCCTGCTTAGCTTCCGAAATCACGCAAGATCGGAGGTGCTTAGGGCATCTTAAAGGCACATCTAGAGAATTGAAACACACAGAAATGCTTCCAGTCTGAAAGATGGGTGAACACATCAGAACTTCTGAAGAGGAGAATCCTCTTATTTTCTTCAGGGCCAAGCTGAATAAGTGGAGAACTCAGATCTATTCGCTGAAAAATATTAAAACTCTGATATGATCTTTGCATTGTCGGCATACAAGTCTCCCCGGTTGCTCCTGGCCATGGTGACACGTCTTAGTTGCATCTAGACTGATTTACTACAACATACTCAGTATGGAGCTAATATTGAGCAGTCTTTGGAAACGGCAGTTGATCCAAAATGTGGCACTAACAATAGTGGTTGCCACTCACCTATACGATCATACCACACTTGTCATGCAAGAGCTGTACTGGTTACTGATTTGTTTCCAGATGTAATTCAGAGTGTTAGTGACAACGTTAAAACCCTAAATGGCAATGGTCCAGGATAACAGAGGGACCGCTTCCTCCCATATTACCTTGCTAGCATCCTAAGATTTCAGAGAGGCCCTTCTGAGGGCACAACTGAGTGAGACTAAAGAAATGGCCTTCTTGGTTATTTTGCCAACTTTCTGAAATACTTTGCTCCAGAAAGAGATGGACACCATATCAATAGCCACTGAATACCTATGTCAGAGTCAGAAACCAAATTCCTTCTTTTCAGTAGAATCAAAGTTCCTAAATAGATGGAGGGCTTCTGCAAGCATAGTAAAGATACTTCCAACAGATACTTTATTTCACTTTCAACATTCATATAGCATCTGTATCAAAAAGGATACACACAAGCCAACATTTATCCTGAAGCCAACAGATCAGTATGAATAGTAACATGACTGCACACAAACAGATATGCTTTACCTGTACTGTAGGCTTCAGTGATGGGACCTTAATAATTTCAGGAGTGTTGAAAAGACCATTTAGAGGTTTGGTTTCACATTCCTGGATGACAAGAGGTGTTTTATCTATTGCAACTGATGTGTTCTCCAATCCAATGTCTATCAGTAGGCTCTAGAGAGGAAAAAAGCTGGTACATCCGAGCCTGCCTCATACTTATTGAATGTTATGAAATAATGTTGGACTGCAAAATGATTTGAAGGACAATGCTAATAGCTATTCATGTACCAGAGGAACTGACTTGAATTTGTTTGCAAAAGAGAGAGAGAGATCCTACAAGACACAGACTTCAAATAAAACCAGCAGAAACTTGGCTGCATTGAACCTTGGAATGTTCATGAGAATATATGAGCACCAGAGGGCACTAGCATATTTTAGTTCCATTTTAAAACAATTGGTCCTTGTAGCAGGAATGTCTAAAGCAGAGCATGCCTGTTGCTTCAGGCAAAAATTAAACAGCCGCTTACCTCTTTAGCTGGCTTTTCTTTTTCAGTCAGTTTTTCTTTCATTTATACAGAAGATGCCTCTGGTGCAAAACAAAGAGCAATCAGTGCAACCTGGGGGGGGGGGGAGATAAATCTTCCATTGAAGATGAGCTCGATTGAGGTCTCTCTTGTCTTGCTCTTCTTTGCACATTTAGAACTAGGGAAGAACCAAAGCATAAATTCTTTATGTTGAATTTTAAAATGTTGGTTGAGAATCCTGTTGCTCAACATAGTAAGTCACCATTAGAGTAGACCCACTGAATCAAGGACATTTGTAAAGTTGATTCACCGAATCCCCATTGATTCAGTGGGCATGCTCTAGTTGTGACTTACTAACAGGATTCCAGCCAGTGTCAAACTATGAAATTCAAGTTCATGCAGTTGAGATGTACAGTCTATAAGAAGTCACAAATGGATAAATACAAGTGCAGTAAAAACACAAGGCTATCTGAGTGTCTGCCCAGATAAGGACTTGAAATATGTTGTGGCACATGTATGCTAAAGCACAAGGCAAATTATTGCCAAACTTTTAACAAATCCAGGCTCACCTATGGGCAACAGTCTTTTTGGAAGACACACTTCAGATTTGACAAAGGGGCACAGGATTTGGAACACATTAATCTGGGAAAAGTTTTGGGAGTCAGTGTTGGAATTCCTGAAACACGTTGACTAACAGGTGTAGGCAATGCAGAAAGCCTGACACTACGGGAAGAATTCCGTACAGCAGACTTGGCAGCAGAGCAGGACTTTAGTGCAATGCAATCTTCTGACCACTTGATAGTGGGGTAACCACAACATTGCTACAAGGATAGATAATAGGTTAGCTAAAAACAAAGTACATGAAACATTACTTTCCATTTAAAGATATCTAAAATATTTATCTATGAAATAATCAGACCCAGAATAGGGCCTACCATTAATAAACTTTAAATTAATAGAGTTACGGTAATTGACTGGGCTATTTGCTTTCTACTTAAATAGAATAGGCATTCAAATTTTATTCTAGCTACAAAAGTGCTGAAACTCTTTTTTGTATTGGGGAGAAGGTGAGGTTTCAGATTTTAAAGAATTCATTAGCAACAAAACAAAAACAACACATTTTTTTTAAAGAGGAATGCTCTCTAGATGAATTTTGCAGTACCAACAGCTTTATAGTGTTGCTTCGACCTACAACAACCATAATCAGGTTTTCAAAGTATATTGGTTGCTGGAGGAATGGTTAGTACTGTCACCAGAGCCAAGGGATGATTTGAATCCATGTCTCTTGAGTCCTACCCCACTAGTTTACTACAGTGATCCCCTGCCTATCGTGGGGGTTAGGGACCCGACCCGACCCGCGATAATTGAAAATCTGCGATATGTGGATGCAGGCCAGGTTGGGCTTGGGGGTCCTAACTGGGGGCTCGTGCTTACCCCCAGCCTGGTGCTGCCCTGAATGGGCCTGTGAGGGCCTTCCCAGGCCTTCTGGAGGCCCCTCACAGGCCCATTTAGGGCAGAGCCAGTCCTGGGGTAAGTATGGGAAGCCAGAAATGGCCTTTGCCCCTTACCCCATGGGGGCTTTTTTCATATACTATGGTCCCGTAATATAGCAGGGCCACAGTATATGAACCGTAAAAGGGCGGGGGACCACTGTACTAAACCACACTGCTCTCAGTTAAAACATTGGGGCTGAAAGGAGAAAGAAAAGCAACATCATCCATTCATTCATCCTGCTTATCTAGAGACGAAGAAGCAGTTCTCTAGGTTGCTAACAGCAATAAAGGAACATAGAAATGCCCCTAACAGCACAGACTTAAACAAACAGACAGACAGACTCCAAAGGTCATGGCAAATAAAATTCATTTAAAAGCAAGTGGGCCAGTGAAAATATTAAAGGCAGTTGTTATATAGGTGCTTTGGAAGACTTAAGCTAAGACATGTACAGTCCAAAACAGGGAGGGTGCTTTTTAAAGAGAATCATATACAGAACAGTTGGACCCCAGGGCACTTGGTCTAATTGACAATGATTCTCAATTTCAGATGCAGAAAAAGCCAAAGTCTGCTGGGTGAAGAAAAGAAATAAGCAGCTCCCAGCTGTGATACGGAGCTCTAGGAATATAACCCAAATTGAGATGATCCCAAATTACCCGATTTACCCTCGAAGGAATGCAATACTGGAGAGGGAGGGAAAAACCCCTCCTTGTCTATAGCTGTTACATCAGAAAAATATGTGTCCAAATTGTTCAGTTAATCAGTGTAAACTGACAGTTGCTAAATGCAGTGAGATGAGCTATTTTTGGTATACCAGATTCCAGAACCCCGAAGTGCAGGTGACTGCAGTAGCAAAAAGACAAACAAATCACCTGTATGTCAATAAAAGTCACTATGTAGAAGAATGACAACGTACAAATTCATGAGCACCCCTTTTGCTAAGTTACTTGCACATATGGACAATTCACACAAATGATGCATTTTGGCCACTGTCATGTCAGTCAGTATTTGGGAATGTATATTTTATGTTCTTCAGTGTGTGTTTTGTGAGTGTAGCCGGTGATGTACAGACTACAGAGATGCTCTCAGGAATAATGTGCCTAATTCAGAAAATCACTCCTAGACTTGTTTCTAGAACTCACCATGTTTCAAGATCTAAAAATAGTAAGATGTCTAGTTACACTACAACAGCTGTGCACCAACTGCAGTCAAACATGAATTTTAAAGGTCTTCAATACCAGCATTGCAATTTAATATTATACTAGACGACCCATATCCACTTGGTTCAGCTGCACAATCTACCATGGATGCCTGAAACCATGATTAAGGGAGAAGACTATATTTTCATACAAGGAGGTGGGACAAAGGCCACAAGAGGGCACCCTTGTTTGTTGCATATAAGTGGAATGGCAGAGATCAGTTCTATAGATATGTGCTCCCACCCCAACCGAATTAGAGATGGGCACGAAAAACGACCATTTTTTCATTACTGTTATCCGTTATTCGTACTGTTACGTAACGGTATGAATAATGACCATTTGGACGGGCCAGGCTTGAACTGAAAAGAACCAAGAAATGTTTCTTCGGTTCTGATCGTTTTCGTTAATGGCAGCGCGATGAATGAGAATGACCTACCTGGTGCTGCTTGCCTTCCTGGTCCAGTCTTCCGCCTTCTGGCTTCCTGGTTCAGTCGGGGGCAGAGTCAAGAAGGGGCTGCCATCCGGTCTCTGCGCGCGGAGGCCAAATCAGAGCCCCCTCTCGCTGCCCTCCGTCCAACAGCCTGACAGCCCGGTGGGCTGTCAGGCTGCGGGGCAGAGTCGAGAAGGAAGGGGCTGCGAGACCGCGGCTCGATCTCCTCCGCCCCGGGTGATGGCCGGCACAGCTCTCATCCCGGCACAGGTCTCAGCTGAGCTTCGGCCGTGGTCTCGCCTCCGCCCGGGTGGAGGAGGATCTTCCCCACGCGGGTCATGACAGCACCCGGTGCTGTCATGACCCACGCAGGGAAGCTGAGTTCCCCCTTCCCCCCTCTGCGTGCATGCAGAGGGGCGAACAGGGGTGTCAAAGGGATCTTCCCTGTGGGAGTCATGACAGCGCCCGGTGCAGTCATGACCTGCGCAGGGAAGCCGAGTCCCCCCCTTCGCTCCTCTGCACTCTGCACGAAAATTGAAAAAACGACAACGAATCGGGCCCCAGGGGCCCGAATAACGATAAAAAACCGAAGCGGGCCCCAGGGGCCCGAATAACGGAGACGGATGCCATTTTGGCATTTCGTGCCCATCTCTAAACCGAATTCCCGTTTCCTTTCAATGTAATGTTCTATTTCCTTTCACATTTTACTCTGTTCATCAGAAGTAACTGTAATGAATTGAATTACAGTTCCTAGAACTCATGTGCTCGTTACCTTTTCCTCTTTTCAGAGAAATGGATAGACGTGAATTAAAACGAAGATGATGTGTTCCTTCCCATATGAACACTACTAGGAGGTTTTTTATTTTCCTACTGGAACAGCTGGGTAAGCAAATACAATTATTAAGTGATAAACAAATGTTTAAAGACAACTGGATGACCTGCTGTTGGAAATTAAGAAACAGAACAGATCAGAGAGACAATTCATTCATGCTGTCCCACCCATGGATATTCACAGCCCATTGAAAACCGGTTTGAATGTGTAAAGAGGCTTGCAGAGCTCTGCTCTGTGGAAAAGTTCTCAGCCTGAAAAAAATCATCAGGTGATGACATACATGAATGAATGAACATGTCTGCGTGACTAGACCAGTGTGCTGGAGCTGACAGCATTTCAGCAGATCAGAAGGCTCATTATCAAAGCAATGGTAACCTTATACACTTCTATCTGGCTTGCTTCATGAGCACTCTTAGCCAGTTTTTATTTGATCTCATCCCTCGTACAAGGGATATAATTGCGCTGAACTCTGGCTCAGCATAAGCACAATCTCTACCGTGCTGCTGTACACGTGAAATCAGCTTGTTGGAACAAACCGAGCTGGCTTCTAGTGGCATTAGGAGGAACATGCTCCCCCACTGATGGGGGAACATTCTTACAGTAGCACCAGTATGCATTTAAGCTTGGAACAAAGTGATGCATATGTGTCACATCTTATTTACCAGTGGCAGCTGCTTAATGCAGAGCATTCTGAAGGACCACTATAATTCAAGATAGTACTACAAAATTAATTCATAAGTTCATCAACTATGAAAACTGGGATTGTCCTCAGAATTTAGTGCTCTGAATACTAGCCCCACATTTTAGACATGCAGCCATTTGTTTTGTTTTGTTTTGTTTTAAAGGGTGGGTTGGGGAAAGGAAAGCTTACGTTCTGTAGATAGCAAGAACTGACACACAAAGTTGCCATTCTTACATGACACATTATATTGCACTTTCTCAGCTTTGGGCTATCTAGAAGATGTGTGTGTGTGTGTGTGTGTGTGTGTACCTGTCCTATTGCTAAGTTACTGTTAATAGCCAAATCCAGACAAACGTTTTACACTCTGAAACGTGCTTGTCCTTTTATTCCTTTTTCACTCGTTCCTTGAGCTAAATGCATGGTCGACACTTGAGATAATTTGTCCCATTTACTAGGACTAGAAGTGTTTAGAAGCACTTGTGGAGAATGACAGCTGTCTGTTCCTTTGATAGGGCGCAGTGAATGTTTCTGCAGCGAAGCAGGTAACTGGCCAACAGGGATTTCTGACACACAGTAAGTCTCTCTCTTAATTGCCTTTGGGGTTTTATCCAGGACTATTCCCTTCTCAAGGATTTTCAGTTTTGACATTGATTCTTGCACAACTTTGTCTACAGCCTCTGCTGTTCTTCCAGATTTCCAGTTTTATTTCTTTTTTTT
>JAHTLZ010003526.1:64025344-64044471 GCA_023846285.1 Phrynocephalus versicolor
TAATCAATATAGGCAAGCCAATTACTGGTGCAATAAATACAGCTCATTAACAGCCACTTGTGAAAATGTACTCCAGATTCCCATTCAGATTACTTTCCTTGAGCACATTTGCTCAGAAGAGAGTCTTACTGAATTCAACGAGGTTAACTCCTGGTATACGAGTTCAGGTTTGCAGACGATGAACAGTTTTCTAGTTCGGGATGAGCATTGCTATATGTAAACAAAAATCTTGCTTAAAATAAATCCACATCCCCTGCTCCCACCTCACCCTGCTGCTTATGATTAACTAGTTTCATTCATCATTCGTATATTTTGAGATAAGTTGGACAGTATTGCCAGGGAAGAATTTAACATCCCTTTAAATAATATAGCTCCACTGTAAATAGACATTAAATCTAAGACTCCAGTACTGACGTTTTAGTAAACAGGAATGCTCTTGAATGAGTAGCCAAACTCAAAAGAATGTTAGACATACTAAAAACCACTAGAACATATAATAAATCTGGAGAAATAGTTATTGGTTATTGTGTGTTCGTCCCCCCCCCCCCCCAACCCCCATGTTCCTATAAATAAAGAGGGTGTTCTAGGTTGCAGTCCTGCGCACACTTACCTTGCTTATAATTCAATTGAGTCCAGCAGGCTTTACTTCTAAGGGGACATGCTTAGGATTGGGTGACGCATTTCTAGTCTGTTCAATCTGTCACTTACATTGTTCAATCTATAACAGTGGCATACTGGGAGGGGCTTAGGAAAGAGGGCAGCTGATATCTATCTGCAAAGAAATAGTGTTCACCAACTAAAATACACAAATACATTTATTTATTTAATTTCTATACCACATCATCTAGTGGCAAGCTACTATTCTGTAAGTGCTAGTTAATGGGGAAATGGGTGGACTAATCTGGGGAACTTGAAACGATTCTGCTCTATGAATCCTTGCACTTTTGCTGCACAGGGTACGACCATCACCATATTAAATATGGCCCAAACACCTGGCAGACATTCCACAAATCCCATTGTGGAGGATACCCCTGCTCAGTTTGAGACACTCTTCATCTTTGCTGAGACTGGTTGGGTGGGGTTTAAAAGTTTATGGACTGCAATTCCCAGAATCCTCCAACCAGCCTTCCACACTGGAAGGAAGTATTTAGAAGCAGCAGCCCAACAAAGCAAATTTCCAAACTCTGCATCAAATATCTCAGGTGACTTGACCTTAGTGCACATCATCCCCATGCATCATCTAGCAGTTGTTCCCAACCCTGGGTATGACATCTGCTCTTGGACTGCAGCTCCCAGAAACCTTGGGAAGCACATCTAGAGTTGAAGGCTTCTGGGAACAGTAGTCCAAGAATACATAGGTCCCGAATATATCATAGTTCAGAAGACCGCCCTTTCGTTTCAGGGAGCAGGGCAGAACAATGCTCAGCCCTAACCCCTCATTCTGTTTCGGCAGGGTACACTGCCTTCGTGCTCATAGACCCAAGCCGCCCACAAGCATCGGAGAGAACCTTCAGAATTCCTGTGGGTGCCAAGCATGGTGTGGGAACGAGAGGACGATGGTCGAGACCCTCTGCATGCTGATAGTCATGGTCATCCTGGTGGCAGTTTGGGGAGCATGGGCCAAGAGAGATTCCTGAGCATGCCTCGCATCAGCTACTCTCAGAGGCCCTCTGTGGACAGAAAGGCCAGCCGTCTCATGGCTGCTCTACTCCAGGGCTCTTTGTGAAGTCAAAAAATGGAATTACGGTTACGGATGGATCCACAGCTCTTGTTCTGAGCAATGCATCAGACACCAGAAAGAAAGGGGGAGAAAAACACCCTATTTTTATACATTGATGTGCAAGGATAATAATAAAACTGCACATGTAAAAGTACATGTAAAGTATTTAAATTTACATAAAATAAATATACATAAGATTAAAGGATGTTGTCAATATTTGGTTGGTCATGATTTCGTGCTGAACATTCACAGCAGCTCAACATTTCAGGGGCTTGGTGCCACCAAACTGGGGAACCAAGTTAGTTTGAAAAAGTAGATGTTTTCTGGATGATAAATGCTGTCGAATCTCAATGCATACCCACTGTGATCCACTTAGGCTGACGTCTTGTACATCCATAAGGTGGTTTTCAAGTCCCACTGGATTATCTAGGCCTTTGGAGAGATGCATAAAATTCACACTGAGAAAGATTAAGTCGGTGTGCAGAACGGGAATTGGGCACTAATGGTACTATTGTTTTGACTTCGTATCAGTGAAGGAAAACTTGAACAGAGGTTGCTGCCACGTGAGTCATTGCACAACACTGTTAGTGGCTTCACAGTGTCTCCATTTTCCAAGGTGCCCCTGGTGCATCATGGTACAAGAGCTGGCACAGTACATCATGCGAATCCTCTCTTGGTCTGTCACACAGAGAGAAAGTAGACTTCAGCCTTGCAGGAGCTACTCGCTGACCAGAATCTTACGATCCTCCCAGTAACCCAGGCATGTCCAAACCTCAGCCCTCCTGATGTTTTGGACCACAACTCCCAGAATACTAAGCTTAGACTGCCCATGGCAAAGGACTGTGGGAGTTGTGGTCCAAAACATCTGGAGGGCCAAAGTTTGGACATGCCTGCAGTAACCTCTTAGTACAAAAATCAAAAGTTCAGCAACATAGGAGTCCAAGCTTTGCATGGCATTCACAGTTCTTCCTCATAAATAGGTATTTGTTCCCTTAAGAGTTGGGGGGGGGGGGGAAGCAGAGATGGCAAAAGTTTTGTTTGAATTTCTTAGTTTGTTTTGCTCATTTTTTTTCATTGCTTTTCATTATTATTATTTTTTGCTACAATGCCCAGCAAAATTTGCAGTCCAAAGAAGTACATTTTTCTGTCACTGGAGACAACTATTTCTGTTGCAGGTGTTATTAAATTGTGGAGAGTTAGAAATGCTTGCCCATAATCCCTTTGAACAGATCTAGATTTCCCAGTAGATCCAGATTTACCTTCTGTCTCTGCCTGCAACCCATAAAGGATCACGGTGTAGCGGCTCCCCTGCCAGAGCCAACAAGAGAAACATGAGCAAACCCCATAGATGGTGTGGAATACCAGTGGCTTTATAGGTAAGCAACGGCCAGGCAGCCCACATGGTTCAAAGATAAGGAATGATCCAGCAAGCTACAAATGCATGCCTTAAGCAGCACATGAACAGGTTTTTAGGACCTTTATTTTAGTAGGACCTCTCTTTGTAGAACTCAAAGCAAGCAGCCGGCTTCATGTTCCTTGGGGACCTCTCACTCCTGTATGGATCAGGCGCAGATTGACTCAGCTGCATCAAGACTGCTGAACCACAGCCATTCAGAGTGTGCCCAGTGAATTAATTAACATTACGAAAGCACTCTGCATGCCCACACTAAAGGTTATGTTTAAATGTGTTCTTGCTATAAAGTCGCTTTTTTCTCTAGGGGCAAAACTTCATTGACCACCCAAAGCTTTATTTTAGCCCTGCGATGATGCTTTAGAATTTCATGAAATCAGAAGGAAGGTAGGTCAGATACATTGGGCATTTCTATGCTACAGTAGGAACCTACAACAGAATGTTACATTGCATCACCAGCCACTCAAAGAAATATTAAGGTACCCTGTGTGGTATGCTGGATCGAGTGACCTAATAGAATTCTGGAGAACAGGGTTCGAATACCTGCTCAGCCGTGAAAGCTCACTTGGGGGAGCACAGCAGGTAAAACCACTCCTTAAATATCTCACCTTCCTTGAGAGCCCTGTCAGGGTCACTATATGTCCGCTCCAACTTGATGGCACATAACTAAAAGGAATATTCCCATGTTAGGGAATATTCCTTCCACACTTTAGATTTGAAACATGTGGGAATAACCCCCACGTGGGAAGCCCCAATCTGTGAGGCTTGAAAAGCTTGCTCGCCAACTGTAGGACTTAACTCCTGTGAATCCTTAACGTTTTAAGGATTGAAAAACTTTGGAAGCCTATTCCAGAAATAAGCTTGAGTATTGATGGGAACCCAGCAGGGAAGCTTAACCAGCAACCCCCCCTAATGGGTTGGAAAATAAAGAAAAGAGTCCACACGTGTTTCTTGGTGCAAAATGGATGCTTCTCCTTTTCTCTCTGTCCTTCTCCTTCTATCCCCTTCTCTCCGTCCGTCCGTTCCTCTCCTCAGCATCCAGCAAGCCTTTATTGAATCACCACATTACTACAAATCCCATTTAGCTTTGCAACAATCTCTCAACCAATTACAGACTTATACGTCACCATAAAAACACACATACAGACATTTCATTGTTCTAAGAGCTGAGCTCACTACGCATGAGCAGGAATGCAGGTTACTCAACAGTGAACTAGCCTGGGAAACTGATGATAAGTGAAACATAGTGTCTGAGCATAGATTTAGTACAATATGCTTTTGTTAAACTGACCTAGCTTGCTACGTGATTCCTAGCTTTCTGATAATGGCGATGCCACAGAGACACTGTGAGTGAGAAAGATTCTCCTACAGAAACACCTTTTCCTTAAAGACAAATCGCCTTAAAAATTACTGTCCGCTTATCAAATTGCCCTTTTTTTTTTTTTTTTTTTTTGAAGAGCCCGCTTGGCTATGCCCATTTTTGACTGCTGTGTAGGTTTTTCTTGTGACAACCACTGGGGGGGTGTTTTTTAAAAGTGGTTCCTGCACCCCCTTTTAAAGTGATTTGGTTGTATTTGCGGACATAGGTTTAAAGCGGTTCAGCCAAGTGCGAATGGGGAAGCCGATTGCTAAGCAACCGCTGAAGTGTGGACTGCCAGGCCCCTGTAGCGACCACGTGACCACAGAAGGAGATACGGTGATGCAAAATAAAAAGCGGCTGCTCAAGGAAGTGCAGTACCAGCCTTAAATAAGGGACTTACAGGCCTCACCAGGCCTCATGAGAGAGTAAAATGAGAGGAGTAGGGAAGAGAAAAAGACTGTTGCCAACCACAACCCTAATCAGGTAGCAGGTAACTTGGACAGACCTATACTGTGGCTGTAACTCTGGGCTAGATGGACTGAGATATGGCTGATCTGGGAAAACTCTACCCAAGGTAGAGCATCCTGTTACCCTTGACAGCCACCTTCAGATACAGCAGTGATCCCTCAGTCTAAACAATGGTAAGATGGAGCAGCTCGCTCCTTTTTATAATGTTCCTGTGAGAATCCACCCACGTCATGCTTGAATATTTATTTTGGATGAAGTACGTGCAACGTAGGAACCAGCAGGGAAAATCTTTTCTCATTATTCTTATGATTTTGATGGTAGGTTCATTTTTCATGTAGAGAAGGATAACAAACAAAACAGAAAGGACAAGCATACAACTGTCACAATTGTGACATTTTAAAAAGTCATATTGTGAGATGCTGAGAACACTGCTATGAAAGTAATTGCTTATTCCATGCCCTTTGCACGTTTCTGCAGTTTTTGTGATAAGGAAAACAGGTTGCTGATGCAACAGTATACCTGTAAGCTCCTTTCCACAGCAGCAACGTGCTGGGTTACACAAAACTTTTTTCCCCTAGTATGCTTGTGTGCTATCAAGTCACTTCTGATTTAGGATGGCTTTAACAGGGCGTTTGAGGTTCCTGAGATACTCATGAAGTTGTTTACCTTTGCTATCTTCCAGGAGGTTTTCAGGGCTGAGCAGCAATTTGAACCCAGGACTCCCAAATCCCAGATAAACATCCTATCCACTCTGTAGAAGCTAAAACTGCATTTCCAGCAGTCTTGACTATATGAGCCATAAGCTATCATATCTGACAAAACTTCTGAACTTTTTGCTTAAATTCCAGATTGTGTACCCTCCTTGTCTGATAAATGGCAGTGTCACTCAGCACATGCTTTTATTTCTTACTTTCTGGTGATCCATTAAAGGTATTGCATAACATCTAGACAAGAGCTACAGGACAGGCTGTCTCTGCGCTTTAAAAAGTGATTGGTTGCCACATCCTAACATTATGGCTGTGTGGATGATCTTCATTGACAGATAACTGTCCCTATGTCTAAAGCTGGTCTATGCAAGGGAGAACTGTTAGATACTTTCTAGTTTGCACCAGTGAGTTGGGACAATGAGTTGTTTGATGCGTCACAATGAGAATATGTCTATGACAGCTATTAAGGGTCTGCTTAGGATCTATTACCATTAACTTAGGTGTTGCTCAGCAGATGAATCATGTGTCCCTTGAAAGTACATAGTCTAAAAAATAATAAATAATAAATAATCAAGGTACATAGTTTGAAAAAGGCAATCTAGTTTGATAATCAGATGCAGCCCTTCTTGGTTGCCTTCTCAAAGTGCCAACATGCTTTACACCGTGCATTTTGAATGCACATGAGATAAGCATGGAACATTATTTTAAAGGGCTAAGTAAAGAAAACATTTACTCAAATCTAGTAACACTGTTTATACACTTCACCTCAAGGGGCACAACTGACGAAAATGAGAAAACCCAAGTTCAAGCTGTGCATATCGCTCTTGGGTAGCGATGGTTTTACGAGCCCTCCTGTTTATGTTCACTGGACTCAAGTGATTTTTCACACATGTTCAAAAAAGGATATGACTTAAACGTACCTGCTTTGCCGTTCGTCCACAATACCAAAAATAGCCTCCCTATTTCAGCCAGCAAACTGGATGATATATTCCATGTGCCATTTGCTTTGTCAGGCAATGAAAACAAGGGTTTAATTTTCCATCATAATACTTGCTAAAGCTGTTCCCTTTCAGAAGCTTTGGTTCTTTCCACTTCTAACTCGAGATATTATCTCATGTCTACCCGATCACACTACTGAGAGACACATTGTCTTAAAAGATGGGCTCCAGAAACAACCCAGCTATTGGTGGTACCGTTTTTGCTAATCCTTTTCAACAGAAAACCCTTCCATCTATCATGTGTTTTTGGTACAGTGTTCTAATCTGGAAAGACTCTTTCTGTCATTACATATTTGTCTTTTTTTTGCCTACCAAGGGAAACACAAGGGCTTAAGATAAAAGGTAAAGGTAAAGGATCCCCCCGCACATGCATACTAGTTGTTTTCAAGCCAAACAGCCAGTGTTGTGCAAGTCCGTTTACCTTCCCACTTTTTTTTACGGCAGTACCTATATATCTACCTGCATTTCCATGCTTTTGAACTGCTAGGTTGGCAGGAGCTTAGCTTAACAGTGGGAGCTCACTCTGCTGCCTGGCACCAAGTAAGTAATATGTCTGTGAAGATTAGCAGTCACCCAGGTGAGTTTTTCTGGAAGCTGAGTCATAGCAAGTGGACTTTACTTGAGATTGAAACGTTTCACTACTCATCCAAGCAGTTTCATCAGACTGATTTGGTTCCATGGACAAACACCATCATATGGGGGCCACCTGCCAAGCAAGAGGAAGGCAAGACCTGGTCAAGCAGTATGATTTCTTTGCCAAAGCTGTGCTACTGAAACATTCTGTTTTGAGCATTGATCAACTTATGGAGGAGAACCCAATGGTCAAGCCCCGTTGCTTATGCTACACATGTCAGGAGCTGAAATATGAATGCTCAGTAGGAGGTCTGTGTGGCAGCCGCTGTCCCCACTGCCCCCACCCTCTCAGCTTGCAAGACGTCACATTATTTATCTATCCTGGGTTGATTGTGGATGGTGGGCCGCTGCGCATGGATTTGAAATTCTATCTATAGATGGAAAGTACCCATGCACTTTCCATGATGGTAGATGGGAAATCGGAAAAGGTGCAGGTTGCACTGTCTAAGAGGAGGAATGCTGGTACTATGAATCTGTTGAAGAATGGCATGCAAAAGAGCCTGGTGGCCATTAAGAACAGGATTCCCGAAAACAGTACAGCAAAATTGAGGGCTCGGAATGATCTTCTTTGCCACTCACATGGTGCATATATGTGTTAAAACATGTTTAACTTGTGATAATAAAATCAGGATATGATTCAAATCCCAAAGAAATCTAGGGAGCATCCTCTGGGGCACGACGACCCAAATACACCATGCTTCCTTCCTCAAACAGGTGCAAAGCATGCACACGTGGAGATAAAAGTGTGAGCTGATCAGAGCTCTCTCTGGATTTTGAAACTTTTGAAACTTGCCATTTTTCAGTGACTGAAACTTGTTCAGTGTCTGTTTGTGAATGGTCGTGAACACAAGAAGGGAACCTGCATATCATCTTGACTGCTGATGTTAAGATTGGGCTTAGCTATGTAAAGCTTGGCATCCTTTCCCCTGGGTCCAATATAGACACAATATTGCAAAGCAACGGTGTGCCATTTCCTAGTGTTTTGAATTGTGGATACAGAAGCAATTCTCATATTCATAAATTGAATTTCCTACCCTTGTAAAAGAGAATTTCAACATCAGATCATATACCCATAATGTGGGCATGATATTGTGCAGGAATGTCAGTCCATTTGGTTGTTGTTGTTGTTTTAAATTTTGGGCAAAAGCACATGATCCCACATTCATAAACTGGAGGGCTGGTGATGTTGCCCCCTCCTTTTAACCAAATTTTTAAAATTACCAAATACAATGAGCTGACCAAAAATTGTTAGCAACGGATGGTTATATGATAGTGCATGTTGGTTGGTTTTTTTTTTTTAAAAAAAAAACAGATTAGAAGTGTTTGTCCACATGCTCCAAATTTGGCACAGAGCAAGCCACATACTGTATGGTCCTGATCGAACAACTTCTTTGAAAGTTACAAGTTTTTCTACATCTTATAGGTACAGTAGTCTCAATATCAGGGCTGTGCCCCTATAAATCTCTGAGAAAATGTTAGCCTTTGTTAACACCTTCTAGTTATTACATAATCAATGAGAGATAATCCCTAACAGGTCTAAAGAATGTTTTGTTAAATAGCTGATTGTTACTAGTGAAAGTTTGTCAATAAACTGATTTTCAAAAATGTGCTTTCTTTTTAAAAAAAATACTGTATCTGCGTTTGCTAATTCCTGTCTTTTTCTACCTGGTGTTGCTGACAACACAGTAATAACCCTCCATTTAGGAAAACAGTAAATCTTGTCAAAAAGGCCCAGTATTTTGAAATATCCACTGCCAATTAAAGTGTGTGTGCCAAGTGGGGGTTGCTTAATTATTATACTAAGTATCACTTGCAGTCCATAGGGATCCCTCTATAAGGGGGTAAATATAGAGATGATAACAGTGTGAAATCCAGTGGTTCATTTCTCATATCTCAGAATTTTGAAGACCAGAACTGGCACTTGTCAGTGACTTGATGTGCCTCATTTTGGGGGACAGAACAGTAGAAATGCCGTTGGCATAAGCTGTCTTTAAATAAAATCTCATGAGTAACCTTCTCTTGGGGTGCTTCCATATTGATGTCTCCATATGCGCTATCGTTTATTGCAACTATTTTATCATTTTCTCCTTAATATCCTCTGACAAGGAATAAGGCAGAAGATGTGGTGGGAAAACACAATATGGAAGATTACTTCTTTACATTCTCTATAACAGTGGTGGCGAAACTTCAGCAATCCAGATGTTCTGGACCACAAATTCCAGAATTCAAAGCCTGTATTCCCACTGACAAAGGACTATGGGAGTTGTGGTCCAAAACATCTAGAGTGCCGAAGGTTCTCCACCACTGCTGCATAACATTCCATGAATGAAATTGTGCAATTGTCTAGTAAAAGTCTTGTCTAGAGCCACATTTTCTGATAACAGTCATCCCGTACAAGTATACATAGTAGCTTGAAAAATGCTTCTGTATATATGAAATTATTTGCATTTTTGCAGTTGTATGATGTGTCTTTGGCTAAACTAAGGTAAGGTGAAATGAAAATGTTAGGATCAACTACTTAGTAATTTGAGATGCATTGATATTTTTCAAAACATGCAACCAAAGCAATTGAAAACTGGGTGTTCAATCATTATAACACTGTATTCTCGAAGGCTTTAATAGCCAAGATGTGATAGATGTTGTGAGTTTCTTGGGCTGCTTGTGTTCTGGAAGTTTTTCTTCCTGACATTTTGCCAACTCTTTGGCCAGCATCTTTAGAGGGCAAGGAGCTCAGGGAACTAGGACCCCCCCCCCCCCGAGCACAGAGAACTCCTAGTTCCCTAAGCGCCTTGCCCTCTGAAGATGCCAGCCAGAGTCTGGTGAAACATCAGGAAGAAAAACTTCCAGAACACGGCCAAACAGTCCAAAAAACCCACAACAGCTATTCTAATACCGTTGCTTGATGCAATTATACCTCTAGTCTAGCAGGTGAGATCCGCAGAGGCACAAAGAATACCAAAACACAGTAATATGTTAACTATTATTTGCAGTTCAGATCCTGCTGTGAAGAATGTGCATACCTTCTTGTAAATCAAATCACTCAGATGTGACTTGGATGCTAGAGATGATGTAGGTCCATTGGAGCTAACCTTGGCTCCGGCTTGCCCAGGGTTATCTATAGAACCTTGCAGACAGGATCCTTGGGGAAATGACAGCCACTATGTGTATTCCTATGTCAGTAAAGAAAGGCAGGGGGGAAATGATTTCTTTGAAATATGTTGGATGAGATCTTTGCAGACAACCTGGACTGTCAGAAAGACCAACAAGTGGGTCCGAGATCAAATCAGGCTTGAACTATCTCTGAATGCAAAAATGTCTTAAGGAGGCAGTTTGCTACAGAATTTACTCTCCCTGGCCCCCAAAGAGTGGATACAGTCATTGGCATGTATCCAGTATCTCTTTTTTGGCCAAGGTTCTGGAGCAGATGCTGGTTTCTCAGCTCCAGGGGAACTTAGATGTTATGGGTTACCTATATTCATTTCATTTGGTATTAGATCTGACAAACTGCTTTGGTCACTGTGACGGGGAACTAGACAGGGAGGGTGTCACTACTGAATCTGCTGAATCTCTCTGTGATTTTTAATACCAGCAATCATAGTATCCTTCTGGGATGCCTGCCTAGGATGGGTCTTGGGGGCACCGTTCAGCATTGGCTTCTCTTGTTCCTGGAGGGATGAACTCAGAAGGGGGGGGGGTGTCCTGGTCATTCACTTGTGGGGTCACTCAGAGTTTAACATGAAGAGCATTTTCATATATATACTGACATTTGCTTGAACCAATATGTAGTAATCTATTTTAATAATGCCTTAATAAATGAGTTAAATGGGGTCCCCACAATCAATGAGGGGGGAAGTATAGTGGGTTCTTAAAACTCTGCTTTATAGTTTCCAGATAATGTTTTGAATTATTTTAATCTTATAGTTTTAACATTTTAATTAGTGCGTTTTTAACCATTTGTGACTTTTTTTTAAAAAAAAAATAAGACTTCTTGGATCCTTGCAAAGGAAGAAAGGTAGGATATAAATAAAAGAAGCAAAACTAGAGTAAATGAACCAATATGTTTCAGTGTCCCTCTAAACCAGTTGAATTTGGCTTTTGAAACGCAACTCCATCCAGGGCTGTGGATGTTGCCCACAACTTGAACTAGATGGGGATCTTAATATATTACTACACAAAAAGCAAACTATAAAACTGAATAATCATAACATGCAGATTTTGATAATCTATTTTTAAATGCCTCTTTCTCATTTCAGGAATTATATATTTGAATTTTGTTTTATTCTCCATCTTAGTAATGTATTAACAGCAAACCTCATCATTATAACACAGACATCCAATAGCAAGCATTGCTTTGGCATATTTTTATTTTCAGTCACCAAGCAGTGACTAAAACAAACGCTTTGGAAAGCAGCCATTTATGATCTGCTAACTCATATTTTTTGTTTCATCCAGTACGATAGTCGTGGTAGTTAAGATGGGGATGATTCATTGTGTTGATGGCAATAGACGGAAGCATGTTTGTACATAAAGAAAATAAATCTGTTTTAAAATTATCACTGAATTCTTCTGCTGATTTATTCTTGCTTTTATGTTCTACCACCTGGTAATGGTGGTCGACACATGGGGCACTGCCGGAAGAGAAGGTGAAGGCCCCGGGGGTGCAGGAAGCCTGGAATTGGCTAGGCGGCCACCCATGACATTGAGGGGACCCCAATGCAGTCTGCCGGCACGGGATTTAAAGGGTGAGCTAGGGCCATAAACCCCAGTCTCACTGAAGGCAGCTTGCCCAACCCTCCCACTCTGTAATGGTTTATGGTTATATAATGTCACTACTTGTTGTAAGGCAATTTGAGGGCACTGGGATGGATCCTGTGGTTGCAGGCGGCAGGTGGGGTGCTGCAAAGCCTAGGTAGAACTGAACTGGTGGCTGTGCAAGGTGGGGGCTGTGCTTTGCCCACCCAGGAGGTGAGGCATTTCCAACTCACCCCCAGGAGGGGGAGACAATGGCACCAGGTAGTGACTTACACCGCAAGGTGCCCAGAAGTCCCTCCTTGGGAGTCTCTTAAAAGAGATGTGTTACATTGAGGAACAGTCGGGTTCATTGATGCAGGGACCCAACTGGATGCCTTGCCATATTAACTGCGCTGTAATTAAGTAATAAAGTTGTGGCCTATTTTCTCCAATAGTTGTGTGTGTGAGAGAGAGTCCCCCCCCCACAGATCGTGAGATCAGCAATAGGTCATCAACCACTCTTTCCTGCAGCAAAATTGCATTCCTGATATAGAGTTCTATTTTCCAACATAAGTACTGTATTTTACAAGTCATTCTGATTAATGTTTAGACCTTGGGCAATACCATTTCTAAACTGCTAAAAACAAATAAAGTGAGCTTTCATAACTCACCAGAACTCTTCTTCATACACAGATGGAATAGCATAGGAGTGAAGGTGAAAAGACACACAATTGGACTAGACATCATGCCAATGGCTTGCAAAACCTGATTACCAAGAATTCTAATGAAGAATTTCAAGGAACTTGAAAACTGACCTTTCTGTAACTTCATAGTGATCCAGTAAAGACAATACCAGAACTTGGCTACTGGAACACACAGTACTTTTTCTATTTGTTCTTAAAAATCATGTGCAGGCATTCATCATGAGAAGAAATCACCAAGTATCTTTCATGTGTATTTTGGAAAAAACATTTATACATAGTAGTAATATAAATGTAAGAAAATGAATGTTGCCTTGGTGTCACTGAGAGAAAAAGATGCTGCGATCGACCTCTGGTCGCATGGAAAAGGATCATGTGCACAGTGATAACATCAGAGCAAAATATGGCATTGCACTTATCACTGACAAGATGTGCAAAGCCCGACACCGTTGGTTTGGACAAGTCCTGTGTACCGATGAGGAAAATCTGGCCAAAACCAGTCTCACCTTGAAGGTCAGTGGACCCCAACCGAAGGGACATCTAAAACAGCACTGGATTAACACCCTTGAGAATGACATGAAGTTCTCCTAGGTCCACCCAGACCTAACCCATGACCACACTAAGTGAAAGGCCAAAACAATAGTGGACACCACCACCAAGTGGGACAAATGCTAAGAGAAAAGTATTACAAAAGACAATGTAATGTTAACATAATTGTCATTTTAGTTTCACAGTCCAAAATAATTGTAATAACTTCTACTGAAAACCCCTTAGAAATATCTGACATTCATTTCAGAAAAAGTTTGAAAGGTTCCAGTTGTTAGCTGAATTTGATTTTTTAAATAAAAAATGTCAGAAACAGAAACCACTCCCCCATTTAATATCTTAAAAGTGCAATTGTTTGCCTTTTTAAAAAGCCTGTTCAGAATTTCCCCCTGCTATATGTAGTTGCTGTGCCCTTTTGATACTTGTTCAGGATTATTCTTTTCCCTCCCTGTATGGTCTCCAACCAATCAGGAATCATTTAATGAACATCCTTGCATCCTAGGATGCAGTCAATCACATTTGATGGTATGCTTACATCTCTGAAGGAAAACAATGACCATTTAGGGCAACCTTTATGAACCAATCACATGAGTGCACCTATTCATGGATGGATCACAAAAGGAAAAGGAAAAATAGCCCTAGGAAGACCAGTGCTTCTCAAATAAGTGCATTCATTTGCTTTCTTGTGCAGTGATTCTTTGAAATGTTCTCCTAAAGGAACACCTTGCACTGACAAATTTGTTCATGAAAATCCCCATTAAGTGAAAGGTCGGGATTTTCATAAGCATCACTCCTTGTGTCTCTACACAGAAAGCCAAAATAGAAAAGCACTGTAACTCCCTCTGCTGGAATCAATTCGCTTATCTGAGTAATAAGGCTATTATTATTATCAGTAGGACTGAAAAAATTGACAGCAAAAACTCCACCATAATAAAATTTATTAATACAGAAATAACTTCTTATCAGTAGGACTGAAAAATTTGACAGCAAAAACTCCATCATAATAAAATGTAGTAATACAGAAACAACTTTTTATCAGAGATGGGCACGAAATGAACTTTTAGTCTTGTATAGTTCTGTGTAACTTTTAGTTCATTTTGTTATTCATTATTCATTTTGTTAGGTAAAACAAATAACAAAGCCCAGAGTGATTTTAGAACGAACTGAACCGGGAAAAAAAATGGTTCTATTTGGTTCGCTTTGTTCTTCCCCACTGGCGATGACAGCTTGGCTGTCATCACCCACAGGGGAGGACTATCTAAAGAGAGCCCCATTCTCGCCTCCGCACGCGGAGGCGGGACCAGGGCTGTCTCTCAAGGGATCTCTGCCACGGGCAGATGACAGCCGGCTTGGCTGTCGTCTGCCCGTAGTGGAGGGCGATCAAGAGGCCCCCGTTCTCGCAAGCAGAGCCGAGCCCGCAGCTCTCTCTCTCAAGGGATCTCCGCCATGGGCGGATGACAGCCCGCCCAGCTGTCCTCCGCCCACAGGGGAGAACTGTCTGCAAGCGGAGGCAGGAACAGGGGTCTCCTTAAAGGGATCTTCTCTGCAGCAATGACAGCGCCCAGCCGCCACCCGCGGTAAGAACCCGAACCGGTTCAGATTCGTACGATTTTAAAAAAAAATTCTTACGAACCCGAACCGAACTGAACCGAACCAAGGGTAGGCCCGAACCAGACAAACCCGAACCATGGGTTTTCTGGTTTGTGCCCATCTCTACTTTTTATTAATAAGTTATCCATTGGTCTCCTATTGTCAGAATGGAATGCTGAAGCTGAAAGAGACTAAGGCTGTTACTTCACATCCAGTTTGTTGCTCCAGAAAGAGCACTGAGTTGCAGAATATAGAATTGTTCCCCCATGTCCATCACACTATATTCAAAATAAAGTGCGACCACACCCCCTGCAGTGCGACTCAGTGCACTAAAGTTGTATCTGGTCTAGGGGTAGTGTTTTTCTTGTCGCTGTTTTGTTGCGGTTTTTATATCAGTACAAGGCACAGTGGGGTAACATTTGTTCCACATCTTTTCCATTACCATCCCCGTTTGGTTATTTCCCCTGATTTTTTGTTTTGTTTTCGGACTCAGTAGATATATCGAAATGGTGGGTTCACTCCGTTATTGTTTCAAAGAGCAAACTGCAGCCCTTTTAGCTGATTTTCGTTTCCAAATACAGTGGTACCTTGTATAACGTAATTAATTCGTTACAAATCAAATTACGTTATACAAGTTTTCCGTTATACAAATTCTAATTTCCCATAGGAATGCATTGAAACTGGATTTAATCTGTTCCAATGTGTTCCAATGGCGCTAGGATTTTTTGGGCGAGGGGGTGGGTGGGTGGTGGACCCCCGTGCAGGTGCCAGGTAAGGCTGCCCCTCCCCGGCTCATCCCCCCTCCATGTCTGCCGCCCCTCCTCTCCCCTCCCTCCTTCCCTCTTTCCCCGGGCAGCTGCAGGTGGTCGGGCGGAGGTGGCCGGGGGATGGGGGGAGGGGTGCGCTGCGCCGCTTGGCCTGGGGCAGGGGGCTTGGGCGCAGGACCGTGCCGGGAATTCCCCCCCGCTCACCTCTTGCCGGAGCCCCGGAGGCGCCCGGCAGGCAGGAGGGCACACCGGCGGCCTGCCCCGCCAGAAGGAACAGCAGGATCCGCGGCGGCGGCCTGCCCCCCTCCCCTCCCCTCCCCTCTCCTCTTTCCCCGACCGCCCTGCGTCCTCTTCCCGGGCGGCCGAAGGTGGTGGTTTGAGGTGGTCGGGGGGGAGGGGTGCGGTGCGCTGCTTGGCCTGGAGTGGGGGACTTTGGCGGGACCACGCCGGGAATCCCCCCCGCTCACCTGCACCCGGCGGCTTTGGAGGCAGCGAGGCGCTCGGCTGTCAAGGGAGCACCAGGTGGCCCCGAGAGGCTGCCGCTGGCCAGCCTTCCTCTCCTGCTCCTCCTGGGGGGCCCGGGTCTGCCCCCACGGTCCATGCCGCTCGTGCCGCCGCCGCCGCCCCTTCATGTCCGCTGCCGTGCATGTGGATACCCTCGCCGCCTTCACCCGCTTCCAAAGCAGGTGCGCACCCGCGCTCGAGCACGCCCGAGTGAGAAGCACCCCAGCAGTTCCCCAGTCCCCCCTCCACACACACGGGCCAAGCGCTCTCCTTTTTTTGTGGCCGCGGTTGCTGCAGGTGGGGGGTAGGGGACCCGGCTTAGGATGGCGGCGGCGGCGGCTGGGGTGAGGCCTTTGGGCCCAGGCGGCGTTTCCGGACGTCGTCGGGAGAGTGTCACAACCGGGCCAAAAAAAAAAAAAAGACGGGGGGAAAAAGGCGCCCGAGAGGGAGGGGTCTCGGCCTGACACACCAGCGGCTTCCCCCACCTCCACCAGGGAGGGAAAAAGAGGGCGAGCCCAGCACACGGGCAAGCCCCGCCACTGAACTGCGTGCTTGCCCTCGTCCTCCGCACCTGGCTCCCTCCCGCCTCGACAGGCGCCTCTGCCGGGCGCAGCCTTGGGAGGGGCGGCCCGGGCCGGCAGGGCCGACAGAACGACAGGAGGCGCTCCGTGGAAGACACGAGGGCAGCCTGCAGGCCCGCCCCCCCGCCCCGGTGCTTTTCGCCACTTACTGAGGGGCGCCGTTGCGGGATCCTCGTGGCCCTGCCTGGGTCCCCATCTCTCTGCCTCCGCTGCCCACCTTCCCTGACCCTCTGCTGCGACTCCGCCGCCGCCGCCGCCGCCCTCTGCTACCAGGTAAGGGCACTCCTCCCTGGCTTGCCCCCCTCCATGCCTGCCGCCCCTCCCCTCTTTCCCCGACCACCCCCTGTCCTCTTCCCGGGCGGCCACAGGTGGTGGGCGGCGGGGGGAGGGGGCGGATTTTTTTCGTTGTACGGATTTTTCGCTAAACAAACCCTCCGTTATACGAGGGTCTACTGTACTATAATGTAGAGACGGGCACAGAACAAACATTTTTTCGTTTCTGTTACCGTTTGTCGTTTCCGTTACATAACGAAATGACAAATGAAAATTGTGATGAAAATGCAACGAAACGAACAGAACCACGAAAATTGTGGTCATTACGTTTCGTTTCCGTTAATGGCGACGCACAATGAAATGAGCTGTTTTAAATGTTAAAAAACGCCCTGGACATCTGTAAAAACGCAGCGATAATTATTTATATTGTCTGATAATACCTACCAGGGGGGTTGGGGTCCTTAAAACGTTTGTTTTTGTCTTCTCCCATCGCAATGTATTTTTCTTTTCCCTTTAAAATGGATGTTGCACCAGCCACAAAATGGAGGCAAGCCATGTGATGGGATGATGTTCAACCAATAGAATGCCCAGGTTGCAGACTGGGCGGACAGGTCTGGCAGCCACAGAGGGCATAAAAAGCTCTGGCAGCTCCTGTCCTCCTTGCAGTCTCTGGTGGGAGTTAGGGTGGGATTGCTGTCTCTGCGACTCTAGCTTCAGTCCTGCAGCCTCCCTGTGTGCGTTTGTGCTGCGTACCTCTCGGTGAGTACCCTTCCTTGCCCCGCAGTGCAGTCACTCTGCGGCTGCCTTGCACCCTGGGCAACGCCCGCCGTTGCCGTTGCAGCCTCCCTGCATACCTAGTCTATACTGTGTCTCTGCTAGCATTTTAAATGCTTTAAAAATCGCGCAAAAAGCGGGTAGAAACAACAAACTAAAAACAAAAAACGGTGACGAAATTTTTCAAAAATTTCACGACAAACAGAAACGAACTGAAACAGACCTCTCAACGAAAAACTGAAACACCATTATTTTGTTTCGTTCCCATCTCTACTGTAATGCTTTACACTTACAGAACGATCATGACACTAGGTGTCAGCAGAGAGCATGTATTTGCTGAACAATGAAACAAGAATGCACTTTGATGCAGCATTACCCTGTGAGGTCACATAAGTTTTGTAACAATAAAGTGCAACCTTGGGGATGCAGGAACAGCAACAAAAACCCATGACCACAATAAATTATATTACACAATATAACGTGTTGCAGTACAAAATGGATGTGAAGTAACGGCCTAATAAGCAATAAAAAATTTGATATCCTGAACACTGTTAGATGCAAGACTGTATCTAGGCAGGACTTAAATGCACAGCACATTTCTCTGTTGGATTGTACCGGAAATCAGCTGACAGTAGAAACGGTCCAGTATTTGGAAAGCTCTCACCATCAGAAGAGACCAGTTAGGTTCCGGAGCTTGCCAACTGTGTTAGAGGAAGATAAATTAGGCTGCTGCCCTGGCAGTAGATGGATTCAGTGGAGCTCACATCTAAGCAGGTATGTTAAGGGTTGGTTCATAAAATTTGTTTGCTTTTTCTTCATGTATTCATTTATTTATATGCCACCTTTCTCCCGATAGAGGACCCAACACTTAATCCCATAAAATAATAACAAATTAAAGCAAATAATAACAACAAATTAAAATACTACACGGAATTACAATTAAACAGTGTTCAGGATCAAAACCAATTTTAAAAACATTTAATTAAAAAAAACCCTCATAAACTATACATTCCTTAGATGCCCTCCCCCAATTGCTTAAAAGCCTGGCTGAAAAGGATAGTTTTTAACCTGATGATGGAAGGTCAATTGAGAGGGGGCCAAGCATTCCAAAGCCACTGAGAAGACCCTCTCTTGTGTCCTCAACAACTGAACTTGGGAAGGTGGTAGAATTGAAAGAAGATTCTCCTCCAGAAGATCTTAAAAGCTGAGAAGGCTCATATGGGTTGATCTAATCCTTCAAATAGCCTGGACCCATGCCGTAGAGGGCTTTAGAAGTAATAATCAGCATTTTGAATTGGGTTCAGAAACAGCCAGGGAAGCTGCTGTAATAAATAATGCAATTATATGTGGCTTGTAACCCATG
>JAHTLZ010003526.1:64045471-64073447 GCA_023846285.1 Phrynocephalus versicolor
GGCGAATGTTCCCCCTCTTGGCCCCATAGCACGTCATGGTCCTTCTGATCTCTAGGAAGGTCAGGCCTCGCGTCTCGGGAACCATGGTGTAGACGTAGACGAAAGTCGCCACGCAGATCGGGAAGCAGACGAGGATTGTATGTATGGAGGATTGGAATCACTGTAACACAGGACCTCCAAGACCAATCCCAGAAAGGCATCCCAGAAGCATATCATGGTTGATGGCGTCAAAAGACGTTGCGAGGTCAAGCAACAGGGATACACACATCCTGTCCAATTCTTCCACCAAGATGACCAAAGCCTTTTGTTCCATAGGACTGAAGCCAGACTGAAATGGATGTATATCATCCACATCATCCAGTACCTCTAGAGCTGTGATGCTGCCACACATTCCAAAAACTTGCCTAAAAATTGAATACTGGAGACTGGCTGGCCCTACCATGACCCACCATGAACCTCTAGAAAAATGAACCACTTCATAGCTCATTTTTCTGGTTCATGTCGGGGGGGGGGCGCTACCTGTTCCTGCCATCCCACCCCCACTCCTCCTTCCCACTATCCCCACTCTCTATCTACCATGTTTTGTCACTGTTTCCTCCACTGTCCTCATCCTCAGAGGCAGCAGATCAGGCTTGATGCTTCTGCATATCCACCTGTCACTCAAGTGACAGAACTAGACCAACTCATCATTTTTTTGGGGGGGGGGTATATGCACATCTCTAGTTGCCACTACAGTGGTACCTTGTATAAAGGAATTAATTAGTTCCAAATGAAATTATGTTAAGCAATTTTTCCTTTATACAAATTTCCCATAGGAACACATTGAAAACAGAGTAATCCCATTTTTATGTTGTACAGATTCTCCCCATAGGCGATTATGTTAAGCAAATTTCCCCTATCTCCAGAATTTTTTGTTCTACAGATTTTATGTTATACAAACTGTTTGTTATACAAGGGTCCACTGTAGTTAGTTTGTGCATTGCCACAGCAGCAAGTAAGATTCTCAATAACTAATCAGTGTATAATAGCCAAAGTTTTCGTGAACTGTAGCATGATGCATCTGATTATACATGTCATAACCCACAAATCTTTATGCAATAATAATAATAATAATAATAATAATAATAATAATAATAATAATAATAATAATAATAATTTAAATGAAAAATACACATTTTAAAAACTATTGTTTTTGACTGTTTTCTCTGCATAACTGATGGGAAGTGATATATGTAGGGCAGGCAGAAAGACTCTGGAAGGTATGTCACCATTTATTGTGTTATACTTCTGTATATACTTCTCCCTGCATGAAAATGAGTGTGTCACAGTAGATACAACTTTAATGGGGGAAAAAATTGAGATACCTAAGGTTTGGAGACAAAATACAAACATCACTAAAAAAGAGAAGACTCTGGCCCTACCAAAAGCAAATTGCTTGCATTTTTCCTGGGAGTGGAGATCACTATTGAATCTTGCAAAGTAAACCTAATAGCGTGGGGGTGCTGTAGAGCTATAGTGGTCAGATTCAAATAAAGCATATTATTTCCCAAATTACAACCTTGTATCCAGGTGAATACACAGAAGCATGACATACTTTCCTCACAGAACTGCAGTACGAAGAAGACTTTTGCGATATTATACTAATTCTTTAACATTCACAGTACAGCACAGCTTTCTGCCCTCAGGCTGAAAGAGTTCTACTAGGAAATTCTCCAGGCAGTGGAAAATTCAGCCAGACAGCAAATGCCCAAGTATCTGCAGTGTGTACGTATTACAGAAAAGGTACTTACAGGTTAGGCTATCATTAATCCATACTGTATTTGTCCTCTCATCTGATTTTGGAATCCTGGTCCCCAATAAATGGCTATAAGAAAGCAGGGCATTGTTACGATTTTGACTATGTAACTGGGAGATGGGATGGTGTACTTGCCTGTTTCTCCACTCCCACTTTGTTTTTCCACACATGGAAAGGGTGAAGACAGTCATGGAACACATGGCATTCTCTCAGTTTTACTGGGCTGTGACTCTGGTGAGGTACAGTTAGCAGCACAGGCATTAGATGAAAATTAGTTGACACTAAGTTATTCTTGTATACTCATTTGTTATATTTATATATAGGGAAATGCAGACAATATGAAGCGGACAGCACCAATAGCAAAATGGCAAACTGATGTTTGTTCTCTTTGATTAATGCAATATTTTCATTATACATCTGTGAGTCGCTTGACAATATCATCCTGTGTGTGCTCCATTCAGAATCCTTTTGTTTTATTTTGATTATCCTTGGAAATAACATGATCCCATAACAAAATTACATTAAGCAATGCTTACGGACAAGTATTTTCTTAGTGCTACCATAGAACCGCTCAAAGCTTTGAGAGAACAGAAATCAAGACCCCTGTCCTAAGACTTAACTATGTTAATTTTTGTGACAGTACAAGGCATAACTGATAAATGTTTGACAATAGACTCTCACTCTCTCCAAGGTCCTGAATTGTAAAATACCTTTTCATTACTTTTCAAAGATCTGCCTAGTTTTACTAATGAAAATTGTGTAATCCCTGATGGTTTACGTATTAGTTAGAAATTCATCTATAGGTTTTTTTCAGTGAAACCAGGAAAAGTTATTACTATGTCCCAGCAGCTTGGCCCCATGCCATTTGAATTAACATGCCCTCCATTAGAGGGATGATTGAATGTAGACTCAGAAAATACAATAGATACCGGTATATATTTGATTAACAGTCACCTCCGCCCTAACCCTGTAAACCTCAAGAGATTGGAATTCTCATTGGAGTGAGAAAAATACCCTGCAACTCACAGAGTACAACATTTTGTTTTGGTTTTTTGCTTGTATCATACTTAGGAACAGCTACAAACATTTTGTTCTACTTTAATAGCTCACTCCAGGGGGGGAAATGAGCAAAGGTACTAATGACGGAAAACAAGTGGAATTTCCCCCTGATGACATAAACTTCCTTGCCATGCACTCCAAAAGTCTTTTAGGAGGTCAGATCCAAGGGTTTTATGTCAGGTGCAGCAGGTGTTAAGAACAAGATGGGAAGCATATGTTAGTTATTTGCAATTGCCAGTAATTAGTTTTCCAGGTGATTATGTCACTCACTTCATATGCTACCAATAGACATTTGAAAGGGGCCAAAACTATCACTGTGAAAACCTCTGGACATGAGAAAACCCATTACACGGTTGTGTTGTCTTGCTGTGCAGATGGCACCAAATTGACCCCCCCTCCCATGTTAATTTTCAAAAGGAACACATTTACAAAAGAAGTGATTCCAAGCGGTGTTGTTGTACATGCTCATGGGAAAGGATGGATGGACGAAATTGGAATGAGAGTATAGGCAGAAAAAGTGTGGTCCACATGTCCTGGAGGGCTTCTGAAAAATCTTGCCTTATTAGTGCTTGACCAGTTCAGAGCACATATTAGCGAAAAAGTGTGTTAAAGAAGCGAAGACCCATCTAGCTGTAATTCCTGGAGGTCTTACCAGCCAGCTGCAAGCTCTCAACGTTTCCATCAACAAACTATTTAAGGTCTTTATGTGAGAAGAGTGGAACAAATGGATGGGTCCTGGCAATCATGATCTGACACCGATTGGACGGATGAAAAGGCCCACAATCACTTAAGTTTGTGAATGGGTGGAAACATCATGGCACTCAGTGAAGGAGGAAATCGTTGTACAGCCATTCAAAAAATGTGCAATTAGCAATGTTTTGGATGGAACCGAAGTGATTGTGAGCAACAGAGCTTCATAAATTTTGGCTCTAGTGATGATGAGTTTTATGGGTTCAATGAAAACTAGAAGAGTACCATACTCAAACTTTAAAGTCTCTCTTTTGTTAATGAAAGTGATGGTGGTTCTTAATGCCACTATTGACTGCTGTTCACTTACCAAGGTTGAAATACAGTATAACTGTATTCTGTTATAGTTTATTATATACTATAGTTTAATAAACCAGAACAAATGATTCAGAATGTTTTTTCTTGTTTTCCTCCTCTAAAACCTAGGTGTCTTTTATGGTGAGGTGTGTCTTATAGAGCGAAAAATATTTATTTATTTATTTATTTATTTATTTACAAGATTTTTTAGCCCCCCACTACCAAGAGGTCTCTGGGCGGCATACAAGTATTAAAAACTATAAAACAATACAATTATTTAAAACTATAAAATAAAATAGTTAAAACAACATATAGTACAGATTATAAATTATAAAACCCTGCTGCTCATGTGTCCAACCAAATAATCTAATTAAAATGCTGGCCAAACAGGAAAGTCTTTGCCTGGCACCGAAAAGCCAAAAGTGTTGGCACCAGGTGGATCTCCGTAGGGAGGGCATTCCAGAGCTGGGGGGCAACTGCCGAGAAGGCGCTGCTTCGACAAGCCACACCCCCTTACCTCTTTGAGTGATGGCACCTTCAGCAGGGCCTCCTGGCCTGATCTTAGAGAACGGGCAGGCTCATATGATATTTATATTCCCTCTTCACAGTATTAAATAAAAATAAAACAAAACCTATAAAGAATTAAAGAGGAGGAAATGTTTCAATATTTTTAGAAATGATTTGGAAAATATTTGAACACCTTGTCTTAAAATATTTTATTCATCATGTTAAAATAAAACATTCTACAATTATTTTTCCCTTTTTAATTTTTTTTTAAAACAAAAAAGTCTTCAGGGAAAAAAACACAGAAAAAATGTTTCCCCTGAATGTTTTCATTTGTTTCCCTGGGCCTTCACATCTACACATGGCCCTCTCCGTATGTTACCTCAATCCATTGCATGTTGTAATGGACAACACCCAACAAATATCCAGCTAAAGCTGCATCACACCCAAAATTGAAACAGTCTGGTGGTGGCAAGGGCAGTAGTAAAATGTTTTCATCACCTTAAATAAGCTGCAACTGTTCTTATCTGTTTTTCTTTTTAGGAAACATCTTTTGTTGCCATTCTACAAATGATGCCATCCAGCAATGTACCTATTTTTTCTTCTTGTGGAGTAATCTTGTACATCTGCATAAACAAACAAAATGGAAACTTTGAGGAATAACACAGTTCTGGCAGTTTCCCTTCAAATATTGTGTAGAAATATCAATGTATTTCACAAATATATTAAAACTCAATGTTTTTTCAAAGTTTCAAAACATCCAAGATCCCAAGGACAAGGGAAGGTTAAGCAAATGCATCCCACTAAATTTTGTAAGACTTATTGCTAAGATAATTTATTTTCTGAGTTAAAATCCCAACGAGATACAGTGGTGCCTCAAGTTAACAAATGCCCCGTTGCAAAAAACGCGGGATATGAAAGGAAATCCATCCGGAGCGCAATGCACCCTGGGAGTGGAAGTCTTCTGCAAAAACCTTGAGATATGAAAATGTCCTATGAGATACAAAATTTTTGTGGAAGACTTCCATTCCCAGGGTGCATTGCACCCCATTTGATTTTGAGTTATGAAAATTTCAAGATGTGAAATGTCACGAGGCACAGATTAACATCGTTACTCAAGGCACCACTGTACTTGTACTCTCTCTCACTCTCTTCGTATCTAGACACACTTGCACAAACCTTTTGAACTTTTTGTAAATCGGTTAGTTTAGGGAGATCTGCTAGAGAGATTTGCTGGCCTTCGACCTGACTTATTAGATCTTCCAGATTCACAGTTTTCTCTTGGTCTTCCACCAGAACGATGAGAACTGCAGTGTCACTGTCTGATATGCCAAACTTTCTGAAGGCATCCGAAATCTGATGTAAAGGAAAATATATAATTTTATCAGTCATATCATAGCATTCCATAAAGACATCCTGAACATATTCCTCCAGTTCCACAGTAATCATTTTGCTCTTAGCCTAAAACAATAAAAAAAAAACACCCACCTGCTTTACAAGTGAGAACAGCCATTCAAAAACACTGAACGATACCGGGCTTTCCATGTTATTATTTGGAGGGAACAATAACACTTTTTGTCACAAGCAGATGAATGTTCATTCACATATTTTCAAGTCAGTAGATTATGAGTGAATAGAATTTATCCAAAATGCAAAGAACAGCTGTGCCAAAGCAAGTGCAGACAGAAACTACATTATGTAATACGTAAGAATTCCCATGCTATGATGGGACCTCCATGAAGTGTGATCCACAGAGATGTTCTGTATGCAAAATCTATGCTTGTTGTTTTCTGTGTTAACAGTAGTACATTTCAAACATGTACAGGAGATGTGGCAATTAGATATAGGTGACTATCAACGCACACATCTCTGTATTTTGTACTCCCCTCTTGTTTATGTTTCCCTATACCCTTTCCCAATTCGTCTGTATCACAAATAATAAAACATGGGGGGGGGGAATAGGTACCACCATAAAAAGCAGGAAGGTAAACAGTGTTCTATGGAGCCATGCTGGCCACATGGGCATGGACTTGCACAACACCTGCTCTTTGGCTTGAAAATGGAGATGAGCATCCCCTAGACTCAGACATGACTGGTACACATGTGTGGGGGGGAAACATTACCTTTACCTTTAGTTTATTATTAGTTGTAGTAGTGTAATTTAATTACTTTTTAATTTGGTTTTTTTGTCTTTTTACCATTACTTATTTTAATATTCTGAGATACCTTGAATCCTCTCATTGGCGAAAAAGCAGAATATATATGATTCCAAATAAATAAATACATCAGTTGCACACAATCTCTTTTTCTGTCTCACAGATGTATACATAGAAAGAGAAATGAATGTTTAGCTAGATTGTCTGGAGAGCAAGAGTGTGCTTGCACCATCTAACACAACTTTATAATTCACTGGACCACATGAAACTAAGAAGAGAAGGAAAGTAGGCAGATATCTTACATTGTTGGCTGGTGACAGGTTAAATATTATTTCTGCATTCAGGGTCCTGGTCTTCATTTTACCCAACTTGTAGAGATGGACTGCTTTATTTGTTGCTACGAGTATCTGAAATGGATCAACAATCTGCCAGAGAAAACAAGAGAATATTTGGTCTCCAAATATCAGGCCTCAGAAAAAGTATCCATACTTCCCTACGTCCAATAAGCATAACAAAATCTTTTAAGAATGACTAGGAGTCAAGGCTTCCATTAATTAGACAAAGAGAAAGCTTCACGTATAATTCTACATATTGTGGACATCCTCATTTCATTTAGAAAACATTCTCTGGGACCCAGACCTGGTCAGGGAAATAAATATTTGCTCTCCAAAATAAATGGCTCTCACTATCTTGAAGAAAAGGCCAGCAAAATCCTTTTTGCCAAGCAAGGTGAGAGGAGAACCCCACTGAGACTCCATTTTGTAGGGAAAACATACTTGACATTTTAAAAGAAAAGAGCAGACATTTTCTCCCAAAATTCTCTTTATGCTCTTCAGTGTACTGTCTATTTTGAAGACTTTTAAAGTATGAAATGATTTCAAGGGAATTTAATATTTTAAACAAACAAAAAGTTGAACTTGCTCTGGGTCCATGCAAATACTGTGCATATCCATAAACTGACAGCACGCAAGAGGTGAAAACTATGAAACCATACCCAATCATGCACCTCTTCCTTCTTCGTTGCCCATGTTTTTCTGCTCCTGACTTTGGTTAGTTCCAACTAGAGTAAACACACTGCAATGAATTGAATGTGCCTGCACTAACACGCATTCCAGAGGTCTGAATGGGATGAAACTGAGTTTAGCCCAGAAACTTACTGGTGAGGTTATGTAACAACTCCTCAGGTACTACAGACCTTGTGCTTAGCTAGGTGGCAAACACACATATGCATACTGCTTACAGAATTTGCTTACCATTGCAGGATTAATTAATGCTCCATCAATTGCACCATCCATTGCTTTTTTTCTTAGAACAGCAGCATTCTTCACATCATTAAATAGGACAAGGGTAACTAGGCAGTCAGGAAACAGTTCCAATCGATGCCTCAAACACTGCATCTTGTAAGCAAACTGTAGGCTCTTTCAAATCAGCCTGACCTAGAACATTTATACAAATGTATACATAACTGATGGGCAGTTAGTACTTTATTTTTGCTACCCTGAGGGCAGTTTTGTTTAATAAAACTTAAAAGATGCATTTGACGGAGATGCTATGAAAGGGTCAAGTTTGCAATCAATATTTAAGGGTGAAGCGTAGCCTCATTAAACCACATCAACAACTAAAAAAATGGAAGAGTCATTTATGTTCCAGACCAGTTCTGGTGTAAGCAGAGGGATCTTATAAAAACAACTGACATTCCACGAAAATGTGAAAATTCAAGCATGTTAACAACTTTGGGGACCTCTCTCTCGTTGAAGCCAGGAGCGGCAATTCCTGTAATCATGATGAACTTTTGCCTTCAAAACTTAAAAATGTAGTTTTAAATGTAGCTTTAATTAAAAATAATCTGCCCAAAGATTCTCCAAGGCCAAGCACAAAGTTACAGCAGTTTCCTCACCTCCACTGTTGTATGTAGAAAGGGGACCTTTGTACTGTATTGTGTAGCTCACACATGGGAAGGCACGGTAACTCTAGCTGCCAAATTCAATGGCCATTGGTTGCAGTATTCACACAGCAAATCACCAAGCAAACTGGCACAGGAGTTTTGAAGCTCATTTCTGTGATGTTTGCTAGAGGTGAAACATCAGCTTTTTCTTTTTTCTTTTTGCCTTTTTTTTTGAGCCCTATGTGGAGTTATGAGAAATGAGTCCTCTTTTTCACATGCTATCCTTTCCAAAACAATTCCGTCAGCAGGACTGGGAGACTCATAACTGTTTCTGCTCACAAATACACTTCCAATGAAATTGTTAATAATTGTGTATTCCCTCTCTCCCTGAGCAAATAAACTTACCAGTTGGACACAAGTCATGGGGCTTTGACTGAAAAAGCTGCTTTACAAGTGAGATCTCTCTGTAAAAGTGTTCCCCTGTCTATACAGTCCCCTATGATTTTAAAGACTTTTTTTTTTTAGAAAAAGCTAATACTGTAAACGTTTTTCTTGTCCCTGAAATCATGGGGACAACTTGAGCTTTCATGTTGGGCTGTAAAAAGGACCAAGGCAAGGTCAGTAGAAATTGGCAACTTGCACCAACAACAGGTGGTAGAAAAATAATGCCCTCCTGTTCATATGACTATCTTTCTACATGGCAGAACGACTGATCTGAGTAAATAGCCTTCTCTTCTTACTTCGTGACACATATATTGATAAGGCAAGTGAACTCAACAACTAGGTACTGGAACTTTTTAGTCTCATCAATCAGGAATGAGTGTTCTATACTTAATAATCTCCAAAGCTGCGGAAGAACCTTTTGCTGCACCTGATTTCCAGAGAACAAGCCAAAGGCATTGCATGCATCTTCACGTGTACTATTTGAATCTAAGCAAGACGAGGCATTAATGATCAAGCACAGGAACATCATGAATAGCAAAGTTTTGCTTTTTCTTAGCGGTTGTCCCACTCGGTAACCGGGTCCGCTAATTAACAGCAAAGTTACAACAGTAAATATCAGCATAACAGTATAAACAGGCTGTGGCTGTGCACTGAATACCAAGCGATGATCACAACAGGCAGCTTCTTTTTATATTTCAAATACAAAAGTGGAACAGGTGATACCTTCAGGCTATTACAAAAATAATAAAGGGATTGCTAATATTTCGGGGGCGAAACCCCCTTCATCAAAGCAGTACCAATAGGTTATACCATGGCAAAAGACGTATTTGCCAGGAGTTATTTCTTAGATGTAGGGTCCTTACATATTTCAGAACTAATGATTTTCCACAATGGGTTCTGTATCCCTATCAAGAGGGTCATACTTATTTACAGCTGACTCACTAAAATCCAGTGAGACCCCCCAAAATAGTGCGGTGTGCGTTTTCCGAGGGGCAGAATGTTATTACAAGCGATTTGAAAAATAAAATAAGGACAGAGAAGAAAGGGAGCCTGAAGCCCAGTGGCGCTGCCTTCGCTCTAAGTCGCGGTGGAGGCGGCTTCTTTTCGAAAGCCCCACCGAGCTGGGGTCCCACTGACATCGGCGCCTCCACGCTCCGCGCCCTGCAGGAAATAAAATGCCGGCCGACGGCGGCTTACCCGCTCGCAAGGGGCCGCCGCCGCCGCCTTCGTGCCTACAGCGCCTCCCGAGGGCTGCGCCGCCGCCGCCGCCTGGACTCGGAGGGAGAAGAGCGCCGCTTGCTCCTGCTGCTGCTGCTGCTCCGGCGACCATGGAGCGCTCCGAGGCCTACTATTTCTCGGCGGCCTTCAGCTGCGCCTTCCTCGTCTCCTGCCTGCTTTTCTCGGCGGTGAACCGTCAGCAGCGCTCGCCGTACATGGACGAGGCCTTCCACGTCCCGCAGGCGCAGGCCTATTGCGAAGGCCGCTTCCAGCAGGTAGGCGCGCAACATGGCGGCGGCGGCGGCGGAGGAGGAGGAGGAGGAAAGAGCTCCGCTGCCGTTCGCTCCGCACGCACGTCGTTCGCTCCCTCCGACCCAAAAAAAGGTTTCAGTAGAGACTCCCGACCCTCCACCCAGCCCTAGAAGGAGGTTTCTGAGGTTTAAAGCGCCATATAGACCTTGAGAGCGCAGCGCCGTAAGCTTTTCTTTCCCCTACCTTTCTTTAGGACGAGTCCATTATACTCTAGCAGAAGTTTCAGAGACGGGTTGCCGTGTTAGCCTTTTCAAGAATTCCAGGTAAAAATCAAAGGAAAATAAAACAAAATAAAAGATGCAAGACACAAAACATATGGCACCTTAAAGACTAACTTTCATATTTTAATGTAACGTTTCGTGGACATGCCCACTTCAGACATACAGCAGCAGAATGTACATTCTGCTATATATACGCTATATACTATATGTAATGTATGTACACTATAATGTGCACATTATAGTGTACATACAGTTCTGTTCTGTGCAGGATCCCACAACCTCGTTTCGTACAACCTAACCCGTTTATACTGTATATTTTTATTGTTAGAAGCGTTGCACAGCCCCTAGGCTCATAAGCCTCTTATCTCTGTACCTCCCAACTTCCCTTTCCTAATTGGGATTTAAATATTGTATGCAAGAAGAGGCAAATGGCCTTACATGTCGTGCACATTGGTGAATCAGAATTACATTGTGCTCTCACAGCAACTGCATGAGATAGAGTCTCATTTATGCCCAATAATAGGGAGATGAACTTTTGGTGATTTTTCATTTCTTAGGGAGATATTTGGGGCTCAGATCTGCCCCCAGTGGGTACTGTCTGATGGAAACCTTGAGTTTTTAACTTTAGATATAACATACTCTGCACAGATCTTGGAACTTTCTGACAGTGTTTCTGCAAGGGAGCCTAAGAACATCTAAACTCCAAGCCTCAACTAAGAAACTGCCTGGCTTTTTTCCCATCTTGCCAAGGAGGGCAACTCCTGGCAAATCCATCTTTTGCCATGTCATAACCTATTGGTGCTGCTCTGAGGAAGAGGGTTTCGCCCTCAAAATATTAGCAACGTTTTTGTTAATTTTCTAGTAGCCTAACGGTATCACCTGTTCCAGTTTTGTATTTGGTTTTTGTGATGGCTATACGGCCCCTCAACTTGTTTTGCTTCAATTGAACTTTCCCAAAGTTTAGTCCAATCCCCAAATGAAATGCATGGGCCTTCTGCACCAACCCCCTCACCCTTCACTGGCAAGGCAGGGGCCATTGGCTTCGATGAGCCACATTCAGGAGAGGTGTGAATGTGTGTACTGAACTCCCTATGTTTCAGATGCAGCCTAAGAACATCCAAGCTACAAGCCTCAACTAAGAAACTGCCTGGATTTCCCCCCCATCTTGCCAAGGACCTTACATCTAAGAAAATATCTCCTGGCAAATCCATCTTTTGCCATGTTATAACCAATTGGTACTGCTCTGAGGAAGAGGGTTTTGCCCTCGAAATATTGGCAACATTTTTGTTAATTTTCTAGCAGACTAAAGGTACCACCTGCTCCACTTCTGTATTTGACAGTGTTTTAAAAACATATTTCTCGAATTGACCCCAGCCAGTGAAAACAAATTCTGGAAATCAGTCCATGTTTAAATTGCAATTTCTCAGACACTCTCCCCTGTGGGAATAACCCCCACGTGGGAAGCCCCAATCTGTGAGGCTTGAAAAGTTGCTCGCCAACTGGAGGACTTAACTCCTGTGAATCCTTAACGCTTTAAGGATTGAAAAAACTTGGGAAGCTTATTTCAGAAATAAGCTTGAGTGTTGATGGGAACCCAGCAGAAAGGCCTAGCCAGCAGACCCCCCCTAATGGGTTGGAAAATAAAGAAAAGAGTCCACACGTGTTTCTTGGTGCAAAATGGATGCTTCTCCTTTTCTCTCTGTCCTTCCCTCCGTCCGTCTATCCCCTTTCTTGCATCCAGGCAGAGCCTTTATTGAGATCCACATTACTACAAATCCCATTTAGCATTGCAACAATCTCTCAACCAATTACAGACTTATACGTCAACATAAAAACACACATACAGATATTTCTTTGTTCTAAGAGCTGAGCTCACTACGCATGTGCAGAACTTAGCCTGAGAAACTGATGATAAGTGAAACATAGTGTCTGAGCATTGATTTAGTACAATATGCTTTTGTTAAACTGACCTAGCTTGCTACGTGATTCCTAGCTCTCTGATAATGGCGATGCCACAGAGGCACTGTGAGTGAGAAAGATTCTTCCACACTCCCCCCTTTTATTATCGAGTCTTTATGCAAGCAAACCATGGGATTATAGTTTTAATCTCTTTAAAAAATGCCTTCCACCATCTATCCTCCTCCCTCCTTCTGTTAATCTGCTGGTCTTAAAGCACTGTCACACACACACCATATGCCCTTTAAGGAAGAACACATTAAACACTACAGCCATATCTATTGAACTAAGTATTGATTTGTTGCATTTAGGGAGACATACTCCCATCCAAGGGGGCATAGGATTTTGGCCCTGGATTGAGAGCTCATCGATAAATTAATACTTTCTCTAGGATGTTTAGTATTGCAAAAAAATTGTAAACTGAAACACATGGGGCCACATAGCATCCTAGGGAAACTTGCTTCAAAAAAAATTATTAAACCGAAGTATTTTGGGGGTGGGGGTAAAATTCTAAAACCGAGGCATTATTTTCAATGGAATTTCATTTGTAAACAAAAATTACATTAACAGGTGTTTTTAAATCGAAGTACAGTACTCCTGTATATATATTCATTTAAGTAAGAAAGTGTACTCATTTTCAAATATTCATAGAAGGTAGGATACACCATATTATGTGATATTGTTTTTGATGGATTTTTAATAGTGGTGATTGTAGATGATTTTGGGATTTCTACACTGACCATGAATAAAATATGAAAGAAATATAGGACAGGGCAGGGTGTAGGAGTCATATAACAAACCTTACAGAGTGGTGTGTGAAGAATTGTTTCCTGTCTGTGGCACCCTTCAAATGGTACACTACATACTTCGGTATGCTGATGTGAAAGTAGGGAACCAGATTTAAGAAACAAGGGTGTCAGAAGGAGCATTCACTGCCTGATTAGAATAGTAAAAAATGGTTTCAGAGTCAAGGTAGTCAATGTTCAACCTTTCTAGATGGTATAGGATTGCATCCTAAGGCACATATGTTGGGCACTTGGATCTGTTATTGTTTCTGGAGCCTTGTAATTAATAAATATTCAGGTAGAGAATTATCCACAATAAGTGGTAGCAGCTCCGCTCCACTCTCTTCCTTCCACCGGTGTTAGTCTGTGTACTTCACCACATATCTGGGTGGACAAAGTTGGAAAAGATCTGCCCTCCCTAATCCATTAATTTAACTGTTTGCTACACTGAGAAAAGTTGATACAGTGGTACCTTGTATAACAGACAGCTTGTATAACAGAAAATTTGTACAACATAAAAAATTCCGGAGATAGGGGAAATTTGCTTAACATAATTGCCTATGGGGAAAATCCGTACAACATAAAAATGGGATTACTCTGCTTTCAATGCATTCCTATGGGAATTTGTATAAAGGAAAATTTGCTTAACATAATTTCATTTGGAACTAATTAATTCCTTTATACAAGGTACCACTGTACCTTTCACCCATAAGTAAATCATGGACAGTATTAACAGTGAAAGCAACAGCTAAGTGATCTTTGGGATTGAGCCTCTGAAAATCAGAATGGTTAGCAGAGCACACTTCCCAGTTTTGAAAAAAGTCATAATCACATTTGTTCATCTAAGAGCATGGCAAAGCCAATGATTGTTAGAGAAATCTATTAAGAAGGGGAAGATAATAGGAACCTTCATGGAGATACACAGGAAACTTCATGGAGATACACAGAGCTATAGCTGCTCCTTCACCTCTCAAAAACAGGCAATCCATTTTATCTGTCCTACAGTCAAAAAGGAAAATGTTAGTGACATCAGCAGCCCTAAGAATATCAGCCTGGGTCAGTGTTGGCAAATCTATGGCACAGGTGCCAAAGGTGGCACTTGGAGCTCTTTCTGTGGGCACCTGACATCACCCCTTCACAGCCACCTGTATTCAGGTTAAATTGCTGTATCGGCACTTTGCAAAAAATTAGTGGGCTTTGAATTGCAGTTTCGCCATCACTGGCCTAGATTGAAGGAAGGTCACCTATGCCAAAGAAAGTAATGGGCAATCTAGAAAGCCTGAGAACGTTATTATCTCCCTGTTTATTTCTCTGTGTGAGAAGACATGCATTTGCTTCAGTGTAAGCTGAGTTACACCTAATCACCTGTAACATCTGTAACAGAGAGAGCAGAGAGAGTATTCTTCTGAAGCAGAGAACAATCCAAAATCCTCTGTTAATGGAAGAAATACAAGCAAAGAAAGATGTTTTGTTCTTTTCCACTCAACTAGCTTTTCCAATTTCCTATGTTGGTAGCAGTAGAGTTTTCATGAGGATTAATATAAAAGAAGGGAGCTCTTCTCTACAAGTATGGGAATGAAGCTATTAGCTTCTGAGCTAGATACTATTTGCAGATTTATTTTGCAGAATTTTTTTTATTTTATTTTTTGAAAAATTCAAGGACAGAATGAATGGGTCCTTAAAACGATCCACTGATGAAAATACAGTAATGTTCAGAGCAAGGATTTGCACTAATACAGAAGCATATAGTATATCATTTTATTTATTTATTTATTTATTTATTTATTTATTTATTTATTTATTGTACATATATTGAATGAATCTGTCAACAATCAATATCTGTATAATCTGTCTAAATCAAATGTTGAAAATGATTTGGAGAGTTTGTACATCCTGGAAACAAGCAGCAAATTATGAGTGATGTGTACATCTTCTTTGATGCACTAGTATGTATAAACCAGAGTGCATTTGATTTAAAACAAATCAGTTTAAATTGCAGGTAAATCAATGAAAGGTGGATAAAAATGAGTGATATTTTTAAATCAAATTTTTATAAATCATTGATTTTTGTTCAGTCTTCAGTGATTTAACACACGATTTAAGTTGAGTTGTTTTAGATCAAATCCAACCTTGTGTGAAGTGGGATCTCCCATATCTCTCCTTAGATGCCTAAGCTCACTGCATTTGGAGTACAGTACTTAAAATTCTGTACAGGTAAAAGCACACACTTCAATTTCAGATGATTTAAACCAGCCATTCTCTATGGGGACTATATGATCTCTTGGGAGCCCTGGAATATCTGAGGAGGACCTCAAATTGAAAAATGTGAAAAGTTTCTGAAGGATACCTATTTGTGTTGTATGCAAAGGGTCATCCCCCCCCCCCCAAATATTAAGAATGGCCAATTTAGAAGATTAATAAAGAGAGGGAATTTAATTAAGTTCATTATTTTAACTTTCTTTCTAATCGTAAACATATGTTTCTCAACAATTTTATTTTATTTTTTATCCTCCCCCCCCCCGGTTTTTCTTTATCTGGTAGTGGGATCCAATGATCACGACATTGCCCGGTTTGTACTTGGTATCAGTTGGAATTGTGAAGCCTGCAGCATGGCTGTTTGGGTGGTCTGGAAGTGTGGTCTGCTCTACAGGAATGCTGAGATGCATTAATCTTCTTTTCACCGTTGGGAACGTCTATTTACTATATTTACTTTTTTGCAGGATTCATCATAAAAAGGTACAGCACAATTTTTTTATACTTACAGTAGTTTTTTATACCCAGTAGTACCATCAAGGTATTAAAGTTTGAATAAATCTCATAGCATTTACCTGATAGTTAGGTTCTGTTCTGGATTCTCATTCCCTAGAAATATTTGAATCTTCCTGGCATATTAGATAATGTTGCTCTCCTGTGTTTCTAAAATTAGTACCATTTGTGACCACTAGAAACACTGATTTCATCAACATTTTTTAAATTTTAAAACCACAGAGAGGTTTGTTTGCTTAGATTTTGGAGGGGGCTCCACTACTCTTTAAAAGTGCTATAATACAAGTCAACATAACACATCGTCCAGTCCATCTGTGTGGGTCTCTTGCTCAGAAATAGATATAGGCACAGATTTACAAACCAACCTAAAAATGGTTTAAAAATGGCTAATTAGTTGATTTGTATTCATATTTGTATTCCTGATGAATACAAATTGATTAGTTTTAGTGATATTTAAATCATTGATTTGTTGCATTTGAGTTTTGGACATCTAAGTTAAATTTCCACAAACTCAGAGCTTGTAGAGGAGAATCAGGGGAAGGTTCACTGCGATGTTGGTCTTTCTAGGTGTCTGGTGTGTGTGCATTTTATAGGGTTTTTTAAAGAGGCCAAATGAGTCAATGAATTGATTCATTGGTTCACCAGAAATAATTGTAAAATTCTAAATTTGTTATTTGTGATCCATTGACCATGACACATCAAAATAGAAACAAATCACAATTGCTCTGATTTGTGGCCATCTTTGTTCAGAAATGCTAGTGTCTTATGTTTTACACTGGGGGGTGGGGCTTTTTCAGTCTGTGGCGCAGGAGCAAGTACTAGCAGGAGACAATGTCAAGGACTGGAGTCTGTGATGTGAATACCAGAAATGTATAGAACTAGAGTATAAACACTGCATTCTGACTTCTCTCTCTCTCTCTTCTATATCTTTCACCCTTCTCTTTCTTTTGCCTACACAGTAATACCTCATAAGACGAATTTCATTCGTTCTATGAGGTCATTCATCTTACGCAGCACAGTTTCACCTAGGAATTCATTGTAAACCAATTAATCCATTCTGGAGAAAATGGATTAATACATTTTCAATGCATTCCTAGGGGAAGGCTGTCTAAACCCCCATCAGTCAAGGGACAGCAGAAAGATGTCCCCCCCCCCCACGGATGCATAGCGTAGCGGAGTGCATGGGGACCCTGTGGGTCTGGGCATGCAGGAAGGCTGGGTAGGTGCACAGTGCCAATCAGCTGTGCAGCAGATGGGGGAGAAACGGGGGATCGTGCAGTGGCCCTCCCATTTGCTGCTGGCTCACCAGCCTGTCCTACAGATTTTCCCCAGGTTTGCCCCCCCCCCTTTAGCTTGCCACACCCCCTTTAAGCTTGCCTTAGCTCTTATCCAGCCTTGTCCCTCTTGCAGCCTGCTGCGACCTCTGGATGGGTGGTCAGGGAAGCAGTGGTCAGTGACAATCAGCTGGGCAGCAGGTAGGGGGAAAGGAGGGATTGCGCCATGGCGATTCCCTTTGCTGCTGCCTCACCAGCTTGCCCCAAATTTTCCCCAGCCTAGCCTCCCCTTTTTCAGCTTGTTGTGGCCTCTGGTCCGGCAGGAGGGCACACTGTGTGACGGTTGGAGGGGAGACCGGGGGGGGGGGCACAACATCCTCTCCATTTTCAGCCTGTTCAGCAAACAGGGAAATGACAACGCAGCAGGCAGATTTCAAAGGGCTGCGGCTGAGCGGCCATCAGCTCGAGCCGTTTGTAAATCGCGTGCGCATCAGAGCGAGAGGCTGGCTGTGGCCAACGAGTGAATTTCAAAGAGTTGCAGATGAGCGGCCATCGGCTCCAGCCCTTTGAAAATGGTGTGCACACCAGAGTGAGAGGCTGGCTGTGGTCAGTGAGTGAATTTCAAAGGGCTGCAGCCAAGTGGCCATCAGCAGCAGCCTTTTGAAAATTACGTGCCCACCACGGCAAGATCCTCACCCAGCCTGGGCTGTTCCCTTGCAGACACACCAGGCTGGGTGAGAATCAATGATGCCTCGTAAGATGAATGCAAATGGGAACGAAAAATCCTCTTACAATTTTTCCTATTGCTGGAAATTGTATTCGTCGTACGAAATTTTCATCCTAAAGGGGCAATCGTCTTAAGAGGTATTACTATATGCAGTTCTTTAGAAATCCTCTGGTTTACGAATCTGGTATACAGTGCTCCCCCGTTTATCATGGGGGTTAGGTTTCTAAACCACCCGCCATAAAGGAAAATCTGTGATACTGTATGTGGATGCTTTTATCTGCAGGTTGGGCTGGGACTGGCAGGCCTGTGTGGGGCCTCCTGGACTCACCCTAGGCCTGGTGCTGCGTGAAACAGGCCTCCAATGGTCTTCCCAAGCCTGTACAGGGCTCAGAAGTGGCTTCTGGCAAACCGGAAGGGACTTCCAGAGCCCGTGCTGGGCCTCTGGAGCCTGTACAGGGCCCAGAAGTGGATTCTGGTGGACCAGAAGTGACCTCCAGGCCATGTGTTGGGCCTGCTGAATCTATGGTGCTTGCCATGGGCCCAGCACCACCAACCCGTGCCTGTGGTCCTGGTAAATCCACAATATACCAGGACCACAGCATATGAAACATGATGTGGCAGGGGACTACTGTATTATGCTTCTTCTCTATCCACAATCCAGAATATCAACAAATGGTCTGATATTGTTGTATTTCTTTAATATATCTGTACAGTAATACCCCACAAGACAAATGCAAAACTGCAAGACGAATCCCCCCCCCCCAAAATAGGGATGTTTCGCAAGATGAAAATTTCCTATGGGATGCTTCACAAGACAAAAATATGTTATGAAATTTTTAAAAGTTTTCCTATGGGAAACCACACTTTGCAGGATGAATTCTTTGTAAAATGACGCAACCATAGAATGAATTAGTTTTGTCTTGCGGGGTGCCACTATATTTTTAGAACCAAACACAGAATCCGATTGCATGCATGAATCCCAAATAGCTTGTTTGACTAGGAAGGAGTTTAAAAGTTATGCTCCTGACAGTCAGCTAATTGGGTCCAAATAAAGTTTAGATTGTCTCAGAGTAGAACTGATTTCCCATTTGAAAACTTGTATCAGGAGACTGCCTGGTCTAAACAACTCCTAAGACAATGTTTACTGACATCATTTTGGGCTAGAGCAGACAACAAATTGTTGAATTCTTGCAGGGTGGTTTTGTACCATATGTGGAAATATTTTAAATATGCCATTCAAAAGTGTATGGAGTTTTTCAGCAGATATATGAAAAAATGTTCCCCTATTTGGATAGCGATTACTCCGTTACTTTCTTTAATCCAAACCTGATTTTTTAAACTCTCATAGTTTTTTTTCATATTTCCTATGACCATTACTAGTTATCCTGCAGCTCTCCAGATATCTCCCTCCACAGCTGTAACCTTTTTTAAAGTTTTTCTTCCTGGCAAACATGTGTCATGCGTGTTCAGTCTGTCCCATTTGAGAGGCTTTTTTTGAGGACTAGCATTTCATCTCCTGCAGCCCAGATTCTTTCCAAATAAAAAAGCATGTGCGGCCAACAATTCTCTTTCAAGACAAGCAAGGTTGGTCTCTTCAATTTATGTGAGCTATTCCAAATCTACAGCAGCTTAAGTTTACCTATTTCTGAACCAGGGAAGGGGGAGGGTAATTTTACTTTTAAAAGAATATAACTCAAAAATCTATTTGCCTAAGCTTCTTCAACCATTCCCCAATTTGGAACAGAGCAAGAACAGACTGTCTGCTACAAATGTGTCAAATTTGGCATCAATCTGAAGCTAATTTAAAAATTCTAATATTTTGTTTGTGCTGATCCCAGTCTAAAAATTGCTTTAGATAATATTGATTTGATCTGCTGCCTTGTTGTAGCTTCACTATCCAGTAGCTATGATCTGTTACCTTATCTCCATCTCTCCTTATATTTATATTTCTAATCTCCTTCTCAGCCCTTGTATCTCTTATCTTTTTCTTCTCTCATCCATGAACATTCCTATTCACCTTTTCCTATTCATCTTTTCACAATATTTCCCTTCTCTTATTCACTTTCTGATACCCATTTATTTTCTTCACATATCTATACACATTCTTCTTTTTTTCTGTGCTGTCCTTTTCTTCCACCTAGGTAAAAAAATGCAGTGAGCTAGTAGATAAGAAAACAGATTGTAGTTTTCTGCATGGGAGCCAGATTGAAAAGGAGAACAAATGGGCTGTATATGAATTTGTCATGGGTCAAACCCAATTCACAAACACGAGGTTCGTCGAAACCATTTCACATATTTATTGATGGTAAGCATCATCTTATAAGAGGCAACCTTTATGTATGTGAGAAAAAAGTCTTATTTAAGATGAAGCCTGCTATATCATATGTTTGCATCCCCTATAAATAAAGGAAGAAAGCTTTATAAAAAAATATTGAGTTAAATCGGACGTCTAGTGGTATTTTTCAACCCCCACTAGCTCAAAGCTAACTGGATTAGCCTGTTGTTTTTATCTGTATGTAAATTTACTTTAATCGTTTATTAAGCACAAGAAGTTTTAGGAATAGTCTTGTAATTAAAGTAGTTTGCCACAAACTGTTGGAAATGTCTACTCTTCTGTTTCTTTTGGTTTTCTTGGTGTTTGCATGAGTGCAAACTCCCATCTGTTGGAGTTTCCAATTTTTTAAAATCTTAAATAGAAGAAATGTCCCTGATTTGTCGTTCTCTCTCTCTCTCTCCCCCGCCCCAATTATTTCTAGGCTGCTTCGGGGTTCCAGAGAATTTTATCAACCTTGGCTGTAACAATCTTTCCAGTTCTTTATTTTTTCACATTCCTTTATTATACCGACACAGGGTCGGCCTTTTTTACTCTCTTTGCCTATTTAATGTGCCTTTACGGCAACCATAAAACTTCAGCGCTGCTTGGATTCTGCGGCTTTATGTTTCGCCAGACAAACATTGTATGGACTGTGTTCTGCGGCGGAAGTGTCATTGCTCAAAAACTGAACGAGGCATGGAAGACTGAACTGTCGAAAAGCAAGGACCAGAAGAGCTTGCCCGCAAAGGGATCCTTTGCAGAACTCACGAGAGTCTTCAGATTTCTTGTTGAATATCTCTCGTCACTTAAAAACCTCAGTACTCTTATTCTTCTGACATGGCCATACATTGGCATGGTGCTAGCATTCTTCACTTTCGTGGCCCTCAACGGTGGCATTGTTGTTGGTGACAGAAGCAGCCATGAAGCTTGTCTGCATTTTCCTCAGCTCTTCTACTTCCTTTCTTTCGCTCTCTCGTTCTCATTTCCTCTCATCGTGACCCCCAGCAAAGTTGTCAGCTTTCTCCGTTCCGTGAGGACGCACTTGTTGCAATATACCATCGTCACCGTCGTTTCGCTGCTCCTCATCTGGAAGTTTACGTATGCACATAAGTATTTGCTTGCAGATAACAGACATTACACATTTTATCTGTGGAGAAAAATCTTCCAGAAACATGAGCTTGTGAAGTATGCATTAGTTCCCATCTATATATTTGCTGGCTGGAGTTTCATGGATGCATTGAAGGCAAAATCCTTTTTCTGGAATTTGGTATATTTTGTATGTTTGCTTGCAGCCACCATTCCACAGAAGCTGCTAGAGTTTCGTTACTTCATTTTGCCATATATCATATTTAGGCTGAATATTCCTATGCCGTCCTCTTGGAAACTTGTCCTTGAATTGGTTTTCTATGCTTTGGTGAATATAATAACTTTCCATTTATTTTTGAACAAACCATTTCAGTGGCCAAACAGTGATGAAGTACAGAGATTTATGTGGTGAGTTCAGATTTTCAAGAATACCAAAAATTAGGACTTTTCTGACTGCAAATACAAGGTTGCAAGTTTACACCTTTATCAGAAAGATGAAATATTATGGATGTTTTTCTACCTGAAAGAAAATGAGAAAGCGAATGTACTGTCTTTGCAGATATTGGGCCGCTTTTATAAAAACAACACTCTGGGGATTAATAAATACATAATCAGGGAAATTTCACTTCCATTTCCAATCTAATATTAATGAAGATCTGTTTACATTGTGTTGTCCATGTTAAAGGAGTCATAAATTTGAGGTACGGTATATGTACAAATCTGGATATGTCAGGAAATTCAAAAGAGTGGGATAAAGTACCCAGATGCTAAATGTTTAGATGTTTGAGTGATTTTTATACATTGTTTTTCTTGGTGGGAGCATCTACTACTAAAGTGTTCTAAGAGTTTGCCTAGAAACTAATTTTAGGTAATCAAATTTATATTATTTTAATGGCAATATGCAAAGATTTGTTCACATGAAGCTATAGGTCAGGGGTTTTCATCTTTGAACAGGCCAAGATCTACTTTTTCCGGCCCAAAGTGCCTGAGGGCTACTACAGCTAAAACCTCACAAATTTTATCCGTTCCAAGCACATGCTCATAAGTTAAAACTTTTGTAAGTAGAGCAGCAGTTTCCCATAGGAATGCATTGAAAACCAATTAATCTGTGCTGGAGGGAACAGATTTCAATGCGCCATGGCCCTTGAACTGCCCCGCTCGGCTGAGACAGTGGGCTGGCAGACCCAGAGCTTTGCTGGGTCAGTGGTGGTCATTTGGATGGAGGAAGGAGGGGTAGAGAACTTATCCCCTCACTTTTTTATTGGTGGCCGGCGGGCTACTTTTGAACCCTTCACGGGCTACCAGTAGCCCGCGGTCTACCTGTTGGGCAGGCCTGCTATAGGTGAAGGTTACATGACAATGACAGCATTCCCCCAACAAAATGGACCTCAGAGTAATCATTGCAGTCTTGCACTTATTCATCAAGGATAAAAACTTTTGAAACCAGTGGGAGTTACTGTTGAGTAGATAATTGTGGGATGGTGCTGCAAACCAGCAAGACTAGTCAACACTGAACACTGTTATGAGCTGAAACACTGGAGTTAATGTTATGGGCAAGTGAAATAACCATATTTTTGAAATTATAAATGCTGGAAAATAATGAACAGGGCATCTGGTTGTGGAACCAGAGGTTGGAACTTCAGCCCCCCACTGTGCATTCCAGCAGAGCCATCCTATATGGTTGTGGGCAAACTGTACAGTCCCAGAAGTGCCCCCAGAAGAAATGGTAAACTACCTCTGAGTGGAAAACCCTGCAAAGGGTCACCATAAATCAGAGTTGATTTGATGGTGATGATGGAATACTAAAAAAGGGTAGGTTTACAAAATCCTACTTAAGTATGAAATACATAATTAAATATTTTATGTTTATTATATTATAATATTATATGCACATGTTTCTAAAATCCATCACAGGTTACAAACCATGATGAAGATGTATAATCTCCAGGTTTAAAACCGAGGTACTTCAAGGGCCAGATGCAGGGGAGTGGTATCAGGAGACAGATATCTAGTCTCGTGCACTCACAGACGCATCTGGTGGGGCCACTGTGAGATACAGGAAGTTGGACTAGATGGGCCTTTGGCCTGATCCAGCATGGCTCTTATGTTCTATATGTTCCACTGATTCAATGGGACTACTCTAGTTGTGACTTATGAATTTCAGCCAATAACATAAAACTGTTCTATATGACGTGGTGGCTAGAGCATCGGACTAGGACTCTGTATTCAAATGTGCCCTTGGCAATGGAAATACTCTGGAGGGTGGTAAAATCATTCCTTAAATATCCCTCATATCTCAAACATATCACCTGCCTTATCATAAGTTAGACAGCATCTAGCACACATATTCTATGATGGACCACAGCCATTCTCTAAAGATTCAAAGAAATAACATAAATTATGTGTGTACAGTAGACAGGATGGATAAAAATCAATGATTTCTTTTTTAAATAAAAAAATTCAAATTTTTAAAATTCAGATGCTTTTTGAGGAAAAATCTCCCTAAAGATCGTGTTCTAGTTAAGATACATTATAGTCCAAAGGTTATTCATCATGAAATTAGTTTTTAATTATTTAGCATAAGACTGTATTAGTCCATTCACAATGCCATGCTCTCCCAGAGGTTTCTGATTATTTGGGGTGTTTTTTCTATCTAGAAGACATTATTAAAGATGCTTGGTTTTGCTATTTTCAAAACTCTGCATTTGGGTCTGCAATGATAAGATGCCTCCTTCATAGCAAAAAATGTTATAAAATACAGTGGAACCCCAACATATGAGATTAATCTGTTCCGAGCGAACACTCGTAAGTCTGTTAACTCATAAGTCAGGGAGCTGTTTCCGATAGGAATGCATTGAAAATCAATTAGTCCATTCTGAGCAAATGGATTTCAATGCATTCCTATGGGAAACAACTGTTAAAATGGGCACTGTTTAAAATGTCTTTCAGGCACAGAGGCAAGTGTTGGTCTCCATGGATAAAAGTCATTTTAAACATAGTGTCCCACTTATCCAGACCCCCTTATGTCACGGGGGGGGGGGAGAGTGGGCATTTTTTAAAATGACTTTGAGCCACCAACCCAAGCAATTGGGTTGGTGGCTCAAATACATTTTAAATGACCCACCACTTCTCCCTCCCCCAACACACCATCATTAGTCAAGCAAACCCTATCTTGCTTGTAAGGCAGCATGGGGGGGGGCAATGAAGTGTGCTCGGAAGTCAGGATTCTCGGTTGAGAGGTGCGTCAGAAGTCGTGGTACCACTGTAAACATCAGAATAGAGGAAAATACCTTAATCCCATTGTTCCTCTGCAAATCTATGTATACAGAATCAAACCCCTTACCTTGTAAGTGCTACATTTCAAGAAGTTCAATGAATAGAAGGTTGTTTGGGGTAGAATAGGTCTGCACAAGGAGTAAATTTTGAGGAGGGCGGGGGAAGCAGTAAAACGAAAGTGAAACTTTGAGCACAGTACTCTACATCTTGAAATCTTTATGTGTATAGCAGCCTGAGGGTTATCATTCTCACTCTCTTCCTTGAGGAGAAAAACCTGTAAAGGCAGCAGCCCATAAAAGAGACCCAGTTTAGGAATATAGACAGTCAGTCTAAGTTTTTTAAAAGATATTTTAACCTAATCAATTAACAAACATGGATGTTTAAGCAAATACAAGTATGTGCTTGCTTATGCTGTTTGCTGAGCTCCGAGTACTTCATGCCAAGGGTGCTAAAGCTGTTTTAACTTTGCTGTTTGTTGTTGTTTGTTTTACATTGTTGACTGCTGATTTCTCAGCTTTGTGTAAGCCGCCCAGAGTCATTTTTCTCCTTTTTCTCCTTTTTCTCCTTTCAATAAAATACAACAGAACAGTTGTCCAAATATGAATGATTAACGTACAGTAGTCTCCTGCCCTTTTGCGGCTTATATACTGCAGTCCTGCTATATCACGGGACTGCAGTACCCTGAAAGGGCTTGAGGGGGGGAAGGTTTTAAAAGCCGGGGCTTTTTAAACCTTCCCCCCTTCCCCAATCCCAGGCTCCAGCTGATTGGCGTAGGGGTGGGGAAACAAAAGGTTTTTCTCCCCCACGCCAGTGCCAATCAGCTGGAGCCCGAGGCTTGCCTCCATGGAGGCATTGCACGCCGCTCCCCCACACCCAGGGGTAGTCAGGAGAAGCGGTATGCGATGTTTAAAATGACATTAAGCAGCAGAGCCAAGCACTTGGCTCCATTGCTTAAAGTCATTTTAAATATCGCTCACGGCTCCCCCACACCCCAGTGTCCGGGGAAGCTGCGCACAATGTTTAAAATGACTTTAAGCAATGGAGTAAAGTGCTTGAAAAACATGCATACAACATGTTTATAGCACTTTTGGTCCATTATAGTTTTTCTTCTTCAGGTTGCCTAACTCCCCAAAATTGGAAGACAGCTTTCTAGTTTGTATTCTGTGGCATGGCAGCATTAGATTACCTGAGAGGTTGTGTGTGTTGTGTCATTACAGTCGTGACCGACTCTTTGTGACCCCATGTCCATGGAGTTTTCTTGGCAGGAATACTGGAGTGGTTTGCCAGTTCCTACTCCAGGTGCCTACAGCACCTGGTATTCCCTGGTGGTCTCCCATCCAAGTACTAACCAGGGCCAACCCTGCTTAGCTTCCGAAATCAGGCGAGATCGGATGTGCTTAGGGCATCTAGGCAGCTCACCTGAGAGGTTACAGAGTGTTTATGTTTCTCCATTGTATATGTTCCACTTACTCCCATCTTTGCTTCACCATTTCATTAAGTCCAGAACAGCCCTTCAAAATTTGGGGCACAGAAATCAAATATTTTAGTTTTCTTTAAGAATAATTGATTACAATAACCTCCTGGCTATTAGCTGATAGGGAGCTAGAATTGGTAAAGTACTTTCCCTACCTAAGAGTGATATTTTCTTCACATTTATCCTGGTGACATCAACAAAATAGTATTTATGCAAATCAAGATACTGCAGTTAAATTCTATAATACAAAAGGAGCTGGTTCCATTCCCAAAGCTTTATTAGCATTTGACATAAAACTAATTCCAGTGCTTTAGTAACTGGGGTACCAGAGAAACCCCTCTTTAAAGTATGGGAATGAATATTTCATGATATGTGGTGGATGTTTACAGGTAAAGTTTGTCCAGCTTTCTATTGAAGCAAGAAACAGGCATTTGATTTGAGGCTGAAGGTCATCTTTCCTGAGGGATCTTTTCTTGTCTTACTATGGGAAGATCTTTTTAGATCCACTTGGCTGAAATTCATCCACAGCAAGTCTTGAGTTTCTTACAATAATTAGTTAGGAATATGGCAAAAAGAATCAAGTTTAAATAAAGAATCAAGTTTAAATATACAGTGGTACCCCAGCTTAAGAGCAGCTGGACTCAAGAGCAATTCGACTTAAAAGTGGAAAACTGTTGGCATTTCAACTGCTGCCTTACAAATTTTAGATATGGTCTGCTCGATTTACATTTTTTTTTCATTTTTTAGATTTTTTTAACTTATTTTTTTCAATTTTTAGATAGGTTTCCCGACTTAAGAGTAGTTCGACTTAAGATCATGCATTCAGAATGGATTTAATTTGTAAGTTGAGGTACCACTGTACTGCATAAGGAAGCAGATTCATCAGATAGATCAGTCTAGTACTCAACTCAGAGAGGGGCAAGCATGTTCTCCCTCTTTGGTCTATGTTTCCTAAAACAGCTTGTTCTATCTAACTATTCCACGTTACTGCTGGGTCTTTTTATATGCAAGACTGAGCATTGTCACTTTGAAGAAGATGCAAGGAGGCTTGTCAGGGCAATATTACTCTAAGAGTTTCTACATGTGACAGCACTAGCTTGAATACTGCTTCACATATCCTATGTTCTTTTTATGCAACTGTGAGACACTGTTTTATTATATTTATTGGAAATATAATTCTCTTCAGAGCTTCTCCCTACACAACCAGAAGATTAAAATCCTCATTTCTCTGCGGCAGCTGCTAAATTTCTTGCTGCTATTCAGTCCTCCAAGATAATTAAACCTCATGTTATTTAATATTTTGTATTTTGCTGCTCAAGAGTTTTTCATGAGTTTCTAAGGGAGAAAAGGATTGCAGACATTTAATAGTACAAATCTTTTGAGATGTGAGCTCTTACTTCATTGGAGTTCAGATTCAATGTAATACTGTAGTGATAGCTGGTACTGTTCCTTATTATTCCCACTAATTATAATTTAAATCCACAGAGCTTCTTAAATGATGCTTGCAGCTTACAAAAGACAATAAAGGCACTGTCATCATTATCACAACATTTTTAATTTACTCCCTTCCACCATCTCATCAAATTGCCCTTTATTTTCATACAGACCTGATTTGTATTTCTATAACACACATAGATGCTTCATTCCTATTTCATTTACTGGCAGAATTATGGTGGTTCT
>JAHTLZ010003526.1:64073457-64087752 GCA_023846285.1 Phrynocephalus versicolor
ATAGATAGATAGATAGATAGATAGATAGATAGATAGATAGATAGATAGATAGATAGATAGATAGATAGATAGATGTGCTTATGACAGTCTGTTTATTCCAACCGCACAGATCTTTTCTCTCAGACAAGAGGAGAAATCTGGTAATGCCAGTAGAGCCTTGTTTGTATAAACATGTTTTCTTATCTGAAAACTTGCCATAAGAAGTGTATCTTCTTGAGAGTAGTGTGTAGTATATAACATGTATACGGCTACACAAGATGAATAATTTGAGCATGAGAGGCTGTTGCATTATGTGATATGGGACTGCATCATGCTGTGAGTGGCGTTTGACAGAAAAGTGGCTGTATAGAGCTACTATTGGATGTCTCCCAATTCAAACAAATTTCAGATTTTTATTGAATTTTTATTGGAAGTAGGATTTACAAAGTAGAGAAAAAAGTGTTCTGCTTATATACCGCCCCATACCACCTCAAGTAGTTTACTTACACTTTAATTACAGTATGCAGGCTACACATTGCCCCCACCCCAGCAAGCTGGGTACTCATTTTACCAACCTTGGAAGGATAGAAGGCTGAGTCAACCATGAGCCTGCTACCAGGGATTGAACCCCAGGTCGTGAGCACAGTTTTACCTGCAGTAAAGGCATTTAACCACTGTGCCATGAGGCTATGGACATCTCTGTCCATATTTTATTTGATTCATTATTCATCAGAAGAAATGGGAGCAGTATTCTAAGATATGAGCCTGAGTCCATCCCTGTGAAAAAGACAGGATTACTTAATTTTTGCTATTTTACCATTTGTGTACGTTTAAAAATCCCTCAACTACTGCTGACAAAGGATATTCTTGCAAATTAGGAGTGTTATACTCTAGATGACCTAGTTTTAGTGAACAACAATAAACAATGAAAATATATGCATTCATTTAAGAAAACATTTCTCTGACCAAGAAAGAATAAAAATTTGTTTATTGAAGTTCACAAGGTGGCACTATTGAGTCATAATTTCTGTATACAGTATCTAGTAGGGTTTCTAAAACATGTCATTTTAGAGTTGATGTCAGGCACGTTACGTATTCTTTCAGTTGTTTGTTTTTATCATAGTTTTAGACTTCTATTAACCTTTCTTTAAAATGCATTTTCAGTAGTTTTATAATCCTATTTGTCGGCATATTTAAAGCAGTATTTTAGTAGAATTCTGGAAAATTCCAGTATTGTTTATTTAGACTAGTCAATATGTTGCAGTGACAGAAAACAGGTAATTCTGTTCAGAAAGGGACAGTGCTGCCAGTGTTGCAGGCCGCTCCTTGAAATATTAATTGTTCCTTAAAGCTGGAGTAGGGTGAATTTTTAACATCTATTCTCAAAGGGCTTTGAGCCATCTGCTAGTTTGACTTTGTATGTTAAATGTCACCTACATTATAGCATGTCGCAGATCCAAGAAATCCTTGTCCCCATAATAGATAGGTTTCTGTCATATCTCTTTAGTCTTTATGACTAAACAAGCACTGCAACCTCTCCCCCTGTCATTTTAAATAGTTTTGCATTGCCAACATATTATACCATGTAGGTGCCCATTATGGTAAAATGCAGATGTTGTCTTGGCTGTGTTGTTTGGAAGACAGCTCAAAGATGGGAAGTCTGGCTTGAGGCCAGGTCAGTTATAGATTCTTCAGAAAACGGAAAAATAAAGTACACTATAAATTAATTTACCTAGTTCCATTATACTGGCATTTAGGTTTGGCTAAAAGTTGAGAATCAGTGTGGTATAATGCAAAGAGTGACAGCAACCTGGTTTCGAATCCCTGCTCAGCCATAGAAATGTACTAGGGGATGGCAATGTTAAAACTACTCCTTAAATATTTAACATACCGAGAATACCTCATTGGAGTTGTTATTCCTCAGATGTGACTTGGCAGCACACAGTAACAAAAAGTCTCTCTCTCTCTCTCTCTCTCTCTCTCTCTCTCTCTCTCTCTCTCTCTCCTTTTTTTTGGGGGGGTGAATTCCCCTTTCAGTCTGGGAGTCCTGAAAGTGTCCCATACGTTCACATGCTTCTTCAGGTCAAAAATTTACTGAAATAGTATGCTGGTTCATATACAGTAGTTACCTACCTGTCTATGGTCTCATTGTGGGGCACCTAAGGAACCTGTGGATTTTATATATCAGTGCTAAGCCAAATGTATGCATTTCTTCCTTTCTTCTGGTAAAAAAGAATTGGGGGAAATTATACGATGGTGTGCCCATGGGTTAGGTATCTGACTGTGGAACAAAAAGTTGGAGGTTCAGTTTCCCACTGTGCTTCCTGGGAGAAGTGCCAGCCTATGTGGCCTTGGGCAAACTGAACCTTTCTGTGGGAAAGGTTTACCATTCCCACAGAAGAAAGGAAAGGTAAACCACTTCTGAGTGATTTTTATCTTGAAAACCTTGAATAGGCTCACCATAAGTTAGAATTGACTTGACAGCAAATGATGGTGATGATTTATATCTCGAGGCTGTGAAGACCCTTGCAGGGAGTAATGTATTCCTGTATAGGCAATGTTGTTAATTATGTCTCTGCTTTACCATTCAAAGAGGATTCATGGCCAGGTAAATAATAATGAACTAGCTCATATAGTTCTGTTCTGTGGCATGGTTGGAATATTGGGGAGTGATAATATTCTATAGAGTTAACATACTTTGGATATGTTGGGGTATTGTTACAAAATAAGGAGATTTTACCAATCTTGAATATTGTGTGGAAAGAAAGTTGTTTAATTCACAACAATTTGGCTTATTGGCCAGAATCCTGTTGGTTACATACAAATACAGTGGAACCTTGTATAACAAACAGTTTGTATAACATAAAATCTGTACAACATAAACAATTCCGGAGATAGGGGAAATTTGCTTAACATAATTGCCTATGGGAAGAATCCGTACAACATAAAAATGGGATTACTCCATTTTCAATGCATTCCTATGGGAATCTGTATAAAGGAAAATTTGCTTAACATAATTTCATTTGGAACGAATTAATTCCTTTATACAAGGTACCACTGTACAATGCTGTAAGGCAAATGATACAGACCTCAGTGTCAAATTCCTGCTAGTTATGGAAATGACTGTTGGATTTTCTTTTGTCTGCCAGTCACTTGGTAATGAATACAAGTGTAGAATCCTTAACTAGTATCAATTTTCTGCTGAGATTTAAGCTGCCTGACTTATGCACGATTATGTAAGGACCGTAATAGGATTTTGCCCAGTGAATTTAGCCATTTACCCACTATATTTGATACAGAGATCTTATGTCTTCATATGAATAGAGAAGGCAGCTTTGTTTATGCAACAAGGTGCAAAAGTGAAGCTGATATTTTTAATGGAGCTATTCAGACCTTGTCTGGTAGACTAAGAACTACAAGCTGTTAGATAAGACCATTGGAAAAGGAATTGATTGGTTCCAAGACTAGACACTTTGCTTAATTGTGAAAGCTGTTTAAATGTATATAAGGCATGAAAGAATCATTTTCATGTTAACCTGCCAAATCATTCCTGTTGTTATTTACAAGTGTGTAAACTGAATCATCTCTTTCTGTTTTTTTAAATATGTTTTTATTTTTATGCTGAGTTTTTATAATGCATTTGCAATATTATATGTGTCTTTTCCCTTAAAATATTAGAGAACAACTGTGTGTGGTTTTGATAAATAAAGAATTTATCTTAAATAAAGAGATATAAGTGTCTTTCATTTGTATGTCTAATTTTTGAATTAGTGGTATTCTTTGGCATTATATGCACCATATGCATGAATGGAATGAATTTCATTAGAGCATATTTTCACAGAATTACAGTTCTTATTGCTACAGCTTGCCACCAGAAGTGTTCACCCTGATTAAGTGCCTTAATATCTATCTCTCTATGTAAATATGCATTTCCTCTCATTTTATGTGTAATTAGCTGATGCATTTAATATGTGGCCAGCCAGATTAGTTAGTAGACTCTAGGAAACACACAGCATTGTATCCACACCCAGGTATAGTTTTAGCCACCTGTCATTCTGTATATGTTTTGACTTCATTGTTATTTTGAACGCTTGTGGCCTATGACTAAATGCAGTCTTGAAAGCTGGGGAGAACAAATTGTTTTGATGGGAATATAATCGGTCTGGTCCTATTCAGTTCTTCTTATTCATCATATTAAGCCATTCAGCACCATCCTTTGGCACATAACTAGAGCTTTATATGGGGCAACTTTACATCTGAACCCTTCATTTGTCAGTCACGGTTTCCCTTCCTATTGTCACCCAGTACTGTATCCTGTTGCAGTTTCTTCCAAGTTGACAAGTCAATTTTCAGTGGAAAAAACACACTTAAATCACATTTAACCTGTATTGAAATTTTGTTACAAAAAACTGTCCGGAGATTTTCAGTAAGTTTGAGAGTCAGAGTTGATTTCACACTGTATGCATGGAAAATACAGGAGAAGGCTATCCGAACTGCATGCAAATCATGGGACAAAAGCATCAGGCACCAGGGATTGCAAAGATTAGTACAGTACTTGGGACATATTTTTTATAGGAAACAATTATCCTCACTGAAAATTTCACACTGGGCTGCATTTTATACCACTTTGAAAGCAGCATTGTCATTTTCAAGTTGCTGATGCTTCCGGTGTACCTATGAATTAATAAGGAGCCTTCTCAGAGTATAGGAAAGCATAGTGGATATACATTCAGGTGTCTGAATTGTGCAGTTGGCCAATCCTTCACCTCCAGAAGCATTGCACTGTACACTTGCTGATTTGTGCAACATTGATACATATAAACAAGAAGAACCTCTGAAAACTTGTATCAGCAGTTAACAAGCCCTGGTTTCCTTGACTGAGTTAACCCATCTTTTGTCAGGTCTTCCTTTTGCCCCCTACCTTCCATTTTTCCTAGCCTTATTGTCTCTTCCGGTGAGTCTGGGTCTTCTCACAATATGCCCAAAGTACAATTACCAGCTGTGTTCCGCCAGCATAAATGCCATACATATTTTATGACTAAGATATTGATGGCAGCCGCTTGAATTCTTACACAAACAGACTTAAGGAAGGAAAGGGTCAATCTCCTCCTTGAATTCCATACTGTTGGCGAGGACGTTGCCCTTGGCCCCCCAATCCTCCAGAGAGATTTGGGGCGATTGCAGGTAGATGTCCTCCAAAGGAGGAAAGAGAAAACTACACTTCTCTAAAACTTCCCAAAGTGAACTCATTTTAGGATCCAAGACATCATTGACATTATTAAAATAGCTACCGGATGTATAGCAGTTTAAAGCATTTGCTTCTCCTTGCAGACATGTAGAGATGGGCACGACTCAAAAAAATGGTGTTTCGTTTGTCGTTTGGTCGTTTAGGGGTCCGTTTCGGTTCGTTTTTGTTTTTTGGTGGTTTTTTGCAAATTTTTCATTTTCGTTTTCGTTACGTAACGAAACGAAAAAACAAAAACGAAAACAAAAAATTGCTGTTTCATTAGCATTCTTTTCAGTTCAATGCATTTGCTGCAACGAAAACAAAAAACACGGCAAAATGGTTGTTTTCGTTTTCGTTTTGCTTTGAAAAAAAATTTGTTTCGTTTTCGTTGCGTAACGAAATGAAAAAATGAAAATGAAAATGAAAAATTGCTCGTTTCGTGCCCATCTCTACAGACATGTATTCAAATCTTAAAGAAAAATAAGCATCCAGAAGGAAAAGAATGTGATGGGAGGTAATAGAGAATGATGGCAAGCAGTGGGGCCGGGAACAAGCAAAAGAGCTGTATTTCACCTAATTCATTTTTTGAGAAAATGGCTAAAACCTACTGGAAGTTGACTAGCACCTTTTTAATGAGTGGCTGTTTCCTGCCAAGACATGGATGATTTCCTTTATGCAGGCATATACAGTGGTACCTTGTATAAAGGAATTAATTCGTTCCAAATGAAATTATGTTAAGCAAATTTTCCTTTATACAAATTCCCATAGGAATGCATTGAAAGCAGAGTGATCCCATTTTTATGTTGTACGGATTTTCCCCATAGGCAATTATGTTAAGCAAATTTCCCCTATCTCCGGAATTTTTTATGTTGTACAAATTTTCTGTTATACAAGCTGTCTGTTATACAAGGTACCACTGTATTGACAATAGGATTCTGGCCAATATTAACACTACCTTCATATCTGAAGCACAGCTTTTAGTGTATTTTTATTTTTTATTTTGCAATGCTAGTCCAGGAACAATGTTAGATTATGTTCTGCTAAATATCTGATTATGAAATATCCAAGGAGGAACATTGTTGTGAAGCAGCATTGCAGTGATAAGCAGGCAAAAGAAACAAGGCTTTGCCTGCTCAAAAAGTGCACTAATGCCCAAAATTACAGGGCATCACCTTAATAAAAAAAAAAAGCCTAGGGAGCACATTTAAGTAATACAAGGCCACCAAAAAAGAGATGAGGTTTTGGAACTAGGGTTACCCCAGCTGACCTGAATTTTAAAAATGGCTAGAAACTGTGAAGTCATCACAATAGGTGGTGATGATTTGTCTTCTGGAGCTACAGATAAGCCTTTGACAAAAGAGAGTGAGAATGAAAAATAGCTGAAATACTTAGGTGACGAGACCCTATTCTTACCCCTTTACTTCCAGTGGTATTCCGCAGTGGAAACTGCTACAACATATAGGGGATGAAATAATTAAGGACTGAGAGGGGGTTGGTTGGGGAAGCTTCCGTTCCCTCTGCAAAAAATGAAAATGTATTTTATTTCCTCCCTCACCTCCAGGTTTACAGGTAAAGATTAAAAAGATGGTCATGTATTATTTGATCTGACTATTTTTGCATGCTGTCTTGGTTACTAGTAAGAGGTGGACGGTATTTGATCAACAGTGAAAAAAAATGCTTGTCTTCTACAAAAGCGTTCTCTGATCACCAGCTGGTATGGATGTAGGGCTTGATATGAGGGAACTTGGCTGTATTGCCTGGTGGTTTAGGTATCTGGCTGCGGAGCCAGAGGTTGGGATTTAAATTCCCCACAGTGCCTCCCCCCTTGAGTACAGCCAACCTGTGTAGCCTTGGGTAAGCTGCAGTCACTGGGCAAACCCAGGATAATAATAAAAAAACACGATAAACCACTTCTGAGTAGTCTCTACCTAAAACTCCTGAATTGACTTGACACAAAATGACTACTATTATGAGCGCAGTGGTAAAGCTACTTTGCGGAAGTCAAGAACATCTAGTCAGTGACTGGATGGGATCTCATGCATAGGAAATCCTGTGCATGGTGCATTGAATTCCATGGTTTTAAAAAATAGTTTGGAACTAATTTTTATGTTCTATTGTAAACATGACAGAATATGAATCTCATTCATATTTGCAATTGGATGCCTACAAGCAGAGCTAGTTGGGGCTTAGGTTTTCAATCTGCATAAAGGAAGTACAGTAGGACCCCAGTACCCACTGGAGATCAGTTCCAGGCCTTCCAGTGGATAACAAAAACCATGGATAAGAGAGAATGTCAAACCCCTCCCCCAAAAAACATGCTGTTTTTGTGACAGTAGCTTGCTTCACAGCTACCGTTTTGCAACAAGCTTGCTTTATGGCTGCTGTTTGTGAGATTAGCTTGCTTCACAGCTGCTCTTTAATGGCAGTAGCTTGCTTTACAGCTGCTATTTGTGACAGCAGCTTGCTTTGCAGCTGCTGAATTTTTTTTCCTCTGCCAACCGCGAATAACTGAATCAGTGGTTAATGAATCAGTGGGATACTATAGTGTTACCTTTTTTTCTCACAGATATTCATGAAGCTGTATGGATTAACAAGGTAGAGGTTGGTCTTCAGAGAGAGAAAAATATAAATAATATTTTTTTAAAAAAGAACTGTGTATTGTACCCTTAATAGAAAACAAAAAGGGCTAGGGGAGGTCTGGCATAGTAATTCTGGTGAGTGCCTCTTGTGTTGTTGAAGTTGTGTTGTTATTAGCAGATATCCCATTCTAAACAACCAAGAGTTCTGGTTCACCTTTAAGAAGAAAGGAATTTTAGTCTCTCTCCTATTTTCTGAAGCAGGACAATAGGTTTCTTTTGTTTGAAAGCCCTGAAGAAAGAATTTTGTCTTCCAGTGGTTTATTGAAACATGGGAGCAATTAGAGTCCATGCTTAACCTCAAGCACAGGGCATTTTGGATTGCTGGGTCCTTTTATTTTCAGAATTTATAAATTGCCTTCCCCCATTTATCCCAGTGCCTGGAACTATGTGGGAAAATAATCTGAGCGTATGCCCTGGAACAAGCAAAATTGCCTTACTAATTGAGTGCACTGGCCCCAGTGCAGTAATATATGCTCCAACGTACTTCTCCTGTTATAGAATCGTAGAATCATGATGTTGGAAGGGGGCTACAAGGCCATTGAGTCCAATCTTCTGCTCAAGGCAGGAATACGAAGTGACATATTGCTGACAGATGGTTTTCTAATGTTCTCTTGAATGCCTTCAGTGTTGCCACACTCACCATTGTCATGCAGCCCTGGCAGGCACATTTCCCCGATATTCAACCAAATTCTGGCCTCATGTACCTTGAGCCAATTGTTGTCTGCACTCTGGATTGATCGAGAACAGATCTTGCACCTCCTCTGTATGACATGACAGTTTTCCCTCTGACAATCTCTCTCTATTCAGCTTTGTAGTAGCCTTATTTTTCTCCTTCTCTTCTCTCTTGTTGTGGGTTTAGCCAATTTAAACCCATTTCCACCTCCAGAATGGATTAATTAGTTTCCCATTCTTTTCAATGGGAAACTGCGTTTTGGATAACGAATGTTTCAAATAATGAATTGCCTTGCAGAACGAATTAAATTCATTATCAGAGGTACCATTGTACTTCCAACTTGGGGTATTGTGATCCTTGACTTGTGGGAAAGATAACATTGTTTTGTAAATAGAGAGCTAAGTATATCAGGCCCGTCCTAAGGAGGTGCCCTTCCTTAAGGAATATTTTGCCCATCATGAAGGCCATTCTGATTGTTGGGTGAGAGACTTGTATGTCTCTACTCACCACTTGTTTCAAACACACAAAGTTCAAGATCCTGATATTTAAACCACTCTTCCTGATCAGCCTGGAGGCTTAATACTGCCAAACCCATCACAGGAGTCAGTATTGCATCCCAGTGTCTTCTGTGCCTAAACAAAGTTCTGAGGCCTTGACAGACGAACAATCTGAGAAGCACTTAGTTTAGATTTCAGCCTCAGGTCAACATGTTGGTAGTACAAGCCCAGAATCCTAACAGAGCAGTAGGCAGGCAGCTGTGAGAAGATAGGAGACCACTGCACAGAGCTGTGCCATTCTTCCTTTTAGCTAAGTTTAGTTCTTACAAGCATAGGAATGTGACTTTTTAAAATTGAGTCAATTGATTTCATGTTTGGATATCCTCTCTTCCAGTTGTCTTTAATTTTTTTAGCATTACCATCTATTCTAGAGAGTCTTGTTTCCTCACAATAAGTCTAGATCAGTGATGGGGAACTTTTTAGAGACCGAGTGCCCAAACTGCGATTCAAAATCCAATCCATTATATGCGAGGTCCAAAATTACAGATCTACAGTAGTATACTACTGTCCTAACCGGTGTTGGCAGCTCTCAGACCACTGGCCAAAGTTGCATGGAACTGCTGTTTCCTTATGTCTCCCTGTGTATCCATCCATAGGTCTCCATGTGAGGAGACAAATCTCAGGACTGTGTTACTAGAGGATAAGAAATCTTTATTTTTCTGTGAGAGATACAGTCAGCGTCTCCACCCCCTCATCTTGGCTCCAGAGCTCTTTGTGATACTGTAGTAGTGTCTTTGTATGTGCGGCGCTTACTTTCTGCCTAATCTTTGCCTTCCTTGCCTCTGTGACATCATGGACCTCCTCCTCAAGCTTCACTCCTGAAATCTGCTCCCTAATATTTAATGGGCCCTCCTCCCTAGTAAGTGTGGATTTCAAGTCTACATACCTTATCCGAATGTATAGACATACTGTATTCTTTTCATGCTCTTTCACCTCCCTTCTGTTTTTTTATTCTGCTCCCTTACTTATTTTAGAATCAATCTAGTACAGTAAATTCCCTGGCCTATTGCATTTTTTAGTTTTAGTTTTGTTTTGCGTCACCGCATTTGAGTGCAGTGGCATTTCAGAAATATTTTGACTTTTAGATCAAATAAGAGCACAAGTAAAAGAATGGCAAGCATCAGTGAAATCCCCAACTACTGTATGCCTATGGCTGCTGGTGGCCGTGTGATTGTTCTTCAGTACTCCTTCAGATTTCTCCTATTTCATCCAAGGCCAACTGGAGAAAAAACACGCATTTAAAAACAATTGCAGAGCAGTTCTCCCTATACACCTGGTTCCCTGTTGTGCAATGATCTTGTGATTGGCCAGACACTGCAACATCGGGCATTTGAAAGTGAGCCTGTGAAAATGCTTACATAAGCAAGCTCGCACTACTACATAAGTAGATAGAATTCTGGGCCCTCTCCAGATACTTTCAAGATTAGCTTTTTAGACTTAAACGTCAGTATTTCATTGGGCCTCTGGTGACTGGAAAGTCCAACCAGCATAGAAATGCAGGATTATACACTCTCTGGCTGAGACTGAAGGTCTGTGATGCCCAACCTCTTGTTTCCCGCAAGAGCCAACCAGATGCTGTTCTGTTGCACAACTTCAGTATTTAGTGAGCTGCTCCTGTAAGCGGAATCTCCATTCATAATGATCAGTGTTTCAAGTTGTTAACTGGCCAGCCTATCTAGAATGTATTTTAGCCATTATAAGGGACCTTTGGATTAGACCAAATGAGCCAACCAGAAGCTTCTAGAAACCTTGAATGCTATTTCAGGGATGTTACATTTTGGGGGCCAGCAGGGCCACAAAACATGGTAGCTGTGGTGGTGGTGGTGGTTCTTGGAGCTGTAGCCTACAAAACCAACATTTTCCAAGCTTTGTCCCTGACATAGAAAAGTACAGGGTCCCTGAATTCAGTGAATGGGACATGTGGTCCTCCAGACAAAAATCCCAGCAATCCCATGGGTAAAAAATGATGGGAACTGCAGTCCAACATTTGAGGGCCACACGTTGCCCATTTCTGAGCTTATTTTTCTTCAGATGTGCTGTTCTTAAGTGCAGTCAAAGCTGCCTCCGTCTTATGGTGACCCTTAGCTCTTGCAAACTCAGCCCTGAGTCTTCCCGAGTCAGTTCGTCTCAACTTTGCTGGAGCGGTTCAAAGTGACTTGTTTGAAATGGTATGAAGACTTGTTTCAGGCAAAGATAATTTAACCACAGTTGGTTCACTTTGGGCAGCGTGACAGCCAGAAGTTTTAGTGAAAAATGGAAAGCCAAGCTTCTCCATTCATTCTCATTGCCACAGTATAGGAAGAGAGGGGAGGGGGAAAATGCCAGACCTTTTCTAATCACAACAAAGGGTGCATGACTACTAGCAAACCCATGTCATAAAGCCACAGCTGTGTGTATTTCATTGTCCCCCAGAATGCCTCATTGCCTCCTATTAGAGAGATGGGAAAACGCCCAGCAATATGTTAGGATGCAGAGAGAATGATGCTCCAGTGATGAACTCAATGGAGCTGAGAGTCAGTTTTCAGACTTGCCTGCAGCCTGAGAGCCACACTGCAATGACGGGCAAAAAGGAGGTGGGTATGGAATGGCCAAAGGGCTGACTTTGCATTGATGGTGATGATTAACTTTTAATATAAAAATTGCTACCATGGCCAACAAATTAAAAAAAGGCCCTCCAGATGTTTTGGACCACAACTTCTACAGTCCTTTGTCACTGGCAGTATAGTCATCAGAATTCTGGGAGTTGCAGTCCAAAACATCTGGAGGATCAAAGGTTCCCCTCCCCTGCTCTATTGGCTACAATATATATATATATATTTATATATAAACATTTGGAAAATCCAAGAGTTTCTGGAGTGCAGGGGTACTCTCAAAACATCAGGTGTTCCCCCCTGTACCTCCCAGAGGGCACAAGAGGACTTTTTGAGGGCTTTCCCCCCTCAATTGTTTTTTTTAATTGGGTGAGGGTACACATTGCCCCTAAGAGCCACATGTGGGCCCTGAACCCTATGTTGCCCATCTCTTCACTACAGCTTATGGGAAAGGGAAAGCAAAGAACTTCACCGAGATGCCATTTTGGCATATGTTTATCATGTACTCTAGTTCTGCCTAATCTTCCTCTTCAGCCTCCTACCACCACCACCACCCCAGGGGCAAAAGTAGAATCATGAACAACAGAACTGGAATTCCAATGAGTTCCTGATGTCCTTCTAAAAAGAGAGGAGCTCCTTTTAGCTCTCTCTTTCTGAGTAATAATGTGCCTCGGGTACTGTCTAGCAATAGCATCGATACTTCTAGAGCAGCTATGCCTTATTGCAGCATATGCCACATTCAGTGAGAGCACTGGCCTGCGATTTCTTTGCAGCGAGATGACAGCGAACGTCAGCTTGTTAAAGAAAATAACAAGCATGCCACCGTTTCAAGGAAAATGGGTCTAAGCGTGTTGGTGGAACTGGGATAAAAGAAAATACATATTTTTTTGCTGGGAAACATCACCCCTTATCCCACTCTTCCATTTCTGTTTTGGTGTGGGTCCTCCACCCCATCCCCACCCCCTGGAATAACCAAATCTTTTTTCTTCTGTCACAGGCTATGCCTCAAAGAGGGCTTTACACCAAAGGGGCATGTACCAGTGTGGCCAGTGGGTTGAACCGCTCTGCGGACAGCTTTCCTGGCAGAGGCCTCTATCGATCCCTTTTCATTACCGTCACCCTGGTAGGAGGCAAGAGGGGGCGGAGGGGTGAATGTAACCCAACCAGGGTGAAAACGTGGACTTTCAACACCTTTTTTTTTTTTGCTGCCAATAATTATTTCAAATTATACTGCAGTCATAGTGACTTGTCAGGCAGAGGTGCTGGGCTACTCTGCAGTTAACTGCCCCCCAGTTGCGTAGGTGATTGTTTCCTTGCCATGGTGTCACAGAAGCACAATGACAGACAAGAGCAAGAAGGTTGGCTTTTGCCCAGTCTCTGCAACATCGCGAGAGAGCATCCAAAGGTGCTGCCAGTAGATAGGGAAAATAATTATTCAGAAAAAGATGTCCTGAATTTGGATTGTTTGCCACCGTCTCTACTGGAAGCTCTTTTTAAAACCCTGCTTTATCCCACATCCCAGAAGAGCCACTTTAAAAAAAAAAAAAAGGCGCCTTTGCTCTTGCGGTGATCATATGATTGAAAGAGCGCTTCCATTTGCAGAAGCAGCAGCAAGGGAGAAGGAAAGTTTAAAACAGGAGGTGAGCTCAGAGAAAAACATCTCCCCCCCCCGTTTGCTTCCTTGAGTCTTCTCTCCCTCTCGCTCACTCGCTCACATGCTCCCCCCTCTCTCTGTCATATGCACATACACTCTCACTCTCTCTCACACACATCTCACTTCTCCCTCCCTCCCCCCTCTCTCGTTTGCTCTCACCCTTTCTCTCTCTGGGTCTCACCTTTTTTAAAAAAATAAATACATTGAACAAGGAGGATCCCTGTCCGTTTTTTTAAAGCAGGCTGACTCTGTTCATAGGAAATAAGTAGGTAAGAAGCGGGTTTCTGGGCCCCCACCTTCACTGATTTGTTTTAAAAGGTGCCTCCTAAGCAATGCAAAAAAGAGGGAAAAAACCCAGAGGTTGTTCCAGGAAAATGCGCTTTGGGGGCGTGGCCACAATCCCCCCCGCCCCCCGAAAAGCTGGCTGCTCATGAGGGCATGATTTTTAGAGGCGGCTTTTCAGGAACGAAGAAACTTATTTATTTTTTTATTTTTTGAGGCTGTGGGATAGCACTCACTCTTCCTTTTAACTGCTTTTAATTCATCCTCCTCGTCCCCAAGCAGGCTTCCAGCTTGACCATTGTAGGATGAAAGGTAACAGCCTGCTCTAGGTGGAGTTAAAGTTGGGCAAGTACAGGGAGAGCAGGGTAAATACAGGGCAATTTAAGTTGTGCCAAAGGTTAGGGTTTGGAGCAGCACCTCTATCTCTTTTTCCTGCAGGGAGAGTGTACATTGACCACCACCACCACCACAATCCACACATCCACGTACAAAATCTAGCTGTTCAGGGAAAAGGTTATGCTGGAACACGGCTTCCCAACATGTAGTTTCCTGTAGGGAGGGAGTATTTTTATAGCTGCTGCCATTTGTTGCGCAAGGCAGGGTGACAACGGGTGGTAGGCCAGGGGTCAGGCATATGTATATGTACACCCCTTTGTGCGCACATCCCTGTGCAGTGCACCAGAGAACTCAAGC
>JAHTLZ010003526.1:64087762-64097860 GCA_023846285.1 Phrynocephalus versicolor
GGACCCCTGTAGCGCTACTACTGAAGCTCATTCTCTCTCCCCTGCTAATGTTGTAGCCCGAACCTGTACCTTGTCCCTGCCACCAAGTTCATGGAGGATCAGCTGAGCAATGGATAAAAATGGGGAAAGTTCTCTTGAGGTTTTATCCTCAGCGGTGTGATCCAAGGGGCACTGGCTGATGTGACCTCTGTTCAGCTACCTCCTCCACCAGTGGCTCATTATTCAGCAGCAGATGACCAATTCTGAGACATGATCTCTTCAGACTTCAGTTCCCCGAAGGATCTTCCAGCCTGTATGGCCACTGGCCAAGCTGGCGGATTGGTGTGGGAGCTTTCTGGGAAAATTAGCCTTTAAAAGCAACTTCCCAGTTCTCTGTCAGCATTCAACTTGCCAGGTCAGCATCTTTGCATTTCCTGAGATTTCTGGCCTAAAGCCTGAGGCTAGGGCAGACCCTATATAACAGCTGGAAAAAAATATGTGTTCTGTACATTCATGCGTGCATTCTCCCCTAAACCAATATTTTCTGTGCAACATGCTTTGGGGCACCTTTGCACTGGGGCAATGAGCGATAAGCATCATTTGGGAATGCAGAGGAGATGAGTACCCAGATTTAAAAGCCATCAACGCAAGGAAACCAGATGCTCTCTGCTTCCAACTCTTTTTCTCCTGAGGTTTGTCTCCACACTTAGACCCATAGAAGTCTGGTGCTTTCCTGAGTCTTCAGCCGGTGCCTGGCAACCTTAATGCTCCAAGCGCTAGTGATGATCCAGCAACATGACCCTCCAAAGCAAGACTAGGTAAGGACCAAGGGGGGGGGGTGGAGTTATAGGGTTGGCAAGGTCCAGCCTACTGTAGCTGCTTCAACTGCTGGGCCAAAAAAAAAAGGAAATTAGGAAAACTCATGGTAGCCCCCCCCCCCCATCATGGTAGAGTAATTTTCAATACACACAGGTATTAAAAGCTGTGGTGAGTAGAAGAATCTGAAGAGGAGTAGTACAGTGGAACCTTGACTTACATGCTGCTTGACTTGCATCATATTTGACTTGCATCAAGAAGGGGCCTGTTTGACTTGAGTCGCAGGCTTTGACTTACATCTCGGAGCCCCGGCGCAAGGCACTGGAATCGGGCGGCGGCCACGACCCAGCATCGCGGCTGCTGTCTCCAAACTGTTCCTGCCTTCTTCCTTTCCTCCAGCAGCGGCAGCGGCGCCTTCGGTGAGGCCAGCTCCGAGCACCTGGAGCTGGTCCTCGTCCTCGCTGAAGCCGCCATTGCCACCAGAGGAGAAAAAGGGCCAGGAGCTCAGGGCTGGCCTCGCTGGTTAGACAGTTGGCTCAGTCTTGTAAAAAACCTGGCTGCAGAAGTCTGGTCCACAATGGAAGCATTTTAGTTGGGGTGCTGTACCATTGTGGGACTCTAATGGTAAGCATAGAGTTGTTCAGAACTTGGAACGTCAGGTTAAAAATCAGTAAAACTTAAATGTTAGACATTGTTGCTATGAACATTAAAAAGTGGAGGCGTATAACTTGTGGACTATAATTCCACTGCCTCCTCCTCTCTTTGAAGAGACATTTCATTTACATCCCCGGAAGGAATCTCCTATCCCAGTCAAATTTGTGTTAAATTGCTGTTTTCGGGGGTCTTTTTCATCATCTGGAATGGATTAATCCACTTTCCCATTACTTTCTATGGGAAAAGTTCATTTGACTTAAGTCATGTTTGACTTAAGTCTAGACCTCTGGAACGGATTAATGACGTAAGTCAAGGTTTCACTGTATAGATATGGAGGGGTTGAGCGGTATAGCTTAGTCACATGTGTACACACACACACACGTACACACTCACTCACTCTCTCTCTCTCTCTCTCTCTCTCTCTCTCTCTCTCTCTCACACACACACACACACACACACACATTCTCCCTAACGTTTTGCACTTAGGGAAGAACATGTCTGTACGGTCTTGAATGTATCTATTCTTTCTTTTGTTTACTGTTTTGTAGAGGGATATTCGTTCAATCCTTGTAAATATTTCTGTATATCGTTTTCAGGTTTAAATATTGTGGTTTAATTATGTAAGCCATTCGGGGTCTTTTTTAAGGCGAAAGGTGGGGGTAAAAACATTTTAAATAAGTAATAATACATTAAAAGGTTTCTACAACTTCTGCTCCTCTCCAAACAAACTTCAGAGTACCCATCTACTGTCCACTGTCAGTTGGGAACACTTAGGTGCCTTCTGCAAGCAGCCACAGTAGAGTATCTTCCTGTTATCCGAAAAGAGTGACCCAATGTATCCTGCCAGTGTATTCCACCATTCACGGGCGTCCTGCATCACACCACATAAAAGCTCTAGGAAGTGGCTGCAAATGCTGATAAATGTGATTTCATTCACATACTGAGAAATAAGATCTGTCATTTGTGTGTTGTGAAAAGACACAATTTTTGTGTAGGAGGTTGAAATTACACGAAGTAGCACATTAACTGCTTGTTCTATTCTTATCCTTTACAAAACGTAGGAGGATTGGAAATTGAAATCAGGAGTGAAGGAAGAGGAGTATTGTATTGCATTGTTGGGGTGCGGGGGATTGTATTTCAAAATAACTTTTTTAAAAAAAAAACAAATTAGAACTGTTATCAAGTAGGCTGCAGTCTTCCTTAAGGGGTTGGGGCAGGGAGCCAGAGTTTTGGGAAATGAACCCATAATGCAAAGGTGTAGGATGTAGGTCTTAGGAGTCATGGATTCCTTCCATGGATCACTCTCCGTTGATTAAAAGCCAAGGTGGGCTACCTCTGAGCGGCAGAAACACTGGAATCTTCTTTTTGCTCAGCCACATCATTGGTCCAGGGTTGTCTACATGGATTGGAAGTGGCTTTGGGAGTGTGCATTTGGAAACATTTGCAGGAAAATGACTTGAGCCATAGCTTTCAAATATCGCCTTTGTTGATCTACAGGCCCCAAGATCTCAGGATGTAATCCACTGTCGCACCTCGATCAGAGTTCTTCTTTGGCTCTCCTGAAAATGTTTAACTAGCTTTAGACAATGGTTTTTAGAGCTGTGTTTGTTTTTAACTTGTAAAATTACAACAGTGCCATGCAGGTTTTACTCATTTTTATTATGTTTTAAGGCAATTGTAAGCCACTTTGAGAACTACCTAATAAAGCTTCCTGAACCCTCTGGATACGCAGGATTATGACTACATCATCCATTACCCCCAACCATTATATTAACTGGGCAGGCATGCTGGGAGGATGAGAATGATGGTTCAAATTATCTTGAGAGCGTGAGGGTAAAGAAAGCTAGTCTTGATATGACATCTTCTAAGTTTCAACTGGTTTCTAAGATTTAGATTATATCCTTGAAAGTGATTCCTTGTCCTTCTTGTGAGATTTCAAGTGAATCCTGTCTTTTATCATCTTAGGAAGAGCCTGTTCAATTACATGGTACAGCTTCTAAAAAGCATGTTATCAACACCCATGGACGCCTTTATTTGCTGCAAAGATGTGCTGGGGAGCGGGGGAGGGGAACGAAGAGTGGAAACGCTGTGGAGGAGATGCTGAATCTTGCCCAGAGGGTCTTTTCAGCCTGGCTGTCACGATCAATGGAAGCACAGTCCGCTTCACAAATGCTGATTCCCCAGCTGCTACCCTATCTCTACACGGTATTCTGACGGTCTATGACATATTCATTCCCGGGCTCGTGTGTTTTTTTTAAACGACTTGGATCTTAATCGCTCTCAACAGTTTGGGTGTATTCTGTTACATCAAGTTGGAACTGACCCCAAGAGGGCTTTCAAGGTAAGGAAGATATTTAAGGTGTCTCCAGTTCCACTCCCCCGCCCCCCCCCCCCCAGTCAGTTTCCATGGCTGAGCAGGGATTCGAACCCTGTTCTCCAGAGTCTTGGTCCATCACACCATCCACTAGACCACACGAAGAACCTCAAATCTAAATAATAGGGACCCAGGCAATATCAAGGGCTGTTATACCTGTATCAACTTGCCTGGGTCTTGGGATTCATACTTGCAGTTTCCCAGCTTGTCTTTTAGTGATATTATCTTGATAGTCATTAGGAATGGATCCTTTTTATTCAGCAGTAGAATCTGTTTCTTCTTGAACAACCTTATCTTTGGTCTCTCTCTCTCTCTCTCTCTCTCTCTCTCTCTCTCTCTCTCTGTGTGTGTGTGTGTGTGTGTGTGTGTGTGTGTGTGTGTGTGTGTGCTTGGCAAACAGATTTAAAGGAGTTTTTATGTTTTGGTTTTAAATTAAGATTTATTTGGATGCAACGTAACTTTGCCCCGTTTTTGCTGTTTTTGAAAATTATTTTCGATATCACTGTCCTGCTTTCAAATAGTTGCTGATAAATTGCTGCCACCGCCACCAAGATGTCACAAGCTGTCTTGTGCAAGTTCTCCCTGACTGCATAGGATGTTTCTTGACTAAATATGTGAGCCCACTACATGCCCCATTTGCATAATAACAGATTGGACCATCTGGAATTTGGACATACAACTCGTTTGAGGATGAACCACAATAAATAGAACCATGACCATAGCCTCAAAGGACTGCCATGTTTGTTAATCATATATTGTCATTGCTTAAACATTATGAAAGCACTAACAGTTTGACCACAGATGACTAGACTAGGTCTATGAAAAGCTAGATTGACCCTTCTGGTGGAATCAGCTGAGCAGCTAGCACCAGAGTACAATGTTGGATGGGATACATGTGCCACCTTCACACGGACGTCTGATAAGAAGACATGAAAGGGCCTTCTCTGTTGCTGCTCCCAGACTTTGGAACCCCCTCCCACTAGAGGCCAGGACTGCCACATCTTTGCTGTCTTTCTGGAAGCAGGCAAAGACCTCTCTCTTTGGCCAAGCTTTCCCTGAATGATGGACAACCTATTATGTGACTTTTAGATGGATTACCATGCGTTATTTCTTAGACTGAATTCATAATACAGGCATCCTCTGCCATTTCACGTTTCATACACTGCAATCCCAGTATATCCTGGGACCACAGTATATGAAACAAAGGGCTCCTGGGGCAAGCTGCATCGGTCCGTTCTAGGCCTTCTGCACTTACCCCAGGCCTGGCACTGCCCAAAAGAAGCCTCCAATGTGCTTCCTGGGCCTGTCGGAGGCCCCAGAAGTGGTTTCCGGCGAACTGGATCACTGGAAACCACCGGAAAACCAGGAGTGACTTCTGGATCACGGGGAAGCCCGTTGCCTGTTCAGGGCAGCACCAGGCCTCTGGTAAGGGTAGGAAGCTTCAGAGTGGGCCCCCAGACCCGACCAGACCCAACATCCACATATTGTGAATTTTCCATCATCGCGGGTCAAGTCGGGTCCCTAACCCCTGCAATAGGTGGGTTACTGTACCTGTGTTTTCCATGTTAGTTTCCATCTCTCATAATGGATTTTGTCCTTTTAATTGTCCACGTGCTGCTTTTAGCTTTTGTACTGTCTTGTAATGTTTTAAGATGCCTTTTCAAATTCACTCTTCTTAAACTTGAGTATGTCTAAAATGTTCTTGGCTGTATATTATCCTTCAGTACTATAAGCTGCCTTGGGTCCTTTTCCAAGGAGGAAGGTGGGGTAAAAATATTCAAAATAAATAAATAAATAAATTTTAAATTATGGAGTCTTGCTGGGTGAACCAAAGACCCTTTTGAAGAATGGTTCCCAGCCTTGGGTCCCCAAATGTTTTTGGACTAAAACTCCCAGAAGCCTTCACTACTAGCTGTGCTGCCCAGAATATCTGAGAGTTGTAGTCCAAGAAGATTGGGAGAAGCAAGGATGGGGAGGTCTGCCATTGATTTGGAGAAGCAGGGATGTCAATCTGCTGGCTGTGGAGGAAACCAAACCACACTGCATCTACGCCAATGCTCATTATACGTTCCCACATGCACAGAAGAAATTTCATCAGGGAGAGATGACAAAACTGATGCCAGCATGGTTTTGGTTCAAAATTATTTATTTCCTTTAATATACTGTAAAATTAATGAGATATTGTTGTAACCCATATGTATCACTCTTTAATGTTTTAATGTTTTTTAAAAACCTCTTATAAATGAATATTCATACAATCCTTCTGTATAATGTAGCGCTGTGGTATGAATAAACAAGTTACCCTCCCACCGATACAAGTTACAGATCCCTTCAGTTCCAGTTGGATAACGTGATGTGGTCGGGGAAAGTTATCAACATTTTTTTTTCTTTTTCATTCAGAGGCACTTCTGCTAATAAACAGAATTCCAGATTTTCACAGCATAAATTTGATTCCCACCGTTTAGGTACCTGCATGCCATCCCTAGAAAGGTCTTTTATCAAACTATCCAAGCCAATTTGCTTTTTGATTAGGACAAGGCATGAGAAATGTCACCTCAAACAGTGACGCGCAAAGAAAGTGGCAGTAAATCCCAGGCCTGGAAGCGAGAATCTAATATGATGCATTGCAACAGGCTGTCATTCAAAATGAATTTTTTATTGGAAATGTTATCAAGTGTTCTCTTGCCTTCTTGTGCCTTTCTCTCCTCTCCCGCAGCAAGATATAGCCACATAAATATAATTTCAGCATACCATAAAGCAGCGAACCAAGGGCTGTACATTTTGCAGTTGTAGAAATTACTGCAGCCATGGACAATCCCTTTAGTCCACTCTGGAAGGATGATATGAGGCGGGAAGGTCGTCATCTTGCATTGTTCTATGTGCATTAACTCCACCATTAAATTTACCCAACTGAGTCAGGAGAACAAGACGAAAGGTAAAAGGGGAAAGTATGTTCCAGGACTGGCTCTACCATTGGGGAGATTGAGGTAACCACTTTGGGCAGCAGGTATTAGGGCAGCCATCATAACCTGCCCCTACTTCCCCAAGCAGTACTGCCTAAGGCTATGTCTGTCTCTTGGAAGACAGAACTATATATGCCACACATCCTATCCTGAATCACCTAAATCAGCCTGCTTGCCCTTGCCTATCTGCAAGTTGATTTAAACAGATTGTTTTCCTAACCTTTCCTGATTAAGTAGGACTGTGGAGATTTTTTAAATATTTTCCTTCCTTCCCTCACCCTCTATCGATCAGCTGTTGAGCTTATCCCTCCAATCTGTCAGTGCAGCAGCTATCCATTAGGTTTCTAGCTTGTTTACAGGGGGTCTTTGCTCGAAAGCAAATTGATTGGAAGGTTTGAGGGTCTTTGATTTCGGGCAGTGGGCTCCTCCTTAAATAAAAAAAGGAAATCTCCCCATTATTTATAGCCTTATGAAGTGTTTTGTTTCATTTTGGAAAGTTCTTTTTAAAAAGCCATTATTAATGAAACAAAACTAAATGAAGACTGAAATGAAACGAAACAAAACACTATATTTCTGTTTCGTGCCCACTCTAAGTCCTGGAAGATATTGCAGCAGAGCCTGAACACAGTTTTCCCCCAATGATACTGCAGTTAATTTCATGAACTGGCCAGCACTGGGCTAGATGAGTGGTTCCCAAACTAGAAGTCCAAGTATGCTTGAGCAACATTTTTCTTTCCACTGGCTATGCCAGCCAAATCTTTTCTGGGAGCTGTAGTCTAAGAACATTTGGAGTCCTCGAACACTTGGTTTACCCAAGGTTGGAGACCACTGGCCTAGGCATTAGCTCCTGGTTTGGGATCTAGGGGACTGGACAAATGTCAAGGTTCCATCCAACAATGTCATTCTAAGGTGCAGGAATTAGCCCCTAAGCTGCCATCAATATTCCGTTTCCTGCTTGATAGATGAATTGCAGCTTGCTTGTGAAGCAAGAAAATGTAGTGCAGATTCCAAAGCTGAATGTTAACCATTCAGTTTGTGATGCTTAATGCATGTTGCGTACTTATTAAAAAAGAGATGGCGGGGAGAGGAACTTCCTTCAAAGCAAGGTAGGTAGGTAGGTAGCAGGATAAATGTGAAGAAAACCTAGGAACTGCTACGTGAGAACACAACAGTGCTTTTGGTGTGGCACCTCCCGTGCCTGTGCATGGAAACCCTTGCACCTGATAATCATCACCCCTGGGATCACGAGGATCGGCCTGCCAGCACTTTTCATATGCTTATCCTGTTAAATTATGAAGTACCTTCAGATGGAGGTGACTATGTTTGGAAGCTGCCTCCACAGCTGCTTGCTTTGATTGCTTTTTTCATGTCTTCAAGCATCTGCCACAAGGCTGCCTGTTCTCTGCTGCACAGTTTCATTTGCTTGCCTTTTGACATGGTTTACAGGGCTCTCAGCCAAACCCTCATCCCTTTATTTCTCTCATTAGTGTAGGTGACACATCTGATGTATCCTCACATCACACACACACACACACACACACAGAGAGAGAGAGAGAGAGAGAGAGAGAGGTGCATTCCCATACCTTGGAAATGTTGCAGTTTTGGCTCAACAATTCTTACAATCCACCAGCTAGCATAAACACCAGGCTAGCTGGGGAATTCTGTGTTGTACTCCAACAAAAGTAACTTTTTCCAAACTTGGCTTTCCGGACACATTTCCCTTGACCAAACAGGAATATTGGAGGGCCTCTGAATAATGTCTGCTCTTCTGACTTTTGTGGTGGGGTGAGTGGGGGAGTGTTCCTGCACTGATGCCTTGCTAGTGAACGTTCCATAAACATCTGGTTGGCTGGACAGAACACTGGACTTCCAAGGTCTCACCCAGTGTGACTTTGGTTCAGACCTTGGAAGTTCCCTTCCTTCTCCCATCTAAGTCAATGAAATAGCTCTCCTGTCTAGGTTATGTGGTCAATGAGTAAATGCATAGGAAAGTGAATGAATGTACTGGATAAGAAAACATTATGTTGTTGTTTCATTATGTGGTCAGTGAGTAAATGCATAGGAAAGGGAATGTACTGTATAAGAAAACAACATTATAACTTGAGTTCTCAAATGGAAGCCCTCTCTTAAATGTTTGCTTTTTTGCTTTTGTTTTGGAACAAAATTTTATCTAGCTTTGAAGTTTTAAGCATAAGCACTTGTAGGTAAGTATAAGCACTCATAAGGCTAAAGGTTGTAGGTTATAGAATGATTAGGGCAATGGTTTCCAATGATGGTTAACTTAGTTGTTCTTCGACTGCAATTGCAGCTGTGCTGGCCAGATATTTATGGATGTGCCATCCTCGAACACCTGAGTTACCCATGGTTGGGGACCACTGGTCTAGGCTATGGCTCACAGATTACAGATAAAGTTATAAACTGTTGAAAGGAGTTTATTTAGTGGACAAAAAAGCAGGAAGTTGCTATCAATTTAGCATTTTTATATTAACTTGCAGGGAGGGTCTGTGCCCTGAAACAGGCCTGCCTCATGTGAGGCCATCAAGTAAGAAATAAAATGGAATACTAGTTGATAGTGGAAATGATTCCAAAAACATCTCCCCCTAAAACTCCTGCAGAGATCTGTTGCAAAGGCAGTGACTTTAGTTCTGCAAAGAAAATTGAAACTACCGGTAAGTATATTTGTGTAGCACATATCACAGCAGGTTTGGGTTCCTTTATTTCATGAAGATTCCCAGTGGTCCTCTCTATCCCTTTATTTCACTCTTATAATCACATCACATAGAAGGTCCATTAGCTCGTCTTGCAATATATATGAGAAAACCAGATCTCTATTGGCGAGTGAGATGATTCTGTTGAAGGCTGAACAGCACTTCACTGCGTCGGTAGCTTTTTCAAGTTCTGGCTATTGAATGCTCTTTTTTTTGTCAACGTTACTGCCTTGTGGCCTCTAGGAGTAATAATGGCCTAAATTCATCTGGTAGTCCCAAAATAGAACCATTCAATGGATTGCTGAATGGTGAGTCAGTTCTTATGGATATCACATTGAGTCAATGGGCCTAATCTAGCTGGGGCTACTAACTGGATTTGGGCCAATATGCTGAAGCATATTGGAGTTCTCTTATCTCCTCCTTGCATGTCTCCCTTTATATATCTAAAACTCGCCAGCATGGACCAACAAATCCTCAGAATGGCTTGCCACCACAATGAATGCCAATGATGCACACAGCATGCAAAGGATAGATTGTCTTTGTGTTTGGCCATGTATTTTTTCCTGCAATATTTTTTGCCACCAGGATTCCAGTTTTAAAAAAA
>JAHTLZ010003526.1:64104825-64126882 GCA_023846285.1 Phrynocephalus versicolor
CTATTCCACCCTGCAAACTCTAGGATCTACAGGTCTTCAGCACAACGTTTAAGGCAGTATGTCATGGCTAATTGGAGCGGTACGGTGTGCGTCTGCATGAAAATGAGCCAATTAGAATTCCAGGCAAAAACAATGCATTAATTCCATGCTCCATAGAGTTGAGAGTGGGTACCTTTATTATCATTGGGTTATATTTTAATGGCTCGTTTCAGTGTGGCCTAGGGAGGAGAGGGGGGGAACAGACAAGGCAAATATGCCATTACCCTTACATTCAGATCCAAAATGCACAAGTAGATGATGATTTGGCTAGGCTGAAAAGCTAAGCAGTTTGTATGGTAGAGGCGGAAAGGATTTTAAAAGCAGCCTCTGTGGATTTGTCATTGGAGGAGTTGTTAGAAATTGAGCACCAACATATTTAACAAGTAACTTTGTAGGTGAGAAAGTAGAAAGTAGCCAGAAAGTCAGCAATTTGTAGCCATGTACTGTATTAAAATATAGTTTGCCAGTCCTGGCCCTCCTCCCTTCCTTTTGGTTCCCAAAAATTCAGTTCCTGTTACTCTCTTTATTAGAGATCAACCCAATTCAGATGTTCTGCTAGAAACTGCAGAAATGGACACTCTAGACATTGAGATGAGGGATTGTGCATATGCCCTAGTTGTATGGCTGAACCACTCATTCAGCCTTTACATCGTTTTGGTGTGATGCCTGAATGGGGCCAGAGACAATCTTACATGGAAACCTCACACACAGAAAGTCAAATGTAGAAGCTTTGTAACTAAGTTAAGTTGTATTAAGATAGGATTCTTCCTTTTTCCTGCATGAATTTCCTGAAATAAACAAGTTATAGGGCTTCAATTTCCTTTCCTTTCCTTTCCTGTTTTTATGTGGGTGTGGGTGTGGGTGTGGGTGGGTGGGTGTTGTGTCGTTACAGCCGTGACCACATCTTTGTGACCCCATGTCCATGGAGTTTTCTTGGCAGGACTACTGGAGTGGTTTGCCAGTTCCTACTCCAGGCGCCTACAGCACCTGGTATTCCCTGGTGGTCTCCCATCCAAGTACTAACCAGGGCTGACCCTGCTTAGCTTCCGAAATCAGGCGAGGTTGGATGTGCTTAGGGCATCTAGGCAGTTATATATATATCAGTGGTAGTTGTTATTAGTTTCCAGAATACTGGATCAATTCAATGGTTGGAAGCTTAGCACCAAGACATTGCACTCTGCCATAAATGTAATACTCCAGGAAATGTGAACCCTTGCGTTACGTTACAAATGTTATCTCCCAGCAAGTTAAAAATTGGAGTCAGCCCGGGCTTTCGTCCCTCCCTCCTTTGCTTCAAGCACAGGGACATATATACATTTCCTATTAAAATATGTGAAGGAGGCTGGGGAATTTCACATTAATGGTTTCATCAGGAAGAACTCCAAAAGGTTACTTCAAGTCACCCAGAAATTTAACACTACTAGTCTACCTTCCACCCATGGGCTACAAGGCTTCCTTGACTACCTGTGCACTCTTTAAAAAGTTGTTTATTTTCACTGAAAGGTGAAAGAATCACCACTTGGGAAAAGGTTTCTTAATGTCAAATTCCACCATGCAGAGGAAATTTCTACTGTCTCTCTGCCTTTGCCACCAGCATATGCAGAATCTGCATGGTGCAATTCCTGCTCTTTCGAAGGAGACGCTGTGGCTGAATATTACACATATAAATATACAAGTTACCCCTTCCTTTAAAAAAAAAAAGTCAGGAGAATAGATTCACTGAGGTTGGTCTCATAGGTGTTGTGCATAACACAGTTGCTTGATCTCATGTTTGGCTGTGAGACTCAAGTTTTGGAAACTATTTTTTAGATCTCAGCTTTGAAGTTTGAAATTGCAGGGATAGAAAGACAATAGATTTGGGTATCCATTTTCAGGGCTACAGGACATGCCACGCTCAGAAGTACCTTCTATCCCACTCTAGAGCTCCCTGCTGAAACAGTCCCAGGTCTTTCTAAATGTTGACCACATAATGTTCATGTTAGAGATTCCAACCAATCCCAGTGTGGTTTGGGGTTGGAACCTACTGTTTATTTGGAACAATTAGGAATCAGTCCAAATAAACACAGTTTTATTGTGTGATTGCCCAGATCGCTCAAGTGTGAGGTTGGGTGCGTGTTCCTTCACACCAGTAATGATGTGGAGTAGTGGGTGTGGTCAAACAATGAGTAGAGATGGTGCCCTCCATTCGATTTTGAAGTGAAAAGGGGCAGTTGCAACCTACTACACTACACATCACAGTTCAACTACAGTGAATCCTTAATAGAGATGGGCACGACTCCAAAAAATGGTGTTTCGTTTGTCGTTTGTTGGTTAGGGGGTCCGTTTCGGTTCGTTTTCGTTTTTTTGCGATTTTTTTGCAAAAAATTTGTTTTCGTTTTCGTTTGTTTTGTTACCATTTTGTTACCATTTATTTCAATTTTTTGTGATTTTTTTAGCATTTAAAGCAATTCAATGTATTGCCATAACGAAAACGAAATGGACGACAAAATTTCTGGTGTTTCTGTTCGTTTCGTTTCATTTGGAGGCAAAAATTCATTTTTCGTTTCATTACGTAACGAAACAAAAAAACAAAAATGAAAAATTGTTCATTTCGTGCCCATCTCTAATCCTTAATATGGTTTTCAAAGCATGTGAAATACAGTGGTACCTTGTATAAAGGAATTAATTCATTCCAAATGAAATTATGTTAAGCAGATTTTCCTTTATACAAATTCCCATAGGAATGCATTAAAAACAAAGTGATCCCATTTTTATGTTGTACAAATTCTCCCCATAGGCGATTATGTTAAGCAAATCTTTCCTATCTCTGGAAATTTTTGTGTTGTACAAATTTTATGTTATACAAGCTGTTTGTTATACAAGGGTCCAGTGTATTTAAGAAGTGGCTTAAGTGTTGCTTCTCACCACTGAGTTTTCATGACCAAGCAGGGATCTGAAGCCAGGTCTCCTGAATTCCAGTCTGTTGCTGCCTTCTACAGCACACTGGCTCTCAAATAGCACCTAAGAGGCTCCATCAGAATTTTGTGATTTCATATCTCTCTGGAGCATTCCAGAAGATTGAAATGGTGGCATCCAGCCAATAGCTCTGACTCAGAGCACTGACAGCTATTCTGCTGTTAATGACCCCCGTTACTCCGTATGCCTGCCCCCTGTTTTCTCTCTCTCTCTCTCGAAGGCTAAACTAGAACATAAGCAGGCAGTTACCACTTCTCACAGAGGCAGCTAAGTCCACATGTCTGGCTCTTCAGGGGTCCTTCCACTTGCCAGTTGCTGTGGCCTCAAGGCTCTAAGAAATGCCTTATGGGAAGTCCCACCTGGATTCAGAGTGCTAGAATATTAACAGCTTGGAAATTTCACCCCTTTTTGGGATGACAGCATCCTGAATTCGTCAGCCAGCACGGCCAATGGTCATGCTAGCCTTGTTGGGAGGGGTCAAAGAGGTGTGGCCCAAACAGGTAAAGTTGCAAGGTCTGAATACTCCTAGGATACTGGAACTTGAGCAATTGCCCAAGACTGCAGGGTGTGAGTGAGGTCTGGGCTTAAGGAAGCCCATAACTCTTCCTACCCAGTGTAGCTAAATATACAAGAATTAAATCTGTATCACCAAACTAGTTTCCCGACAGTTGCTGTGGTCACCTGACTTAGTAGAAAACCAGGCACTTCAGTTGATGTTGAACAGGAAACCCCAAACCAATGCTTTCAAGCTGCTGAGAAATAACAGACATCCCAAAAAATCTTGTGAGATTTATTTTCTCTTTTCTAGGGTAGGAAATCTAACAGGCAGCTCTTGCTAGCTGCCCTTATAGAGTAGCAATAACTACCAGGCTGCTCATATTAACTTCTTAAATGTGACCCAGCCTATTTCCCTGTGCCAAACATGCAATAAAAATTGTTTCATATTTTAATACAGATCCAATTTGCATAATGGCAGGGATTGGTCTAGGAGTCATTTCTGGAAGGTCATACCCACAGTGGCAATTATTTAAGGGCAGGCTATGGTTACTTTTTTTATGGAGGGAGATGCATGCTAGAGAAACCCCATATTTACCACATCAGAGCAGTAGTTTCCAGCCTTGAGTAATCCTGGTGTCTTTGGATTGCAATTTCCAGAAGCCTTTACAACCAACTGTGCTGGCCTCAGGTTCCGAGAGTTGCAGGCCAACAACACCAGGTTGGGAATAACTGCATTATAGGATCTGGTACCCTGGCACTTGCTGGAGGTCAGGGTGGATTATCTATGCAAGAGTCATAGTTCTTCTCTCAGTGATCATTATTACCTTACAGTGAAGTGAAAGAATACAGGATCACCTCAGGACACAGGGGTTCTATCTTCTGTATGTCCATAAAGTAGGATTCCACACAGAGATATAGCTTCTATGTGTTATACTGTATGTATTGGCTGCATTCACCCCACCCCATCCTGGTGGTTAATCCTCCAAAACAATGGAACCTGAAATTTGTCACTGCAGGGAATATTTGGTTTTAACATAACACCACCACCCTCCCTGCTTCATGGTTGCTCATGGCAGCCATGTTGTGGAAGAACCATTTCTATGCCTGAGTCATGGTGGGAGGTCATGCCAAATCCTGCCCTGCTATTTCGGTTTCTGAGGAAGGATGGAGGGTTTTTTGTCCAGAGACTGAAATCCTGCAGTGAGATCTGAGAGAGCACCCAGCTGTTGCCTAGGAACACCTCAACTGTCACTCTGCCCCAGCAGGAAGACTTATCTCAGGAGCGTTTTTTAATTCCTGCTTTGGCAAAGCCCTGTTGTTGTCACTCTGAGGCCGAGGAGAAAATGCACTGTTGGGGTAGTGTCGCTATTGGGCAGCATTGGGGAAAAATAAGGGGATTGGCCGGAAATAGGCTATTTGAGAGTGAAGGAGGACAACAGCATGCTATTCTCCTTGATCCACCACCTGAGGGAAATTCTCTCCCTGCCTTGTGAGAGAAACAACATGGCCATGGAGTGCCCAGTGCCCAGCCCTCTCAGGGAATAGCAAAGGGCCCATGGTCAGTGGTTTCAAAAGTCACCGAGAGCTCCAGAAAAACCCAGTTTTCCTTCTTTGTAAGAACGTTTGCATACGTCAGTCGTGGGAACCATACTGGCTCACTAATGAAACCTGACAGGAAGGCCATCCTCGAAACTTTGAAGTTTAAGCCTTAAAAGCCAAGTGCTGAATAAAATTCAATTAGCATAGGGCAAGTGGAGGTTACACATTAGTAAGGCTGCTGCTGCTGCTGCTGTCATCTTTGGAAAAACACATTTAATAAAGATGAACTGTCAGTTCAGCTTAAAAGCAAACCTTCAAAAACCTGGAGATATCCTATGTGTCTTTCAATTTACACCTATGAGACACAACGTGGAAGTCCTCAGCTGTGCTAATGACTGCCTTGTAAGAAAAGATTAAAAGAGGAATGCCAACTTTCTCAGCACTTGGGACAAAGCGGCAAGTGGGGGTGAGGAGGATGGGAGGGTGATCCCTTCAGGTTAGCCCAGTTTAAAAGAAACTGTACAAAGACATCCGCTGTACTTCAAACTTAGCCAGATGAGAACCAAAACAACCCCCAGCCCCCCAAACGCCATTAAAAAAACAGCACGACACAATTTATTTATTTATTTATGAGCATTTTTACCCTACCTTTCTCCTTGGAAAAGGACCCAAGGCAGCTTACAGTCATGAGGGACAACAAACAGCCCTGTACATTTAAGACACGCGAGTGAGCAAACTTGCAAACACAAATGTAGTGTTGCCTTTTAAAGACTAACTGTAATATTCCAAAGTGAGCTTTTTGTGGATACATCTGCTTCTTCATATCATGGAGTAGACAGGGTGGAATGTTACAGCATATTAGAATATTAGTGCCCCAGGGATCTGTCCTGAGTCCGGTGCTTTTCAATCTGTTCTTAACTGACCTGGAGACAGGGATAAGCAGTGAGGTGGCCAAGTTTGCGGATTACACAAAACTTTTCCAGAGAAGATTGTGAAGAGCTCTGGAAGGATCTCTCCAAACTGGGGGAATTGGCTGTGAAATGGCAAATGTGTTTCAATGTAGGAAAATGTAAAGTAATGCATGTTGGGGCAAAAAAATCAAAACTTTATCAATCAATTCATGGGCTCTGAGCTATCTGTGAGGGATCAGGAAAAAGATCTTGGTGTGCTGGTGGACAGATCCATGAAGGTGTCTACCCAATGTGTGGCAGCAGTGAAGAAGGCCTATTCCATGCTAGGGATTATCAAAAAGGGGATTGAAAATAAAACAGCCAACATTATAGTGCCATTGTACAAGACAATAGAAAGACCGCACGTGGAGTATTGTGTACAATTCTGGTCACCACCGCATCTCAAAAAAGACATAGTGGAACTGAAAAAGGTGCAGAAGAGAGCGACTAAAATGATTACTGGGGTGGGGGACCTCCATAATGAGGACAGGCTAAAACATTTGGGGCTCTTTAGTCTGGAAAAAAGGCACCTGGGGGCGGATATGATTGAGACGTACAAAACTACGCAGGGCATGAATAAAGTGGATAGAGGGACACTCTTCTCCCTAAAAATAACAGAACCAGGGGACATACACTCAAATTGAGGGCTGTGAGAGTCAGAACAGACAAAAGAATTTTTTTTACCCAGTGTCTTGTTAGTCTGTAGAACTCCCTGCCACAAGATGTGGTGATGGCATCTAGCCTGGATGCCTTCAAAAGGGGATTGGACAGATTCCTGGAGGAAAAGTCCATCACAGGTTACAAACCATGATGGAGATGTGTAATCTCCAGGCTTAAAACCGGGGTACTTCAAGGACCAGATGCAGGGAACTGGTATCAAGAGACTGATATCTAGTCTTGTGCACTTCCGGACACATTTGGTGGGGCCACTGTGAGATACAGGAAGTTGGACTAGATGGGCCTTTGGCGTAATCCATTATGGCTCTTCTTATGTTTTTATGTTCTTATGGAATAGAGGGCCAAATAGGGCAAGGGGAAAATGAGAGGGCCAGGGAAACAGCTCTACAACCAGATTTTGAGGCAGCATGGGTCCAGTGTTTCTTTGGGCCAATCTGGTACCTAACAAGTCTAGCCCGGTGGTGGTCGAGTTTCTATCTAAGTGCCAAATAATACTTTGGTGCTAGCATGCTTTTTGAAGAAGGCATTCCTTAAGTGAGAAGAACATTTAATTTGTAGCAAAATGAACTTTTTACACCTACCAGAGTTTGCGAATTATCGGTAGTTTGCTTTGTTTTGTGATGAAGTAAGCACAGGCTTTTTTTTCCAAGTTCAGCACTAGATCACCTTAAGGATAAACACTGATATACTAGTTTAGCAATGTATCACTTCTGCATGGGCAATTTTTTTTTTGATAAAAACAAATATACAAACAACTCTTTTGAACTAGAGCAGACTACTGTGTTTCTGTAGGAGGTATGTATGGGTTTATGCATTAAGGAAAACTCTGGAAAGCTGTTACTTTCCCTGAATGCGGTGCTACACTTTGAACATCCCACTGGCTTTACAATGAAACATAAAAGTTTTGAACCGTAAAAGAGGTTTGTGCCTCTTGCTGGGTTATTCATCTGGGGTTTTTTTGTGTTGTTTTGATTTTTGATTTTTGGTTTATTTATATGTGTTGTTCTATGTAAACCAACCAGAGTTCCCACAAGGAAAATCGGTTATGATATAGAAATATAAAAATAGTAAACAAACAAACAAACAAACAAATAAAGGATTGCTGGGGATTGGCAGAGGATGGGATCAAAGGGTAGGGGGCTGTGGTGCAGCTAAAATAGCATGAGATTGAGGGGGCAGTGTTGACACTGGCACCAAAACAAACCACAGTCTCTGTGTGATGCACCTCCTCCAAACAGAAGCATATCATAGGCTGTGAATTGAGCCACAGCGAAGCCAAATTGATTTGGCTTGCTAGAGTAGTCACAGCCTGACTTAAGGATCCAGAAAACTAAGAGAGAACACAGTTTCTAATGATTCATTATCTTTAATGGATAGTTTGGCTTTGAGTCATATAACAAAAGAAATAAAGACATCTGGCTTTGGAATGCAGTCAGAAACCTGAAGGACATCCACTAAATAAAAAGAAACAGTGGTTCAGTTTTTATGTGCTGTCAAGTCATGGCTGACCTATGGTGACACCTGGAATGAGCCATCTCCAAAATTTCCTGCCCTCAACTGGACCTGCTCAGCTCTTGCAAACTCAATCCTTTGGTTTCGTTTCTGAGTCATTCCATGTCCTATTTGGGGTTCCTCTTTTCCTTCCACCTTTCCCAGCGTTATTGTCTTTTCCAGAGAACCCCATCTTCTCACAACATGCCCAAAGCAGGACAGCCTCAACTTCAACATGTTTTCCCTCCAGAGTTACTTCAAGCTGGATTTGATCAGTCCCGTTTTTGTTTATTGTTGTTAGTCTTGTTGCGGTCATCAAGTCACCTCCGACCTATGGCAACCTGACGAATGAATGACCTCCAAAGTGTGCTCTCATTGACAAAAGGTGCTTCCTCGATTCAGCCAAACCGTATCATGTGTGGTCTTCCTCTCCTCACGCTGCTTTCAACTTTACCCACCAAGTCTTGTCTTCTCAATATATGCCCAAAGTTGATCAGCTTCCTTTCCCTCCTTATCTTTGCCCCAGAGAGAGAGAGAGAGAGAGAGATCAAGCTTGATTTGACATAGGATCCATTTCTGTGAAGATTCTCAGTCATCCAGGTGAGTTTATCTGGAAGTTGAGTCATGGTTACTCGACTTCTTTTTTGAGAGATAGACCGATGAAGCTGTTTGGATGAACAGCGAAATGTTTCTGTCTCTCAAAAAAGAAGTCTAGTAGCCATGACTCAACTTCCAGATAGGATCCATTTGTTCATCTTTCTGTGTCCACAAAACTCTCTTCCAGAACCATATTTCAAACATTTTCCCTGTTATCTTTCTTTACTGTCTAAGTTTCTGTTCATCTTTCTCTGTCCACAAAACTCTCTTCCAGAACCATATTTCAAACATATTTTTCCCTGTCATCTTTCTTTACTGTCTAAGTTTCCCCACCTGTCCATGGTGACTGAAAATATGGATGTGGGCAATCATGGCCTTGGTCTCCAGTGAAGCATCCTTATATTTGATGGTCTTCCCTAATGCCTTCATTGCTGCCCTTCCAAGTCTCGGCCTTTTGATTTCTTGGCTGCAGTCTCCACTTGGGTTGATTACTGAAATCTGTACATGTTTCTGGGTGGTACTGAGATACACTCTTTGCTTGCTTTATTTCCCTTTAATCTTGCTAAGAGGTTTACATAGAACCCAGGGTTAAGATTGTTGTTAAGGAGAGTTATGGAAATGATGGGTGCTGCTGGGTGCAATTGTTTGAGAAGAATTTTCCCGCATAACCATGCATCTATCTGATTTGGCACCCATTTGCTCCCATTGTACCCTTTGATTTGCTTTGATAATGGCAATATACAATGCTCAGGAATGCTTGGTAGAATTAAGGCTTTATCATGCTGTAGAACACCACAAACTTCTTCTTTGCTGCCAATCCCCTTTCCTAGCCTCAATAGTCAGGCGTAGGCGTCGACTCAAAAGGCACCTGAATTCCGGCAACTCGATTCCTTCCGTGCTCTGGTGGAATTCACTGTGTGCTCAAGATAAATAAATAAATAAATGAAAAGGAACACTGGAGGTGTAGAATAGGTGATTGCTTAGCACCAGGCATTGACATGTCACTTTTCTTCCTTCCGCAGCGGTTTGCTGCAATTTTATACTATTTAAACAAGCAATGGGCACAAGTAGTCTTTCAAGCAGACTGCCAGCCTCTTTAGGTTCTTGCTAAAGAAGGCAGCACAGAGTCTTCCCAACCAGTTCGCTGAAGTAAATTGAAATACAAATACAGGAGTAGGTGGTACCTTTATAGGCCACTAAAGAAAAGTCATATAGAGTCTGCTCGTTTTCATGGCTTGGAGCCCACTTCACCAGGCTTGCACTGTTGCCTCGTCATAAATGCTGAGAATTTAGAGGCCCAAGGTTGGTCTCTCAAAGTCATTGGATATGGTCTATGAGTCAAGGCAGAATACTGGTCCATCTTGCTTAGTATAGCTTTCCCCATGGCATCATTCCCTGACAGAATTGATTTTTTTAAAAATCCCCCCATCCACCTACCCAGAGTCATGAATTTGAGTATAAACCTCAGCATGAACCAGTGTCCAGCAAGTTTAGAACTGATTGTGGTCTTTGTGGCGTTCTTGTGGAATGAAAAGGGTAGTTTGATGGAGCCTGCTGCTAGGCACTTTGCTTTGAAAGCATGTCTGGCTTTAAATGGGTGCATGTGTGTACACTCACTACTGTCTGCTAAGCTTGGGAGAGAGGGGGTAGCAGCAAGTGCATACTAGTATGAAGGGGTGCTGGGAGTGGAATCGTGGTGTTCAGGGCCAACGCTAGGGTTTTTTGCGCCCTAGGCGAGGGGAGGGGGAGCGGATGGCGGGTGGCGGGCGGCGGGTTGGGGTGGGCGGTGGCGACAGGGCGGCAGGGGTGGCGGGCAGTGGGTCGGTGGCGATGGGCGGGGGGGCAGGCGGCGGGGGCCGGCGCCCCCTGTCCATTTTGGCGCCCTAGGCAACTGCCTAGTTCACCTTAATGGACGCGCCGGCCCTGGTGGTGTTAGTGTGTGTGGTAGAAGGGTGTGTGCAGCCTCATGTATCTGTGAAGGGATTTTGTGTGTATGAGTATGTCAGTGTGTGTGATATTGCTCACGCTTATGTATCTGTAAAGGGATCCGATGCATGAATTGTGTGTAAGAGTGTGTGTTAGTATATGGACTATATAATGAGTCACTTTGAAAGAAAGGCTGTGTATCCTTGTTGGCAGTACTCAGAGAGAAAAGTGTTTGTTCCCTTCTGTTTGTGTGCTCAGTTGGTGAGCCACACATTACTTTGGGGAGTGAGGGGTGGAATGAGAAGACTGTGGAAAGCAAAATGGCGTGAGTTAGCTGTGGTAGAACCCTGGATTGACCAGAAGAAAGAGATTTGAGCTTGTTAGCTGGAAGAAAAGAAGTATGTATACATTTGTGAGGTGGAGGTTGAGTTTGCTGGGCAACAAATGAATGTAAGAGTGGCGGTAAGGTAAAGGTTTTCCCCGCACATGCGTGCTAGTCACGTCCGACTCTAGGGGCAGTGCTCATCTCCGTTTTCAAGCCAAAGAGCCAGTGCAAGTCCGTGGCCAGCATGGCTGCACAGAACACTGTTTACCTTCCTGCTTTTAAAGTGATACCTATTTAACTACTTGCATTTACATGCTTTCAAACTACTAGGTTGAAATTAATGTGAGAGTGGAGCAGAGGAATGTGAACAAAGGCATAAATTCAGCATTTCAATAGCATTCACTTGCTAGCATGGCAGAACTCCCTCAACCGTCTCCACCACAACAGCCCTCTGTGACACCTTAGGCTCAGGGAGTATTTCCCTGCAGGTTTGCAGGACAGGCATGGATGGAGGTTCGGGAGGAGAAGGATCAGCCTCTTCTCAGTTCCAGTGATGGAAGCGATTCTATAAATGGAACCATGCTTTTGGATACCGGTCAAAGTTCTGGGCAACTGGGAACTATCATTGGTGGACATCAAGATGGACCGAGTAGGCTCGTCTCCTGTTCTTGGGCATTGCCTGGTCTGCAGCCTCCTCTTCCGTCCTACTTTTGTGTCCATGATTATAAAAAATACATGTGGAAAGCAGCATTTGCATCTGCAAAAGGCTTGTGGTGATTATGTGCACATTTCTCCCTAGCTTCTAGTCCTCACATCAATAGAGAAAACCAATGATGAGAACCAATGATGGATTATATTTCTGAATCAGCACTGTATTTGCCCACAGCTTTGGACTAGCTAGCGCGCATATGGTGACACTCTCTACTTGCTGACCTTAAGGAAACTCGAAGTCCTTACAGATCTATGCATCAAAACTTGGCCTCCAAACAGTCAAATCCAAGACCCATCAGCAGTAGTTCTTGAAAACCAATCCCTTGGTGCTTCATAACTTGACTTCACAGCTTCATAAGGTGTATGTCCTACTGTACATGAAGAAATCTTCAGAATAAAGAATTGCTATACTACATGATTTACTGGCATTGAGCCAACAGTGACTGCTCTTCACAAATATTACCCTCAAGAACACTCTGAGTGAAACCTTTCCTAAGCTTCTCTAGATTTTTCCCCCACATGTCTTTCTCCCAAATACGGAAATATTCCAACTATTGTAGGTTTGTTCATTACAGCTCTTCTCAGCTCCATGAAACAGAAGGAAGTGCTATACACACCAAAAGGAGCACACAACCATTTTAAAACAGTTCTGACTCAATTCAGGAAGCTCCTGCTCTATGATTACTATTAGATAAAAGCATTTGATGTAAGGCCAACACCGTTGTGCTTATTCTACTCCTTGCCCTTCTTTCAGGATTCTGGGACCTTTTTATTTCTGTATAACTTGTTCTCTATTTCTTCCCAGTCCTTCTTGACCAACTTTTCATTTGACTCATCACCAGGGCCACCTATCCAAAAGTTGAGTCATGGCAACTGGACATTTTCCCCCCTTGTGAGTCCAGTTGCCATGAGTCAACTTTCGGATAACCTCACTTGGATGACTGAGAATCTTCACAGACAGGGCCACCAACAGTAACACTCGGCACAGCAACAAAATTTAGATATCATGAAACAGCACATGATTCTTATTAATCTCATTACTAGAATTTTAATCGCAGTCAGTGGAAGAGGTGCTTTAGAGATGCCAACATAACTTGGCGGGCTTTGGGTATGACATGTCTTGACTGTGTGGTGGCGATTCAGTAGTACTTTACCTTATTTTATTTATTTATTTATTTATTTATTTTTGCATTTATACCCCGCTTATCTTCAAACGAACTCTAAGCGGCTTACAAGGGCTATGTTAGCCACACAAGTACAAGGATAGACAAATATAGTTACAACAATAAATTTAAAAACAGTAAAACCTAGTGGCACCTCATCGACTAGTGCGTATGATGGCGGAGAAGAAAAAAAACAAAAAACTAAGATTAAGAATCGCCAAAGGCCTCCCGGAAAAGGTAGGTTTTTAAAGCCTTCTGGAAGGCCAGCAGGGACTCTGCAGAGCGCACTTCGGTAGGGATGGAATTCCAAAGGCTAGGGGCCGCCACCGAGAATGCCCGGGTCCAAGTACTTGTCTTCCGGGCTTCTCGGACGGTGGCGACCCGCAGCAAGTGCGCTCGCGCCTGCCGAATGGGACAGGCCGAGGTGGATCGCTGAGCGATACGCTCTGCCAGGTAGTCCGGTCCCAAGCCATGGAGGGTTTTATAAACTAAAACCAAGACCTTGAATCTAATCTGGGCTGCAACGGGCAGCCAATGCAGGCGGGCCAGGACTGGTGTGATGTGTTCATGACGACGCACACCAGCCACCAGCATGGCCACCGCATTCTGTACCCGCTGCAGACGCCGGAGAAGAGTCAAGGGCAACCCCATGTAGAGGGCGTTACAGTAGTCCAGCCTCGAGATCACCAGTGCTTGGACCACTGTTCTCAGAGAGTTTGTGTCCAGGTACGGGCGGATCTGGGCGATCCGACGGAGATGGTAATAGGCGGACCTGAGGCTGCAAAGTATCTTGGACCAGGTCATAATTATAATACTTGTTTTAAAAATACCCTTCTTTTTGTTTTCATAAAGGATCTTGGGAGGGCAAGTGTGGAGGGAGAAAATGAGGAAAGTCAGAAATATGACTCTAATGCAGGGCACAAAAATGACAGAGAAAAAAATACCCAAGGAAAGAAAGGAAATATTCCAGTAAGCATCCTGTTCCTCTCAAATAATCTCAACTCATGAACAGTGCCAGCTATACCTGCTTGAATTCAAGCTCCGGCAGGTGTTTGTGCTCACACGAACCTGCTTTTCTTACTACTTTTAGGGGGTTTATAAGGCAGAATCATCCCCTACACATCCCCATTTATTGAAAATAATAATAATGTGCCATGAGCATGAAGTTTTTGAACTTGAATCCATTCACTAACATCTCCTACATTCTGCCAAGGCACTGGTTCTGTAACAGTCATTCCCAACCTAATGTACTCCACATGAAATGGACTAAAACTCCCATCAACCACCGAGCAGACTCATTGGAATTTCAGTACAACACATCCAGGTAGTGCTATGCAGGGACAAGCTTCTCAGACTTGGGCTGCAGTTATTCTCGAGAACCATAGTTCCCAGAAGCCTTCACCATTCATCAAGCAAGCGGAGCTTCTAGGAATCATCTGGGGGCCCAAAATTTGGGAACCATTGACAGAGAACCTCTGCATTCTCTGGACAACATAAGCAAAAGGAGAATTCTGGAAACTGTAGCCCAATCCCATCCTAAATCCCTTCACTCATCTTCTCTACCTGAGGTTCTGGGGGCATCAGCAGAAATCCTCAACCATCACTCCTCCATTTCATGTCTCTTCTCTTCCCTTGAGGGCAGAGTGGTTGGTGCCATATCTCCTGCCCTATTCCCTTTGGCTGCCACCAGCGGAAGATATGATTTCATTGTCAGCACTCCACTTTCTGCATATGGAATGGTGGTGGGAAGGCCATCTTGCCCTTTGCTTCAAAACACAAGTGTTTGCCTCAAAACAAGTTTGCTTCTTTGGAGGTTTTTAAGCAGAGTCTGGATGGCCATCTGTCAGAAGTACTGTGATGGGAGTTCCTGCATGTCAGGGGGTTGAACTGCATGGCCCTTGAGGTCTCTTCCAGCTCTATGATTCTATGAAAACACAACTACCCTACTTTCTCATTTCCGTGCATGATGGGAGCCCTCCCCATCCAAAATGTCTGTCCTTGCCATTTGTTTCTGCCCCCCTCTTCAGCCAGCACCAGAAGAAGCTCTCCTGGAAAGGTGTTGATCCTTCTTATCATCCCTGGTGTGTGAACACCAGGCCAAGAAATTAGTAGGGTCAGCATAATCAGAGCAATATGTTACCCAGAGAGTGTAATGTGACTCCCCCCATGCATCTTTGTACCTCTGCCTCTCTGCGCTACTTCCCACACAGCCAGTGCAGCTCTGTACTGCAGAGCTAGCAGGAGAGAAAGCCCTTGCTCAGATATATCCTTAAAGAGCAATTGTACTATAAATCTAAAGCCAATACCACTTGCTTGTCAAAAGTGAGTGGGATTCTCTACTATTGATTCCAATTATAGAACTGTCAAACTTCTGGCTACCTCCATCCTTCTTTCTGCTCCACAAAACCCCTCCACCCCTTCACATAGGTACACACAAATAGCTTCTTGGATTAAATTGGCCAATGTGATATGCTTCAGAGAGGAAGCTCTATATAAATGCTAATTATTAGCAACACAGCCTGTCAAACAGGACTGGAAAGATGAATAAAAAGAATGGGGGCGGTGGGGAGAAGCAGAATGCATCAAAAGAAAAAGAAAAACCATTTTCAATTAGACAAGCTCACTGGAGTCAAATATTTTTCTCTGGCAAACACGTTCCTGAATTAACCCTGTGTGAAAAGATGAACATTTCAAAGAATCACAGTTTGGCAGAAGACACGAAGGAGCCTTCTGTTGATTGTCTAAAGTCAAAATATTGCACATGTCAGTATTTTTTTTAAAATGCTGAGGCACCTGCAATCCTATTTGTACCTTAAAATGAGGAAGAACAATACTTGGCAGTCCAAGTCAGGTCACATTTTTAGGAAAATGAGCATTCTCAGCATTTTACCCCGCATTTCTCCTGCAGATAAACAAATCTTCCAAAGCCTTGTGGCTGAGAGAGCAGAGAAGAGAGGCCAGAGGGCGATTGTTCCCTGATAAAGCGGAAAGCAAAAGCAAACCAATTTGCAAAATGTGACGCAGAGTTAGATTACACTTCACATGACTCCCGCAATATGCTGCCTTCTCAGTGAAATCAAGTTATAATCACACCACTGTTACGTGGCATTTGAATCGCACCATGCATTTCCTTTAGAATGCAGCATATTGTGATGTTTATGAAAAACTGGGACACTGAATCCCCCCCCCGGAGTGGAGGTGTCCCCCTACAATCACCACAACAACCTATCAGCCCCCCTGGGACGAAACCCAGCATGGGGAAGAGGATGAGGAGAGTAGCCAGAGCTGCCAGGTGTCCCTGGGGAAGACGATGTCAGCTTACTTGCTCTCCTTGCCCTTGCTTTGCCACTTTTTCTGCCATGGGACGGAGGCATGTGGTGTCCGCGTGCTGCACAAACTACCTGGCAGGTGGCCCAGCTGCTCCTGGGAGCTGGCTTCTTCCCAGGGGCTAGTCAGTAGTTGCAGTGACTGAAGGGGGCTGCTGCCTCAACCATTGGGGGAATCCAGCCCTGTGCTTCTCACAGCTTCCCAGTTCTCACCCAGACAACTGAACATCTCTTGATCGGGACAAAACTTCATTTTTCTTACTGTTTTTAAATTGTTGCTCTCTCATTCGAAGGGGGTGTATTCTCGAAAGCGTTCATGGCTAGCTCCTTGCCCTCTAAAGATGCCGGCCACAGAGTCTGGCGAAATGTCAGGAAGAAAAACTTCCAGAACATGGCCAAACAGCCCAAAAAACTCACGACAGCTAATGTGTGTGCGTGGGGGGGGGATTTAAATAACAAAACCACAAGGGACAAATGGCAGTGATAGGTGGCTGGTGGGAGGGCTGTTTAAAATTAACATGGAAAGAGTTGTCCACATATGTGGTATCAATTTCAATGAATCCATTCCACGTCTGCCTTAAATTAAATGGACTTCTGTTGGAGGGCCAAAAATACTTGATGCTGTACTGATAAACCTGATTCCTTGTCAAATTAACCCAAACTTTGTAATATGTCAGGTAATCACCCAGATTTAAATAAAGTTAAAACATGCTGAACCTGATTTGATTAAGTTTATTTCCCCCTAGTGGGATTAGGCTGTGAGGTAAGTTCCTTTTAAGAGCCATAGATAGTTTATACTTCTCAAAGAGCTATTTCTAATGGCCCAGTAACCATATTTAACCATATTCTGAGCCACATTCAGAAACATTTCTCTCCCTCTTCCACCTAATCAGCTTGCAATGTCATGGGCAGAGGTCATCCCTACAATTTTAGGATAAGAGTTAGGGATGAAATTCCATGCATCTGAGGAAGTCCTAGAATTCTGATCCCACACTAAACCTAAGAGCGGCATATTGGATCATGTGTCAGGCTGGTTTATAGTCCACTGTGTCACACACCTCCACAATGTTCCCCTCTCCTTGCTACCATTTTATTCTGAGGCTAGCTAATAGCCTCACCGCGACAGGCCTGAGGAGGGGGATTTAGCTCTTTCTCTCCTCTGTGCTCCTCAGGAAAATCTCTCTTTTCATCTTGCTATTTGCATTGGTCTCAATGACCCCACCTTGCAAACGCTCATACTGCCTTCAGACAGTTAAGTAAATTATTACATTCAGAGACCAGCAAAAATATATATAATGTGCAGAACCTTGCTGTGATAACCTCAGTCAGCACATCTATTCCAACATGTTAACCCATTAGGAAAGATAAGCTCTAGCAGCTGCACAGTATCTGGCCATTTTATCAGAGAAAAGATTTTCCAGAAGAACAAAACAAGAAAGCATCGGATTAAATTCCCCTTTCATGCCTGCCTCCCTCCTGCCGATGCAGCTTGCTTTTTTTCAAAAAACCCTGCACGTAAAAGAGAATGTTGCATTTATTTTGAGCCTCCAATATGAAATGCTTCAAAGCACTATCTCTGTGTTACTCACTTGTATGGCATTCCCAAGGAGAAGCAGGAATGGGGGCTGCACATCATCCACCCCCCCATCCCAGTGTCCCACTCCCCTCTTTTTTGCTAACGCACATCCTGGTCAGTGGTGTGCAAATGTACACACAGCAGTTCCCATGTCAGGGCTCTGTATAAGCAGGCCAGAGAGTAGCCCGGATGCCCCAATCATAGGGAGTCCCTACACTTGTCATTGGCAGACAACCACTCTCAGTGTGGAGAAGGAGGACTTTAATCCAGTTCTTTCTTGTTCTCCTTCCCGGGATGGAAATACACATAATTGTGGGTGTGGGGATCCAATGGGCTACATGCGAGTTAAATGAGAAAGAGGTTTTAAACACAAACAGCGAGGCTAAACCTGACGCCACAGTGCATCACCTGTGAAATATCGTGCATGCCATGCTGTAAAATAAAGGCCCGTAATATCTGGTATCTCACATTAACAGGTACACTCACTCCATATTTCGCTCAAAAGATATGGAGGTGGCAGGTACAACATGCCCAAAATCAGAGCATTAAAAGTTACTTTTTTTTTTTGGACTACAGTTCCCAGAAGCCCACACTGACCATGCTGCTTGGGGGAAACTGGAAGTTGTCCAAAAAAAGGTAACATCTTCCAGTTCAACATATTATCTTCCCCACAGGAACCTGTCTTAAATGATCCACTTTGAAAGGCACATTTTGCTTGTATGACTTTGTAAGACATGATGTAAGACCTTTAGGAGTATGCAAGATAAAACTGTGGGGGCACACCCATCCCTCCCCTTTTCAAGCCTGTACTACTGCTTATTAAATGGTGGGTTTGGTTGTTGTGGCCCACTTAACAGTCCCACCTCTCCTCATTTCGAGCCCATTTGATTCCATTAACTCAGTGGCATGTTAGATCGCCACCATCCCTCTGCATCTTGTTCCTTCTGCCTTAACTATTTTCCTCAGTGACCTTGACATTTGTCTGACACCTGCAGCTGACTTGGAGATGTTTCTCTGCTAGCATCTTCCAACTTGTCCATTTAAGTGTGCTGCTCATGAACTGGGTAATAACAGTGTACAGCTAAGAGCTGGTGATTCGTGGAGACAATCCAGGACATCATTAAACTCTTCTCCTTGAGGTGTTTGTAGACAGACCAGAAACTTCTCACACCACCCAGCCACTGCAAGCTGTGATTTAGATGCTTTTCTCAAGCAGATCCTCTGATTTCAATGAGTCTACTCTAAATATGACTAATCCTGAAGATAACCTTCCATATCAGAAGAGTGGAATCCCCATGCTATGGTTTTAAAATGGCCTCCAAAGCTTTCCCAACCTGTCAAGGATACTATCAGGAGAAACTCACTCAACTCCCCCTAAATCTGTATCCTCAAGCCTTGCCCCTTCTTAGCTAGAAGGAAGGAAGGCTACACCCCAATATTCCTGATCAGTGACCAGTAGAGATGGACATAAGGCAATTCAGCTCACTCCATCCAAATTTGTATGCATTGGCACCACAGATGGTGCATATATGGATTTTGACAAAGTGGGATGAATCACTTTGTGCCCATCTCTACTGATCAGAGATGACAGTAAGGGTTCTATGGTGTACCACTCACTGCGGTAGTGCCAAATGCTATGGATGTCTAGCCTCAACTGATTCCCTTCCTTTTGACTGTCAGCTAAGCCTTCCACTAGATGGCTGAGTTTCAGAGTGTTAAAGCAAAAGCAAAGTGTTCTGCTTATATGCCGCCCCATACCACTTCATGTAGTCTCTGGACGGCTTACAGTATCATAACAGTATGCAGGCTACACATTGCCCCCACCCAGCAAGCTGGGTACTCATTTTACCATCCTTGGAAGGATGGAAGGCTGAGTCAACCATGAGACGGCTACCTGGGAATGAATCCCAAGTTGTGAGCAACAGTTTTAGCTGCAGTACAGGCATTTAACCACTGCACCACTTCTCCCCATTCTACATTGTACAGAAGCAGGAGACAGAGGTATGTTATCTTCCCAGACAAGGCTACAGTTGGAAAAACTCCATTGCATGGGACCCTGATGAAGAAGTGAGGGTGACCATGCCCACAGACATCCTTCTCCTGAGGATCGTGAGGGGCTGCTGGGGGTTGGTGACTGATTCTGCCCATGATGTCTCTTCTACCCTGCTATGTGTAGAATTGCAGTTGGCTTTCTACATTTGGGAAGTTGGTTTGGGGTGTGAGCATACCTCTATACTCCATCTCCACTGGTGCAGAGTGGACAGCCATGTTGTATGGGGAAAGCCCGTTTGATCTGGTAAATGGAGAATGTGGGGATTGCCTCTTTTGCCACAAACACAAGCTGAGGATGAACTGGAACATGCCTTACTTGCCAATATCAGCTCATTCCTGGGTGTTTTGTGCATTGCCCAAGGAAATGCAGTAATAAGCTGTCATATTACAGGGCAATCTTTTCTGCTAACTGCAGAACAAATATCATTTTTTAATCACAATCTGAAGCTTGGGCCAAAGGCTGGGTCCTCCCCTCTGGGTACATCTGCCAAGCGCTCTTCAAATCATATGATTAATTGTTTCTGCTTTGCTCACATGGTTGAAATGCTCAAAAATCAAAAGCTCCTTGTTCTCAAGCTGTGTGTGTTTTTTTTTTTAAAAAGATGAAGGAAATGAAGGAAAGAAGGAAGAAACTAGAAATCAAAGGAAAAGAATAAAAGTAACAAACTTTTGATGAATCCCCCAAACTGCCCTTCCACCCCATACCAACTGTGATTTTTAAGAAACATTTACAGACCATCTGTGATTTGTAGCTTGTTAAAATAAATTTCAGTCAAAGACTTCATATACAGCCTCCCCACAGCTACATCTTAAAGCACTGATTCCCAAAAAGTTCTCCAACCAAATCTAGAAACAGAATTTATATTTCTGTTTGACCAAAGTACCCCTCCTTGCCTTTTCCAAGAGGAAAAGGCCAGGGAAGAACAAAGCTTGGGCAGCTGGTTGAGTCCTCATCTCTGCCACTGCACTTGGCTTCCTCTTCCTCTTCCCACCATGGTAGAACTAGAAAGTAATATGTTAAACATAGAATAGTTACTGGTAACTAGTTTGCTTGGTAACAAGGGTGTAACAAAGTAGGAAGGGAGATGGAAGATCTGATGCAGTCATGAGGTTGCATCCACCAGGTGCACCAGTAGTCAATCAGAACAATTTTGAACTGTACAGCCGATATATTTTCGAAGGCTTCTGAAGTTGCCATCCACAGAGTCTGGTGAAACGCTAGGACGAAAAATCTCCAGAACACAGCCAAACAACCTGGACAACTCACAACAACCATCAGGACAACCAATATTTCCTTTTTAGGAATTTAGGAAAAATAAAAGGAAAATTCAGACCTTCTACAGTACTCCCTCATGATGTGTTAGCTTTAAAAAGGCATAACAAGACTACGTTAAAATGGAAGATAAGTAAAAAAAAACCCACACATTACTTTGATAATGTAACAAGTATTTTATTGTTCTGTTTGTAAGCCGCCCAGAGTTCCAATTCAGATGATGGGCGGGGTATAAATGCAATAATAAATAAATAAATAAATAAGTTTCTAGTTACGTGGCCTTGCCCTTGGCCCTTACCCCAAGACTCCAACGGGTGCAGAATGTGGCGGCCAGACTGGGGGTGGGTGCTCGTAGATACAATCACATCACCCCAGTTCTGGCACGCCTGCACTGGCTGCCCATGGGTCTCCGGATAAGGTTCAAGCTCCTGGTTGTGGTTTTCCAAACCCTCCACGGCTTGGGTCCTGAATACCTGTTGGAGCGTATCTCCCAGAGGTCAACTGATGTCAGGCCCACTCGTATGTCACAGGCACACTCACTCAGGGTGGCCACTCCTAGGGAGGCGCGGAGGTCAATTACACGCAACTGCGCCTTCTCTGTTGTGGGCCCCTCGTGCAACCATCTTCCGAGTGAGTTGCGCCTTGCACATTCCCTGCCCACCTTCAAAAAGGCTTTGAAAACTTTGCTTTTTAGGGAGGCATATGGCGACCTTTAATTTTAATTTTATTTAATTTTATTCATTTTTTCCTTCGCACCCTGATACATCTTGCTAAGAGCTTTCCCTCTCTTTTTGCATATATTGTTGCTTTTACTTGTTTATTTTTAACTTGTTGCAAACCGCCCAGAGTTCCTGCAGGAAGATGGGTGGTATAGAAATGAAACAAACAAACAAACAAACAAACAAATAAATAATAATAATAATAATAATAATAATAATAATAATAATAATAATAATAA
>JAHTLZ010003526.1:64145440-64173592 GCA_023846285.1 Phrynocephalus versicolor
AAGTAAAAGTTTCATTAGAATATTAAATAATAAAATGGGGGAAGATAAATATCAAGAAAAGGAGAAAAAAAGAATTATGCGAGAATTTTTATGGAAGGTTTTAAAAAGAAAAGAGTGGGTGAGGAAGACCTACAGGTATGAAGGAAAATTTCTGAATTACAGAAACAGAAGTTAAATGGTAAGATAAATGTAGAAATGAAGGAGGCAGTTAAGGAATTAAAAGTTGGGAAGGCTGCAGGTTTAGATGGGTTTGCAGCTTTTTTCTTTAAACAGTTCCAAGAGCGTTTGGGGGAAAGAATGGAGAAATTATTTAATGATACAATGCAAGGGGGAGATATGCCAGAGACATGGAGGGAGACATAAACAGTCCCCCTGAAAAAAGAAGGAAAATCAGAAGATCAAGTAGCCTCATACAGACCAATTACTTTGGCAAATCAAAATTACAAAATATTTACTAAGATATTGGCAAAAAGATTAAAGGACATAATGCCAGAATTAACTCAGGAAAACCTTTATTAAGAGCAGGTATATAGGGCGGTGTTCCCCAACCCCCGGGCCGCGGACTGGTGCCGGTCCGTGGATCAATCGGCACTGGGCCGCCCGAGGAAACCAGGACAGAGCAAGAGGAGCCGACTCCCTTCGGAGGGGGATCCTGAGAAATCCGGGCTGGAGGTTCGCCCCATGTTTTCGTGGGATAAGAGACTGAGGGGGGAGAGGGAGGGGAGGTCTGGAGATGCCCGTGCCCCCTCCCTTCCCCTCCCCCCTCCAGACCGGCTCCCAGGCGCTCGCGGTGCCGCCGCCTCCGGAGCTGGCGGCCGCTCGGGAGCAGGTTTCTTTGTTGGCCGGGAGGAGTGACGGCTCCCCGCGGATCTCCCGCGCTGGCCCTCCTGGCCGAGGGCTCCACTTCCTGTGGTGGCAGATTTCTCCGTCTCTTCCCCTCTCCCTCATGCCCGCCCGCCCGCCCCAGCTTCTCCTCAAGAGAAAAAGAGGCGGGGAGAGAGAGAGAGAGAGAGAGAGAGAGGAAACACTCCCACACACAGAGGGGGGCGGGTGGGCGAGCGAGCGCGGCGGCGGCGGGTGGGGGGTATGTGTGAGGAGGAGGCGAACAAGAGGACGGACTGGCTGAGGAGGGAAGAGTGCGAGCAGCCCGGGAGGCGTCCAGCGAGCGAGCAAGCAAGCAAGCAAGAGCCAGGACCAGCGCCGGCACAAGCCCTTTTTTGCGGGCTCGCCCGAGTGAGCGAGCAGGCGAGCGTGCGAGCGAGGGTGGGCTTGAGTGGGGCGCCGCCTTGCCCTGCCCAGGAAAGAGAAGGGCCAGCCCTGCCCGACGGAGCTTGCTTCTCTCCGGCAGGAGCTGCTCCCCCTCAACGCCATGCCTCAGCCCACCCACCCCCACTCCAACTCCTCCAAAAAAGCACGCTCTGGCAAGTGAGGGAGAGGCGGGTGGGCTCCTGCAGGCGCCGGACGCTGGGCTGGGCCGAACCATAAGGTCCCCTCCGTGCGGAGGGAAGCCGGCCGGCCGGCCGGCTGGTCAGCAGAAGTTGGCAAGAGAGCAAGGAGGAGCACTCAGGTCCCGCCGCGCCTTCAGGCTTTGTTCGACGGCGCGGGGGCTGCCTTTGAAGTCCGCTTGGCTTCCGGGTTTGGACTCGTTTCAGCCCTTCGGCCCCTCTCCCGAGTGCGTGTGTGGGGGGGCGGAGTTATTCCGTCGAAAAGATGTGGAGGCCACTTGGAGATGGGGCGGGAAGGGGCCCAAGCCTCGCCGCTGCCGCGGGGAAAGTGACAATTAAATTAAAATTATTAAATCAAAACAAGCGGGCCACAGAAAAATGATCAAACATTTACCGGTCTGCGGCGATAAAAAGGTTGGGGAGCACTGATATAGGGGATCTGATAAGGATAGTAATGAATGTAATGGCTGATGCCAAGAGGAAGGGGAATAAAGTTACAATTATGAAATTGGATATTAAACAAACCTTTAATTCGGTAGAAAGAGTATTTGTTAAAATTATTGAGACAGATGGATATTATAGGGCTTTTTGGAATGCAGTAAAGGAAATATATACTGTAAAGAAAATTTTGCTAAGGTGAGAGTAAATGGTTCATTAACAGAGAGATTTCAGGTGGGGAGAGGAACTAAGAAGGGATGTCCATTATCCCTGTAGCTGTTTCCCCTAGTAATGGAATCTGTACCACAAAGACTAAAGGCTATAGAATAGGAAAAGAGGAAATAAAAATCAATAGGTTTGTGGATGATTTAATTTTAGTATTAACCAATCCCTCTGAAGTAGCAAACCCACTGACTAATATATTAAGGAAATTTGAAGCAATTTCAGGGTTACAAGTTAATTTACAAAAATCAGAAATTATGTTAATAAATGTTCCCAGGAAGGATCAAGATGAACTAAAGTTAAAAATGAGAATGGGGAATGGAGTTAATAAAATGACATATTTGGGAGTGATTATAACAAAACAATTGAAGAAAATTAGAGCAGAAAACTATACAGTGGTACCTTGTATAAAGGAATTAATTCGTTCCAAATGAAATTCTGTTAAGCAAATTTTCCTTTATACAAATTTCCATAGGAATGCATTGAAAATGGAGTAATCCCATTTTTACGTTGTACAGATTTTCCCCATAGGCAATTATGTTAAGCAAATTTCCCCTATCTCCGGAATTTTTATGTTGTACAGATTTTATGTTATACAAGCTGTTTGTTATACAAGGGTCCACTGTAATGAGACACAGAGGAAGAGCCAAACCACAATAAAGTGTTTGGAAAGATTAAAAAATGGGGATACAGTATTGTCAAAGGTTAGAGCTCTTAAAAATTTTATAGAATCCAAGTTACTTTACTTATTTCAGGTCCTACCAGTATTGTTGCCAGAAAAGATATTAAAGAAATGGGATGACTCTTTAAGAATTGGGTCTTTGGTAAAAAGAGGGCAAGGTTGAGGCACATAATGTTATATGCAGTAAAAGAAGGAGGAGGTTGGAGCATGCACTCTTTAGAAAAATATTATATAGTTCTCCAGTTAAAATGGCAATAAAGGTGGGGGATTACCCCATCCCCAAATGTAAAAGAGTAGAGGATGAAATAAATAAATCAGTAAATTCTCTAGGATTATTTGATAGAGACAAAATAATGTTAAAAGAATTAGAGGGCCCAAGGAAGGTATCGATGGAGATCTTGATTAAAAGAATGAAAACAGGAGTGTCAAAATGGGGACCAATAGGCAACTAAATAAAGAAGGAAAATTTTATCATTAAAAGATATAAAGAGTTAAAAAGTGAAAGGTTATAATAAAATAAGGATCTCCATCCTTTAATGCAAACAAGAGATGGGGGGGGGGGTTAAAGGGGACCACAAATGGCTGGAAGTAGAAAGTATGACAAGGAGATATGACCAAATGTTCCAATCTTTATTGGTAGATGAAGATATGCAATGGGAATTATTGTATATAAAATACAGGGGCGACTTTCCCATAGGCCTTTGTGGTTCAATGAACCAGGGCGCCTGAACCCCAAGGGTGCCTGAACCCCAAGGGCGCCTGAACCCCAGCGATGCCTGCCTCACTCACTCACGGCAGAGGCAGACGGCAGCAGCAGCCTCCCGTTGGGCGCCCGGGCTCCCCCATTTCCCCGGCGGCCAAGCGCCTGGACAGGGAGGGAGAGGGGCGCCCGGAGACGCTGCGCTCCCTTCCTCCGCCCAGCGGTTACCTCGTCGCCGTGCCGCCCCCCGGCTGCATCCTGCAGGGATTTCAGGCTAGGGGGAGGGAAGGGGGCGCCGGGATGCTCTGCCTGCCTGCCTGCCTGTCCGCCCAGTCACCGGGCTGTGGCTGGCGCTCCCTCTCTGCGACGCCCCCCCTCCGTCCCTTATCAGCGCATCTGCCCTTCCTCCTCCTCCTCCCCCCCATCCTGCGATCTGGGCGCCTTTAGCCTTTTCCAAGGGTGCCGCTCCCTCCCAGCCTGCCTCTTGCCCTGCCCGCCCGCCTGGGCAGCCGCTGGGCGATCTGTCAGCTGGTGCAACTCCCTTCCGACCCAGCGATGATTCCAAATTGTGGTCCTTTTTTTTAGAGGGCTTTTTATAAATGGGTCACAAGAAGCTTTTCAGGCAGGAGAGTGTTTTATGGATTACTTAGGAGGTTCACATCCACTCCGAAACCAGGCAGCCAAGTGGGATGATGGGGCACCGGGTTATCTTTCCAGGACCCGCAAGGGCTCGGCTTCCTTTCCCACTCACATCCCAAAAAACCCAGTGTGAAATGGACAGAGGTGTGGCTGGGAGAGGGTTAAAAGCAGCCGAGTTTTGGGATATTCCTAGAGAGGCAGGAAATAAGGGCTGGGGCGGTGAAATTGGTCCTCCTGTTTCCTGCCTCTGGATGGGGAGGGAGAAGCGCGCCACCGCCTCTTCTGGACTACAACTCCCATCGCCAGGCAAGGCCGGGCAGGGGTGAAAATATTTCGCCTCCTTTAGACTTTTTACATCTAGATAGCAATATTCCCAAGTTTTCTAGCAGGAGAGTCGTCTGTTTGGACTACAACTCCCATGGCCAGTACTGGCTGGGGGGATTCTGGGTGTTGGAGTGGAGGGAGGAGGGAGGGAAGGAACAGAAGAGGTTGGAAAAGGCCCCCCTCCAGCCTCTGGGCCCCGTGTTGGCCCCCCCAGCCCCCCCCATGAGAGCTGGGGTGTTGGTCTGAAAGGGAACGGGCGTTACTTTTCCCGGAGGTAGGAGGAGGAGGAGGAAAGAAACGGGACTGGAAACGGGGGGGGGGGGATCCGTTATTCCCGAGCTAAAAAAACAGCACCCCTGCTGAGGTTTGTTCCTGCCTGAATGGGGTCCATCAAGGGAACCCTCCAACAGGAAGGGCCTGGAGGGGGGAGTCAGGGGGCCAAAAACTGATCCGGGGGGGTTTGGGGGGTGTCCTTCGTCCTCCAGGTCACCAGGGAGGGCCTTTGGGAGAGGGATCGGAAAGAGGGCTTTTTTGGGGGGGGTGTCCATTGATTCTCCCACCGCCCTCCATCTCTTACACCCCTCCTCGCCCAGTGTCTTTCACCAAAGCTTCCCAGACTGGGATCCTTGTGAGTCCCAAAGATTGCTGTACAGGCTGGGGCGGGGAGGGGGGGGAGGAATCAAAATGTCCTTGAAGGAATGACAGGGGATCCATAGTGAACCTAAGAGTCATTAAGGGATCATAACTGGTTCCTTTGTTTCTCTTCCTATACCACCCTCTTAGTGCTAACTGGGCTACTAGGAAGGTTCCCCCCCATCCCATCCCACCCCACCCCCGCCGACTTCCGAAGGTGCCCCGCAGGCTGGTGCCAGACCGCCTAGCACGGGAACCGGTGCTCCTGGGTGATGCTCTAGCTAGAAAAAGGACCTCTGGGCGAGTGGGCGTCTTGGAAAGGGGATTCTGGGTGTTGTAGTCCAAATAAGGAAGACAGCTCTGTGAAACGGGGGGGGGGGCGCCAGAGGGATCTTCGAACCACGGCTCCACATATCCTTAAGACGGCCCTGATAAAATATGCAGAGAAAAAGATTGGCGCAGGAGCCATTTATAAATATCTGGTTAGTTTGGATAGTCAGACAGAAAATATAATTTAAAATATATGGGAATATGTGTTAGATTTAGATAAAGAAAAGATTGAAGCCATGTTAAGGGGGGGTAAGAGATGCAAGAATGGAAAAATTTAGGAAATGCAGTTGAAGGTGTTGCACAAATGGAATTATACCCCCACATAAATTAAGTAGAATTGATTTTAAAAAGTCTTGTACCTTTGTTGGCACTGTAAGAAAGAGAAGGGCACTTTTGGGCATATGATTTGGAAGTGTGAGAAAGTGAGGAAATTTTGGAAAGAAGTAGAAAATAGGTTAGTGGAAATAACAAAAAATGATTCAGTTTAAAATAGATGAAATATTTTTAGGATTGCTGGTAAGAGAAGGCAATTGGAGAGAAATAAAAAAGATTATGTATTATGGAGTAGCAGCAGCTGTAATGGTTTTAATAACTGGATGGAAGGATGAAGAGAAATGGTAATATGATAAATGGAAGATTATACTGTATATACCAATTTTTCCAAAATGATTGGATACAAATAATGCAAGAAGGAAAGATAGAAGGGAAAAATAGAATGTTGAAGGAGTTGGAGAAGTTTATAGAATTGATAAAAGGGAAGCCTGAGTACGAGAAATGGGCTAGAGCATTCCACCATGCTTTGAAAATGTATAATATGAGAGAGGACTGAAATTAATTGCTTGCTTGGGGAGGAGAGAAGATTAATGAGGAAGGGGTGAACAAGTCAGTGGAAATTTTATGGGAATAGATATTGGAAATATAACTGCTTGGTCCTCAAATAAAAAAAATGTGAAAGAAATATGTCATTTAAACTTCCCACAAAACCCTGATATAGCCTGCTGAAGGACATCCTTTAACGATCCACAATACTCCAGAATGATGTTAGTTTAAGCACTGTGAAAAATTAAATGCAGTTCATGGTACAGTGGTTAAAATGCCTGTAATGCAGCTAAAACTGTGCTCACAACCTGGGGTTCAGTCCTAGGTAGCTGGCTCAGTTGACTGTCTTCCATCCTTCCAAAAGCAACCGGTTGGCGCATTGCATCAGCAAACAATGAAGCAGTATAAATTATTTAGTGTTTTAGGTTTTAAAGTTCTGAAAACTAGGAATATTTTCCTCCTAAGACACCAAAATACCTTGATGTGTCTTTTCCTTTTGAGTCACTGAACATCTTCACACTGTTTTCTGCCGAAGCACTTGGCTGGCTCCTTCAGCTGGAGTGTTTGTTCTGCAAAATATGCCTGATTGTACCCCCAAAATCCTCCTTCTGAGGACGGGATGACACAGAAGAGGGTCTGGATACTAAGAAAAAATGTTGAGTTAATGCCCATAAGTCATTCTAAAGAAACAATGGTGGCTTAATGCTAAGATCAAAGTCTCATAACATGGGCAGTCAAATAGCTTAGCGCCCCCCCCGCCCCCCACTTGGGGACTGATCAGCAAACTCCAGGTGACAAGCATTAAGCACAATCTATTTGATTCTGATATCTAGGAATGTCTGGCTCCACAAGGGGCACCATTAGCACTGGCCATAAGTTGAATGGAGGCAATATTACATGCAATCTCAGGATATGTAATATGCCTGCTATGAAAATGGACGAGTGGACCTTCCACTGTCAGAAGGGTTACCAGAAGCTGCTTAAGGATAAAAGTAGGCAATGATACCAAGAGAATGGATATTTGGGCCGTGTCTTGCATGTCAGGAAAGGTGCCTTGAGTAGAAAATTAAGGAGTCGAAGACAGAAATGGATGGTCAGAGTCCTGCTGATATCTATGTAAGCCTTATGTAACTTGTCATGGTTAATTGTGACTAATTGACAAGCTGCTGGGGAGCATCTTGGTTGTACAGTTGGGCATGGAATCAGATATGCAACTGAAGCATTCCCCAGTACCTCGCCAATTATACCATGACCTGCAGCATGTCTCACAGACCTTATGCAAATACAAATAGGATTCTGGGCAATTGTTATGCAGTAATCAATTATGGGGTCTGTCCTGGAAGCCAGCAGGGTGTTGAGGACAGAGTAACAGTTTAGGATCCAGGAGGAAATCCAATGGTGAGAGGAAGTTGGAAACAGTAGAAACACTCCTTAAATGTCTTGCATACCTTGAACATTCTACTAGGCCCACCACAGGTTGGTTTAGACTTGTAACATAACAATTGTCTGGAAAGAGAAAACCAGAACAATTGACATTATATATTTAAATGTCTTTGTCTTGTCTGAAGTTCTGGTGAAGAAAGTGCCTGAAGTTGAATCTGTCCATGTATTTGACTTGCACCCTAAGTTAACCCTAAATAAGCTAATGAGAATTTCCATCCTGCAATGTCCAGTGGAGGGGGGGCATGTATATTCCATAATTGTAGCCATCTGCCTGGTGATGGTAATAAGAAAGCCTATTCAACTCAGTGGAACTTACCTTTGAGTAGATTTGTATCCAATGACATTTGTCTTATGAGGTTGAAAAATATAAAGGGAACAAAATAGGGGGAAAGTGTGTATGTGAAAGTGCTCCAGTATGAGCTTTCATGGATCAAACCCCACTTCCTGAGATGAAAACATTCTTAGTTTTAATGGCTTCACCATAGCAATGGCAGGTAAACAAAGTTAAAATAGATATTTTAAATTGGGAGTGTGGCATTTCTTTGGGCCTAAAAAGATATCTAGCTAGAGAATGGAGCAGGGGAATTTCCTACAGAGGAAAGCTTTTAACATTTAAACTGGCCTCTTTTAATAGGAATGTTCATTTGACTGAAATTCTTGGCTAACCACAAACTCATTGGTATTCTTGTTCAGTCCCATTTCTTCATATGTCAGGAGAGTTGTGCTATTAGAATTCAGCTGACAGCATAAACTAATGTACCACCTTTCTAGAACCTCATGTTTCTGCTGGATTTCCCACTAGAGATTATTATAATTCACTGAAACATGTTTCCTCGGGGAATCTTTTCCAAAAATATATATATAACCAACATTTCTGTCTGTTGTAACTATAGTTTTGTCTAACTTTATAACCATACACTGAGAAAGAGATTGCGTGTGAGGGAGGGAGGGAGGAGAGTTTAGGGAAGCATGAAACATTTCCCCTCAAGGCATAGATGTTAGAGGTGGGCACGAAAGAGAAAAACAATGGTTTGTTTTGTTCTGTTTTGCCCCACCCCTCAGTTAGTTTTGTTTCATTTTGTCCGAATGTTTAAAACAAAAATTCATGCAAACAGAACCAAAACGAACTGGCCACACCAGGCAGCGGTAGACCTCCAGAAATTTCTGCTTCGTTTCATTTCATTTTTCTTTGAGGAAAAAGAAGGGCTGATCATTATTCGTTTTGTTACATAACAAAACGAATAATGAATAACAAAACAATGTTTATTCGTTTCGTGCCCATCTCTAATTGATGTCAGACCTCTTATAGCAGAAGTAGGGTGACATCAGCCTTTCAGAGTCTGCTTGTTGAACGAGATGCCCTGTAAGTACTCCAATATCTTTTGAATGCGCAAAGCAACAATGCGCACTCAGGTTTTCTTTACTACAGTATTTGAATAGAAATAATTAATGTCAAGTGGTACTGCTGACTATTGAGAGCTGGGCTGGCAGAGTGGTTCCACTAGGACAGTGGTTTCCAGCCTTGGGTCCCCAGATGTTCTTGATCTAAAATTCCATGCAGCCCCTACCACTAGCTGTGCTGTCCAGGATTTCTTGAAGTTGTAGTCCAAGAACATCTGGGGACCCAAGGCCAGGAATGACTGCACTAGGAGATTAGGAAATTTTATATCCCCGCATGACCACGAGTACTTCCTTGAGTGACATTGTGGAAATCACTCTCTCAGCGTCTGAGATTTTGATGCTAACGGTTGCCAGAAATCTGCACAGGTCCAAGAGACATATATGATGGAAGATAAAGTCAAAACATCCAGTACTAAAGGCTGCAGAGTGCAAAAAGATCAAAGCTCAATGATTCCCATCCAGCCACAAGCAAAGGTGATTAGGTCCCTCAATAGAACAACTAATGACACCCATCAGCTACATATTAGGATCATTGCTACCCCTGATTACATTGATTTCTTAATCCCTCTATTAGACACGGGCACGGAGCAGCGAAATTCTCGTTTCCATTACCATTCGTCGTTTCTGTTATGTAACAAGGAACGGTAACGACAATTACTCCGCTCCAGCTTGAACCCGACCCGATAAAGATAAATTGGGTCTGATTTGTCGTTGTCATTCATGGCATCGCGGCAATCGCGCGATGCCAAGCGGCACAGAATTTTTTTTAAAAAAATAAATAAATAAACCGATTCCCGGCCAAAAAAGCAGGCGGAAATAGGCCTGCCTCAGTGAGGGCATCTACCAGAGAGGGGTGTTTTCTGGGGGGGGGGTCCCCGGCCTTCCCCCCTCTCCTCTCCTGGGCTGCTGGTACCAGGCTGGGGGGGACATCCTCGTCGTCTCCATTTGCCATGCGGTGGGGGGGATCCAAAATGGCGACCGCAATATTTTTTTTTAAATCGTGGTCCAAAAACCCACCAAAGCACCACAGAAACATTTGAAAATTAGGTATTTTAAATGCCTGTTTTTTATAGTAGCAGCAGTGGGTTTTTCTTGCAACAAAACGTCTCTGTTCATTTTATTTTATTTTATTTTTATTTTTATTTTTTTACACCTGCACACGCACAATGATGGGCTGGCCATGGGATAGGACCATGTAAATTTTTGGAGCCATTCCACCAATCGCATGGCCAGGTTTTGCTGAGACTTCTGGATGTGCCAGAGAGGGCATAAAAAGCCCACCAACCCTAAGCCTAACCCTAACCTGAACCCTAACCCTAACCCATACGCCAGTACACTGTCTTCTTAGTGGGTCAGAGGCACCCAGAGGTGCAGCCCACTAACCCACCCTAACCTTAACCGTTACCCTAAGCCTAGCCCTTACCCTCACCCCTACCCTAAGCCAGATTCATACGCAAGTACACTTCCCTTCTTAGTGGGTCAGAGTGGTGCATCGAAAGGTGCCTCCAACTCCAGACCCACTCCCTACCTAAGTGTAACCTGTACGCTAGTACGCCAGTATGCTTTCCTTCTTAGTGAGTCAGAGAAGCGCCGAGAGAGGTGCCTCTGATACACTAACCCCCAACCCTGGCTAACAACCCAACATAATTGGTGGTACGCGGTGGCTATGCGTTACGCTTCCCTTTCCTTCTGGGTCAACTCAGAGGGAGGCACCCAGAAGAGAGGTGCCTCCCAGACCCAACCCCTCCCCCTAAACCACTGTACAAACGACAGACGACAAACATAATGACAAATTTTTGAAAAATTTCACGACAAACGGAAACGACCCGAAATGGACTCTGACAAACGACAACTCGATACGTAATTTTTTCTGGTTGTGCCCATCTTTACCCTCTATCACAATATAATGACTACAGTAACACCAATTGTCATGCACCGGACAACCTTCCTCTTTCCTACAACTTTAAGGACCCCAGTCTCACTCACTCTTTACCCCAGAGCACAGAGAGAAACTCCTTGTTCCCTGAGCTCCTTGCTCTCTGAGGATGTCAGCCACATAGTTTAGCGAAACATCAGGAAGAAAAACTTCCAGAACACAGCCAAACAGCCAAAAAAGCCTCACAAAAACTATCAGTTATACTTAATGCCCCCACTGAGTCTTAATTGATCTATAGATGTTCTTACTTTTAAAAATGATATATATTTTGGACGCATTGTAAAAGTTGACTTGGGAAAAGGAGGATTCTAAAGAGAGAGAAAAAACAATCCAAGCAAATTTGTGCAGACATCCTAGAGTTCTTCCACAGTCAGAGAAAGGAATGCTTGCAGCTGAAATATTTTATGCTGGCTTTCCTCTAGTGCATAGGTGGGATCCGGGAAATGGTGTAGCAGGGGAAAGAAACATCTTTTTAATGTTCCTGCATTTTAAGGTTCCTGCCTTAAGATTCAGTTTGATAGCCATCTCAACCCAGCACTTATAATTATCCTTATAGACAGGGAAATTATTTTGTGTCAAATAGCATGTAAGGCCAAGGTGCTCATGGAAGAAATGTGAGCACTGTGTTGGTTTTTAATAATGGAAGAGGAAGCCAACGACAAAATGGCGTAGTGTGTTGGCATTCCTGTTCAGCATCCCAGCTGATCAGCCACACTCACCTCCATGCAATGCCGGGGGGGGGGGGGGGGCGCCCATGTCCCATGTCTACATTCTCCTGCCTTTGCGCAAAGAGGTCAGTCAGCATTCTGTGGCCATGAAGCATGCTTAATCCATCCTCTGGGCCAGTCACCTCCTCTCGACATGACCCTACCTCACAGGATTGTTGTGAGAATATCAAGTGGGGAGGAGAAGAGCCACCTAGAGGGCGTTGAGTTAATTGTGGACAGATGCTGGTAGATAAATGTAATGAGAATAAATAAAACGCTGAGGACCCATGTAGCTTTGGGGGGAGGGGCTGCTACAATGTCAGTCCCCATCAATCTCTGGAAATTCAGAAAAAAAATCATTTACTTAATGCAGCCAGTTGGAAATGCTGTATGATAAGGCACAGTTTGAGCTCATTACTTTGTCTCCTTTTAGCATTAACATTTACAGTACGATTAATTTGAATCCTAAATTATTCCTGCTCATGCCTATTATCTGACAATGACTGACTGCCTCCCCTGCGTCTGACTTATTAAGCAGGCCTGGCAAGAAGAAAGGATAATAAAGCCATCCTTCCAAGTAGCCTGAATTACACAGACAGTGAAATACCCTATACACTAAGGTCCCTTCCTAGGCTGTGTCGTAAAGATAAAATGTCACTGAACTCACACTATGAGGCCGTCATCATCATTAATATTTTTTTTTCTAAAAAAGAATTTTTCATACTAAATATCGTTCATTTCCGCCTAGCTGGTCTACATAGAGCTAAACCCAGGTTCAATTTGGCCCATTTTCTTCCTTCACAATTATTTTCCCCAACCCTTGTCCCCTTCCCCGTTGTTGTTGCCGTTTGACATTGTTTCTGTTACATTCTTTGAGTTGAAAAGACTTCCAAAGTGGCTCATCAAGAACATGAAGATGCTTTAATAAAGTGTAATAAATCAGTCCGAAGTTGGAGAGTGCCAAGAGTACCTCTGAGGGATTAACAGCTGCAAAAGTGAGGTGGGGGCGGGTGAGGAAAATTATGAGGGGACAAAAATATGGACTAGTGGACATGATTTTTTTTTTTAAAGGTAAAGCAATATATTGAAATATTCCATTCTATTGCTATATGGCTATAAAAGGGGGAAAAATATTTTATTTGGTAACTGGGTCTTCCCCTTTTGGGTCTGGATGTAACCAACTACACCTCGTTTCACAGCACTGGAAAATGAAAACGGCCCCAACAGCTTATCCTCATTCCATTGTGCTCTTCCTTTTTCTGTTAGTACCATGTAGAAGTTTTAATTTTCGTTGTCTACTTCCATAATTGTTTTTAATTGTAAACCACCCAGAGTTCCGTCCGGAAGATGGGCAATATAGAAATATAACAAACAAACAAACAAACAAATAAATAAATAAATAATAAAGCAAAACTCAGTACTCCAAGTCCATGGTAACTCCTTTAGATATCCTAGTAGACCAGAACAGCCCTGTTGAAGAGCATGTCTAGGCCTCTGGTCTGGTCTACAGAAAGTTAGTTTATTAATATAGATGGAATATTAATAACTATCTTTGCAAGTTATGTCTATTATCCATCATCATTGGTTCTACTGGCACAGGGGGTTTGTGGAGCACTACTCCAACAACATCCGGAGTGCCACACATGCCCCAGGCCCTATGGGTCCATAGACAGATCTTTCTACTGTCAGTTTTTTCCTCCTCGAATGCACCCAGCCCTAGCAGTGACACCTTGAAGTACCTCCATTATGCATTAAGCATGTCATAAGGAGGAACAAAGACCTTTCCAGACAGTTCTCTTGGTAACGCAACAAAGGTTGGCAGCTATTCTTGTTGAAGCACCACAGTGAGCTCCTCCTGGGATTTTGTCCTTGTTCCGAGTTCCTTTTGTTATCCTGCTCCTCACCTCCCAGGCACCAGGTGCAGCCTCTCTCATTCTCCGGCCAGGCATGAGCAATGAAAAGGAGGGGGAAACTGCTGCATTAAAACAGCAGGAAAGAGAGGCGGACAATAACTCAAGTACTGGAAGAATGAAATTCATACCCTGGTTGATGTACTAGGGCATTTTAGACTGAATATGCTTTGTTAGGGGCTATAAACCTAAACTCATACTGACAACGCTGATACAATGGCATCTATGACCAAACGCAAGAACGTTGGGACTCTTAAATAGCATCAAAACAGGCTATTTTGAAATGATGCACTTTTAAACAAGCTAACAATCAGCTGGTACCAGTTTACAATGAACAGAAAATACATTTTCTCCTTCCAGCACTGGACTTGTTGTTTTTATCTTCTCCTGCTTTCTAGCGCAGAAAAGAAAAGGGCACCGTTTCTTTGGATTGTAAATAGCTGTGCAGGTTGATTGGAGATATTGCTAGGTGACAGCATATTTAATCCATGTTACTGACAAACAGACCAAAACTTTTATCACTTCTTTCTTCTGAAAAATAAAATAAAACAAAAATAAACAAAACAAAAACAACCAGCCAGCCACGCTAACCAGGGTGGAAGCAAGCCCTTTAGAGTTGTAACATTAATGATACGTCTCATAAGGCTGCTTTGAATCTCAGAGGGTCTGCCAGCTTAGCCTTCATTTTTTTATTTTTATTTTTTTTTGCAACATGAAAGCATTCTTTTGTAGAGACAAGATGGTCCAAACATATGCTCACATTGACTCATTTCATTCCATTCATTTTTCTTCCCGGCTTGTCACTGTACAGCAAAGAACTGGAACAAACTGAAGAATCAATTAAATAAACATTAAGGTAGGAGGCATCATACAACTGTCTGAATTCTTGTAAACATATCCCACCATTCCTCTTCCTCATTTTTGGGTCCTGCTTTAGCTCATGCTTCCCAGGGCCAATTTTGATTCCAGACAGTTCAGAGGTAACAAGAAACCATTGTGTCCTCCTGCTTTCATAAGTAGAGATGGGCACGAATTGAAAAAAATGACATTTTGGTTTTTCGTTGCAGGTCCTGTTTCGGTTCATTTTCATTTTTCATGAATTTTTCAAAAAAAATTCATTTTGTTAATTCGTTTATTTGTTTTTCATTTTTACCCACTTTTTGCACGATTTAAAGCATTTCTGTGCACAGGCATCCCCCAACGCCCCAGACCAGAGGGAAAACACTAAAAAAAATGATGCTGGCAGAGACACAGTATAGACTAGGTAAGCAGGGAGGCTGCAAAGGCAGCGGCGGGCGTTGCCCAGGGTGCAAAGCAAGCGCAGAGTGACTGCACCGCGGGGCAGGGGAAGGGTACTCACTGAGAGGTATGCACGCACACAGGGAGGCTGCAAGACTGAAGCGAGAGAGAAATCTCTTCTTTCTCTCCTCTAAGAGCCAGGCTGCAGCCGGCAGGAACACAGAGACACACACCTGCCTGGCTGGCCTAAAGTGAAAATAACAAGTCGCAGAGACAGCAAACCCACCCTAACTCCCACCGCAGACTGCAAGGAGGACGGGGGCTGCCAGAGCTTTTTATGCCCTCTGTGGCTGCCAGACCTGCCTAGTCTGCAACCCGGGCATGCTATTGGTTGAAGTTGTCCAAATATTTACATGATCCCATCACATGGCTTGCATCCATTTCGTGGCTGGCATCCATTTTGTGTCATCCTTAAAGGGAAAAGAAAAATACATCGCAATGGGAGAAAGACAAAAAGAAACGTTTTAAGGACCCCAACCCCCCCTAGTAGCTATTATCAGGCAGAATAAATAATTGTCGCTGCATTGTTATGGATGTCCAGGGCGTTTTAATACCCAAGAAATCAATATTAGGCATCTGGCAGCCATTTTGGGTCAATATCTCCTAACTCCCGTTAAATGAAAAAAATACAGCAATCTGAGAAAAGACATAGATGCACGTTTTAAGGACCCCCTCCCCCCTGTAGGTATTATCAGGCAGAATAAATAATTATTCCTGGGTTTTTATAGATATTCAGGACGTTTTTTAACAATTAAAACAGCTCATTTCATTGTGTGTCGCAATTAACGAAAATGAAACATAACGAACCTAATTTTCTTGGTTCTGTTCGGTTCGTTCCAATTTCATTGCCAGGTTCGTTATTTGTTTTGTTACGTAATGAAACAAATAATGAATAATGAAACAAAAAAAGATTCATTTTGTGCCCATCTCTATTCATAAGCCTTGTTGCTCCTGGTGGCCACATGCTGCCATTCCTCTGTCTGGCACATCACTGTTTTCAGGGCTAGAGCAGGGGTGTCCAAACTTTTTTGCAAAAAGTGCCAGATTATAGTGAGGTGAAAATATGTGGGGGCCAACGATTCAGCTGATTTGGCCGCTGGGCTGGACTTTAGACAAGCCTTTAGGGCTAGGACATGCAAGGAGGTGGGGAGGATGCTGCAGCAACAGAACCATGGGGGGTGTAGGCTGGGCAGGTGGCTGGGGGGACGGATGGAGGCAGGGAGGGCAGGCAACCCATAAAACTGTGGGCCATTCAAAATTTGAAAATGGACCACATTTGGCCCCTGGTCCTGACTTGGGACATGCCTGGGCTAGAGTGTATGGCACTAGGGGATTGGGGGCCAAATTTTCATTGCTGGCCTGGAAATAACTAGAAATACAAAGAACTGAAACAAACCAAGCCAAATTCAAAGTCTACTTTTGATTTGGGTGTGTGTCCCACAATCTATAATATACAGAAAGTACTGTTCAAAAACTCCATTTTAGCTTTCTTTCTCCACCACTCCCACCCTACTCAGCAGGTTTGCCTAGGGGCCTGGATTTTGTGTTAGTTCCAACTAAGATAGACTCAATGGCTGAAATCATGTTGCACATTTACACAAATGCTGTAATTTGCAGAGGGAAATTGCCTCAAGTCATGAAAGCTCCGTGGGCCTTATCTGTTGCATGCTGAATTGTCAACTCACTATGTCACATATGTCTACAGAAGTTTCTTTACTTGCAGCAATTCACATCCAAAAATTATACAATTTGCACATCTGCACTAGATTTAAGTCACTGAATCAACTGTTGCAGGCAGGGTGACTCAGTATTTATATAGACCCATATTGATTCATGAGACAAAGCAAAGCAAAGTGTACTGCTTATATACCACCCCATACCATTTCAAGTAGTCTCTGGGTGGTTTACAGTTTAATTACTGTAAGCAGGCTACACATCCCCCCCCCCCGCAAGCTGGGTACTCATTTTACTGACCTCAGAAGGATGGAAGGCTAAGTGAAGGGCAAGATGCATGGATCCCATTGTGTCTGATCCAGATGTGACAGCATTTTGCTTTGCTGTTCAAAAGGAAAGGCACATCCTGCAACAAGGCAGATCATTTTCCTTGGCAGAGAGGAAGTAATCAGTGGAATCTAATTTTTCTTTTACAAACATTCATTTCCTGAAAGCAACTATTGTGCAGGTGAGGAAAGTTCTAATTTACCCCCTAGTATATTGCTCAAATGTCAAGAGGAGAATTGTGTATTAATGCCATTGTTTAGATTCTAGTGCCTTTGTTGCAGGTCTGGTTAAGAGCTGATGCCAATGGGAAATTGTTCAGCTTACCTTTTTGGAGGACTTTAATCAACAATGCAATCTACAATATGTGGCTTGCAGTGTGAATTTACTGCTTCATTTCTTCAATTCAGGCTGTCATAAGTTGAGACCAATTGAACTCTAACCACAAAGAACAGAATGCCTTTGTCTTTTCCTTTTTTGTTTTGATTTCAGGTCTTAACATGTGTCTAACCTGCACTAGGTATATGGCATTTACACTATCTGATAAAAAGGTAAAGGTTCCCCCCGCACATGCCTGCTAGTCGTGTCCGACTCTAGGGGTGGTGCTCATCTCCATATTCAAGTCAAAGAGCCAGTGTTGTGTAAGTCCATGGCCATGTGGCCGGCATGGCTGCAAGGAAACACTGTTTTACCTTCCCACTTTTTACAGCAGTACCTATTTATCTATGTGCATTTACTTACTTTTGAACTGATAGGTTGGCAGGAGCTGGGGTTACCAGTGGGAGCTTACTCTGCTGCATGGCATCCGGGATTCGAACCACCGAGCTGCCGATTTTGCAGCCAAGAATTTTTAGAGCCTTAGTCTGCTGAGCCACCATGCCCCTCCTATCTGATATTGGTTGCATAATGACTTTTACATACTCTTCTTTTTGCTCCTCTCCTGCTGGACCACCACCACCATCATCATGGGCATTTTGACTTTGGATGCACTGGCTCTAAACAGCGATTTTATGATGCATCATCTATGCTACACAATTTACATCAGCAGATTACTCTAGAGAGTTACAAAGAGCAGTGTCTTTGTAAGTGCATGCCTTTATGCAAAGTGCAGATGCATTATTATTTATAACCATCTTCAACAAAACATATTAAGGTTTAAAGTCTATGTATCTATAACAAGTCTGTGTAATCAAGTTGATTACATCTTAATTTGACCTCTTGTTGTATTCAGATGTGGTTTAACATTCCTTTCTTCTTGTGGGTGGGGGTGGGGACTCTGAGTCAGTGCAGCTTACCCAAGGCTGGCTCTTCTTTGGGGAATGCCCAGACTAGATACCAGACTCATTGTTGGAAGTAAATCCCATTGAACCACACACACCCCTCAGAACATACTAAGTACCTTATCTCAATTTTACTATGCTTTTCTGCAACAATGTTAAGAGTATTTAGGATTAGGGTACCAGAAGCAGATTCAGCTTTAAATCTGAAGGCCTGGTGGTCTTATGACATAAGTGATTTTCACACATACAAATTCACATATTGATTCAGAATATTGATTTATTTGTTAAATCAGAATTGGAAAATTGGCTTAAAGAGGTTGCCAATCTCTGCCCCAAACACATTAGAAACGCAGACACCGCAGTAGAGATGGGCACGGCTCAGCGAAATTTTTGTTTTTGTTTTTGTTTTTCATTTTCGTTATGCAACGAAAACAAAAATGAAAATTTTCCAGAAAACAAAACGAAAATGAAAACGAAATGAAAAATTTTGCCGTGTTTTTCGTTTTCATTATGACAGACACATCACAATGAAAAGAATGCTAACGAAAACGAAAATTTTTGTTTTCATTTTGTTTTTTTCCGTTTCGTTTCGTAACGAAAATGAAAACGAAAAATGCACAAAAACCCCCGAAAAACAAAAACGAACTGAAACGGACCCCTTAACGAAAAACGAAAAATGAAAAATTATTTTTTTGAGTCGTGCCCATCTCTACACCGCAGTAATGAATGAAAGCATGGTTAGAAGCAGAAAAGTACAAAAGTGCAACTGTGCAATTCACAAGTGAAAATATATGCATAGTCATCTAAATTAGCCTTGTTCCCTGCAGATGTGTGGAACCACATTGACTGGCTGAGTTGTCTAGGGATTGTTGTCCAGGACATTAAGTACCAGGTTAGCAATGCTGCTTTAAGAGTTTTTATCAGTTGATTCCTAATCTGACTTCTCCTCCTCTTCCTCCTCCTCCTCTTCTCTACCCCCCACCCTGAAAAATCTAATCTACTATAGTCAGAAGGTTAACTATAGCAAGTCCGATAAAATATCTGAACAGGCAATTCGTTCATTAAAATTGTCAACTGAGATCTTCTGTCTGATCCTTGTGACCTTTCCACCACCTCCCCCCCAACTTCAGTCTGTAAGCATGCAATTATTGGCATTTTCAGCACATATACTAGAGATCCATGAACATTTTTGCTGCTGCCTTGAAAATACTGCCTCATTTTGAATTGGTTTAGACTATAAGTACCCAACATTTTTGTGTGTGCATTGGGGCAGTGAGGCAGGGCTAGAGGACACAAACCCAGGGCCCCAGTCAACAGAATAAGCCCAAGGACACCAAAATCAGCAAGGCTGGTGTACCTCATTTTGAAATAAGGGCTGTAGCACGTTTTTAAAGCCTTTCCACCACCCCTGTGTCTGACCATTAGATCCAGGGCCTAAATTGACCTAATTGCACTCCTGTACCAATATTACTAAAAGACGGCTCAGTTCTCCTGGTGCTAAGAACTCTGCACAATCGATACACTCTCCGGCAAACGTATGCAACATTGATGATCTCTGGATGCAGCAAAAATCCTCCCTGCTTCCAACCTCTGCATTATTGATAATGGTAAATTAATGTTTGGAGTGCTTGGAATTTACAGTCCTAAGTGCATTAGTAGGAGGTACTCAGTCAACCCAGTCCCTCACTGACTAAAACAAAGAAACAGAGAGGATTTACTGCATCTATCATGTGAAACAAAATAGAAAGGAAAGCACCATTGGAAAGACCTTGCTTGTACAAACCATGAATTTTAGTGACAGGAGAATATAATGAAAGCAAGGATGGCAGAGGATAACCAGTACCCAACCCCAACCCAGCATGAGGGCACTTCTCTGTTTCGGCAGCTTCCAACAGTATTAAAGTACAAACCACATCTTCTCCAGACAGCAGAGTCATCCACCAAGCACTCTGAAGAATCTTTGGCATTTCAGTTCAATCACAATTTTACAATAATAAATAATTATATGGGATCAGGTTTGCTTTTCCCCTAATGCGACACCCAGGTGGTGCAAATATATATTTTAAAAACCCTACAATGAATTAAAAACAAATTAAAATTAAAAACCCTAATGCAGTACAGTATACAGATCTTTTTAAAAAATTGCTCAATAACCATACAACATACTGGAACATTTTCAGTTACAGGCAGAAGGAAAGGAGGGAAAGGGGGCAATTGAACCTCCCCTTGAAGCAGGTTCCATAATCTGGCAACAGCCATTTTAAAAAGTCCTCTTTCAGGTCCTCAGCTCACTAGACCTGCTTGTGAAAGTGGTGGGACTGAAAGAAAAGTGCTCCTTTCAGGATCCTAATATATGTGCAAGCTCAGAGAGGGGGATGTGACCTTTCACTTTCAGGCTTCCTCAGTGCCTGGCCTCCCTCCCTGAGGTGGATCACTCTACATTTCTCCTCATCACGGGAGGGTTGTCACAGCAAGAATGACCACAGTTGACACTGGATCTGGGCTCATAGACCTGTCTCTTCTGGCATTTCCTTCAACAGCTGGGCTACTGCTGATAACTATTTGACAGTCACCCATTGTGAGGGTTCTTGATAATTATCAATTCCGGTCTATAATGTTCATAAATGACAGGTGGCTCCTTGATATTTAATAAACTTTTTTTTGTGAACTCCAATGCAACAGGCTTTGATTGTGCATTTGTTTCATCCTCTAACTGTAACATCTCACTACTAGCTTTAAATTTACTGTCTTCTGAACTTAACAATGGAGATTCAAAACTTTAAATCAGGTATGTCCAAACTTTGGTCCTCCTGATGTTTTAGACCACAACTCCCAGAATTCTAAGCTTAGATTGCCAATGGCAAAGGACTGTGGGAGTTACGGTCCGAAACATCTGGCGGTCCGAAGTTTGGACATGCCTGTTTTAAATGTTCCTTTAACGTTTCCCTCTCACAAAAGATGCCTGGCTCATATGACCCTTGCCATAATACTGTGTCCTGCAGCATGGGTGTTTGTCCCACTAAGCCACCGGGTTCTTGACTCTCCCACTCCTCCGTTGGAATGGATTTATTTCTTTATTCTCATTTATCAACACTGGTTTCACATGTACCTGTTCTGGCAATGGCAACGATAGTCTTTTATCCTTGCTTCCAACTATCTCCGCCTCAGTCTCAGTCTCACAATCCTTCAAGAGTTTCTTTATTTTTTTATTTTTTTAATAAAAATTTATTTAAAAAAACATATACAAATTACATGGAAAAGACAAACATCAACAACAGTGCACCCCTTCACCAACAGGATCACTTTTCATATTTACATTCGTCATCCTCCCCTCCAGAACAAAATCGATTGTTGCGTGGAAACCTTACCCTTATCCCGTACAAGCACATATTCAATAAATCTACCCCATATATCATAGAAAATATCTTTTTTTAACTCTCCTTTTTTAACCTTGAGAGAACAAGTCAATTTATCATTTAAAGCAATATTCCATACTTCATTATACCATTCTTCTAAACATAGTTCATATTTAGATTTCCAATTTCTAGCAATTATTAATCTAGCTGCTGTCAACAAATTTGTAATCAACTCTTTAGTTTTAACATCATAATTTTGATCCACAAATATTGATAACAAAGCAATATCAGATTTGGGCTCTATAGTCATTTCTAATATTTCACTTAGTTCTTTAAAAATACTTTTCCAAAATTTCTGTGTCTTTTTACATTCCCACCACAGATGATAAAAGGTATCAAACTCATTATCACATTTCCAACAAAGCTTGGAAGAATTTGCATTCATTTTATTCAATTTCACTGGCGTCAAATACCATCTTAAACTTATTTTAAAGAAATTTCCCTTTATTCTAACAGACATAGATCTAAGTATTCTCATTCTCCATATTTTAGCCCAGTCTTCTTCTCTTATTTCTTTTTTAAAATCTTGTTCCCACAATAATTTCACTCCAGATCCTCCTGTATTTTCATCTAAATCCGAAATAATTGTATATAGTTTACTAACAATACCTTTTACTACTGTTTCCTTCTGAGTATCCTCATACAACAATAAAAGTTCTTCATATTTTGTGTACTCTCTACATTTATTATTTTTCTTTATCCAAGTATCAGTCCATTTCTTTAATTGTATAAAATTAAACCAAGATATATCCCTACCTTGGAGAATTTCCTTCATTTGTACTTTCCCTCTCATCTTACCTATCCAGTCTTTCAATCTAATTACTTGTTTATCCCTAAATACTTTTTTGAAAACTTTCAAATTTGTAGGGAAATTCTCCATTTCAGTTACGGATCTCAATGGTGAGTCTGAGGGACATATTTTTTTCTTATGTAGATACCATGCATTCAACATAGATCTAAGAAAGGGGTTATCAATCTCATTTAACTTTATTTTCTTAATAGTGCCAAATAAATATTTTTCAATATCCTCCTTTATTTCTGATGATTCCATTTTCCACCATATTAATCTTTCTGAACTAAACACAATATCCCCAATAAACCTTATTTGATTTGCTAAATAATAATTTTTAACATTCGGTAAACCTATACCACCTTTATTTTGGGCCATATACCAATATTTTTTGTTTATTCTAGCTTTTTTACCACTATTACAATAGTTATTAATTAAATCTTGCCAAAATTTAAGGTCATCCTTACTTAACTGTATCGGAAGCATCATAAAGAGAAAATTTAACTTTGGTAAAATTTTCATTTTCATCAATGCAATTTTCCCAAACCAAGAAAGTTTTAGACTTGAATATTCTAACATTTTATTCTTAATTTCTTTCTTTAGTTTACTATAATTAAATTCCTTTAGTTTCCGTGTGTCCTTTACTAATTCTATACCTAAATACTTAATTGAGTTACTTATCTTACATCCGTAATTATGGGTAAACACTTCTTGTTCTTCCTTGTTGTGATTAAACAGCATCACCTGAGATTTCTGCCAGTTAACCCTCAATCCAGATACTGACCCAAATTTCTCCAAATGATATTTAACTCTATCCATACTCTCTAGTGGATTTTAAATTGTCAATAAGGAATCATCTGCAAATAAATTAATCTTTACTTTATTATCAATACCTAATCCGCTAATTAACTCATCATTCCTTATTTTATCCGCAAACATTTCAATCATTAAACAAAATAGAACTGGGGAGAGGGGGCATCCTTGTCTAGTACCTCAGCCTAGAGATATCCGATCTGAAATCCCGTCATTAATTATTATCTCAGATGTATTTTCAGAATATAATTGATCTATCACCCCTCTAAATTTCATTCCAAACCCCCAGTTTTCAATCAATATTTTTAGTGTTGGCCATTCCACACAATCAAAAGCCTTAAATATATCCAATGATAAAATACCAGCCTTCTGTTTATTCATTTCTGTATCATATATAATATTCAACGCTCTTCTAGTTAAATTAGACATTTGTCTTCCCTTTAAAAACCCATTTTGATCCTCCTTGATATATTTTGTAATAAACCCATTCATTCTATTCGCTAATATTGCGGTAAAAATCTTAGCGTCTTGATTAATTAGTGAGATAGGTCTATATGAACTAGGCTTCTCGGCCTTTTGGCTGAGATCAAGTGTAAGAGTTTCTTTAAATCCCCCTCCTTATCTTCTACCTCCTCTCATACGTCCTCCTGAATGTCAATCACCAGAAACCCTTCTCCCATTGGTTCTTTATTTCCAACTCTCACTCCCCCACTAACCAATTTTCTCTTACCCTCTTTACATTCACCCTCCTCATTCATCTTTAATTTATTCAATGTCCATGCCTTTATTCATTACAGTGGACCCTTGTATAACAGTTTGTATAACATAAAATTTACACAACATAAAATATTCTGGAGATAGGGGAAATTTGCTTAACAGAATCACCTATGGGGCAAATCCGTACAACATAAAAATGGGATTACAGTGGAACCTTGACTTACGTCATTAATCCGTTCCAGTGGTCTAGACTTAAGTCAAACATGACTTAAGTCAAATGAACGTTTCCCATTGAAAGTAATGGGAAAGCAGATTAATCTGTTCCAGATGATGAAAAAGACCCCCGAAAACAGCAATTTAACACAAATTTGACTGGGATAGGAGATTCCTTCTGGGGATGTAAATGAAATGTCTCCTCAAAGAGAGGAGGAGGCAGTGGAATTATAGTCCACAAGTTATATGCCTCCACTTTTTAATGTTCATAGCAACAATGTCTAACATTTAAGTTTTACTGATTTTTAACCTGACGTTCCAAGTTCTGAACAACTCTATGCTTACCATTAGAGTCCCACAACTTTACAGCTCCCCAACTAAAATGCTTCCATTGTGGACCAGACTTCTGCAGCCATATTTTTTAAAAGACTGAGCCGACTGTCTAACCAGCGAGGCCAGCCCCAAGCTCCCGGCCCTTCTTCTCCTCTGGCAGCAGCGGCGGCTTCGGTGAGGCCGAGGACCAGCTCCAGGTGCTCTGAGCTGGCCTCACCGAATCCGCCGCTGCCAGAAGAGAGGAAGAAGGCAGGAGCAGTTTGGAGGCGGCAGCCGCGATGCTGGGTTGTGGCTGCCACCCGATTCCGGTGCCTTGCGCCGGGGCTCCGAGATGTAAGTCAAAGCCTGCGACTCAAGTCAAACAGGCCCCTTCTTGCTGCAAGTCAAATATGATGCAAGTCAAGCAGTATGTAAGTCAAGGTTCCACTGTACTCCATTTTCAATGCAACCCTATTAGAAATTTGTATAAAGGAAAATTTTCTCAACATAATTTCATTTGGAATGAATTAATTCCTTTATATAAGGTACCACTGTTTTTTACTACACCCAACTTCTTTTCCTCCAGACGGCACAGGTTTCTTTACGTTTCTCTCTCTGCTGGCACTCTCACACCCCATTTTGTTTCGAATGGAGTTTATGGCAAGTTGAGTGATTATTGGCTGAGGCCAGTGGACTTGAACCAGTGCAGTGCAGTGATCTCTGGCAGCAAGGGAAGAAAATGTTATCTGTCAACATTGCAAGCCAACACCTGGAAAAGAGGGTTATCAGTTCCAGTGGCTTGTTTCCCTCTCAAAGCTCAAAAGTGGGTAGCTTCTAATCCTACTAATCCTCTAAATGGAGAGAGAGGGAGGGGTAGATGCTGCGGAATTTTGCTCTCTCTTTTAGCTGTCGGGATCATAGTTGCAGAGTACAGTAGGACCCCCAGTATCCACTGATTCATTACCCACTGATTCAGTTATCCACAGTTGGCAGAGGAAAAAAATAAATAATTCACCAGCCACAAGGCAAGCTACTGTCACAAACAGCAGCCATAAAGCAAGCGACTATCTCAAAAGAGCAGTCATAAAGCAAGCTACTATCAGGAAACAGCAGTTTGGGGGTGGGTGGGCAGGCGCTCTGTCTTATCCACGGTTTTCATTATCCACAGGAAGGCCTAGAACCAATCCCCAGCAGATACCGGGGTCCTACTGTATACTTTTTTTTAGCTGGCTCCATCCTATCGGAGGATCAGGTTGGAGTCATTGGACAAGACCCAAGTACTGTACAAGGCCTCTTGTTTGTCCCTTGCATAAGCAATCAGTAGACATTTGGCCTCCATCTATCTTGGGTTTTTTTTCCTGTTCTGGCAGTTGGGTGTCAGAAATCTTACCTTCCCCGGTCTATTTTCATTGGATGGGGAGGAGAAAAAGTAAGGCTTTTGCTGCCAGTAGCACTCTCATATCTCTTTTCTTTCACACGGAGCCAAATACAAGTAATACACTAGCAACCGTTTGACTTCCTCAGCTTTGTAAGTTATCTCTGGGCAAAAACAAGGATGAAAAAATCTCATCCGCCCTTTTATACCTTTCCCAACCTCAGCCTCTTCAGATGTGTGGAGTGGCAGATATCTGGTTCAAGTCTCCTCAGTAAAGATGATAGAAGCTATAGTGCAACATATTTGAATGGCAACACGCTAAGGAAGATGGGTCTACTGCGTGGGATAGCTAACTTGATTAGTACCTAAGAACTTTTTAAAGTTGCCATTTTGCCATGCATAGTTTCACTCTCTTTCATGATGCTTGGTGATTGAAGCTGACAGATTTTTCATGACCTACGCCTATAACACTCCATATACTTTGTCTTCTCCCTTTCCTTCTTCCAGTGCTCCCCTCTCTTCAAACCCCTGTTCCCCAGAGCATCCCACCCAGTCTACCTGCTGACCCTTCCAAGCCTTTACAGTCTTCCTTTCTTATTAATCCCACCTTTTCTTTGGTCCTAAGTCACCAGGAGCAGTGGAATCAATGCCATTGGTACTTGTGTCCTAGGTCTTCAGTTCTCCACCTCTACCATGCTTAGCAGATTCCCCATCCCCTACATAAAATCATTGTATGAATCGAGATAAGAAGGATGACACAGGGATTGTGCGGGAAAATCCCAGTAACACTGGTATAGAACTAGCTACTTCAGTGGTTCTCAACCTGCGGGTTCCCAGATGTTACTGGACTGCAACTCCCAGAAATCCTCACCAGCTCAGCTAGTGATGAAGACTTCTGGGAGTTGCAGTCCAGTAACATCTGGGAACCCGCAGGTTGAGAACCACTGAGCTACTTAAAGTAGAACAAATGCCCCGTCTGGCAGAGCTCAGCATTGGCCTTCTCCAACCTGGTCCCTTCCAGTTGTTTTTGGACTACAACCAACTTGGCTGGCAGTCAGGCTTTATGGAAAATGTAGTACAAAACCACCAATATATCTGGAGGTGGTATGAGCTACAGGAATTTGCCAAAAGGTATGTGAAGTACAGCATTTCTTTTCTGATTCATGGGCCTCCCAGCAAGTAACTGAAGCAGGTATAGTTTTATTGGCATTCTTTTACCATGTCAACAATGAAGCTTCAAGAGTTAATTTTCTTGAACATTACTCCCAGAATGCTACAGTCAGCATGGCTACACACATGTTTTTATACTTTTTTGTTGTGGCATGCATTGGATGCATTTCATAATTTTGTTCACAGACAAATAATCTTGCTCTTGTCCCAGTGTTTTTCAATAACAAAGAAAAAAACCATTCTTTCCTTCTTCAAGTCTCAACATGCATGCTTCACTTTAGGGTGGTACCTTTATTATGTCAACAAAAAAAAGGGGGGGGGGGAAGGAAGGGTGGACATACGGACCCGAAGTCCCTTCATCAAATCTCAACACGTAAGGCTCAGCAGCACTCCCTGGTTACAGGACTGAGTTCTGTATACAGCTACACAGTACATTTTCTTACTAAGGCTGATACTTCACGTCCCTCTCGCTGCAGTTCGCGGCCCCGCTGGAGACTGGTTTGAAGGAACGGACCCTCACCTCCTTGTGGGGTCAATCCGAGTTCACCCCGACCACGCCCCCTAAACTGCACTCCAAGCGGGGTGAGAGATTCCCGTCTAGGAGCTCGGGAATCTTTTCAATCCGCTTCTCGATCCGATTTCAACATAGAGGCAAGTTCACCTTGGCTCGAGGAAGGACGTGAGTTGACTGCCACTGCTAGTACATCCATTGCGGCTAACAACCGATATTTTGAAGTGTAGCAAATCCTTCGACAGAACCATTTTTCTTAACCATAAGGTCCCTTTGGAAAATATGAAACTAAATAGCAGAAATACAGTCGGTATGAGAAACCACTTTAATCTCCCAATATAAGAAAATGCAGAAATAATTTTTAAAAGCTTTTGTTATAGAAGTAGTAAGTAACAATAGAAAGGAAGACACTCTCAGACACATCCTATGTTTTCTTTTGTTTAATTTCCTCTCCCCCCCTCCCCAAAATTCTTCAGACCTGTAGGCAGGATGTTTTTCCTATTAAGAAGAGCTGCTCTTCCTTATGAGGTTTAACTTTATTAAACTCCGACAAACCTGTTTAGTTCAGCTTCTGCCGCAGCCCTCAGAGGAACAAGACATGGTTTGCAATTACTCTTGGATTTTTTTTT
>JAHTLZ010003526.1:64174543-64193685 GCA_023846285.1 Phrynocephalus versicolor
GTGTGTGTGTGTGTGTGTGTGTGTGTGTGTGTGTGTGTGTGTGTGTGTGTGTGTGTGAAGCACCAGGTTCTGCGATTCTAATTTGTGTAGAGGGTCTATCATTGCTGAGAAAGAGGAAACATGGTAGAACAAAACTAGCAGTCAATTAAACACTTGGTTGTTAAATTTGCCATCTTGGATCATGTGGATACAAAACAAAGGATGGAACAGTCAGCTTTTTTTTAATGCTGATAGACATTCTGCCTTGAGCAGGCTTTGCTGATTCCAAGTGAACACAGCTGCTGATTACAAGTGAAGACACAAAAACGTACCTGCTAACTCTCAAAGATGCAAACGAGCACTGTAACATTCCTGTCCTCCTATGGAGTCTTCTTCACACATATATTTAAACCAGGCCTGCCCAAAGTCCGGCCCGGGGGCCAAATCCGGACCGTCAGGCCATTCTGAGTGGCCCGCGGCTGGCTGGCCCACTCCTCCCTCCCCCTCCTTCACCCCATGTTTTTTTTTTTTAAATTCCGCCAACACTGACACCGCTGGGAAGCTTGAGGGGCTGGGCAGGCCAGCCGGCCAGTGAGTAGAAGCTTGTGGGGTGGGTGGGCAAGGGGGCAGGCCACCACCACCAGCACCACCTGGAAGCTTGTGGGGCTGGGTTCGCGCACGGGGGGGCGCACCGGCGGGCCGCTGCCACCGGCATAGCCGGGAACATTGTGAGGTTGGGTGCACGTGCGGTCAGTGAGTGGGGCTTATGCGTCAGTGGGTGGGGTTTGCAGTGGGGTGGCAGGGTCAGGGAGCAACCGGCCCCTGACACATTCTCAACCACCAAATCTGGCCCTCCTTACAAAAAGTTTGGGCACCCCTGATTTAAACAATAGATCTTGCTACCACAGGGTGTAGCAGTGTCTGTGAACCCATTGTGAAAAGGGATTGGTCGGCCACATTCATATAAGACAAAGCTACTAGTGGCTAATTGTTATTATGGGTATATTTGGAGCTCATGCTCTTGTAGTCTTGTACTGCTTATAGCCTTCCTGCTTATAGCCTCCTTATAGACAAATAGGGGATTATGGGAGGTGTGATACATAGGTGGCGCCATACTGGAGAATACTGTGCTCGAATACAGTAATTGCTGTGTTATCGACATGTTTGAACTGCAGTGGCTGAAGTGGGAGGATGTTAATGGTGTTCAGTTGCACATATGCTTAACAGTGGGACCAATTCCATTTAACTTTTGGGAATAGACAACAACGCCCGGGCTAGCTGTATTTTAAGAAGGCATCACAGGGCCCAAAACAGAAAGGAGGCTGCTTGGAGAAAGCTGGTCTAGCCATTTCCTTTAAACACTTAAAAATCTTCTCAATGACTATAGAGGTCCCATTAACCAGACATAAGATTTGTGGAAATGCAATTGATAATTTGATCGCAAGGGGCTCTGCTAAGTACTCAATTTGTTTTAAAGAAATCTATTGTATTGTTAGGAAACATTCTCTGGGTTGAGCTATATGTTTCAAATAACCTTTCATTCGAAAAGGGAATGGGATGAAGCAAGTGATTAAAGTGTCAGGAGCTTCTTCTTTTTTGCCTTCCTGTACCTTGCAAATAAGCCTGTGATTGGTCTTCAGCAGCCAAGTATGAATTTGTTCTGAAGTCAGATTTCTCGGACTTGAAGGTCTGCATGGATCAAGTACTGACAACCCTAGCAAAATTACAAGTCTCATGTTTGAAAGTTCTCTCTAGAGCAGTGTTCCCCAAACTTTTTGCTGTCAGGGACAGGAATTGTGTTTGTGTGTGTGTGCATGTGCATGTGTAAGTCTCCTTCCCCCCCCAGTTTCATAGTAAACAAAACAAAAACTGTTCTGATGGGGGTGTGGTGGAGGAAAAAAACCCTGCATGGAGCAGGAAAAAGTATGTGCACCTGCTTGGGTGCACACCTTTGAAGGAACCCTGCCAGGCACTGAGGCACAGGTGTGGCCTGGTTCCTAACTAGCCTTGGACCCACAGTCCCTGAGGATTGTGCATCCCTGCTCTAGAGTGGTCACTTTGTGTCATAATAATAATTCAGCTTCCCTTTACAGGTAACTATCAATGTAGGGGTTCTGATTCACAAAGTTCCAGGGAATTACAATAATACATAATCGGTTCACACCTTTTGTGCACCTATTTTATCTTAAATAAGAACCAATTCTATGTTTCTGTTCTATCTGTACTCAGATGAGACAGTGAAACTTGGTGGAAGAAAGATAAATAATTCAAGATGCCCTTTTAGCGCCAGAAAGCAGCCATGGCTTGAAATGGCTTTTGTTGAAAGTGAAAGATGAAAGTGCCAAAGCAGGTTTACAGTTGAACTTGAAGGAGACCAAAATCATGACCACAGAGGAACGGCACTCCTTTCACATTCACAATGAATAAATCAAACTTGTTCAAAATTGTCTGTGCCTTGCTTCAGTCATCAAATGGAGACAGCAGCGAAGAAATCGGAAGAATGGGACTTGGACGGTCAGCAATGAAGGCATTAGAGGAGACCATTAAATATAAGGAGGCGTCATTGGAGACCAAGGCCAATATCATCCACACTGTTGTATTTTTGACCACTCTATACGAGTGTGAAAGCTGGACAGTGAAGAACACTGACAGGGGGGAAATGATGATTTTATGAAAACGTGGGGCTCGAGAAGAGCTTTTTAGATTCCCTGGACTGCTAAAAAAAGGTGAACAAGTAGGTGATAGAACAAATCAACTTTGAACTATCTCTGGAGGCAAAAATGAGGAAACTGATGAAAAGAAAGACCAAAGCTGGCCAAACAAAAGATGACAAGAGAGGCCACCACAGGAATGACAAAAATGTCAGAGCAGAGCTCTTGTGACTTCTGCACTTGAGCGCTGAGGTAAAGTTGAGTAAAGGTGAACAAGAGTTTGAAAGCAACTAGTTGCACTGTTTTGTTTTGTTTTAGTTCTAGAGTCTTCACAAAGCAGGAGTGAGGGGAATGCAAGTTTCTTTATGTGACCTGGAAAGAGAACGCAACACACAAAGACTGCAAGGGAAAACAAAAAGATTCATGGCCACAGTGCAGACTGGGATAACAGACTGCCAAATAAAAACAGGCGAACCTTATCACCAAAGCGGGCCGAATAGCTGAGTAAGTTAAGAGTGGGAAGCCAAAGATTGGGAATTCGATTCCTCACTGTGCCTCATGAGAGAAGAACCAGCCTCTGTAGCTTTGGGAAAGCTGCACCGTTCTAGAGTTTCCAGAAGAAAGGAATGACAGTACACTTCTGAGTACTATACATCTCCAATAACCCTAGAAAGGGTCACCAAAAGACCAGCATCCACTTTTCAGTGCATAATTGTTGTTAAATTTATAACTAAGGTTATTCCCCAAAGAATTTCATCCCAGCTTCTGCTGCATCTCCCCACCCCCCCACCCCCAAGGATGTTGCTATTAAAAACCACAGGCTTGTTTCATAATCTTGCCAAATGAGGGCTATGAATCACACGAGCCTGCCTGTAACGGCACAACATTTTGTCCTGAATGTATTGCTTCTGGTTCATTGTGGGTTGCCATCAAGAGAACACAGAGAAGGCAGGTCAGATGCAATGAAGAGGAAGTGGAAGGAAAAAGCTACTCAAGTCATCGTGAACCTACAGAAATGGGTGGTCCTGCAAAACTCAAAGACTGCCTGTGAAAAAAATTGTAGCTGACTCATCTTCCTTGCAAACGTTCTTTCCAATATCGAATTAGTCTGTGTGGTGCCATTTTACAGGCCAACCTTCAGTCAACGTGGAAGGCAGGCTGGAGTGGTGTGGACCTGATGGGCAGGTTATTTCAAGAAACTTTGGATGTGTTTTCTCTCTCCCTCCTTGTCTCTTATTTGTCTCTTTCCTATGTTTTCTTTCATTAAATGTGACAGGCAGGGGTTGTTAGTGCTGCCAGTCGTGTCTCATTTATAAACCTCAGCCCAAAGGCCAATGGGAGGAAAAAGGAGCAGCAAAGAGTTGTAAAAGTTCTGATTTCTTGTCTCACCGGAGCTGATTGAGTTGGCTTCTCAAGCCCTGTGCAATCGCTCTTCAGGGCAGGGGAAGGCAGATCAGGATCCATAGTTAAGTCTCGGGAGTTGGGGGTGGGGTGGGATGTGCAGCAGGCCAGGCTCGAATTATTGACTCCAATTAGTTTAAAAGTTGCAAATGAAATTCAAAGCTTTTTTAAAAAACCAACCCAAGCCTAACCTCTTGCTAAGGCCAAAGAGAGGGGAAGAGTGATTGATTGATTTTGCATACATACTGCCAAAACCTCATCAATGAGAAAGCTTTTTAAAAAGCAGCTCTGAGGGTAGGGAGCTTCAGGGTTTACTGACAGGGGGACATAGTCCTGCCCGAGTTCTTTTCCAGTCCTAATGAAGGGGACAAGGAGACGGAGGAGAGGTCGCAAATTTGTTTGATGCCTGAACTGACGGGACTCGTTCATATTCATCCCGGGACTTCCTGAGGGAGAGAAGGCTCTCTTCAGTGTCACTTGGAACCAAAGGTGAACCCTGCAAGAAGCCTCATTAGTTCCTTGTGCTTTGGAAAGACAAACATGTGATCTCCAGAAGCAGCTTGACTGATGGGCCAACCCTCTGATCCCAGGGCATGTTTTACCAATTTAATCACATCACTTTGGAGAAGAGGCCTTTGCTAAAATTACTGATACCTCCAACGTTTCTGTTGTTACTGAAGGAAGCTGTTTTGTTTTGGGTTGGAGGGTGAACAATTTTAGGTTTAGTTTGTTTTTTTATTTCAAGAATCTTTTTTAGGTCCCACTACATTTTAAACGGGCTGCCTAGATGCCCTAAGCACATTCAATCTCTCCTGATTTCGGAAGCTAAGCAGGGTCAGCCCTGGTTAGTACTTGGATGGGAGACCACCAGGGAAGACCAGGTGCTGTTGGCGCCTGGAGTAGGAACTGGCAAACCATTCCAGTATTCCTGCCAAGAAAAACTCCATGGACATGGGGTCACAAAGGGTCGGTCACGATTAATGACACAACACACACATTTTAAATAAAGCCTTCTCAGAGATTTTTTTTCCTGCAGTGAAATATTGTTTAATCATTATAACACTCTTAGCTTTCCAGCTGTGTCTGTTTAGTTGTGGATGCAGATTGAAACACAGTTAGGCATGAAACCACTGGGAGAGATTTTCCAGAGTATGAGGATGACACCCAACACTCTCTCTCCTTGCCACCTGGATCCAAGGATCCTGCTTTGGCTTTAGATCAGTGTTTGATGCCAGTAATGGACTGGATGAGGGTGAAAAAAAAATTGAAACTTAATCCAGACAAGACACAGGTGTTTCTGTTAAATTGAAAGGGAGATAAAGGAATAGGGATGCAGCCTGTCCTGGATAGGATTACTCTCCCATTGAAAAGTGGTGCACAGTTTAGGGGTGTTCCTGGACTCATCAATGAGCTTAGGTCAGTGTTGGAGAACCTATGGCACAGGTGCCAAAGGTGGCACGGAGCTCTTTCTGTGGGCACCCGACATCGCCCCTTCATAGCCACCTGTATTCAGGTTAAATTGCTGCATTGGCACTTTGTGAAAAATTAGTGGGTTTTGAATCAAAATTTGGGCACTCGGTCTCTAAAAGGTTCACCATCACTGGCCTATATGCTCAGGTCTCAGCAGTGGCCAAGAGTGCATTTGCACAATGAAAATTAAATAGGCAGCACAACTACCATCTCTTAGAAAGGAAAAATGCAATCATCTCTTGAATTGAGTTCCTGTTGTTCAAATTCCATCTGTGAGGTTGAGATTAATCTGCATAATCTACTAGTAATATTCCTCTAACTGGGCCGTCTACATCAAATTTTATAGAGCAAGGGCAAGCATCACACATCTTGCTGTCACATTACAGGCAGGGGCGTAGCTTGGGGAGGGCAAGGGGTGGGGCTGCCCTGGGCGCAGCAATTAGGGGGTGCCAAATTGCCTACCTTCCCCTGCTGCTCCCCCCCACCTGCCATCCAGATTATATTTTGCAATGGGGTATGTGCAAAAACTGACTGTTGCCCCGGGCTCTGGAAGCCCAAGCTATGCCTCTGATTACAGTAGAGCTGTGCATATCAACTGATACTTTTTCATCCAGACATCAACCAAGGCTATGTTCCCTGAACTCCATGGAGGTTTATGTGGTTATATTCATGAATGAGGTCTGAGAAATGGTCCAGGAACTCCCTGCGAAGTAGTCTGGGGATGCACAACATGCCAGCCTTCTAGTCCGTCAGCTATCCCATACAATCAGATCAGAACCTGTGCAGTTACTGCCCTTTCAATCAGTCTAATCTGTTGAGACTATCCTCACCTGATTACCCCTGTAACTGCCCTGCCAGGGTCAGTTCATACCATTTTAAGTCTTGGGCGAGCAGTTCAAAGTATCTCTCATAGTCCACAACTAATCTTCTGTGCCACTTCGGACTGACAATTACCATAGATCCCATGAGCAAGATCCAAAGGCAGCCATCGTCCTAAGGTTCACCCTGAACATAGCCATAGATCCCATATCTCAGCTGAGGGACAGTCTCACTCCTCTTGCTTGCCATCATCCCTGTATTCATACAAAGTCCTTATTTCATTAAGAGGCACTTCTGGATCTAGTAGAATTTCCCAAGCTGTCCTAGCTGCAAAAAATAAAACACAAATTTCTAGCACTGTAAAATACCCTAAATAGTGATATGGTGTTATTTTTGAATTTAAAAGCCTATTGTTGTACCTTCACACATTAAAATACTGTACGCACACACACATATATGTTTCCAGTTAAAGTTGGAAGCATCTCATCCAGAGAGGAAAAATTCAGGGCAAACCTCCAATTTAACCCATATTCCAAAATGACCTATTTCCCTTTGACTGAGTTGAGAGACACAGGGTTCTAATATTTTCTGAAACCATTGTCTGTAAGCTACCTGCTAGTCCTAGTGACCTGGTTCACCACTTCAATTACTGTGAAAGGTGACAATAAAGAAGAGAGATGTGGTAGCTAGGATATGAGACAATATAATATAACATTATTCATAGAACAAAATGTCAGCAGTGCACCTCACATTTGAGTGGTGGTGGAAAATGAAAACAGCAGAGACTGCCAATTGACTGCCACAGAGAGAGGGTGAATAATAAAAACAAAATCAAAAGCCCTGTGGTACTGTTAAGTCTAATTGATTTACTGGAGTGTGAACTTTTTGTGCATTAAATGTTGGTCTCAGGGGTGCCACAAGACTGTGTGTACGTGTGTGGTTGGGATGACGCAGACTAATACATCTTTAAATGGTTCCATCCACATTGTCTTGTTGCCTGTTTATTCTGGATTGTTCTGGATTTTCTCTGTTTGTTTGTCCTCAGCGTAAATTTGAATTCATAATCCCCAAATTTGCATCAACATCACACATTTGTTGCTAGAGGCACTGGGATGCAAAGCAGAACAAAGGTGCAGAAAAAAACCTGGAGGTGGTGTGAAAAACCTTGGAAACGCAATTTTGTCCTACTTTGACTCTGTTGACACTAGTTGCAGCCTTGCATTGTGTGGACACCAGAATGGGGTACCAGCATCATGAGAGCAAGGAGAATTGAACTTATGGGTAATGTGGGTGGGCAATTAGGAAAGAAACAGAGAGATTCACCGCATTACTTCTAAAAGCAAATCCACCCACAATGCCTTGACATAAATGGCTGCTGTGAATGTTGTTAAGAAATGTACTGAACTGAAGACTATGGGCCTTTTTACACAACCCCTAAACTCCACCGCAAATGGCTCCCAGCTCCCGAGCTTAAAATTGTTTATCCACCAGTTCTGGAGTTTATTGAAATTTAAGTGCGGCCACGCCCTCCTAAGCGCATCCCAGCGCACTTTTCTTGTACCTGCTCTCCAAGGGTGAAAAATCTTAATGCGGATGTGCCGGGCTCTCCTCGCTTCTTTTTGTTGTTGTTTTTTGCCTCCCACCCCTTTAAGAGAAGGAACCAGGAAGTCACGGGGCTCCCGGCAGCTTCCACCGGCACCGGGGAGGTAAGTCTTTATTCTTCTGTCACTTTTTTTCTCCCTCCCCTCACGCAGCCAGCAGCCAGGACGTGCGGAGGGGGTGGGAACGCACAAAGAGTGACAAACCTCTAAGATCTCTGGTCTGAATTAAAGTGACCAGTGGATCTTAGGGGTCGTGTAAAAGCGCCCTACGTATGTCATTACTCTGGGTTTTGACTACAATTTTCTTCTTTTCTCATCACTGCCTGTGCTAGGTGGAATGGATGGGAGTTGTGGTTCAACAACGCCTGACGGATCATTGGTTCTTATTTCTTACTGGCATCAAAATGGTATCACAAGATGGTGGTTATGAAAGGGAATCAAACAATGTCATGGTTCTCAGTAGCTGCTAGTTATTACTTCCAGGATCAGGGACAACACATTTTCTTTCTACAAGTCGCCGAAAAAGAGCAGCGGGAGCTTCCAGCTGGCATCTTCTTGGCCATCATGGGAATAGAATCTTCGACTTAATATGGTTTTGATCTGGCCTAGCCACCATGCTTGCATATTTATGCTCTTTATTCTCTCCTGTGTGGTTCCACATGGAGCCCCAGACTTATTTATTCATGATCCTTGGGGGCCCCTAAGGTTCTAAATCTCTTTTGTTGTGAGCGTTCACAACATGAGTAAAGGGGAGATGAAAGAAAAACATTAAACACTCTCTTTAACAATGTAGGTTCAGTGTGGATGTATTGGCTATGCTACAGGCTCAGCATGAAACAGGAGACCTAGTTAAAATCAAATAACTAAATCTTAATTGAGAAAGTTATGTTCAGGATAGAAAAGCCTAAATCATAATCCTAACTAAGCAAGTGCATGCTTGAGGCAAGACTATAGGTTTGTTCTATAGGGAGAGGAATGGGGAGAGGAACAGAAGGCATAATCTTGAAGCTCAAGTCTGCATTGATAAGGGTCTTAAAATGGTTCAAGAACTGGAAGAGGTAGCAGATTTACTATGTCTTGGCTTTCAAAGATGTTATGCAGCATTTGAGTTCTTACAATTTATGGGGAAAAGAAAGGCATCTTTTCTTTTAAAAATAAATTTAAATTCAGCAATTATCCAGTACCACTTCCAACCTTGTGTGAAACTCCCCAGTTCCTTGTCAGGTAAAAGAACAGAAGTGAAGAGAAATCTGGCAGTTTTGTCTTAGAAACATTAGAGATTAATTTTAGGTGATGCCCAAAGAATCAATCCCTTCAGACCAATGCTAGATCTTTCATATTAAACAGGCAATAGAAGCTCTAAGACCCAGAGGAACCAGAGGAAATCAGCCAAGCTGAAATTGCTTTGGAATAACTTACCGAGGAGCATCATTAAGTCAGTCCATGTCTTGTGAACATGAACGCTCTAATGTGCCAAAGACACATGATATACCTATGGACAGCTGCATCCCAATGCTTTTGCAAGAAATGCAGTTGATATTAGAGCACTTGGGCTTTTAAGGAACCTGTGATTCAGAGTTGGTGCTCTCTCCCATCCTCTTGTCTGCCTTGCATCTGATTTGTGGTAGTAAGAGAGACTCCAGGTGTTTGCCAGCTCCATCCCACCACCCCTGTCATCTCAGCTTTTGGGTCCTGATCAGCCAAGTCCATGAAGAGACTAGCTTCACATTCCTCTGTTCAGAGTTTGAGAGTTCAAGGCTACAACCAGGGGTGATGAGAATGTTGGAAGAGCTGCTTCATTAGAGCTTGAAAAAGTTACTGAGAAAAGTTTCTAGGAGTGGTACATTATAACTCCTAGTAACTCCTATTAGAGTGGTCCTGTCTGCTGCAGGAATTTGGGAAAAGCCACCCCCCCATACACACACCTCCAATCTCTTGAAGTCTTTAGTATACCCACACATTATCACCTTTATTGCTGTGGACCTGCCAGTACTATACTTACGGATTCCTAAACATCATACTCCCTCAGGATGTTAGCTGATATAGGGAAGCTTTCTCTGTGTGTACTGAATTGGATCAGAGTGAATTCTGAAGACTCAAAAGCCCATTGTTCTTTAAAATAGTGGACATGTTATCACACAAAAGAGGGAAGATTGCTCCAAAATATGTGATCAAATGCAGAGGCAATGAGTTACAGGAGCACAGATATTAAATAATCTTTAAGGACGGAGGGGAGTCTTATGAGAACAGTTCAGCTGCAGAACCTACTTCCGCTTGTCCTTGAGGTAACTGACTTGTGATAACAATGACATTGATATCGTGGTGTAGTGGATAGAGAACTGGACTGGAACTCAAAAGACCTGGGTTCAAAATCTCCACTCAGTTGTGGAAACTCATAGGAAAGAAGTGAAAATGATAAAGTCCTTCTTTAATATCTCGCACACCTCAAAGGCTCCGGGTGTGACAACATTAAAGGGTTCAGCTTTGCTGCAATTTGATTTGCAGCCTGTATTACCTTCGAAATCACAGTCAGGGCTCACACAGGGGCTGTGGACTGATTTTGAAGCTCTCATCTCCTAATGGCTGTGATGTGATTCGCATTCCAGCCTACACCTCTTCTTTTTTCCTTCCTGCCTTTGGTCCCACCCCTGCCAATCCTTTTATGGGGCACCAGTGTAGGAAGTAATAAGCACCAGGACCCAGTGATAAAGTGATACAGTGATTTAGCACTAATCTCATACATGGAAGATTTAAAAAAATCATATCTGGAAGTCAACTAATTTGGGAGACAGGAAAGAATTGCAGAGGTGTATTCCTCTGGTCCTAAACATCACACTTCAGCTACCTACATCACAAAAACACCACCTATACAACACCTCCTATCTTTACAAGAGCATATCACAACTAACCACATGGGGGAAAGCCCAATTCAAATATTTCCCACTTGAGAAAGTAGAAGCCCGCCTGTGACAGATCCCATTTTAGAAGCCAAAAGGGCTGGATTGATTTGAATCAGCAAAGTCAGTCAAATTATAAGCAAAGCAAGTCCTGTATTATTAATTTGACCCAACCTCTGTTAGGGTCATTTTATATCAGAAGGCGCTTGATGTAGCCAAAATGGACACTTATCATTGTGGGGCAATTGATATTCCCTCATCGGAAATCTTTCCTCATGGGAAATTTTCTTGCAGAGACAGAACAGCCATTATCTCTTTGGGAGGCTCATTCTCTGAATTCCCTATTGTACAGGGATTTAAATTAGATGATTGTCAAGTCTCCCTTCGACTATTTCCTTCCTCCCACTTTCCTCAAATAAGAAGAGGCAAGCGTATTATTTTCCACCAACCATTTTCTTGATGCTTCCTTGCCTCTGTTCATAGATGAAAAATTAGTCTCTGATTATTCTGTTTAGGAGATCAGAAATTTAATTTTAACTGTATTTTCTTCATTTTAAATCCTTCCTGACTCTATCAGTCTAGATCTAGACAGAAACAGTGAAGTGTGAATTATTAGATATGTGGGTAGTTTTTTTTAAAAAAAAACAGAATTAAAGAGCAGAGTAAATGTCATTGCACATAATCGCTCCATTTTATCCAGCAACAAAATAAATGCCTTTGAGGAAACAAAACAATTTATTGAGATGGTTAGATTAAAATCCACCTTAGGGTTCAAGGAAGCGGTAGATAAAGGCTGCTGCCTGTTGTATTTCAACATTAGCATGCTAGCTGGCTTTCAGATTTGAATGGATGTCAAGGAGCAGTAACAAAATTATGGCTACTTAAATTCCACTCAAATTTAAAATGATTTCCTGTAAGAGTGATGGCTCTCGAACTTGGGTTCCAGATGTTCTTGGACTACAACTTCCAGAACCCCTAATCATTGCCTGTGCTGGCTCAAGCTTCTGGGAGTTGTAGTACAAGATCACCTGTGTCCTCTGGTTTGGGAACAGTGGCTTTAGGAACATCTGGATATGAATTGTTGTGTTGCCCTTTGTTTTCTCTTTCATGTTGTTCCTGTTGTTTCCTATGGCAGACTTTTTTCATGGAAGAAGAGGCTGTGCGGTATGCTATATTTCTTCATCAAGCAACTTATTTTTACTTATTTAGACTACAATACTGGCTACCTTCTATCATATAGATAGGAAATACAGTATATGTCTCTTGGACTAGAGTTCCCAGAAGCCTACTGGCATTATGGCCTCTGGCCATGTTGACTGTGGGATTCTGGACACTATAGTTCCTCCCCCCCCCCCACAAAAAACAACCAAATAGTTTTTTTATGTGCTATTTAGTTCTCAGGTGGGTGCATCTAGTCTGTTTTGCTGGCTATATATCTTCCTCCAGAAGAAAGCATGGGCTGGGCTGATCTATATCTTCCTTTAAAATATTTCAGCCTGAATACAGTAATGTCTTTGAAGAGTCCTCAGATATACCAGAAAGGGAAGAATACATCCAAGGAAGAAGCTGAATTATCCCCTAAGTAGCCTTAGGGTTAGCATATGCAAGGTTACAAATTAGGTCTTTTGTAAAGGCAACAGCTCTAACTTGTCCATTGAAGACCAAAACCAGCATGAAGTCTTTTGTATCACTAGTGGAATAGCTTGTAACAATAAAGTGTTTCTGGGGGAATCAATGTCTTTCCCGGCTACTAAGCTAAGTTCAAAGAGAACAGAGGAATCTTAGAAGGTGCCGAGTAATATAATGCAACAACAACAACAACAACAGCTGCGACTCAAAATGTACCAGGGAGTTGATCCTGTGCATCCTCGTTCCGCTATACTGCTGCGTGTATGCATGGACATGGCGCAATTCTGTGCTCTCGTTGCAAACACAAGTTTAAGAAAATCTTGCTTCCTTAACATTCTTTCCGCTCCCATCCCCGTTTCATTTTGGAGCACTTGTTTATATAATTCCATAATCGTAGCCCATTCTTTAAGCTGGTATGCCTGGTAATAATGACCCTGCCTTAAATTCAAATATAATCTAATAATTCCACCAACTTTAACTGGCTGGAAAAAACATCACGGAGACATAATGATAGTCGTTGCCACGTCTTTCTGGTTGTCATAGTTTTCGAGACGCCATGGAAACCGGCAAGTAAGGATGCTAAGAGGACTCACCTCTAGAGCTGATGTTGATGTTGCTATTAAAGAAATGCTTAACTGCCAACGTTTTCACAGAGTTGGCAAACAGAGATACCATCTGCTCGGAGAATATTCTGGTATCTCTGCCACGAAGTAAATCTGTTGCTTCTAATGGTGGATGTGATCTTGGCATCCAGCCAATCTGAACTATTTCATATCAAAAGAGGAAGGAGCATTTCCCCCCTGTTAAGCCAACATTTCAAAATTATACTCATAAACAGCGAGGTTTATTATCTGGCGGGAAAGCTTTCAACAGATCCAGGTTTCTAATGAGGCCCTTCTCTCATGGCTTTGCTCCCTTTCCACTTTTGCCTCCCCGTTTGGTCTGAAGCTCGTTAGCCTTGGCTCCCTGTTTTCCACACACCCCACCACCACAGCCACAATTGCAAGAAGTGCTGCCACCACTGGAAAGGTGTTAAGAATGAGCCCCTACTTAGTAGGCTGTGGTAGACAAGGCAGTGAAGAGAGCCTTGGAACCTTACAGTTGGAGGGATAAGTTTAAGTTAAAGGGATAAGGGTTTAAGTTAAACGTTTCCAATGCCTATCCTGGGTTATGTCAGTGTAAAGTTACACAACAGGATTTTGCCCAGTGATTGGCTCGAGGTCAATGGGGATGTTCGTGACCCACTCTTTGTGACTCCATGCCCATGGAGTTTTCTTGGCAGGAATACTTGAGTCGTTTGCCAGAGTAAGCAAAGAAGCAGAAATGCTTCAAAATGCCAGTGAGTTTTCAGTGCTCCTCCAGACAAGACTAGAGTTAAGAAGACCTGTGCACTTGAAATCTTACCAGTTGGAAATTAGAGTGTGGGCCTACTCCAAAGCAAAAGCAAAAGCAAAGCCATGCTGCTTTTATACCTACCCCATAGCACTTAAATCACTCTCTGGGTGGTCTGCAAGTAATTATGCAGGCTACACATTGCCCTCCCCTGGGTGAGCTGGGTACTCAGTTTACCGATCTCAGGAGAACAGAAGGCTGAGTGAAGCTTGAGCCAGCCACTTGGGACTGAACCCCAGGTCGTGAGCACATAAGTTTAACCACAGTGCCACAAGGCTCCTACACCAACCCCTGAGTCGCCATTGTGCCAGTTCTATTCCTGCTGAAAACCTTTGGAAATCGTCTCTCTCTCTCTCTCTCTCTCTCCACTACTATGTAATATGTTGGTTCTCCTTTGTAATTTACCTTCTTCATGCATTATTATTAACAAGACTTTGAGCCATAGTGCAGAAAGTAATTGCGCCAGGGTTTTCATATGTCTGAAACGTGTGAGCAATCCACTTTCTATGCGCTGAATCATAAAGAGTTAACTTCCATTTAGTCTCTCTTGCTTGTTAGTCTCCCCAACCATATCAGCCCTGTCTTTCAATAGGAAAACATGCTGAAAAATAAATAAATAAATAAGGCCAAATAGGAAAATTTGGAGCCACAGTCTTGCAGCAGGCAGGTGAAACCCAAACCAGCTAAAAATAGCCCTGTGGATTAAAGTTAAAAAAAAAATCCATCCCAAATCTAAAGCAATGCCTCCCCCACCCCTGCTCAATTGACAATTTAACATCCTTACTGTGGACACTTGCTGTAGCTACAGGGAGGAAAAAGGTAACCCATTGGGCTAGCTGATTTATTAGGCGTTGGTGGGTCCAAAGTGGGATGAAATATGTTGGTTTTGTGTGGCTCTGGAATGGTTCCTTTCTGTACTGCTGAGCCTTCAGAAAACATGCCTGCTTGTGCTCTAAAAGACAAGACAGTAGTAATGAGCCGGATGCTGTTCTGTCCTTTTAGCCCAAATTAAATTAGTGTGTATTTTCTGGCCGTCTAATTTCAAAACCCAGAAGAGACTTTCATGTTTGAATGAATAGATTTGGAAGCCTTTAGGGAGGTGCCCCAAGTCACTGGAAGGACAGCTGCTCTGCACACTGACATTTCCCCTAGGACTAATCCTGCTTAGACAGGGCAAACCATCCCTGGCTGAAATACCACCAAAGGGCAGGGAATAATTTATGATTTAGCCTGTTATTCTGTACTGTTTATTAACCCAGAGTCCTCTGAGCAGTGCAAGGTTTAGTCTTTTGCAGGGCTAGCCATAGCTTACAGCAGAGGTGCATGGCTTAGGGCAGTGATGGTGAACCTTTTAGAGAGTGAGTGCCCAAATTGTGATTCAAAGCCCACTAGTTTTTTTTTTTTTGCAAAGTGCCAGTACAGCTATTTAATCTGAATACAGGTGGCTGTGAAGGGGCGATGTTGGGTGCCCACAGAAAGAGCTCCGAGTGCCACCTTTGGCACCCATGCCATAGGTTCGCCATCACTGGCTTAGGGTGTCATTGGACCACAATTTCTATCAGCAGTAGTCAGGATAGCTATGGGGAAGAATGATGGGACCTAGAGCTGAACAATGCCTGGAGAACGATACATTCCCAATCCTTGTCATGCAGCTATAGTAGACTCCTGCAGCAGGATAACTCAGTGAGTTAGCTCAGAGCCGGTGTTGTGAGTTTGATTCCTTACTATGTGCCTTCCAAGAGAAGAGCCAGCCTGTGTAGCCTTGGGCAAGCTGCACAGTCCCAGGCTGTCCTTTCAATGGTAAACTACTGATGAACATTCTATAACTTCATAACCCTGGGTAGGAAAACTGTAAGGCAGAACTAACTTGGCTGTACATTATTATTAAGGGCCGTACCATGGGGTGGTTATTATTTTGTAAGCAGCTTGGAGAAGGAACCTCGTGGTGCAGTGGTTAAAACTGTAGTAGCGCAGCCAAGATTCTGTCATAACCTGAGTTTGATCCTGATGGGCTCAGGTAGCCAGTTTAAGATTGACTCGGTCTTCCATCCACCCAGGGTCAGCAAATGGAGTGCCTAGCTCGCAAGAGATAAGGGGAGAGAATGTGTAGCCTGCATAATTACATTTTAAATCACTCAGAGAATGCTTTTAGCACTATGGGGCCAATATATAAACAGCACACTTCGCTTTGCTTTGAGAAGAAAACACTCAGTTTTCCATTCCACACACAAATGCCAACCAGGGAAGACAAAACCAATGGTGATCCCACCACGTCAGAGGACATTAGGCTTGTTGACAAGGCACAAGATAGACCATACAGCATTCACAGTTCTGTCCGCAAACAACTTGCCACCACCTGTCACTCCATAGTATCTGCTGCCTCAGTCTGGATATGGTGTGGCCCAAGGGACAAAGATAACCTGCCAAGGCCCTCCGTGGTTCCCTGGAGCCAGCTTCTTTTGCTCTCAACTGCCCACCCCCATGCCTGCCCCCAGGGGAGTGCTATTTCCTGTCCTTCTTGATGGGAGCAAAATACTGTAGCCTTTTATCAAGACGAGAAGTGATGAGCAGGTATGACTCACAAAGGCATTGTGTGATGAGAATAGGGTCTCTCTCTCTCTCTCTCTCTCTCTCTCTCTCTCTCTCTCTCTCTCTGTGTGTGTGTGTGTGTGTGTGTGTGGCCCCTGGAGCTGTGTCTCATGAGAGAAGAGCCAGCCTGTGTGGCCTTGGGCATGCTACACTACATGATCCCAAAGCACCTCCAGAAGAAGGGAAATGGTAAACTGCTTTTGAACACGTTATACCTAGAAAACCCCGAGAAAGGTCACCATAAGTCAGAATCCACTTGATGGCACACTGTTATTATTATTGTACCGATGCAAGTTAACTTGGCATGGCATAGATATTCTCACTAGATGATTGGACCACTCCAATTCCCTGGCAGCAAGCATTTTGCGCTAGTAAACGAAGTAACTAATAATTTAGTGCCCTTTCGTGGCAGGCCCGCTCAGATGATGGAGGTGGGTCTTCTATGTCTATTACTAGGGCAGGCAACACCCTCTGTTGTGCCTTCCCAGATGTGCCTGGGAGGTGCAGCTGCTGTCAGCAGACATCTGAAGTAATTGGATCTCTGATTTAATCCAGCAATATGAATCTAAGGCCACATGTGGTGCTCTCTCTCTGTGTGTGTGCACCATTATAGCTTATTCCCATGTCTGTAGTCCAGACGAAGTTATTTATGAGGCAAACTGCAGGTATCAACCACTCCTTTAGCTGCTGGCGGTGTTTTCTGAAAAGGAGAAGCACTACCGCTGGACTTAGCGGCGGGATTCCAACTAACACAGCCTTCCTCTTCGGTGCCAGATGGAAATAATGGAGGGAACACATAGTCCTTTCTACTGCAAGCGTTAACAACAGCTTTGCTCATGATCCTGCTGAGACTGACTTGAAGTGCAGTCAAGGGCTCCAAGAAAAGAGAGTGGGGTGGGGAAGTTATTACTTTTCCTTGCATTTCTTGGAACAGGTTGTCCAGAGGGCAGATTGTTTACGTAATTGATGGGTTCATGGTGGTGGCAAAAATTATGTTGTAACTCTGCAAGACAAATGGGAGAAATATACACCCTGAAATAGAGATCGCATGAAACGAACATTTTTCGTTTCCATTATTCGTTATTCGTTCCGTTATGTAACGAAATGACTAACGAAAGTTGTGATGAAAATGGAAAGAAATGAACAGAACCACAAAAATTGGGTTCGTTACGTTTCATTTTTGTTAATGGTGACACACAATGAAATAAGCTGCTTTAAATGTTAAAAAAACACCCTGGACATCCATAAAAACGCAGCAATAATTATTTATACTGTCTGATAATACCTACCAGGTGGGGTTGGGGTCCTTAAAACATGCATTTATGTCTTTTCTCAGATCGCTGTATTTTTTTCCTTTAAGGGGAGTTAGGGGACATCGACCCAAAATGGCTCCCAGATGCCTAATATTGATTTCCTGGGTATTAAAACGCCCTGGACATCCATAAAAATGCAGCAATAATGCGATAATTATTTGAAATTATTACCTACCAGGCGGTTGGGGTCCTTAAAAAATTTTTTTAGTCTTCTCCCATCGCAATATATTTTTCTTTTCCCTTTAAGGATGACAAAATGGATGTTGCCAGCCACAAAATGGAGGCAAGCCATGTGATGGGATCATGTTCAACCAATAGCATGCCCAGGTGGCAGACTGGGCAGGTCTGGCAGCCACAGAGGGCATAAAAAGCTCTGGCAGCCCCCGTCCTCCTTGCAGTCTCCGGTGGGAGTTAGGGTGGGATTGCTGTCTCTGCGACTCTAGCTTCAGTCCTGCAGCCTCCCTGTGTGCGTGCGTGCATACCTCTCGGTGAGTACCCTCCCCTGCCCCACAGTGCAGTCACTCTACGGCTGCCTTGCACCCTGGTCAATGACCGCCGCTGCCTTTGCAGCCTCCCTGCGTACCTAGTATATACTGTGTCTCTGCCAGCATCATTTTTTTTAGTGTTTTCCCTCTGGTCTGGGGCGTTGGGGGATGCCCACGCACGGAAATGCTTTAAAAATTGCACAAAAAGCGGGTAGAAACGAAAAACGAAAAAACGGAAAACGAAAACAATTTCCCCCCAAAAATTCACGAAAAATGGAAACGAACCGAAACAGAACTCTCAACGAAAAATGAAAAAATGAAACACCATTTTTTTTATTCGTGCCCATCTCTACCCTGAAAGAGGAATGGCATTGTTTGGAATTTACAGTCCATGTAGTCAATGATATTCAGTGGCACAAACAAGACTCTTTCAGTAGAATGATCCAGCCTCCAGAGCAGCAGGGGGTGCTCTGATCATAAAGATGGCAATGGTAAGAGTAGTGCTGTAATAAGAGAGCAAGAGACCTGGAAAAGGGTAATTCATATTTTGTTTTATTGCCTGTATGTTAAAGGGCACTAGGCAGATTAAGGAAGACCAAACAATACCCGTCTGTTAAGTGACTGATTGCTAAGCCAAGTTGGGTCTTCTGGGCAAGGACCTGGTTGGAAATTCTAGGTACGTTGCTTTGTAGGAGGGGCAGGATACAAATGTTACCCTGGGCATCACTAGGCATCCCTTGTTACCAAGCCATTGCTTACCATTATGCATTTGACCAAGAGGAATGTAAATCAGTCATAAAATCCACCAGAAAGCAGTGTGAAGAGTTTACCACATAATTGTGCTCAGTTGGAAAGAGGGCAATTTACTACTTACTGAAAAAATATTTCCATGTGAACAGGTTACTTATGCATTTGT
>JAHTLZ010003526.1:64193695-64207254 GCA_023846285.1 Phrynocephalus versicolor
CTTAATTTCCCTTTATAGTTTATATTCTGCAAAGGAAGGTGTTCTCTTTAAGCACATACAGTAGAATCAGCTGCTGGGCAGCCTAATATGGGATGTCAGCTTTATTTGCCAGGCCATAAACAATACTTTTTTTTTTTTGAAAAATCACTACAGCAACACTTGACAAATGGAGCAGAAATTCCTTGTTTAAAGTCCCGGCACTGAAATATATATCTTCCTCAGTTCCAGCACAGTATCATTCTGGTTTTCTTCTGAAATATGGTTTCCTCGCAATGACTGATGAAGACTTGTGGAATGACAAACAGATCACAGTGTCTATACCTTCATTCATTCGCTAATTCATTTATTGCATTTTTACGTTGCTTTTCTTCTGGCGGTGAGACTCAAGATGGCTCAAAAATCATTAAAAATGGGGGAAAGACCAAGAGTTATGAATCTGAAAATTATTTAACAAGGAACCATTTATTCAAGTCTTTAAAACCAATTAAGGAATACAAAACACTTGAAAACATATTTAAAAGGATATATTGACAGCAAACATTGTGCTAAAATCAGATATTTAACACCAAAACCTCCTTATGGTGGTAGTGGGGCTGGGTGGGTGGGTGGATGATGTTTCTTGGGAACAAGGGCTCCCACCCAAGCTTTCAGGACTCATCCTTCATGAATCAGGCACAACAAATAAGAAAAGACTCGTTGAATTAGATGAACAGCAATCGTGCTATTATTTCTGGCAGAAGTTAACGAAATGCTTCCTGGAAGCCTGTGATATTAAGACATACTGAATGTTCTTTTGTTGCTATGCTAATATCAGGTATTCTGATCTCAAAAATATCCTCCAGTATGTAGCCATTACATTTAGCTGCTATCAATAAACATGTTCTGTATGAAATTGCCTAATTCTCCTTTTCAAGACATGTGAGCAATTGGCTCTTATCATGCACTATGCTGGCAGATTCCATGCTGAATAAACGGTGTTTTACTTTGTGTAAGGAAGGCAGTCAGGTTCATTACTGAGAAAAACAGAGAGCATATTAGAAAAGCAGACTTCCTCTAGAAAAGGATCAGCGAAATGCCAATTTTTGTAGATCTAAATGGATGGCAATTTTGCTTTGGCAGAAAGCCATTGTTTGATGGCTATGCTCTCTACCCAGCATGTGTCAGCAAGAAAGATGCATCTAGGATGTCTCCTTTTGCTTAAAAATGAGGCAAATCTTTTCCTTAAAAGGTGCAGAGAAAACCCTCACAACACGTGCATTCACAGATGTCAAGAAGAATCCTTGGTTTTTACAGATAACCATCTATTTGTTCAGAAAATAAAAATTATCTATGCAACTTAACACTGGGGTTCAGAGGGAAGAGGTTTTTGCAGCCCACACGACTCTGACTTCCCACTAATCAATTAGCAATGTCCTTTTCCCTCTCTTCCTCATTGTTTACTTCCATTGTTTTGCTTGTTCTCACTCCTCCTTTCTTACTTCCGAGCATGTAGCAACATGGAGGACTTACCTCCCATATGGTTGGGACTCTGTTATTCCTTCTGTTAATTCTACTGACTGTAGTCAGTTCCACAACTGTAAGTAAAGAAATTTTTCTTTTCTGCTTAAAGCCATAGAGTGATTTCTATATACCAAGAGAGCCAACAATTCCAAGATGGAATTCTTGGCTATTCTTCTTGCTGTTTTCCCTGTGGTGCAATTATTTGGTTTTTGTGCTTTATGCTCTGCTAACTACAAGGAACTCACTGAAAATAATCCTCCAGTACGATTCATGTTGCACAGATCTGCGTGGGAAACTCTTGATTAACCAGGTTTCTGTATAATTATAATTACTTGCATTGACTTAAAAATTGAAATTAAGTCTAGGAAAAAACTCGTATTTTGTCAAACGTTCATTGAAGGAGACTAATTTGATCAGCAACACCAGTTTCATTAAGACATTTCTGTGGTGCTGGCTTTGTATTTAATTAACCTGACCCGGATTAATTAAATACAAAGACAGAGAGAAATGTAGGGTCCTGCATCTAGGTAGAATAAATGAATTGCATAGATATAGGATGGGAGACACCTGGCTGGAGAATAGTACCTGTGAAAAGGATCTGGTAATCTGGGTGGGCCACAAATTGAAAATGAGCCAGCAGTGTGATGCGGCGGCCAAGATAGCCAATGCAATTCTTGGTTACATCAACAGAAGCATAGTTTCTAGATCAAGGGAAATGATAGTACCACTCTATTCTGCTCTGGTCAGACCTCACCTGAAGTACTGTGTACAGTTCTGTGCTCCTCAATTTAAAAAGGATGTTGACAACATTGAGCAGGTCCAGAGGAGGACGACCAGGATGGTTAAAGGTCTGGAACCTATGTCTTACTAGGAGCGGTTGAGGGATCTGGGAATATTTAGTCTTACAAAAATAAGGCTGAAAGGGGATATAATAGTCTTGTTTAAATATTTGAAAGGATGTCATGTCATATCAAAGAAGGGGCTGACTTGTTTTCCATGGCTTCAGAGATTAGGACTCGGAGCAATGGTTTCAAATTGCAGGAAAAGAGATTATATTTGAACGTAAGGAAGGAGTTTGTGATGGTTAGAGCTGTTCAGCAATGGACTATGCTGCCACTGAGGGTGGTGGAGTCTCCTTCTTTTTAGTTTTTTAAGCAGAGGCTGGACGGCCTTCTGTCGGGGGTTCTTTAATGGGGGTCCCTGCATGGCAGGGGGTTGGACTGAATGGCCCTTGAGGTCTCTTCCAACTCTATGATCCTGTGATTCTATAATTTGCAGACCCTGGCTTCTCAATAGTGGCGGGTTTTGAGTCTCTTACTAAACTTCTCAACTTCTCCTTAGGAGGTAACTGTTGGATATGAAAACCTGCCCCCACTTCCAGGTTTCTGGAAATCCATCTTCATGATTTGGTCTCCAAGGGGAGAAATGATTTCATTCTCTGCACTCCTCAGAACTGTGTCTAGCTGGGGATTTCTTCCCATCACCAGCCATGGCTTGAAGCACAGCAAACTGTCAGCACTCAGAAAGGCAGGCATGTACTTTGTTCATAATAGCAACTCTAGTGGACACTTTTCCCCAAGGGTGGACTTGGTTTAATGTTTCCTTCTTCCCAGTTCTATATTCCTTTCATCAAACCACCATTCTTTTGGGAACATGGGCTTCTGATGCGATCATCACAAATTCTAGTACATGCATAATTCTGATATGGCTGTTAAATCTCTAGTTAAGTTTTTGGTCTGAGCAGTGTGAAACATTTTTAAAACCAAAGATGAATGCACATGTTTCAGTGTCATAAAAAAATACACGAGACCACAAAAACAAAATAGAAAACCTGCTGTAAATGCTACTAAATTCTGGCCTGGAGGAGTGTTTCGGTGCGATCTTTCCATGTCAGAGGATTTTATTTCAGTTGGTTTTGTTATCTCAGTGGAGAATATCCAGAGATATGATTTCTGCAAGTCACCCCCCTCTGTGTGTGTGTGTGTGTGCGTGCGTGCAGGTACACGTACAGTATGTGTACATAGATGAAAGTTTTTCTTTCTTGACATAATGCAGTCAACAGAACACAGCTGCCAAAATACAGAAAGCGGGGGGTTGGTTGGTTTAAACTACCTGATTATCTTACTCTTCTGTGCCCCTATTCCTCCCATGCAAATGTTCCTTCTGCATGACACCTTCTCTATTCCTAGCGAGTGCAGCAAACTGAATGCCTTGCTATTTAGATTACTGTATATAGCCACAGGAGAACAAGAGGGAAGGAGGCAGAGCTAAGGGTAGGGATTATTTTTTCAGTAAACACACAGGAGACAATTCAATTTCCAAACATTATGAGGGAATGAGATCCTCAAAGTGTTTCTTTCCACACAGCTTTGAGTCTCAGAATGCAAAGAAGCATTTTGGACTAAATGAAAAAAGCTATCCTGTCGCTGCCCAAGAAAACAAACCCTTCCAACGGGTCCTATGATGCCAGTTGGTTGTGGTGGGCCTAGAAGGACCAGTGTGGAGGGTGGGGTTAGGGGGGAGAAAGGAATCAGGATTTTATTATTAGTAAATCTGTCCGGCTGGTAGAGTGGGATTAATGTGAACAGGGGCCGTTACTTCACGAACCTCTCGCTGCGCGGCAAGGTTCATTCTCGGTGCGAAGCGACAGAATGGAACTGCACGTCCCCGCGATCTAGCTGCGGTGTCGCCTCGACCACTCCCCCTTAACTGAGCTCCAGCCGGGGCGAGTGATTCCCGTTCGGGGGGTTGGGAATCAGCTCAATGCGCATCGCGATTCGCACCCAAAGGGACGTGTGGCCCCGCTCGCTCACTCCTCGTCGCCTCCCTTCCCTCCCGCCCTTCCTTCCTTCGCCCTCCCCTCATCCCGCCCCGCCCCCTCCTGCCTTGGCATCAAACACAAAAGTTTAGCAGGGGACTCCCTTGTTTGAGTAGCGGCGGCGGCAGCGGCGGGAGCAGGAGGAGCCGCCGCCGCCTCGCCCGGCCAGAGCAGGGCGCCCGGGGCAGGCAGCGTGCAAGCAGCGGAGGGCGGGCGGCTGTGCCATGCGGGGCTCCCCCTGAGTAGCGGCGGCGGCAGCGGCGGGGCTGCCAATGATGCCATTGGTAATGTCATAATTCTCTATCATGCCCCCATGCTCTCTCAGGTCTTTCCCAGTGCTTCCCACTGCTGCTAACACCTATGCTTTCCTATTTCATTCGTGTCCTGCTTACCCCGCTGGTTGTTTTCCGAAACTACAGGCGTCCTTTTGTAGCATTTCGATGCGAAGGGAGAACGTGAGGTTACTTTATGATCGCAGCCATACAGGCTGCCCGTGAGTACAGAGGAAGAGGGGTGGAAACGGATAGAAGTCACATGATCGCCACCGAATTCAAACCGGAGGCAAGATAGGTTCGAATCAATAACAAAGTGTTTTGTTTCCTCCACTGTTGCACTATTCCTAATAGAAGCAGGTAATGAGGTTCCTGGTGGCTGCCATCATTTAGCTTTCATTATAATACTCATCGTTTAAACCTGCCATAAAAGGCAGTGGCGGAGAATAAAGAAGGGCAATTGGAATAGCTTGCAAGCTCATCAAAGATAATGGAGATGGACAAGCTGCCCAAAGCTGCCCAGCCCTATCAGTGCTGATTGGCATGCGGGAAACCCATAAATACACAGCCATAACCTGGAGGAAATTCTGCCCAGCCCTTGTCAACACCTATCTGTTTGCCAAGTGGTTGTTATGAATCATTGGAGGAACAGAGAACAGAAGAGGATTCAATGGTGAGCTGTTCATGGGGACTTGATCTCCATATTATAGATGGGTTTAATGAAATAGTAACTTGAGGACTGCAAAAAGCTTCTTAAAACCCGTGTGCCAATGGATGGGGGGATATCATGCATTACAGCAAGAGCACCCAGAGTATGGTTGACTAGTTAAATCAAAATGGAATATGTGAACATGGCAAGCACGCAATGTGTAAAAGGTAATGTGTGAATACTGCAAACACTGATAAAAAGATCTACCCCTGTCTCTATCAGACTTTTTGGATTTATTTCTCTTTCCTCATAATACCATACAGAATTCCTCAAAGTCTGATACTCCTGAAAACATAGCAAAAAGTCCCATACACATTTGCACAAAGCTAATACCAGGTGCTGTAGGTGCCTGGAGTAGGAACTGGCAAGCCACTCCAGTATTCCTGCCAAGAAAACTCCGTAGACATGGGGTCACGAAGAGTCAATCACGACTGTAACAACACAGCAACAACAACAACAAAGCAGAGAACAGAAAGAAGTGTAAGAAAGAAATGGACACAAACAAGTTGAATTGACCAGGGTCAGAAAGCATGCCTGTGGCAAAGCAGGCAACAAAATGCATACTCTTTTCATACTTAAGATATACACTTCATCAACACTAGACCAATGTGACTCTTATCATCCACTTTTGCCCAGTACTGTATTTTTAGTGCATTTTCTACAAAAAGGCGCTTTTATAACAAAAAAAAGATGGACTGCAATTCTGTTCTTTCCATAGGATTGCATTGTAAAAGGGTACAAAACTATGGAGTTTGCGTACAGAATCAAGTTTAGGTTACTCTGAAGACTTGGTTGCCTCCCCAAATCTAATTTCAAAACCAACAAAGATTCAACTAGCACTAGTAAATCTTCGACAAGTAAAGCAATGCCCATTATAAAGGGATATCTAGTGGGGAGGGTAATTGGTAGGGATTCTCTGGATAAAAAAAAGCTCAATTTGCATGTTGACAGTATTTTCCTTATTTTAACATTAACAGCTACAATCTCTATTATACTGTTGGAGTAATTTTGTTACGTATTTCTTTTCCATAAACACTCAGGAGCACCTTGGGTTCAGCTTTTTAAAAGGAATGTTTGGAAGTCGGAGAATAACTTCAAAGGCCGTATTTTACCAGAACTTGAGAATCTCTCCTTCAAGTCCTGCCTTTCATGACAGAAAATAGCTAGGAAATTATTAATATATCCCCAGCATTTATTCCTGTTGAACATTCAAGTTTAAAATAGGAAGTGGTATGAAGGAAGATGAAAGGAACCAAGGCCAGCCTTATGGTGAGGTGTTGTGTAGTGGTTGCTGGGTAGTGGAAAGAAGAGTGGAGGGAGCCCCCCCCCTCCCGCAAGCTATATCTTTTGCCTCGACAACACAAGTCATGCATGGACCTGGTCCATCAGCCATGATGAATCAAGACTAATCTGCCAATCTAACCAGTTTCTGAACATCAAGGAAATGTGCCCTCTTGTCTTTCATCTCATGCAGAGTCATTTTCTGCAGACAGGAATGGCCAATTTATGCAGTGGTGTCATCGCAGGTGAAGGGGAACTTTGACTTAGGCTTTGCTCATCGTTATCTCTGGCTTGCAGTCTCCGGCAAGGATTTCACCAGCACTTTCCAATTATAGTGCTGTTATAGGGTCACATGATGTCATTTAAGCTATACTTTCTATTCTCTCCTGCAGTTTTCTTTAGCTGTTGGCTTCTTTGCTGAAACAGCTGCAAGGAACACTGTGGTGGTTGTTTCTAGTTAACGGGATACCTCAGCAAATTGGGTGCTAAGTCACACACTGTGAGTTGGATCCACCACTGTCCCTCCTGGGAGAAAACTCTGCCTTGGTCAAGCAGCATTGTCCCAGAATGCCACCAGAAGAAAAGCATAGTGAAGTAGCTTTGAGTACTTTATAAACTAACAAACCCTGGAAAGGGTTGTCATGAACTCGAATCAACTTGATGGTACATTATTGTTATTACCATATTTTTCACTCTATAAGATGCACTTTTCCCACCCTCAAAAGTAAGGGGAAATGGCTGTGCATCTTATAGAGTAAATACAGTAGTCCCCCACTACAAATATATCCATATGTATCACAAATTTTCATTTAGAGAGAAGTTACCTGCACAGAGCCTCTCCCCTCCCCTTCTGCACCCAAGATACCCCAGTCAAAAATCACCTCATTTGCAAAGAGGTCTCCTCCAGAGAGCCTCTGACCTCCCCTTTTGCAGCCTGGATTCCCCAGTCCCAATCACCTCATTTGCCACCCTCCCCTTTTGCAGCTTGGATTCCACAGTTCCAGTTGCCTCATTTGCAAGCCTCACCCTTTGCAGCCTGGATTCCACAGTTCCAATCACCTCGTTTACAAGCCTCCTCTTTTGCAGCCTGGATTTCCCCAGTCCCAATAACTTCATTTGCCACCCTCCCCTTTTCCAGCTTGGATTCCCCAGTTCCAATCCCCTCATTTGCAATCCTCCCCCTTTGCAGCCTCGATTCCACAGTCCCAATCACCTCATTTGCAAGCCTTTGCCCTCCTCTTTTGCAGCCAGGATCCCCCCCCCCATGCCATAAAACCTTAGGCTAAACATTTTTTCTTGTTTTCCTCCTCTAAAAATTATGTGTGTCTTATGGCCAGGTGCATCTTATAGAGCAAAAAATACGGTATTTGTTGTCTTCATTAGTCCGAGCCTGTTCCCTCCAAACCTTGGTCTTCTGATTTTCAATGTGTGGCCTAGTCTTCCTTTTGTTGTTATTTTCAAGTGTTTTTGTTCATTGTGTGAGGATCTTAATGTGTTATGAAGAGACTCTTCTCCTTTAGTTTCCAGTCTAGGCTCAGCAAAGACTGAGTGCTCTTGGATCAGACTTTTTGGAAGGGCTTTGCTAGTGTTGGTTGGTAGTTTGTGTTTACTGTAACTTGTTTTTCTTCTTCATTTGTTGTGTCAGAAATTATTGTTGTACTATGTTTATACTGTATTTGCTTGAGTAATTCTCCTTCCTTATTCATCTCTATGTTATTTCTGCTGTACCTTTGTACTATCTTCACAGCCCCAGTCCGTTGTAAAGTTATGTTTCATTTTGATTTAAATCTCTGCTAGTTTGTCTGTTTCTTATGTCTTTACAAAGTACCTTTTAGTAAGCATCAAACATAAATTACAGATATTACCATAATAAATGGAAGCAATATAGTTATTAGCACACTTTAAGGATATTAAAGCAAATATTAAAGATGGAAAAAAGCACTAAAACCCAAGGACCTATTTACATGAAACTTGTTAGGAATCAATCACACAAATTTGATGATCAACTGCCCCAAATTTCACATATATGAATAAAATAAAATAAAATAATAAAAGGCATGGCATGTTCAAAGGAGAAATTGGGAACTTCCTGTGACAAAATTCCCTAGACCAGTGATGGCGAACCTATGGTACGGGTGCCAAAGGTGGCACGCGGAGTTCTTTCTGTGGGCACCCAACATTGCCCCTTCATAGCCACCTGTATACAGGTTAAATTACTGTATTGGCACTTTGCAAAGAAATAAGTGGGTTTTAAATAGCAGTTTGGGCACTCGGTCTCTAAAAGGTTCGCCATCACTGCCCTAGACCTTTTGTCTGGAATTTGGTAGGAATGATATTTTCTGAAGGAGCTAACATATGTCCAAATTTCATGCATATCAATAAGGAAGAAAAATAAATAAATAAATAAATAAATAAATAAATAAATAAATAAATAAATAAATAAATAAATAAATAAAACCAATGCATTGTAATTTTCAATGCAAATCAATGGAAGGTATGATGATCCTGATATGAATTAGGTCCTATCAAGGTCACATTGGTCTCAACCAAATCATTGCCAAGCCTGAAGCTTTGTATTGGGTCGCAAACCAGATTGGGGGATCTCCTAAAAATATCTGAGCAAGGCATTCATTTTATTAAAAAAAGGAAATACCCATATTTTTCTGTCTATGACACCCCCATAAGATGACCTCCACTTTTCCAACCCAAAATTAGTTTTGTACTGTACACTACGCTTTACATTGTCGACCCTCACTTTTTAGTCTAACAATTTTAGAAAAAAATATAGTCTTATGCACAGAAAAATACTGTATGTTTTCATGTTCAGTTATGCTTGGGCATGACTTCCTTTTAAGTCTACATAGCCCTTCTGACTGTCAAGAATTTCTGTTACATTTTTTAATTTGTTCATTTATTTTTCTGTATCTGCAGTCATATTGAGTGAGTGAGGTTATGGCCATCTTGGAGATACAATGAAGATTACAAGTCTCAATTGCAGAGTGTTTTGACATTTTGCTTCTGCTTGCTTCTGCTGATGTTATTTATGTCTTATTCCGGCATAACACTTCTGGGGAAGAAAAGGGATAATGTGCAGAGAACAATTCATTTGAAGAACAGTACAAACCACAGTAAACTGGCTGGTAGACCACCATGCATGGAAAGAGGGGGGAACTCTGTATCAAAGGACCCTTCCCAGTGATCCATCCACCTTAGGCAGCAGATGCTGGGGCTGTTTCTTCTGACCCCTCTGGCCATTCACCTCAGTTAGAGGACAGAGCGAGTCACACTGATGCCCTATTCCTCTCAAGCGGCTTCCTGTGTAGTAGAAAGTACCTGTAGGCTACTGACAGTCAATACCGCCTGTGTGTGTGGAATAGAGAAGCATGCCCTCTTTGCCTCTGGCCATAAACACCTCCTGGCCCAGGTTGTATCCTGCGCACATAACTGAGCCGGAGACAAGTGGCACTCACTGTATATTCCTGCCTTTCCTTCCGAATCCTTTAAAAGCTGACTGTTGTGTACTTGCTGCTTCAGTCAGAATTTTAGTGATGCTTTCACAAGCCCGTTTGATAAGATTGTGAAGGAACCCATTTCAGTAATCTGCATTTGCTAATAGAAAAAGGAAGCAAGCAAAACTCGATAATTTCAAGCATTCAGAAAAACAGCAAAATCTTTTTAACTCTCTGTATATATGGGTATGAAAGGGTTTGTAAAGGAGGCAATAAGCCACACAGGCCTTTGATCAGTGGCTGGGTGCTTTGTCTTCTAATCCATTCTTCTACTTTTCTATCCAGAAAATATCTACTACCCTTTCTTGTGAACAATACTATAAACTATATGTTACAGAAAGGAAAACAGAAAATAAACAGAAATGTCAGGCTGAGTGATCAGATAGCTTGTGGGGGAAGCTATGGTAGAAAGGAAAAATTATTCAGGGGAACGACTGAAAGGCCTCAGTTGGCAAAAAGGATTCCCTCATGACCGACACAGAAATATATGGCTTGAAAAGCACAAACATTGGTGGCAGGCAGCAGATGGTTCTGCAGTTGCACTGGACTACTGCCTGAAATCTGAGATTGTAAAGTGCAATTATAAAATATGTCTTCTTCAGAATCTCCTATAAACCTCCTTTATAATTTACTTGGGTTTATGGTGGCGGATGGTCCTGGTGAGCTAAGAGGAAAAAAAACAACCATACTGCAGATTTAAGCTACCTTGAGAGCTGCTCAGCATGAGGGAGAAGGAGGAGCTGAGGTTATTGACTCCCAACACAGTCGACTTCATGCAAGGAGAAAGATTAGAGGAACTCAAGTGAAGACAGTTGGAACCATGTATTGAGGATTTAGTTCAGGCAAGTAGGAAAGAGCATTCTCCAGGTTTGAAGTATATGGACAGGCTGCTTACCTGTAACTGTAGTGCTTTGAATCCATTAGATTGATTCTCTGGACTGTGCATGCTCTGCCTACCCTGTGGTAAATCCTCAGTTCACATCTGCCCTAAAATGCTACCTGGAATGACAAACTGAGGGGAGAAGGGCGGGGGTTGTGTGAATTCACATACGGCCACTTGAAGAACTACAGTCACTGATAAGCAACTTATCCTTCTTAGTGGTCTCTGTGAATCACACACATGGGTGACTGAGATGCTGTCTTAGTGGCTGGTGGGAATGCCATGGCAACAGAAAAGAGGGTACAGCCGAGTCATGAGATTCATTCCACCTTGATTACATAGCCCACTGTGGGTGCTATTGTCTCTAGCCATTTGTACTGGTTTTCCAGGATCATGGTCAGAAATGTTTTGAAAGCTTTTATGATGGCTAGTCTCTCTCATTTGTTTATATTAACTTGTCTCTGTCCTCACTCAGACCAAATGGCATGAATATGTTTGTTCTGGCAGTGAGATCCCCAGCCTGTTAGGCTGGCATTAGTTTTGATTTGAATTTGGCGGCAAGGATGTCTGAAGGGGCAGCAGATGGTGAGACTGGAGATGTTTCTCCACGATAAGAGTTGGTCTGCTAATTTTTGAGTGACAGTCTCTTTGAGCTGCTTTCCTTTTGAATGTCAAAGGATGCCAGATGCCATGCTTGGAGGGACGTCATCCATCAAGTGCAAGCACCACTGTTGCTGATACTATGGGGCCAAGCAGCTTTTGAGCCATATGGGACACTACTGGAGTGTTGGCCCTGAAGTTCTGCTGAAGTGTTGTGTGAAGTGAAGAAGGTTTCTATTTTTTTTTCTTGGGGGAGATAAACTCTTCCTCTTAGAGACGTTAGAAGTGCCACGCTGTAATGGTAATAGTCCATTCTACTCTATGTAGGTTTGACTCTCTGAATTTCACTGAGATCCAAAGCAGATGTAATGTGAAAGAAACAATAATAAAAAATATTATGGAATCTGAGGTGTGAAGTTACCAGTACCACCACAAGGAAGTGCTTTGAGTTCATAGGTCTTATTTTCCAGAATGAATTGTAAGATGTGAAGACATTTTGACCCGGGCGATGGTGCAGCAGGGCCAGGCTGACCGGACTGTTTCCCACAGTGGTGCGCCACAGGGGAAGAAGGCTCCCAGTGGCATGTGGCGACTGGTAAAAGTGGCCAAGCTGGCCAGAGAGGAGGGGCACTGTATTGTGGGGAACATGCTGACAACAACAGTGCAACAAACTTCCATCTCTACTGATAATCTAGGGCTTTTCACCCATAGAAAGAGAGACACACTGTAAAGAGAAAAAAGGGACCTTTCCCCCATGGTTTTTGGCTAGATGAAAGTCTGCATGATTCACATTTCTATTTTGGAGCCACAGGTAGAAAGCCTGCAGTGGCAGTACAGCTTTTCAACACGGGCAGTAAAGTGATGTCTTCTGCAGACCTTATCTTTTCAGAACTATTCTCAACTATTTGGTACACATACCTGTTAAATCTCAATTTTTGCCTTGTGGGACGATGTTTGGGATTTTTCCTATTAGTCTACAAGATGACAGAACACCTATTATATCCAGAGCTCAGGTCTCTCTTTCCAGGATCTCTTAGATATAGGAATGATTATGTCTCTATCATATACAGTATGTATGTAATGCACACACATTTAAACAATAAAGCACCATAAAGTGCAGAGTTGATCATTTTTTGATGACAAGACCAAAGCATTTTGCTACTGGAGGCAAAGGGTAAGATGCCTTTTCTACTTCCATTCTCTTTCTCCCCCTTACAGAAATTGAAAGGACTTAATTCTTACTTCAGCACCCTTAATAGAATAGCATCCTGTTCCTAGCAACAACATAGGAGTGCAGCTCAAGCATCCATTTTGCCTTCTGACACACTGCTATCATTCTCCACTCTACCACATGGCGCCTGAATGCCAAGCTGGTTTAGATAATTATACATGTTGGTATATACAAGCCACTTGGAACTACTGTGAACAGAGTGTAGGGAAATTATGTTTCTCCAGCATATCTTTAACCTTAGGAATAAGTATCTTCTTCAGGATGGCTTTCAATTGGAGCAGGACAAGTTAAGCAAATACCCAGAATAATTTTTAACAATGTGAAAGTGGGCAAAACCTGAACAGTAACAAACGTTTCTCTACTTGTTAACTGTTTAGTACACAATGGCAAGCCCTTGCAGATCACTTCAGTAAAGACGGCAAAAATACAAGTTTTCTTACTGGATATTCCAACTGTCACCCTCCGTTCTCTTCTATACGCTTCCTCTGAAATATTCCAGCCCTACAACCTGCCTCTTCAAGAAGCCTTCACTAGTGTTTACAACCTGCTCAAAATACAATGCTCTTATCAGTCCTGTAAAAGATCAAGAAAACATGTTATTGCTTTCTATTTCCCAACATGTCACATCTGTTGCCTTGTGTTCTCCTTTGCAGAAAACCATAGCAAACCTGCATTTAAGGAACCAAAGTGCCATCACTCTTTTGACTGACAGTGTGTGTGTGTGTGTGTGTGTGTGTGTGTGTGTGTGTGTGTGTGTGT
>JAHTLZ010003526.1:64207264-64224810 GCA_023846285.1 Phrynocephalus versicolor
TGTGTGTGTGTGTGTGTGTGTGTGTGTGTGTGTGTGTGTGTGTGTGTTGTCTCATTACATTTGTGACCGACTCTTCAGGACTCCATGTCCATGGAGTTTTTTTGGCAGGAATACTGGAGTGGCTTGCCAGTTCCTACTCCAGGTGCCTACAGCACCTAGTATTTCCTGGTGGTCTCCCATCCAAGTACTAACCAGAGCTGACCCTGCTTAGCTTCCGAAATCAGATGAGATCAGATGTGCTTAGGGCACCTAGGCAGTTTGACTGACCATAGAAGCCTTTAATAACTTTCACCTCACAAGACACAATGAATTCTGATTGCTTTAAAACTGCATACACATAACATTTTTCACACCCAAAAGTACAAACAGAGAATCATCTGAGTACTCATATAATGTGCCCCTTAAAATATAACCGCTCATAATCATGGTGTAAGAGGGGCGTGGTGGCTCAGTGGGCTAGAGCGCTGAAACTGTCAGCTGCAATGTCGGCAGCTCGGTGGTTCGAATCCCGGGTGCCACGCAGAACAGTGAACTCCTGCTGTTAACCCCAGCTCCTGCCACCCTAGCAGAATGAAAGCATGTAAATACAAGTAGATAAATAGGTACCGTCATAAAAAGTAGGAAGGTAAACAGTGTTCCGTGCGCAGAAATGCCTTCAGCCATGCTGGCCACATGGCCATGGACTTGCACAACACTGGCTCTTTGGCTTGAAAACAGAGATGAGCACCGCCCCTAGAGGTAGACACGACTAGCACGTATGTGCGGGGGGAATCTTTACCTTTAATCATGGTGTGAGTATGGGAACTTTGATCTATATAAAACTCTAATGAAAATGATATTTTAATACCATGACATTTTCTGATACAGACATATCACGGTAATTGCCATGTAACTTGTCAGGGTCAATTAAACTGGCATTAAAATAGCAAAAGAGGAACTAGGCCTGCTGCGAGTGTGGTGGACAACTTATTTGACCATTTACTACATACAGTTTTAAAAGTAAGATTTCAATTAGAAGACCAGTTAAGTGGAATAATAAGCTCTTGAACTGCATCATAAGTTTGTGTCAGAACTCTGCAACTCTGAGCATACATCAAAATGTCATGTAGTAGTCTATCAGTGCTTCCAAAGACATTAAACGAATGGTTTTCCTTTTAATGGTGACACAAACTTAACATTCCAAAAATTTATCAACAAAACCCACTTAATGTATTATTTTTATTTGGCATTAGCTTTGCTCTGTTCCTTACTGCAGATAAGCTACATTACATATTAAATAGGCAGGTTATTTACTGCAAGGCTGGCTGGACAAGTGAGTTAGGCATCTCAATGTGAAACAGGTTGGCAGTTCAATTGTTCAGTGTCTCTCTTTCAAGTACAGTAGTACCTTGGTTTCTGAACATAATTTGTTTTGGAAACATGCTTGTAAACCAAAACATTCTTATATCAAAGCAAATTTCCCCATAAGACATAATAGAAATGCAGATGATCCATTCTGAGGCCCCATAGACCACATAATGTATACACAAAATGCCATGTCCGCATGGTTTAGGTACCTGGCTGCAGAATATGCTCTGCTTGGGACTAACTAACAAGTGGATTTTACTCTGTGTTTTTAATGTGACAATAATAAAATGCTATTTTTGCCCTATACACACTTGACTAGCTGCTCATGACTAGAAATGGGTTGAAAAATAAGAAAATATGTTGAAAACAAAGTAAATAAAATATAAGTACAGTGAGCAACTCTACTTATGAGCAATTCAACCTAAGAGCAGAAAACCGTTGGTGTTTTAACTGCTGCCTTACAAATTTTAAATGCAGTCTGCTATACTTACAATTTTTTAATTTTTTTAAAAAAATTATTATTTTGAATTTTTTAGATATGGCTGCTCTACTTACGAGTTGTTTGTTACGAGCTCTACTTACGAGTTGTTTGACTTATGAGCATTCATAACTGATTAAACTCATAAGTAGGGGTACCACTGTATAAAGAAAAACCTCCACTTTCTTTTGAAAATGTTCCTGGCTGGTACAGGACTTTGGACCAGCACTAGTCTTCTCTAGTATAAGTTTGGAAAACTTTGGGCAAAGGTGCTATGGGTTATTATCCCCCCCCCCCGTTCACTCCCCCCCCCCGGAGGACTCAGAAATGCAGAAAAGCATTTCTGAGTCCTCCGACATGCCCAGAAAGACCCTCGGAGGCCCCAAAAGTAATTTCTAGAGATCCGGAGGTCACTTCCGGTTTTCTGGAGGTCGCTTCCAGTTTGGCAAGGAGCATTTTTGGGGCCTCTGATGGCCTAGGAAGGCCATTGGAGGCCCATTCGGGGCAGCACGAGACCTGGGGTAAGTACAAGACCCTTCCCCCAAGTCTGGACCTGACCCTGCATCTGCATATTGCGGATTTTCAATTATCATGGGTTGGGTAGGGTCCCTACCCCCTGTGATAGGCGGAGGGTTACTGTAGATGATGTTAGCAGAGCTTTGTCCCAGTTTCAACTGTTGTACCTGTCTTGTTATTATACAACTGCCTGATAATTAGTAAAAAAAACTAAAAAGGTTATGTGCTGTCAAGTCACTATGGTTTGTGGTGACTATATGACCTGCCTTGGGTCCTTTCCAAGGAGAAAGGCACGGTAAAAAATATTTAAAATAAATAAAAAATGACCTCCAATATGTCCTATTAATAACAACTCTTCAGAATGTATGAACCAATAGCTTCTCATATAAGGTTATTATCTCTTCCTGCTGCTCCCCTTCCTAGCAATACTAGCTTTTCCAGTAAGTTCTGCTCACATTTTGCAAAATAACATCTTTATTGAGACTATTTGTATCACTCTAGGTCTTTCTTGCTTCCCATGCCCACCCACCCCCTATCCTTGTTCCCAGCAATATTGTATTTTTGTCAATTTTGTATTTTTATAACATGTGCGCAGGAGGATAGCCTTGGGTTATTCATTTTTGCTCCAGTGAGAGTTCAGATGTGACTTGATGGAGCACCATCTTTTCTGTTTTTCCGAGACACCTGTAAGGGGCTCCTTCTACACCTTAAATGAGTTTATTTTTTGCCCCTGTCTTTCTTTCACATAGTAGAATATTTTGACCTTGGTTTTCTTGATTTCCAGGGACAAGATCTACTAACTCCCAGCTCTCCCTTTGTAAGTAAAATGTCAAAAGGCAAGGGAGTATATTTTGGAAAAAATGCATAAATCTTGTCCATAGAACTTTTGGTTCAATATATTTTTTTCTTCCCCAGATTGCCTACCCAAGAAAAGGGTTTAGAATTTGGAAAATAGCGTTCTAGTCCGGATCCTCCATAGTAGGGATGGCAACATGTCTGCCATAGAGGTTAAAGGATGTATATGTTTCTTCATTATATGTGTCACTCATACATACATACCTTTGTTTCACCATTTAAGTCCAAAATAGTTCTTCAAAATATTTTAGCATGGCAGGGTTACAGCCACATTCCAACTGTTCTGTCTTCTGTCCTCTCCCTGCAACCATAGTACATATCATGTGCTCATCATCTGAAATCCTCTAGCACTGTGTAGACCAGCATGGGTGAATCTATGGCATGGGTGGCATTCGGAGCCCTTTCTGTGGGCACCCAACACCGCCCCTTCACAGTTACCTGTATTCAGGTTAAATTGCTGTATTGGCACTTTGCAAAAAATCAGTGGGGTTTGAATTAGTTTGGGCACTTGGTTTCTAAAAGGTTCGCCATCATTGGTGTAGACCATTTTAACTGCTGCCATTGGTGTTTTCAACATTCCAACTGCCCTTTGTTGCGTAAAGCAGGGCATCCTTTTTTCTACTAGCAATGCAGGTACAATATTGTGCAGCAACATCAGGCCATTTCTTAGAGTTCAGAATTGTGGATACAGAAGTATAACCCACATTTATAAATTGGACGCTTTTTTGAAGAACTGAATTCAATATTTGTAGTTGGAGTTCCTGACTTATGATCATTTACCCATTCAGCATAAATCAGTAAATCCTCACTCTGATTCTCATAATACTTAAAAAAGAAATTTCCAGTATGTGAATATTTTAAGGATCTTTAATATATTTAAAAATGGAAGATTCTGTATTACATAGGCTTATATACCAATAATGTTATGTATATATACTCTTCCAGAAAAAAAATTTCATGCTTTAAAAAAATGCACCTTAATTTAATACTGTTCAATAATAACATATATAGTAATAAAGAAAGTAGTAAACAGGTTATGTGCAAAAAAAAATTACACCTTACAAGGCAATTACAATTTTGACCCCATGTCATCCAGTATCTGAAGGCAATTCACATTCATTTCTGAAATATATGTGAGATTTAAGGCCATTTGTTCTAATTGAAAGTTTTGACACAAATACTCACAAAAATGTGAATTTCTTGTAAAAACTGTACATGCAAAACATCTGATAATTGGAATAAGAACAGGCATATCGTAAAATATTTGAGTAGTTCTATATACAAAGTTGTTCACAAAGCAACATAGATGTGCAATTTTAACTCAATTATTTAATACATTACTACTTGTGTGCCCTACAACGCAGTGTGACAAGTGTTAACAGCCAACTCAAAATGAGCTAGCATCCCTTTTGAATGGACAAGCTAGAGAAACTTCATACCAACAGGCGATTTGCATAAGAGCTTTAAGTCATTCATAATAAAATATCCACCTGCAGAAAGCAATATGATGCCAAAGCTCTACTGTATGCAAGACACGCTACAGATTTTACACATTGTATGAGCTGAACTATAGGCCTGGAAAACATTTGATGCAGTCACTTCCTAGGATTACACCATGTTGTTCAAATGTATTATGCCAGCATAATCTGTCTTTTAAAAAATGTAAACACAATTTATTTCAGGAACTGGAATATTTTGAAAAAATACATATTCTTACAGTATTCACATTTTGGAAGCTTATTCTCAAATGTGTTCAGATGAATTCTTTATTGAGCACTTTGAGTGAGGTGTTTCCATTATTGAGACTTATGAATGTATTTGTCCCACATCCCTGCCACACGTTCCACCCTTACTTTGCATTTGTTTTTGTCTGGACTGTCATTCAGAGAGATATTGCTTCTCTTGAGGATTTCACTATTGCAAGATAGAAGACAAGTCAGTATTCCAAATTATTAAGATTAAGAATAATTATAAAAAAGTAGTTAAGTTTGAAAAGTAGTAACATGTAAACATTGATACAGAGGAATTGCATTCACATTGTATGTACATTTTAAACCAGGAAAGACAAGGATTTCTGAGTTGAACCTGTGACTTGTGCTTTCTCCAAAAACGCATGACAGTAATCGCTTTTTTTTTTGTTAGAAGTAAAATGAAACTCAGAAATAAACACCACCATTTTGCTTCTCATAAAAAAAGCATTTCAGTTGTGCATGCAACCAAAACTGGACTTTTCGGTGTATGAAGTTAATTTACTTTGCTTCAAAACCCAACCAGAAGCTTCAACTGCGTACCAAGTGGGAGACTTGGCCTCAGCTCATTGGCTCATTAAAGTACACCACTGTACCAGAACTCTTTTTTAACAGGGCCTCTCTAGTCTGCAAAATGATTATGTATTTCGAGTGCTTATATCTGAGTATGCACTACATGAACAGGTGGTGTATACGGAGGAGGTGCAGGAGATGGCTTGATTCCTCTGACCCTCATATAGGAGAGAAACTGTTCTGGGATCTCAGCCAAGACATCTCGAGCAAGCCTGGCCATACTTAATATGTGGTTTCCACTTCTGTCAATGTAGTCCCGGAAAGGTACAAACTGAAATGAAATTGAAGGAAGATTGATCAACGCTGCTGCTTTAAGATCACAGAGAATGAAAAGCTAAACTCTGGAAATAGAATGCCATTTATTTTAAAATAATGTTAATAATAAAACTATCTTACTACTAGAAGTCTTTTTAATTTTATTTTATTCAGGACTTTTCTAAGTAATTATATTCTGCTAGGTAATAGTCTGTTCTAATCCTATTTTTAGACCATTTTTCTGCTCAAGACCCACACATCATATATGCCATAATATAAAAACACAATTTAACAATACATTCAAGCATACCAAAGAAATTAAGCCATTCTAAATTTGAAAAACAAATTTTTGTATATCAAAACCACAATAATAAAGTATCTATAAAGCAAACTAGTGGGGAAAAGCCATACTGACAAAAATGTTTGACTGAATCAATGAACACTTGAATAGTGAGGACAAGTGAATCTTTAGTGGAAAACCTAAGGTACTACTTTAGGAGAAAGCCCCTGGTTTGAGTTGCAGCCAGTTGTGTTGTTCAGAGTACAAGGATGTCACTGGTGATCTCAACAGGGTGAAGGCTATTAAAAGAGGGTCTAGTAAATCACATAATCCCAATCTCGTATTTAGGGCTTCAGAATAAATGACCAGTGATTACGAACTGTGCTTGGAAATTAATCAGAAGCCAGTATAAATTAAACAGAATGGAGTCAACATGATCCATGTTGTAGGCTTCTGACATCACTGTGACAACCGTAGTTTTGCAAACTTTTCAAAGCCAGTGCTTGTCTAGATGCTATCATGACATGTAACCACGACTAAATCTACCTTCTCCAGGAAAGGGAGTAGCTGGTATCTCAGACAAAGTTGTGCAAAAGTCTACTACATAAACATACAGGAGGACTCATAAACTATAAAGCTGAACACCATCCAAAACAGAATTACCAATCGTTAGATTTTTTTTTACTGACCACCAATACCTGTCCTTTATTCCTATTAATACCTATATTTGTGCACTGACCTCACCACAAATCCTGAGTACCAATTTCCAACCCAATCTCCATCCGAGAAGGGAGAACAAAGGTGTCACATCAACAACCTACATCAACCCACACTATACCTCAGAACTCGCCTAAAAGCTATTTGTTGATATTGAACAGTATGGGAAACAACATGGAATCTGATTCATCTTTTGTACAGGTGGTAGGATATAAATTGTACATACATAAACACAGCATTCACTGAATTTCTCCACAGAAAATTCATCCGATGTCTGATTTTACTTGATTATTTTTTTGAACTTCCTACTAATATGGTGGTGCCAGCACACTGTGCTGGAGTAGCACAGGGGCAAAGCTGTTGTTATTATTTGGAGGTGTGTTAAACTATTAAAATTGAAATGTGTTAAAACTAAAGGCCAATCTGTGCAGAATAATTCTTATGGCGATTCTTTTTCCTTATACTATTCTTACTTCTACATTTGCCTAAATATAATGAATTTAATTACTGTATTCATAATCAGCCTATGGCCCCTTTTTATTTTTCTCAGACATAGCACTATTTTAGGGACCACTCAGGATCAAAACAGATAATATATTGTAATCAGAAAAAATGATAGTTTTCATAGAGGTAGCTGTGCTTGTCTACTTCAGCTTCTATGACAAATTAAAAACAAGTGTTTTGGCATCTTAAAGACTAATGGATTTATTTTGTTGTGAGTTTTTGTACGCTATATAATTGACTTCCTCAGACTATTTTAGCAGGGTTTTGTACAAAACATTTTGCACCTCTCACAAATGTATTACTTATTTACTCATTCAGATATTAATACAATGGATTCCAACAGTTTTATTAACTGTGCACTTTATTATGCATGAATGGAATAAGAATAATTAAAGTGGGGGGGGAGCCCTTGCATTAAATATTTACAAAAACTATACGTTATAAAATGTGTGTTTAAAAACTTACTACAAAAATAAAAACTAAAATTTGATTAAAACAGTTCAAAATGTAACAGAAGCACATTTAAGAATGATCAACATAGATATGAGAATATATTTAGTTCATGAACAGAGTGGGGTGCTGGGGCTGTCTGCTGCTCACCTGTGTTTTTCAGTATCAGCCCTACTCCATCCCAAGCTGCTTATTTCCAAATGCAACTTTGGGGTTTGGGTACCAACCCCACTTACCTACAGCAATCTGAAATTTCTGGTATGCTTTCCTGAATTAACAATCGGAATATGTTATGGCCTAACATCTAGCTGAAAGCATATGCATGCGAAAGATACTATAAAACATTTAAACTCTCTGCTAGACAAAAATATGTTTCCATCTCACCTGAACAATATCTCTTTCTGCATATACTCCTCTTGATGACAGTCTTACTTCATCACCATCCAATTTTTCCATAGCTTAAAAAAGTAGACACAGAGATGTTTTTTATGTTTGAATTTTATCGGTACAAAAGGCTTTATATGAAAAGCACTGTTTTTTGTTTTGTTATGGCAATGTATATGGATTTCACTGCCTAAACGTACAAGTTGTTAAACAACCAAGCAAACTGTTAAGACTGGGTGTTACAACAACCTCAGGAAGAGCAGTATGGCAACTGAACCAATTACGTCGAGAGGCAGTGAGGCTTTGGAAGCATTCAAGCGAAATTTGGACAACCCCTTACAGCTATCTTTTGATTATTGTATTCTTGTATTTAGCAGGGGGTTGGACTCAACAGCCTTATAGGCCCTTTCCAACTTAATTATTGTATGATTTTATGAAATTATTCACTTTTACTGCTGAAAAACATATGAAAAACTGCTGCAATCATGTGAAGATTATAAACCATGATACCAGGGTGCTTCAAGGACCAGATGCAGGGGAATGGTATCAAGAGACAGCTATCTAGTCTCGTGCACTCCCAGAGGCATCTGGTGGGGCCACTGTGAGATGCAGGGAGCTGGACTAGATGGGCCTCTGGCCTGATCCAGCATGGCTCTTCTTATGTTCTTATGAATGTGAATGTTGTGATTTCAATTCTGTTTTACGTTCTGGGCATTGAGTACCCTAGGAAAAAGTAAAATAAAATAGGGCATGGTTTTGGACTTGAGGTCCAGACAAGAAAACATTTGGAATGATGTTCAATTCTTTTATCTACAAAATGTTTAGGTTTCCTGAGTATCAGCGCACGACCTCAGCATTATATGTTCACTGCCAACACCAAAATTATTATTCACAAAATCTAATAAATTGTAGTTCAACTAAATAATCATCCTCTTTTAATTATAATTCCACTTGCATATAGGCAGTCTGTGCAAACTGTGCAAATCTCAAAAACATCAAAATAAAAACCAACAAAACTTAGTGCCCTGTTTCTACTGTCATATTGGAAACCTTGATGTATCAATAGACTCATCTACCATGGAGCTCTGTTTGAAGTTCTCCTTGAAAAACATTGAGAAATTAATGGAAAATTCTCTTGCCACTTTGGTGATCCCCTTGTGTTCTGAAGACATTACTGCCATCTTGTTTGATTTGCGGTAGTCATCTTTTTCAGTAACTTTAGATGCGGGCAGCTTAAGATCTGCCTTCCACCAAATTTTTTTTTCCTACACGCTACATGTACGTCTGAAGCTTTGCTCCAGATACCAATGGTGAATGTGAAAGTGACAAGGCAGCTCCCAGAAGCAGGGCCTTCCACTTAACAAAACAATCTCCTAAACTTAACATTTTTCAAAAGGCCCTTGCATTTTATTCTTTTGGGGACTTAGCCAAAATATCCCTGTTCCCAAAGCAATCATCAATTAATTTCCTCAGTTTTTTCTTATTTTAGTGCCATCACTTCCATCATAAAAACTCATTTCTGCTTTCTTCAATTTTATGTTGCACTTCTTTGTATTGTACTTTCTTATGTAAGCAACTGACGAGGTCACTCTGTTAAGAAAAAAACCCACTGACTACTACTAAATAAATATAAATAAATATATTGAATCACTCTTTTGCCTTTTACGTAGCCTATTCACAATTCTACAGGCAACTTTTTTAAAACTCATTCTAAAACCAGGACACACATTTACCATCAAATTCTGCTGGTCCAACTCCGACTATGATAATTGACATTGGAAGCCTTGAAGCCTTCAAACAAGGGGAAAAATAGAATTTTCAATGTACAATTTATATAATTTTCAAATATCACCTTACAATGATTTTAAAATGTATTTTTTATATGTCTGGAGCTTCAAAAGAGCTATATTTAAAAACACTGAAATAGATATCTAAAACTAAATTATTGTGTTTCTTTCCTCCTTAACATTTAATTGCCATCACATTCCTTACCAGACTTGCAGCTGAAATTAAAATGGTTCTTTCAAATTCAAGTATCAAAAATATGTCAAATCCACTCACTAATCTATTTTCCTCTTCCACAAGGACACACTTTTAAGTCTCACAGTGGTACTTCTGTCTGTTACCTCCTCTTTCATTACTCACCTATTGACATCCAATGTTGTATCTAGGCATCCCTATAGAAATATTTTTCTCCTCTAATCCATGAGAGTCCGGCTGATCTTTTAGAATCATCCATCAATTCAGTCAGTGGTTGCCATTCATGTATTTCCTTATTCCATTGTCCACCTACTTGTCTCATGGTGGGGTGTGCCCATCTCTATTGTATTGGTAGGATTTGTTTCTTTAAATCTCTTCTCATTTTAGGCTTTTATCAAATAACCTGATTTCAACTTCAGCTATAATATTAATCTATATATTTAATATCTGCCTTTCCACTGTTCTTTGAGTTTTCGTGATGTTTCCCATCACAAATTTTTAGTCTGTACAGCACAGCTCACTACTGCCAACCCATATTGGTTATGAACTGATCTTTATAATTTTACAAGAATTTTGGGGTTTTAAGAATTTAATTTCTTTATGAAAAGCTGGCCATGCAAATCTTATTCATTTCCACTTCTGCTTTCTGATAAGCTTTCTCACAGTTTATTACTAGCCTCAGATAAATGCATTCTATATGATAGCCATCAATTATAATGTTTCAATTTTTTTCTTGATTGCACTTTTTTGTTTATTTATTTTAAACCAACTTTCTCTGATCCAGTTTTCAATTCTCCCAGCATACTTTGTAAGTCATTTAAGGGTGCAATCAAAAGGATATCCGGCACACAGTTTGTTCCACTTCGGTGACCAGTTGGTTCATTCCTTTTTTCCACTGATCGCACTGCGTATTTGCTGGAGCAAGCCAGTTCATTCCCAGAGTGCTCTTACCCGCTCTACTTTTTTGGAGCATGTAGGACTGCAGAATGTCTGATTGCTTGCAATGAACCAAAGTGAGCTTGCAGCTGTCAAACTGCCTTCTGTTGACAATCTGCCATAACTGTGAGGTGGCTGAAGAAAACAGCCGCTTCATAATATTGGCAAATCAACACATTTAAACAATCACCATTGAATCCCCGAATGCCTTTTTAAATATAAGCTAGTTATAATGTTTACTTGCTTTTATTTAAGTGTATTTTAATTAGCATATATTATAATTATTTTTCAGTGTTTAACTTATTATGCTTTAAATTCTATTATTTTTATATTGTGAGTTGCCTTTGGTCTCCTTATTGGAAGAAAGGCAGTCTAAATAAAACAAACAATAATGAATAAATATCTTCTGCTCTATGCATAGGTAGTTAATTGTTTTAAATTGTGGACCACACAAAAATATCTGGAGTGCTGAAGGTTCGCAAACACTGCTCTAAAAAAAGCCCTGACCAGCTCTAGTGCGCACCATGCCCGGCACTTTTTTTAAAAAAATATTTTTTAATTTTTTTCTCTGCAAGCCCAGCAGGGGGCCCACATTACAGCTGGGGGACTACGGGGGGCATGTTTTCCCCATAGGAATATATTGCTAATGCATTCCTATAGAGAAACGAAACAGAACAAAACAGTTCATTATTCATTTCATTAGGGAACAAAACGAATAATGAAACAAATTAAAAATTTGTTTAATGCCCATCTCTAGGTTAGAGTGCCTAAGACTAGTTATGGATTATCAATCAGCTATAACCAATCCACAACTAGAACAACACTGCCAAAGTAACTCATCCTCTCGTAACTTCCACCTGGATTACCACAAAGCACTTTATGTGCAATTATTCTTGGAAAGGACACGAAAGTTGCAAGATAGTGTTTACCAGCTGGATTAGTCTCCATTCTGGCTTTATTTTCGTAAAATTGTGACATGGTGGGGTAAAACGTCAAGTGTTGTTCATCTAAGGTTGTATATACTTAATTTTCAGACCTGCTAAGGATTAGATGTTTTTTGTTATACCCATAAAATTCAAAAAGAGTGTACAGTATTTTCTTTTTTGCATGACTGTAAATCTAGGTTATTTACCAGAAGTGAGATGCTCACAGAGAATGCCCAAGTTGTTTTAACCTCACTGTATTTAAACTAATATCTGACTGATTTTTCTTCTCCAGTTGAATTGATTCTCATTTTTGTAAACTGAAATACTATACAGTATTTTTATTTTTCTGTATGCCAATGATGCAGTCAATTTCCCAGACATACTTGTGCCAGAAGACATCTAGTTGCTTTTGCCAATTTTTGTAGGAAAATGTTAACAATAAATTATGCAAAATCCAAGATGTTGATGATCTCAAAAAGCAGTTTTATGTGTGGTCCCTTGATTGTCACAGATTGGAGCAAATACACTCTTTTAAATATGGTGTAATTTGCCTTCTTGAGTCTTTAAATTGGAGAAATCAGAGGCTGCCAGGAAAGGCTAAAACAGAGCAAAATGCTAGTAGAGCAACTGAATTTTTAAAGAAAAAGGTGACAAGTTTGTTCCAGGACACTGCAGGCATGAGATTAAATCAATCTTTCTCTGACTCAGTAGGGTTCTCTTAATAACTGCAGCAATTCTTTTATTCAATTCTCCATTATCCTTTATTCTGAATTTTTACCTTTCTATGGTTCACTGATTGTAAATAAAATATATTTAATGAAGTCATTATACAATATTTAGCAATGGTGTGTTTGAGAATACAATTATTTAATCCCAAATCAAATTAAGCACAACTTACATTCACTATGGATTCCTTTGTTTGAGCCATGTCAGAAATTACTCCGTCAGTAATAATGAGAAGAACAAAATACTGGGAGCCATCTTTTATTGAGGCAGCGTATCTAAAAGCAAAAGAATTTAGAATGCTGTTAAATCTGCATCTTTGAAACAGACCCAAGAGCCCATATGAAACACTTAGAAAGTCAGTGATGAAATATGTAACTATAGTGTGTTTATTAAGAAGATCAGAATACTCTCTTACGCATACTTAAAGACTTACTTTGTTTTTTTATTATTATTTTTTGTTTTTTTACTTAAAGACTTACTTTGGGTGTGCATATATATGAACATTTAAGGACATATCATGTAATACAGTGGTACCTCGTATAACGTAGGGTTTGTATAACGTAAAATCCGTACAACGTAAAAAAATCCAGAGATAGGGAATTCTTTCAGAACAGTAAGAGTCTTTTGTCACCCTCGCTCCACCCATCATCTCACGGTCTTCTGCTCCGACTCCAATGTCCCTGGCAGGCAGGCACATTCTCTTCGTAAATCTTAAACAGCCCTCCAGGTGAAAACTGCCACAGAGCCGCCTCCGCCTTCTCTCTCTTCCTCTTTCTCCTTTCTCTCCTTCCCTCCCTCCCCCCCCACATACACCGGCTTTCTTTTCCTTCCTGCTTTAACCGCCCAGCCCTGAAGCAGCCCGAGAAGCAGCCCGACAGTGCGAGCGAACGAGAAGCGGGGAATGAAAGGGAGAAAAGTGAAAGAGGAAGAAGGGGAGGGAAGTGCAATGATGCATGCACGGACATGCAGGAAAGGAGGAAGAAGAGGAGGGGGAGGGGCAGCCTTCCTCCCAACAACAGCAGCAGCAGCAGTGGTGGCCAAGCTGGGCGAGGTGCTGCAGTTGAACACCAAGCACCGGCCACCGCCGCCACCTCCTGTTTTTGCAGCCGCCATGACTCCTTGCTTCCTCCCTCCCTCCCAAGCATCACAGCCGGGACAACGTCATTAGCCTTGGCTGTGGACGGATTACTTCTTTTTCAATGCATTCCTATGGGAAATCACAATTTCTATAAAGGAAATTTTGTATAACAATTTCATTTGGAACAAATTAATTACGTTATACAAGGTTCCACTGTAAACTAAAAGTGACAGGACAGACTAATTTTAAGACAGCTTATGGAGAGGTACATAAGCAATTTAATGATATCTGTTTAAAGTCTTCAAGAGAAATACATGCAATGTTATAGTGACAAATATCTTATTTCATATATTATGCCAACGTAAAATAAAGGACATCATCCTAATAGTATGAGAATATTTAATTTGTTGTATAGAAAATGAAGGAGTGCATATCAGGATAGAGTGCTAGCTTACTACAAAAAGAAAGATGTAATGGTAATTTGCCCAGGAGGGAAAAGAGGGGGGGTGTCCTCCTCGGACCCTCTTTTAAAACCCCTGGGACAGCCCCTTGTAATGTGCTATGCGCCACTGGGGCTGCCCCCTCCTGGCACCCATTTCCATGTCTGGGCATCTTCCCCCTCATTCCCTGCTGGACCCTTGGACCACCCCTGCTTCCCATGGGGGGCACCATCATGCCTTTGTTCCAGGTCACTCATTCCGGCAACAATCCTCAGGCCAATATGTCTGGCCCTCTCCTCACTACATAAGTTGTGGTGGGGAAATGCCACCAATATAGCCACTAACTAATGAATTCCTGTTCACATTCCTTGAATCACTTCGTGTCTGTTTAAACATGTGAACAGCAACTTGTTAAATAGTGGCAATTAGAGATGGGTACAAACTGTGCTTTTTCCAGCACTCAGCTGCTGAATGAGAATCCAGGATTCCCCACCCCACCTCCTCCTGTGGGCACTCAGGGCTTCCTGGTCCCTCCTCCTTCTCCTTTTAGTGGGTCCCACAGGAAGAGGAGGGGAGCTGAATCCAGAGCATCCATGCAACATCTGTGGGCCCCATCTGCTGAACTGCACCAAAGCATGAAACCACGTCCATGCCCATATCTAGTGAAAATTCCCCACTGCAGTTCAGGCCATTATACAAACACCAGTGCAAATCCCTAATAGGATTCTGGTTATTGGCAATGTGAAGTCACTGTATTAGATTCTCCTCAGATATCCGACACAATCATTACCTTGCTACATGATTTATAACGGGAGCAAAGTTTGTAGGTCCATAAAGCTGTACGGATTTCAAACTCATGTAGTATGCTTCCATGACACCATCTATTCCATTGCAATAAGGGTTTTGAGGGTTTCCATTCTAGAAGAAGGAATACAGAATTATCTGTCGTAAATAGCAGCTATGAAATGTTGTACAAAACTCTGTAATAGTCTATGAATAGTACGACCCCAATACAAAACCCCAGTACAGAATTTAACATTCTTGGTCCAAGAATGAACTCAGCAGAAATGCTAAATAATTGATTGGATCACAGTGCCTTCTTGAGACACATCACTGCATGCTGCTTTTTCCAACCCATCTACATTAACTCTTTTGGCAACATTCTATCATCAAGCAATGTGTGCTACTTTCTTAAAGTCAATGCTTATTAGAGGAAATTGTACAGTATTAGGAACGCATAAACACAGAATGGGCACTGCGACTGAATGGGGAAAGCAAACAAGGTTGTTTATTTTTTTGTTTGCTCAGAGATTCATTGTTAAGAGAGTTGAGGGAAGCCGAAAAGCACAAATAAGTACCCTGTTTGGAACCAGAGAGGGGAAAAATGTCTTAAATTTTGGATAGTTTTAAAAATAAAATAAAAAACAATTTTTTGTTTCAGTTTCCTTCCTTCATCATTAAAACGTAAAATTACATAGCAAAAATGACAGCATCTTCTGCAATAGTAAAAATAAGTGATGACATTTGCGTACATGGAGATCTACTAAAAAATAAATGAAAAAATTATGCTTATTTTATTTTACTTGCTTATTCCACTGTTCTATTTAATTTGCTTTGTTGTTTATTTGTTATTTGCATTTATGTAAACTGCACAGAGTCCCTTCTGGTAAATCGGTGTGGTATAAAAATGCAGTAAGTAAGTAAGTAAGTAAGTAAGTGAAAAATGGTAAGGCAAAGATCATAATAATTCATCTCTTACCAAAGCAAACTCATGAGATATTCTTCCATCTGGAGGCAGTTTTGCACCGAAACCAAGAGCAGGAAACATTTTGTCACTGTCATAATCCTGAATGATTTCACCTACTGCCCTTAATGCCATGCCATACGCATTCAGCTGATATGGATTCATATAATGGAGTGAAGTTGGGTGCGCAGGATTACCTGGTGAAAGAAAGCATACTACTTTGTCTGTGTATGCCTTTCAGTAGGCATTTAAAAGACCTATAGGGAGAATGTTATAACAGCTCAGCCTTGACCATCCATCCTGTGTCAAGTACAATGTGCTTGCCAAGATGAATGCGGATTTAAATATTTAATTCAAATATATAGAACTTGTTAGACTAGAAATTGAGGGTTGTCTTATACACAGAAGCAAGCAGAGGAGAGAACTACAGTTGCAAAACTGTAATTTTGGGTTGGAAAAGTGGGGGTTGTCTTATACAGGGGGGCATCTTATAGATGGAAAAATACGGGTAAGTGCCAACTACAGTTTACTGAGTTATGAACAGGGCTGCCCTTTCTTCTATCAATGAAGGCTCCCTCCTCTTATCTCTCCATGTTTGGGTAAAAGAGCTTTGAAAGCCTTTATAGGTTCTGGTTCTGTGCTTGCTCTAGCTTCTGAACTCAACAAACTGTTTTATCTTAATTATGACTCATTTCAAACTGCTTTTACATGCTGGGTTGTTTGAGATTTGCATGAACAGAAACTTGTGTTTAATCAGAGGTGAAAGCAAAAATGTCTACTAATCCCTCTTAGACGAGCAAAAGAGGAGAAAGCAAATGAGGTCACAAGTTGAGGTTTGAAGATCTGCAGTTACAGTAAGGCTTTCTTTTTTTGGCTAGATGGCTCATTAAGTTAGCTAGGTGGCTGCAGAGACAGAGGTTGGACACTCAGTTCCCCACCGTGCATCTCAGAAGAGCCAGCTTGTGGGGGCCTTTGGTAAGATGCACAGTGCCGGAAGGCCTCCAGAAGAAAGGAATGCTTCAACCACTTCTGAGTACTTTCTACCTAAGAACCATTTCTATTAATACTCAACTGGAAAGAAAGAAATTTTTAAAAAGCCAACAATATTAAGACAACTAAGCGGTTACAGATAAATAGTTTCTGTGTAAGTTGCCCCATGTATACTATTAAAAACCCTGGTTCAATTATAGTGACTCTAATATTGGTGGGCTGAGGTGGACATCTTTAGGTAAAGAACTCCACACTGCTGGAATACTGGAAAAATATATTTCATAGCAAATCCTATGCTTCCTGAAAATATAATTTAGAGGGTAAGGGGACTGGTGATGTGCATCTCAATGCCTCTCACTCTAGGGAAAAAAGGGAGAGTATCCTCTTTCTCTTTTTACAGGAGCTCGTTGCATAAGATTCCACCCCCACTACAAAAAAATAAAAATAAAAAAAAATCCAGTAGGATTTCTTACAAGTTCCATGGTCATTTTTCTTGGGGGGGAAAGAGCTTATTATTAGATTTCATGTTCAGAATGGGATCTTTTCATTGGCACCACCCAGCTACACAGACCGTGTGTGTGTGTGTGTGTGTGTGTGTGTGTGTGTGTGTGTGTGTGTG
>JAHTLZ010003526.1:64225739-64243978 GCA_023846285.1 Phrynocephalus versicolor
GAGTCGTGCCCATCTCTAATTGATACTTTTAAAAAAGCAACGTCTCCAGTACAACATGTCGGAACATCCTGAGCATTCCACCAATTAAAATGGACATATTAAATTTAACCAGCAGATCAGTTAAGAAATTAAACTGTAACCTACTTAAACAGGAATGAATGACCCATGCAATATTTTTTAAGATACGGTGAGCTGATTTTAAACTTAATATGGTCATTGAATTACTCATAAGTTTATTAATAAATTTCATCTGATTTATAAAAAGCTTGATGGTTAGACCATTAGTAAGACAAAATAAAAATAAAACAAAATAAAACAAAATAAAACTCAAAGCCTCACTAGTTTAATGTCTTCAGGAATCTTCTAAATATGAGTAGTTGGGGCGGGAAAAAATGACCCATCCACCTCTACTTTCCTACTGCATACATCTTGGGGGCCTAAAAGCTTTCACTCCATTCCACCCATTGGCAGTAGGGCAAAATGCTGGATAAGGGTGAGCTCAGAGCTGATCACTCAAAGAAACACCACTAAAAGTGAGAAAACTTTCATTATTATTTATGGTTTTCAAGTGGCTTCCTATTTTAATGTCTTCCTAAGCACAATATAATTTCTCAGAATAGATAGAATATCTCTGTGAATATGTGCATATATTATATACTAATGATTATATGATGAATCTATAATTATAAGAGAATCATAATTAAACAATGGCAAATTTCCATGTTATTCTTTATCTGTGAAAAAGATGCCTTTAGAAAGAATCGGTGTACAGAGTGATACATCTTTAAATATTCATTGTTTCTGCTTCAAGGGAAAATTTTACATTGTTATTACAGCAAGTCTCAGTTTAGCATGACAGGTTTTTCAAAATGTTCTGTTTATATCAGAATCCTGGAATAAATAATCACTTACCCGCCTTTAATATAGTCAAGAAATGAAACTTCTGTTTCCACTAGGAAGGAAAGTAATGTTACCTGAGAGCAAGTGACATGGAATAAGTAATGAACATTAATCTTAAAAACATTCATTTAAAAGCTTATGTACAATCTTGAAACTTCCTTTAAAACTTCTCCAGTGTGTTGGAGTGAAGATGATAAGGACTGCATTTGGAACTGTCATGTATGAATAACAACATCTCCTCTTCTATTCTTTCCAGCATTCCAAGAATCTTCCTAGGAAACCTTCCCCATCACCCTCTTCACTGCTCTACGTTATGTATATGGAGCTTTTGTTCAGTTCAGAAGACTAATGAGTTGGTCTTCTAAATATTCTTTTAAAATTTCACCCACTCCAACAAAAAGAACTGTTGACAGTGAATCAAGAAAGCCTGGCTCTAGTTTGATCTGCAGGACTGCATTTTGGAACAAGCTACATGGTCAAGTGTGCTGTAAAAGGGGGCAAATTAAGGAACAGACATTGTGCAATGCTACTGCAGGACTGTTGTTTTGTTTTGTTTTGTTTTCAGTGACTAAGATGTGACTAAAAAGATACATTTATATTATAAAATATAAATGTATCTTTTCCAGAAAAATAAGGAAGCATGCACTTAACTTCTAAGCTGATTTAGAACAGTTAACTCAACACTACATCAGTTACGAGCTTGAAGTAAGTTTATCTTAGAATACCTTTCCTCAGCTCCTTAATAAGTGAAAGAAGCCATGCTGGTTCATGAGAAAACATATATAAAATCAGCTATCATACAGTATCTTTATTAGGGCTGACCAAAGAATACTACTTTGTGACATTTTGGTTGGTCCTAATAAAGATACTGCCTGACATTAAAATGCTTGAGTTTCTTCAGACAAGCTTTGACACAAACAATGTCGAATTAAACATATCACACTTCAAGGTGTGTTATAATAGATGGAAAACCATGTACTTAACTGTTCCTGAATTAACATATTTTTTCTTTTTCGCCCTTTTTTTGGGATTTATTACCTAGAAAAATAAGTTAACACAACACATTAGCTGTATGGATAGAGCAACAGAGAAGTCTCCAGATATTCTTTAAGTGGTATGTCTCACATTTTGTGACTGAGCCCCACCCAACATAATAAACCATCATAAGATAAACCAACATAAGACAACCAGTTTGAAATGGGCATAAACCTTTGATACTGCATAATGATTCAATCAAGGCAAAGTGATGCTACACATTTTAATCAGGAATAAACTCTGATCGCCTTCCTTTTATTATCCTTACAGTTTTGTGTACAGCAGCACTGGCTCACTGAGGTATCACTGAGTTATACTGTATTTAAAATACAGCATTTCACTTGTTCATGTCCCTGAAATTAATCTTAGGAAGAGTGAAAAAGGAAAGATTTGTTCAAGATGAAAGGAAGGACTCCGTGTCTCATTCCCATAAGGATAAACAGGCAAATGGAGTTGGTCAAACTGTCTAGGTTCACAAAAAGAGAAAGGAAGGCACAAATCAAGCCTGCTTCAGACTCATCCTGGCTAAATGAAACAAGTTCTTATAGTGGGGGAAGGAGTCTGCACTACTCTTCAACAACTTCATGACAGTTAGAGCTGTTCGGCAGTGGAATATGCTGCCATGGAGGGTGGTGGAGTCTCCTTCTTTAGAGGTTTTTTAAGCAGAGGCTGGTTGGCCATCTGTCGGGAGTACTGTGATAGGGGTTCCTGCATGGGAGGGGGTTGGACTGGATGGCTGGATGTGACTGTGCAGTTGGGCATTTAGTTCTCTTCAATATAAGACTATAAGTGGTCACACAGGCGGAGAAAGAATAGCCTTCTAATTGCCATTTCTATTTAAAGCGTCTGTAGGTGGCATGGTTCAAAGCAAGTGCCTAGAACAGTCATCCCTGCTTCAGTCACTCTTGTTTCCTCCTCTCATCTTGCCCACAGGAGAGCATATTAAACTCTGAATAACAAACAAACACAAGCTCTGCCCATTCTGGAGAAGATTCTAAAAAAGCAAGTCTTAGGAGTGAGTCTTAGGACTGAGAGTCTTGGCAGAGAGAGGTGACTGGTGATGCTGTGTGTGTGTGTGGGGGGGGACATTCACAAAAATGTGTACACACTTGCCATGTCTTCCCTTGTGAGGCAAGAGGTGAGGGGGAAGCATCTCTCCAAAGCATCTCTTTCTCTCAGTGCATGTGAACCAATATGAAAATATTCAACTTTATAAGATTAAGTAGAAGGGCCTGTGGAGGGAAGGTCAAACTATGGATTGAGGGTGTGGGGCTCCACTTGGCACTTTGAATGCTCTTTTAACAGAAATTAAAGCAAGGACATGGAATTTGGCTGCATGTGGCACATTCAGGATGAAAGAAGAAAACGTATAAAGAAAGCACACCAATTTTAGAAACACCTCTCAGTGATACTTCAGCAAAGGAACCTATCAACCTTGAATTGCTAAGTGAATAAACATATTTCAGCATGACCACAACATTGAAAGACAATAGGTTTTCAGATAGCATTATCATGGGGAAAATTCTGTTAATAGTAATGCAATCTTATGCTTCAGTGTATTCTAAAATTTGTCAACTATTCAGTTTTATTTTAGGAGTGATTGAACTTATTGGGCATTTATACTTGAATTGCATACAATACAAACCAGCAACCGTTTAATGAGAATTAAAAATGCCACTGAAGGGTTCAAAGTCTCCAAAACAATGCCTAAAAGTGGTTTAAACTGAGCTTTATAACTGTTGTAATGAATCTACATAATTTATTACAGTTGGTTGAGTAAGAGTAATTAACTTAAATGACTGAGCTAGATAACTTTACTCAACTCCAAGAGAGTCACTGGGATAAGTATATCAGTTCACTGTACATCTCTACCAAGCTTCTTGAAACATCAGAGTGAAAGCAATTGTGCAGGCATGTTTCACTGAACCCCTTGAGTAAGTCTATTATTCAACTGAACATGAATAGATCCATTAAGCTCTTGTTGATCCATCTGATAACCTTGAAGAATAAAGGGGGAGTCTGGGCATGCACAGGGTCACTGGTGGAACAGCCAGTCCCTGCAACTAGAAATGTTCTTTGGCATGATGCATGAATCCCTGGACAAATTATCTATTAACTGAAAACACAATAGGGAGAGGTAGAGGAGGACTCTTACTGCAGTTCAAACTTGCACACACAAAGCTTTTAAGAACTTTACAGAGCTTTTCAAGCTTTATGTTAAAAGCTATGGAAGGCTATGTGGTTGATATGAACAATATGAATATAAGTCCTATCTCCTGCATAATCACTCTACTCAGAAGCCCTCTGTACTGTTATGTGAATATCTGAAGCAGAGTTTGTTAAATGAATTCAGCTTCAGATACTCAAAGCACTTCCACCACCAGGACTCCTGTTTTATCAGAATTAGGAAGAAGCCGGAAAATTAGTGTATCCTTTGTATGGAGTTTGGAATGGAAAATTCCAACCATGCTTTCCTCCTCCTTACCTTCCCGCAGACTTTGCAACCTGGGTCTGGATTCATCTCATACACGCAGTCTCAGCAAAGACACCTGCCATGAATTTTTTGGAGTCTGATCTACTTTTATTTCTACATTGTCCATGAAAAAGTGGTGCACCTCCTGAGGGTGTGGAATTTTACTCACAAAAGTCTGCGATTTATGTGATTTTTTAAAAAAGTGGTTTAAAAAGGTATCACCCAGCTCTTGCCTTATCAGAGCTACTGATCACAGAAGCATTGCAACAGTATTCAGCAAAGAATGCTTACAAGCTTCTTTGCCGACTGCACATTAAGCGTGCAGAGGTCTTGCTGATTCCAGATGGTGTAGCGATGTTGGGGGTAGAACTGGCATCATGACACATTTAAACTCCCCTCCTCCCAGTTCACACATAACACCTAAACAGGTCTGACTTCTATGATATTTCTGAGATACAGCAAGATGTTGTGATAAATACTCGTCTATATTCATGACAAGCTGCAGGGATGCTTATTTATAAATACAGCTGAATGTAGGGCCATTTACAGTACACAAAACAGTAAGTAATGTATGTTCATGTCTATCATCTCAAGCAAAGCCATTTATCCTAGCAGTAAAGCAAAAGTACAGTACACACCCACCAACAACAACATGAGAAGTTTCTTTCACACAGTTCTGGAAGCAAGGATAGTACAGATGTATTCTAATAACTGCTGCAAGAATGAACTACTGTATTGCTGTTTTAGAGGACATGGACAGCTATGGTGCAAAGCGACACACTACCTCAGAATTGTACTTAACAAAGACCTTAACAACTGTCAGGCAACTGCTGTTAGGTTTACCACAACCCCTATTTAGATTTTAGGCAGATAATTCACCTATCACCCTTGTCTCTTCTCATCAGCACAATGAACAATGGCATTGCTAAGCCCTCTGCTTTTATTTGTGGCAATACAGAGATCTGTTTGAAGCAGAATGGCAGCCTGAGACATTCATTTGGAACTTCTGGTTCCATTTCTGCATACAGTCATTTCTGTTTACTTCCCTCCCAGTGTAGAGATGCAAGGAAGATCACAAATAATTAAAAAACATATACAGAGGAAACACAATGCTAGAATCCAGTTGCTTTTCATTGCTAGTTGTACTAGCACAGGTCTGTTGAATCAGTGGGGAGTAAACTGGGGCCTTCTCTAGCTGCAGCTTACAAGTTGCAAGGAGAGTACTGCCATTTTAATCAATGGAAGTTATGGAGGAACTGACTAACCAAATGCTCACTGATTCTGTGTGTCTGCTCTATTGCAACTTACTATACGAAACAACAGGAGTTCAGCCAGTATGTTATATTTTAAAAAATTAAAATATAACAATATCGTTGTTACATTCTGCACTGTCAGTTTCACCTTACCATGACCCTAAGACCCTAAGTCATATAAGATCTCAAGATATGTAAGATAGGAGTGGCTTGCCCTTATCATCCTTCACTGAGTTTGCGTGTCCAAGCAGGGATTTGAACCTAGTCCAACATTCTATTCTCTAAACCACAGTGGAACTCATAAGATACCAATAGCATTTTAAATAATACTTTGAAATACTGAGGACCATTAGTTAAAAAGATCAACTCTAAAAACACTTAAAATACAAAATACCATACTAATGAGCAGTAAAACATAGTATCTTTAAATATTTGCTTAGCAATACACAATTTGAAAGCTATATTCACAAATATATACATTTTAAAAACCATGCTGAAAAAATAGGGCTGTTGTATGTACTGATAGCCATATTTTAAAAGGATCCCACAAACCCATCAATTAGAGTCACAGAAGTCATGTATGCCTTTGTATACAAATAGATGTGTACCCTGGATCTAAATGTTCTGCTTCCTATAGTAGCAGTAGCAACCAGAATGATACTGATGTCTGTACAGGGCTTGTACATCTTTGCTGAGGTTACTGAAGCTAAGGTGCCAGGGTGTATTAGTCATGAGCCTGGCCATGCGCTGGATTTTACAATCTGGAGTTGCTCTGGAACCTAGCAAGTTACATAAGCCTTATCTGCACAGTAACAGGGTACTGTTCAAAAATGTATAGGAACTAAATATTGGCATAGCTTAAGAAGGACACACTGTTCAATTTGTGATCTATGAGATATAAATTGACATGTTCAAATTACTTACCTCATACACATTAAACTGTGATTGTCCTCTGGAGAGTTCTCTAAAACTTGTTGTGAATTCTCCAATAAAATCATGACTAAAAACAGAAATATAATTTCAGGTTTGTAAAGTAATAGTTGAATGTGGGTATGAAACATTAACATCTGATTCCTCTAAGGAAAAAGAAGACATGTCCAAGAAGTTTCCATAATTCAAACAGAGAATGAAGGGAAGCATAAAGATATTTGACCTGAGGGAGAAACGGCCAAATGGACAGGAAAACAAAGAAAATGGAGGTGCTGAATAACACACTGAGCAAAACTGCCAAATCCTAACGAGCCAGTCTCTCATTTTAGTGTCAAAGTCTAATTCATGAAGATATAAATAATAAATCTACAGTCTGAAAAAGAAAGAATGAAAAGGTGCATGCTTTACATCACCTATAAGTTTGCAACACTAAACTGGTAAAATATATCACCAAGCATACAAATAGGAAAACTTGGAGTTATTATATAAGCTTACACTCTTCTTGTTCTGTACATTTTAATAATCAGCAAATATTGTTTTCATCACATTTTAAAATTTCAAATACTATGAGAAATAAATAAAAATAAAAATTAGATTCTCAGGATTCTAACAGGACTCTCAACATATTTTGGAGTCTATGAATCTCGCCTGAAAATAGTAGACTCCTTGTACTACTATTAACTGTATAAAATATTTACACTGTTTAAACTGTAAAAATAGGCATGGAATTTTCTCCTTGTACTACTTTTAACTGTATAAAGTAGTTACACTGTTTAAACTGTAAAAATAGGCATGTAATTTCTCATCTGAAAATGCATAAGGAAGAAGTTTGGTACACATTAGATTGCAAAACACGTTTGAATGCAAACATAAAAAACAATCTACTTATTTCCTTCTAACATGCACACATATTTCCTTGCTTAGGATTTTAGATTTAGAATCCATTCATGGATATATCTTACAGCTCAATTACAACCCCAAACTATAATAAGCATGTAAGTAATGTCATTCCTTTTCCATATTTAATTCATGAAATGCAGTGAGATAATTACCTTCCATCTCTATCCCAGTCATACACCTCTACTTTAATTGTTCTGAAAAGAAATAAGTAATAAAACCACATAAAATTGAGACATGAAGATACATTAATCAACATAGCAAACAATGTGCTTCATCACTTGAATTGTGCATATCCATTTATAGTGGTTAAGCAATAAGGCTGACTGCCTTTTTTTTAAAGAAATCAAAATACAGTGGTACTGTACCTTGTATAAAGGAATTAATTTGTTCCAAATGAAATTCTCTTGAGCAAATTTTCCTTTGTACACATTTCCCATAGGAATACAATGAAAAAGGATCAATCCCTAATCACGACCGTTTTTCTGTTGTACGGATTTGTCCCATAGGTGATTCTGTTAAGCAATTGCCCCCTATCTCTGGAATTTTTTTTCCTTTAAGCAGATTTTCTGTTAAACAAACCACTTGTTATACAAGGTTCCACTAACTTGTATCTAAATTTCATAAATGGACTCTTCCCTCGAGCCCCACTTACTACTTAAAGCCAAGCTGAAAAAGAAGATCTTTGTCTGACGACGGAAGGCTGGCTGCCTGGGATCCTTCCGGACAGAAACGTAGCATAGAAATATCTTAAATAAAATAAAGGAGAGGAGGCTTCCTGGGGTGGTGAACGCCAAAAGCCTGGGAGCAGCAACTGAGAAGGCCCTCAAGAAAACAGTGCTGTGCACCATATCAAACACACAGTAATCCTTTCATGTATCTCTCAGACTGCAATTATGCATCTGCTTTCTTAGGACTACAATCCTGTACGCATGCTAAACAGGTAACATAATGTTAAGATTTAATTTATTAGGACTTTGGGACAGATACTAGGCACTGTTTATGAAACTTTATTAGGAACTGGCAAGCCACTCTAGTATTCCTGCCAAGAAAACTCCATGGACATGGGGTCACAAAGAGTGACCCCATGTCCATGTAACGACACAACAACAACAACAACAACATAGATTACTGAAAGTAATTGTAAAAAATACATATTCTCTTACCTGTCATAGTCTCCATTACAAAGTGCTCTAACGGATATCTTGAACGCTTGCCACACTGGGTTTAAGGTATTTTTTACAACTTCTGTCTTGTGGCAGATTGTAAAGCTAGAAAACAATTTTTAAAATGTTACTTGGGATACTACAGTCTGCTTGCCTGTAACCCCACGCCTATCGCAGGGGTTAGGGACCCACCCGACCCGTGATGACTGAAAATCTGTGATATGCGGATGCAGGTCAGGTGGGTGGGGGCACGGCACCACTGCTTCCCAGGCTGCTGGAAGACTTTTGTAAAAGCCTTCCAGCAGCCCGTGCAAGGGCGGTGGATGATCTGATCCACCGTGCTTGCTGCAGGGCCATTCCACCCCCAGCCAGCACCAATCAGCTGTTTGTCGCTGGCTTGGGGCCAGCGCTCCCCAGCAATCTCCATTGAAATGCATTGGCCCAATGCATTCCAACAAGGGGGGGGAATCTCTATTGAAATGCATTGAACCAATGCATTTCAATGGAGATGGCCCAGGACTGGAAGGGATTTCAAAATGGACGTGTCGCTTCTCGGAGGCCCCGCGGGGGGAAGGGGGAAGCAGTGCACCCATTTTAAAATCATTTCCAGTCATGGAGGGGGATCGGCTCCGCCGCCGCCACCACCCACCCGGGCTGCGCTGAGATTTCTGGAGCAGCCCGGGCGAACCACGGAGAGGGATCGGCTCCGGCGCCACCGTCCACCCGGGCTGCACCAAGGCTTCTTGGAGCAGCCCAGGTAAGCCACGGAGGGGGATCGACTCCGCTGCCGCCGCTAGCCCACACTGCGCCGACACTTCTTGGAGCAGTCCGGGCAAGTGACTGAGGGGGATTGGCTCTGGCGCCCGCCCAGGCTTCACCAAGGCTTCTGGAGCAGCCCGGGCAAGCCACGGAAGGGGATAGGTCCATATTGGGGAAGGGAAAAAAGGTTTAAAAATGCAGGCTTTTAAAACCTTTTCCCCCCTTCCCCACACCCCGGGCTCCAGCTCATTGGGGCTGGGGTGGGGAGATAAGGTTTTTTCTCCCCTGCCCCAGCACTAACCAGCTGGAGCCCCAGCATGTACTGCGATCTGCGGTATTGCGGGACCGCAGTACATGAACCGCGAAATGGCGGGGGATTACTGTATTACAAATTAAGTGAAAATTTTAAAAAAAAGGTTTTTAAAAAATCATGGAAATTACTATAATTCTATCTGTATTACATGGAAAAACACTTGAAAAACAGTTGTATTAAGAACATATGATCAAGGGCAACATGAAGAACAGCATATATGGTAAGTGATGAAAGAGAGACCACATTAGCCAAGCCTGGAATGGTAAATACTTCCAAGGTGCTATTCCGTGGGTAATAAATACACACAATCAAGCCTTTCTTATGCACTGATCTATGATAGAAGTTTCTGAGAAATCTGTGTTTTCTCATTTTCTCATTCTCATTGGATACATACACCTGAAACAAATATCTCAGGACAAACTGCCCCAACCTCACTAGGAGCCTCGTAGTGCAGAGGTTAAATGACTGTACTGCAGATAAAACTTTTCGAACTTGGAAAAGTTGAGAGCCGAGATTTCCATGCCTTTTTCTGTATGTTTGGCTTTGTGGGTTTGGGGGGGGGGCTGAGCTGAGGATTGTCCTTACTTGTTTCTGTGTGCTTGCATTGCTTTCTATTGCACTGAGGACGGGTGAACTTGCCACAATTGTCCTTGCTTTTTATGTGTGTTTGCATTGCTTTCTATTGCACTGCATTGCACTTTGGGGGGGAACAGGCTAGAGGTGGTCTTGCTGCTTTCTTTTGTCCATGTTTGCATCACACTGCAGGGGTGTGTAGTCTGTGTGTCTGTGTTCTAGCACTGTCAGCCTTTAAAATTCACTTTATGAAGAGGTCTCCCTCCGCCCCAGCTTTTTTGCCTTTTTTCAGACCTCCAGAATAGATTAATCAGTTTCCCATTCATTTCAATGGGAAACTGTGTTTCATATAATGAATTTTTCAGATAGCGAACTGACTTGCAGAACAAATTAAATTTGTTATCTAAGGTACCACTGTAAAATAGACAGTCCTGTAAAGCTTTCTTTTGGCAGTAATGAGGATTCTGTGCATCGATCTGTTTGGCAAATGTCTGAAAAGTAGTCGTAGTTTGGAGTAATGACAAAAACGGTAACAGAATTTGAAGGCGTTCCTTCCCTTTGATAGTTCAAGTCCTGGTCTTGTTAATTTTATAAATCTCCACAGGAACAGTAAAGGTTTATAAAATTATGAATTTCCTGGAGAAAACAGAGAGACTTTTCCTCCTTGTCTCATAACCATTGTCCTTGGGCACATGCAATGACACTGACAGGCAACAGATTTAGGGCATGAAAAAGAAAGGCAGTTCTACAGTATGTGACGATTAATGGTTGACTATTGGTTCAACAACAGGGGTTAGATAGCCTTAAAAAGAGATTAGACAAATTTATAGAGTACATTAGGATACCCCCATGTCCATGGGGTCAGTAGCACGATTTCGCTTATCCACAGTCTAAAAATATTAAAAGTATTAAATATTAAAATACTGCATTAATAAGTACATCTATATATTAGTGTAATTAAAGAACTGGACACTAACGGAAGCAGAGACAAAGCTATATATATTGTATAGGTTTCACTATTATCTGTGGTTCTTGGCATCTGCGGATTGGTAGTGGTTTGGAATCAGTTTTCCGCTGATACAGGTATGTTGTACAAGTATGTTGAAGTAAAATGATATTACACTAGCATGATCCTTCTTCTGATCCAGAGCAGCAATTAGGATAACTCCAAACAATATGTGATCACCTTTGAGATATGCTGAGTGCCTTTCTGTCAGTGCACTGTTCATAAATATCTTTCGGCACACTACACAGTAGTATATATGTGATATGATATATTATAATGGATCCTTAGGCAAGAGAATGAATACAACAGATGGAAAATAAAGGCCCAAGAAAATAGAATACGAAAACAAAAACAAAACAAAACAAAAAAAGGGAAGGGGGAAGGCCGATTCCAGAAGATGCCACTTGACATAATTCAAACATTTCTCAATCCTCTTATGATGAAATTAACATTCTGGAATCCTACTTGTCCTCCCATTATGGACTTACTACAGCGTGCTAACCAAACATGATGAGCAGAACGCCTGCTGCTAATATTTTATTAGCATTTAGTGTAGTGGTTTTTGTTTAATTGATGGAGTCCATTTTTGCAGCTGCAATAAACAAAATATTGAGGGCATGTTTGGAAAGCATTTGAATTAGCTCTGGAGAAGAAATGTCCATGCTTTCATCACATACAAACTGAATGGTGATTTGCACTTTAAATTAAAAGTGATGTTGGGAAAATAATAGTACGATGTAAGAAAATAATTATTTTCATCTTTAGTATAAAGTTTCTTGATCTCTATCACTGGTTATAAGATTTCTTTAAATGTTTTATAGAAGAAATAAGATGTACCTACCTGCCATCTTCATTACTTCGAAAAAATACAAGGAAGGGATCCGATTTCCCAAAGAAATCTTTCTTGTCTAACTTGTTTGCACAAAATTGCATCATTACGGCATCCTAATAAAAGTATATATTTTGCAGATTAATACATAAATTATAATAAAATATTATATTTCATAATGTAATCCTCAAATTTAGATCTCTTTATCATAGTAACCTAAACAGTGAAAGAGAAGTAACACATAATTACTGGCTTCCTGCTCTTTTGTTACAAAGCTGGAAATTAACATGAAATATAGCAACAAGTTCCTATATGAACAAATATTTTAATCAGGTCAGACTCACTTCACATAAAAGTAATGTCATATGACAAAATGGTTATGAATGTGGTGAGACACCTATTATTGCATTATTACTGCAGTTTCATTATTGCAATGGGCCTACTCAAGTACAATTCACTATGCTAAGCAATAGAATTTTGGCCTATATGTTAACCTAAATATATTAAATGTACACCACTGTTAAGCAATGGTAAACTCTATTATTATGCACTGCATAAATTTTTTGTAATAGTGTCAATGCAAAGTACTGTTTTTACTTGCCATCCATTCTTCAGCCGTAAATATGGCCAGATTTTACTAATAAGATATGGGTACAGTTTTCATGGTAATTAATGAGAATGAAATAGCTGGCTAAATCTAATCATTAGTCCCAACTAAAGTCGATCTATTGAATCAATGGGAATTTAATAAGCTAATACTTAATGCAAGTCCCAATGGCTCTACAGATTTACTTTAGCTGGACTAACAGTTGAATTTCACCCAATATATTATAACAAAAACAACAGAAACAAAAATTACCCGGCAACAGTTCAGTTCCTCTGCTATCAGTATCATTATGCCACATTTCTTCCCAGGAATTCCCCTGTAGCAAAACAGCATTATGATAATAATGCATATATATCTCAACATCTATATTACATCTAAATCAAGAAAGCCTTTACAGACTAATTATTAGAGCCAACATATTTCTGGATATACCTTTTCCTGCATTAATTGGTTGGTTCCCTCCCTCACATATGATTTCAGGACACAATTTTTTATCCTTGTACTAAAATGAAAGCTTATGGAGCAAACAGTGTGCTACTGCTCTATGGTATCATGAATTCTGTTCTTCTCCCAGCCTACAGATTACTAAGCTGAGTAACCAACAAACTTTTTGTACATGGAGTTTTATAAGTAAACAAGCATGTCACAATGTGTTTTTGCTAATTAAATGGGACAGAAACTAAAGCAGATGCTTTAACTAAGTTTCCATTCTATTTGCTACATGAACGTATTTTATTATAACGGAAGTGTATACCTTAAATTACCAGTAAATATTTTTAAATTTTATAATGTATGTTTTCTGAAAAATAAATTCACTGAAATATCTGAGTATCCTCTTGCAGGACAGAGTGTGTGAAATTAGCTGTGTTATGCTTAGGTCGGATATGGAAATAGCCTCAAACACATTCATTATTTTTTCATTTGGAAAACATCTAGTCCATCCTTCTAGTGCATTTAAATTCTTCAGGGCATCTTGCAGTAAATAAAATCAATCACTCCTTACCATTTATGCTAAACATAAATGAGTTAGTATAAGTCAGTAAGATGGGCCACTGTGGAAACAGTGACTCTGAGTTCAAATACCCTTTTGCCTCCTGGCAGAGAGGGCAGTCAAATACTGCCCAGTGTACTGTATATGTGTAGCTGATGGATTGTGTGGTCTGCTACAAGCAGCCTAAGGGAAGCCCCAGAGCAAGGGACTGGTAAACTCCTTCTGAATATCTTAAACCCCCCCCCCAAAAAAAATCCCAGGTGGCTTCCATAAATTGGAATCAACTTGGACACTACAAAATTACGAGTATTAAAGAGAACTAATTTGGATTGGCAAAATAAGGAAAAATAGCATAAAACCAGAAAGGTTAAGTAGATAAAAGATAAGATAAGATAAATCTTTATTGATCCCACACTGGGGAAATTTACTTGTTACACAACTCCCAATACAAAGAACAAATAAAGAAGAGTAGATGCACAAAAAAGTGTAAGCTCTGAAAGAAGATAATAGAAAATAGAGATTAAATAAAATAAAAATCCAATATACAAATATACACTATAAAATATGGATATAAAAAGTGTAATATGAAAAAAAGAAAAAGAAGCAACAATATACAAATATGAATATGTTAGACTATAGAGTCGTAGAGTCTCACAGCAGTGGGAACAAAAGACCTGCGGTAGCGCTCCTTCCCACACAGGTGATGTTTGAGTCTGCCACTGAAGGAGCTACGCAGGGCCTCCACTGTCTGGTGCAGTGGGCGAGAGTTATTGTTCATAATGGATGTCAGTTTGGCCAACATCCTTCTCTTACCCATCTACTCCACACAATCCAGAGGGCAGCCGAAGACAGAGCTAGCCCTCTTGACCAGCTTGTTCAGTCTCTTCCTGTCCCGTTCGGTACTACATTTCTAATATGAAGGTTTAACACATTATTTTATTCTCATAACGGAAATTGGTAAGATATGGGGGGGGGGAATGAATCGCATGGGGGTAAGACATCAATATGGGCCCAGCCGCTGGGATATTCTGACTAGAGTTATAGCTTTGTTTCCATCCCATCAAAGAACTCCCATAGCCAAAATATCACTGCATACTTGTGCACAGAAAACAGAAAAAACTGAGAGTGGGTGCAAATTATCCCAAAAGGACTAGAAAGGTTTCTTCTTTTTCCGACAGAAGTCTCACAACAGCCATTTGAAGGCTGGAGGGAACCACTTCATCCTCCAAGCGAGACATCTACTGTGCCCTTCACACACTTCAACATGTTTCTCCCAGCTCCTTGAGTCAAACAAGGAAGGGCAAGGATCATACTACCACTTCATACTACCAATGAATTTGTCTGCTCCCCTGAGCAATATCAAGTTCAATGTATCTACAAAGAGCAGCTACAATCCCACACCCAGCATTTTTGTTGGGTCAGGTTTGCAACCTTTGAACTGTGGGAGAGGGGAGGAGGAGGAGGAAGGGAAGTACCCATCTGCCTCCATCACCTTGAGTATGTTGGTTTAGTTGTGCACCACACACCAGCCACTGGGAGCTTTGTAGATGTGTTATCCTATCTGCAGTGACAATGGGTTGCAGGAGTAAAGGAACCTACACAAGGGAACTTGAACACTGGGGTTCTTCTCTAGCTGATCTATTTACGAATTAAATCATCGTCCTCACTAGCCATTTTCAGTGTAAAAAGAACATGTTTCAAATAGAGATGGGCACGAAATGGAAAACATTGTTCCATTTCCGTTCTGTTCATGTTTTGTTCCGTTTCTGTTCTGTTCATGGCCCATCTCCCTTCATTTCCGTTTTTCGGACCTTTTTTAAAAAAATTGTTCCATTTTTTTTTTTCGGAAATGGGGGTCTTGCTTCCCTGCGCTGGATGACAGCACCCTGTCATCCGGCGCGGGGAAGATCCCTCTCGCCGCCCTCTGCCTTGATGCATGGCAGCCTGGTGGGCTGTCATTCCCAGGGCAGAGAGCTGGACAAGGGCTGTCAGGCTCTGGGGTCAAGGGGGGTGAGAGGGGGCTGGGATCCAGCTTCCGCGGACGGAGACCGGATCGCAGCCTCTTCCTTCTCGACTCCGCCACAGAGCCTGGCAGCCTACTGGTTGTCATTTCTGGGGTGGAGATCGCTGGACAGGGGGCTCCAATCCGGCTTCCACGTGCGGAGGCTAGATCGCAGCCCCCTCTCCGGCAGCAATCCGCGGTATCTGACTCCTCTTCTAACCGATCTCCGTAGCGGGGATGTGACAGCCAAGCTGGCTGTCACCCCCTCGCTGCGGAGTTTGGAGACTGAGATAACTGCGGCCTCGCCTCCACACGGGGCTCTCACAATCCTCCCCCGCTGGCGATGACAGCTGGGCTGTCATCGCCAGCAGGGAGGAACGAACCAAACGTATCCAAACTCATTTGTTCTGGTTATGTCTGGTTCATTCCTAAATTACTCTGTGCTCCGTTATTCGTTCCGTTACGTAACGGAACGAATAATGGATAATGGAATGATATTTTTTTTTCGTTTTGTGCCCATCTCTAGTTTCAACCATCCTCTCCATTTTCATAGTGTGTGTTTCTATGGGTTTCATTAAACAGTTGACATGCTAGAATGGAATTTTTTCCACCAGCGGGTTGGCACTACTTCCAGAATTTCTGTCTCCATTACAGCAATTTCTGTGATTATTTTGACTTCTAACACACTTCCACCTCTGGCATTGAAGAAACTTGGCTAGATCTATTTTGGGGTCGGCAGGGATCTTGAAGGAATCAAAAATTGATCTTGACCTGAGACATCTATAATATATGCCCAGCCTATGGGATATACAGCTTGTTTCACTTTTAAGTGCTACAGGGGACCCACATAGGTGGTTTACTGTACGCTATTACTCTGTTGGCTCCTTAACATACTGTACACCTGTGACAGGCAGATCAGATGACAGGCAGATTATCCAATGGCTTTGTCCATTGTCCTACACTGCGCCAAAAACAGTAGCTGTGATCTTCTTTCATTGAAGAAAGAATTATGTATGCTATCTTACTTTTCCTACCTTCTCACCCACACACCCCTAACCATTAAAATGCAACCAATACTGTACTGTATTTCTGAAGCAGCTGATATGTTGAAGGCACTATGTGGGAGCACACAGAAGTAACATCATCCACAAAATCTACAACAAAACTTTCAAGTAAACCATTATGATCTCTTCATCAATTTCAGCGGATGCTTAGTACAACCAACCTTTCACTGCTAAGTGATTCTATTTAGATGTAATGGCAGCAGAACATATCTATTTCTGGCCATTAACTCCACAGATTGAGCCTTATTTGCAGTGGGCTTTTGTCTGCAAATTCATCCCACATTTTATTGGTGTTCTAGCCATTACCTTGCTTCTTCCTTTCCTCAGTAAATTGTTTTCCCTGGATTCCTCTGGAAAATCAGAGAAAATTCAAGATGTCCATCCAACTCCATCAGCAGAGGAAAAATACTAAGAAACCTTTTGAACTTTCTAGGTCATTTGCTCCTTCCATGTCTGAAGCATGGAAAATTCTGATTGACAAAGTTGTAACAACCCACTCCCCGCCGCTTAGCGAGTCAGTTCTCTATAACACACTAAAAGTTTAGGCACCTTATCCAGGAACAATTCCTAAATTGATAGTGTTTTTCCCCACTGACTAATGCCCTAGTCACATGAGGTAAATGTTTTCTAGTTATCCCCCAGTTATCCCCCCCCAGTCACAATCAAAACATTTTTCCAGCCAATGGTGTAACTGTGAAAAATTCAGCTAAATTTTTAGTAGCCACAATTAAAATGAGGCCAACTGTGATTTTAAAACAATTATCATTTATGGATTTACTTGCCCAAATCTGGTGCAGTCGTCCCTCACCACTTTGCATTTCATATACTGCGGTCCAGGTATATTGCAGGACCGCAGTATATGAAACAAAGGACTTCTGGGGAAAGTGGCATGGGCCCGTTTGAGGGCTCCTGCACTTACCCCAGGCCTGGCACTGCCCTGAACAGGCTTCCGGATCACCAGAAATTACTTCTGGGGCCTCCAACAGGCCCGGGAAGCCTGTTGTAGGCCCATTCAGGGCACAGCCTGGACACAGGTAAGTGTAGGAGGCTCCAGATAGCCCCCCCCCCCAAGTCCCAACCTGATCCAGCATCCGCATATCGTGGATTTTCCATTATTGCGGATTGGGTCGGTTCCCTAACCCCCGTGATAGGCAGGGGATTACTGCATAGGTGTATTGTAGGTACAGTATATGTATTTATTATCTTGATGTTAGTATGACAATTTTATATCTAGGTAAATGTTATCTCTTTTTGCTAAGGCCATGGCTAATGCAAATAAATAAATAAGTGACTTGACTAACTGAGGTTTGTTTTCCATTCTTTGGGAGGGTTGTTTTATTTTGTACCCCAGGAAAATGTATTTGTGCATTTCTTTCCAAAACTACCTGTGTAAAACACACACACACACACACACACACACACACACACACACACACACACA
>JAHTLZ010003526.1:64243988-64268137 GCA_023846285.1 Phrynocephalus versicolor
CACACACACACACACACACACACACACACACACACACACACACACACTTTTTTATGGCCAGTTCATTGATATATTGGTAATAGTATGCCACAGAGCAATTTGAGCCATTTCTGCAGTGCTACTATTTCAACATGACACATTTCACCAGTCAAGGGGAGCAGACAGTCATCAGGGGCTTTTTGGGTGGGAACGAGGAATTGGCAGATTAATCTGAAAGGCAGAGGAGATAGTGGGGGAAGTAGGCAGACTCATGCAATTCTGCAGGAACAGCAAGCAAAACAGAGGACAGATTCCCAAACAGAAACCTCTTCCAAATACATCCATGTTATCAGTAAACACAAATATTGGAAATACAGGTTAATAAAGGAGCTTAACTGCCTCTTGAAGCAAAAGAGGAAATAAACTGGTAACATGGTACATCTGGTCATAATGATTCAAAAGGAAGGAAAGAAATTGCTACTGGTAAGGTTTCCTGGGATGGCCTAACTTGTCATTCAGCAGCAAGTCCTTCAGGTAGCGATTGGCTGCTATAAAAGCATGGAGGGCATTGGCTGACAGGTGGACTTGGGAAAAACAACAAATGCCTATCTCTCTTTCCTTTTAATGTTATTTCCGTTGCTTTTTAAATACAGTGGTACCTTGTATAAAGGAAATTGGTTCCAAATGAAATTATGTTAAGCAAATTTTCCTTTATACAAATTTCCCATAGGAATGCATTGAAAACAGAGTGATCCCATTTTTATGTTGTACAGATTTGCCCCATTGGCGATTATGTTAACCAAATTTCCCCTATCTCCGGAATTTTTTATGTTGTACAAATTTTATGTTATACGAACTGTTTGTTATACAAGGGTCTACTGTACCTCCCTTTGCTCAATACTTATGGGCAAAGGACAAATCTTGTCCTCCATATACCCTCCTTCTTTCATTACAATCAATAGGGCAATAATCATTATATTAAACCTCTAATTTAGCCTTCCATTGCAACTATTTGTAAACAGTTTTGCTAACCTACTGTAGCAAAACATCAGCTCTGGTTCCACATTCACAAAATACATACAATAGCATGAACACAGATGGAGCAGGCTGTTCCTCAGGAAAGCTCATACTATAATGCACACTTAAGCCTTTAAGATGAGTCTTGATTGTGCTGCTGTTCCACCTTATCTCTAATCCTTCTGTTATTATGTTTAGTTTGTTCAAAAAGTGAGCAAGGCAGGCCATTTAGTTCACCGTGGTTTAGTTCTAGTGAAGGAGGAAAACTAACGCTGGGACAGCAACTTTCAACAGATTGCGAATACAGTGGGCACAGCAAAGACATTAGCAGAGATGCGGAGCAAAATTCTACAGACTGTGAGACACGCCACAGGCTGCTACAGCCATGAAATGAGAGCGACTCCACCCATCCCCTCGCTTCCCTCTTCTCTCACATATGCAAAAATGAAAACAAACAAACCCATATGCAAATTCATCCAGCAGCCCATCATAAACTCAGGAGCATATCACAAGCAAACATGCATTGCAAGAGGTCTCACACAAACCTGTGCAGCAAACACAGCAATCTCTGCCATGTGGAGGAGTGCAGCAGCAGCATGCCAAAATCAAAGATACTGAGGGTCATATGCATTCATGTGAAACCATATACACAGTGGGAGTGTCAAGATAAATAAAATGAATACTTCCCCATACAGTAGGAAGCTAACCTAGGGACTCTATTAGACTACCCTGTTTCCCTGAAAATAAGACATCCCCTGAAAATAAGACCTACTTACAGTTTTGGCACACACTGAAATATAAGGCATCCCCCAAAAATAAGGCCTCCCCATAATAAGATAACAATAAATGTGTACCGTATTTTTCTTCATGGAAAAATAAGACATCCCCTGAAAATAAGACCTAGCGCATCTTTGGGAGCAAAAATTAATATACGACACTGGCTTATTTTTGGGGAAACACGGGGTAGTATTATCTACTATCAGATAGTGTAGCGATGGCCACAAACTTCTGGATGGCTTTAACAAGCATGCTCATGGAAGACCATGTTGTTTTATCTTTTCTTGGTGTAAACTGCCCTGAGTCCCCATGAGGGAAATAGGCGCGGTATATAAATGCGAAAATAAATGAATGAATGAATGAATGAATGAATGAATGAATGAATGAATGAATAAATGAATAAATAAATAAATAAATAAATGATGATGATGACTTGGGATATAATTTTCTGCAGCAAAGGCAGTGTGACTCAATGCCAGTTGCTAATAAAGTAAAGTAACAGGGTATTATTGTGCTCTTATCTTGTTCTGGGACTCCTATAGCTATTTGGTAACTGTTGGGGAAACAGAATGCTGGAATGTGCAGTAAGACAATTGAGCATGACTATTCTCATACCCTTTTGAGAGGGCATGCCAGATGTAAAATGATAAGAGAAGTCTACCTATAAATACACAGCAACAGGGAGTAGAACACAACATATAAAAAGTTCTGCAACACAGCACACGCCAAGGCATGCAGGAGAACAGTACAAGGAAACACATTTAGCAATAAGCAACAAAATCCACTCTCATAAGCACAAATAACCAGCTACATCAAACATTACAACAAATGTAAATGTATGCAAATATGTCACACTGCACACACACACACACACACATACAAGCACAGCAGCATGTAAAGACAGAAGGACAACACCATATGTTGCAACGTTCCACACACAAACACTTTATACTTTTTATAGTAAAACAAACAACCATCTAAACACATCACATGCCAAATGTATCAAAGCCTTTGCCCCTCATCAACCAACACACACTTCTACAGCCCACTTGCACCAGCAATGGCCATTTTTATTTTGGTAACCAAGTTTTGCCAGGGAAGGAAGCTTCAATCTGCCAAAAAGACATGTGTGGCAAGATCTGCCTGTATTTCAATGGCTGATTCAAACAGCAATTTTGAAATCGTGGCATATTGAGAAGACACAGAACAGACCAAGCCAGCTAAAAGCATGCCCTTGCAACAATCCTGAATTTCTGAAATATTGTGTGCAAACTGCCAAAAAAAAGAATTTTAAAATACATTTTGTTTTATTAAGCAACGAGAATTCCCCCTTTCATTCAAATCGACCAGTTCATTATAAGAAACTGTGCACATTATTTTAAAAAAACTGAATTAAAAGTAATAATACACTCCAAGTGATCTACAATGTCATAGCCCATTTAAGTACTGGAATGGATTGTTGAATACTTTCTACAACAATGTATTTTTCCACCAAATCTGTTTTTTAAAAGCCTGCAATAATTACAAAAAAATTCTTTACCCGAGAGGCACTTGTGCAATCTGAGACATACTTTCCTAGAGAGGGGATTTTAAACTGGAGAATCATGAAAAAAACTCTCTTTGTCTTTCTGATGTGCAAGTAAAGGTTGTAAATTATGAGTCTGTTCAGCCATGCTTAAGCATTATGAGAATGAGCTCCAGGCTCATGTAGAGGACTTTAAAAACTGCTGTTTCCATTTCAAATTATGTAACTACCATTGATTGTAACAGGCAACATCAAGATAATGTAAGTGATTTAGTAAAACAAGCCAGCTTTAAACTGGAGTTGATGAAACTGTCTTGTTCCAACAAGCTTTAGTTAGGATTAGTTTTCTTGTTTGAGACATTGCAACAAACTGTGGTTCAATCAAAATCGAAGTGGAAATTTCCATTTGTAGCACAGCAGTGCCTAAGGTGGCAAAGGAAACATCTCAGTCTAATACTCACTAAATTTTGTTCTAAAACAATAGACCACTGTAGCCCTGTCTAAATTCAGGCAACGTGAAGCTACAGCTTGAAGAAAAAATTTTATACCACTAAAAAGCAGTCAGTTTTAATCTGATGATCCTAAAACGTGTCAGATTATATATAGTACCCTGAAAAACAAGTTTTCTGCATTTGACTTCCTACTCAGAGAACAAATCGTAGTGATTTTATGATTAGAATTTTCAAGCTTTATAATGAAATACTTCTGAAAAGGCTTTTCACTGAAGGTTTTATAACTCCCTTTAACAACCAGCACTCAAATTCAAAACAAACACCAATAATTAAAAATATCATTCCTTGGGAGTACTCTCAACAATTCTCATTTCTTACACAACAAAAAAATTCAAGGTCCAGCTTGCTCTAAAGAAAGATGAGCACCTACTGGTAAGAACACTGAGAAGATAGGTTTGGCAATACTTGCTTTCCCTGCTATTTCCACTTATTTCTTGTTTTTAATATAATGCCAGTTAGATTCTGATTCTGCTGGCAGGGATTGCCTTCTTATTCACAAAGCATTTAAACATTTAAGCACATCATAATGCTAAAATAAACAAATAACATTTAAGCATTATACTTACACTATTGGCTTTTCCAATCTGCTTCCCTGTGATCCAACAATCTCTCCAAGCGTACAGAATACGTGCCCCAAGAAATCCTGGAGAGAGAAAAACATTGTTGTGTAAATTTGTAAAGCTCCAATAATTTATTCCGGGATATAGTTCAACCTCACAATGACTCCCACCATTTCCCTACTATTAGGTTTTTCCACAATCAGAAATCTGCAAGGACTGTGTGACATTGTATGGCACAGGACGTGTTACAATATTTCCTGGTATGCGAATAAACCCAAGCTGAACCCTGGGTTGATTCTTCCATCCCACCCACCAACCACCCCAGCCAAAAGCTAAATGAAATAGATCAGAAATATCTTTGTTGGCCTAAGGCTGAGAAGGTCTGGTGGGCTATCTAAAACACATAAAATAAAAATCATAACCAGCCCTTTTGGGGAGGGAAAGGACACAACTTTATTGGTTACAGAAGCAGGTTTGTTTTTTTCTGGCACAGCACTGGAAATGATCCAGTGCACGGAGAGAGCCAAGTGGTGCCTGATGCCACCAGCAGTTTGCTGAAGGTCACCACCAGGAGTAACAGTCCCTTGGAGACCACACAGGCATACACAACTCTATGGCTCCCTTTCACATGGGGACATAGTCAGACCCTGAGCTAGGCCAGCTCAACACCACACCCTCAGGTCCTTTTAAGGGGACTCCTCCAAATGCAATGGCAACAGGTTCCTGGCTGCTGCTCCAACACCATCTGGACCCACCCCAGTGCTCAACTGCAAAAAGGTTATGCCAAAATGCAGGAAAAGAAACATTATGACAGCTATGCACCTGTTACATGTACCCCACAGAAGTGAACAACCTGCAGACCAACCCACTCACTGTACATAACCATCAGCAAACAGGAAGAGAAGGAGGGAAGGCCAACTATCTGCACATTAACTGGGGAGGCCTCCAAGCACCCGCTTTTAAGCAGGGGATGCGAACCAGAATGAAAAATTAGTCCCTCTTGGTCCCCTTGCCCTAAGATACACCTTTGCAGTGCTATGGCCATCCAATGAGCATGGCCATCCAGTGAGCTGGACTTCCATCATCCCCTTCACCCACAGTCAGCACAATATACATAGCCACTGCCACTTTGCTTTGAACCAGCCAGCCATCCCAGGCAACTGTTTCAGCCACAAGCGGAGACCTAGTAAATAATTTCCAATAGCTCTTTTCACTTTTCTTACTTTGTAATTTATAAAGGGATTTATATTTTATATCAGTGGGGTGGATTTGTGGCAGTGCTCAGTCCTGTGACCTGCACACTTGGTTTCCATAGGATCCGTTAATAATAACATAATTGATCCTAATCTATGAACCCTATCATAGAATTGTATTAGAACACACTAAGATTAAAATTAAGTAGCACTTACATGCTTTGACAGATCCGGGCTCTTTGAATCAACATCATACCTAAAACGAATAGGAAGAAATATCTGAAAGCATGTAATCACACTAGTACCCAGAAACACTGAGAATATTGCATTGTTTTTGTTGTTACAGCCTTTATTTAGGGTAGAGGGTATAAAGAAACAGGGAGTTGAGTCTACTTCCACACATAAGGAATTCATTCAAATCTCAGTTCAACCCTGAAGAGGGAACTCAGCTACAGCTCCCCAGATAGCTGAATGAAAACACAAGTAAACTGTCACAGATGACAAGGGAAACAGCTAGAAACATAGCCAACATAAACAACAACAAATCCAAAGTGAGGCAAACATAACAGGCAAGATGTCAAATGTACGGTATTCAGTGAGTCTGGGATAGGAGACAATCTGGAACATCTAAGCACAGTTCCAGTGAGATTAGCAGATAATGTTCTGAATTATACACATGAACAATTGTATTGAACACCTACTTTTATCACTCTGTCTTCTTCATAGTCTAAGGGTTTTATAATTAAGATTACAATATATATTTGATGGACTTTGCAGGTACCTAAGGCAAAATAATAAGTGGAACCACCAGAATCCTATCTAGGAGAAAGGGATTGTTGTCCTTTTTTGGTGAACTATAACAAATATTCTAAATGGGAAGAACACAAGTGTGTCAATCTCCTTCACACATTCACTTGGGTGTAAGGCTGATCGGACTTAGCAAGACATATATTTGGACAAGCTGTACCATATCCCTAAAACAAGTAAAAGCAGAATTAGATGAGTTCCTTCCTTCTACAATAATTTTATCATATTTGTATCATTATTTAAAACTTCATTCCAGAAAATGGGACAGGTGGCTTACCCTTAATGGTAGTTCTTCTACCAGTCATCTGTGACAGGGTGTGTCTGGAAGATTCTGAGGTGCAGAATGAACTCACATGTGTGGTTTCATAGGGACCACAAAGAAGAACTACGATTCACAGCAAGCATGAGCTCAGTCCTGTTTATCTTTTCCTCAGAAACTACCACCTAGCTAAGCCCCAGATGCTATGGAAGACAAAGTGGAACTTGTCCCCCCAACCCCATCCTGGAAACCCAACAGGATTTATACCCTAAGAGCTTGGGAAAAATCTTTTTGGACTACAGTGCCCAGAATCCCCCAATCTGCATGGCACTTCTACAACAAGAAAGTAACTTTTCCCAGGCTCTACATAATATTGCCATGCCAACCCGACTGTAGAAAAAGCTGTAGATTCGATAGCACCTTAAATATAAAAACCTGTTAAGATTATACGTGTTTCTATTTATTTTGTTGCCTGCTGTTCCACCACTTGTTCCCAAGACATCAGTGCTTTCCATGTTTTCAGACAGCCTTGCGAAACAAACTTCAGTTGTCTGCCAAAAACAGCAGAATGAGACTTTTATCAAACTGCAAAATTTATCAGGACTTTGAAGGGGATGATTCTAACACCTTGTCGATAAACTGTCAATGGTTTCACTCAGTAGCAAAGCAGAAATGCTCCTTCCTTAGACAATATCTTATGACTCCACTTCTATAATGGCTAGAAGCTTACTTTTGAAAAGAAAAGAAAGAAAGCCAAGAGCTCTGGTCAGAGAATGGTGCAAAAGGGCACCAAACAGCATGACTAAAATCCTGGCAGAACCCGTCTGCAGGCCAGTATGATAACTGAATCAGATGATGGGTAGTAAATATGCCTTGGGTGATTTATTCTGCAGATAGCATTATATGTGCGGTACACTGTTTGACCTCGCTTTTTGTGTGTGTCTATTCCTTTAGAATATTGCCTCTGGAAAGGACAAACACAATTAGCATTTATATTAATCTGAGAATACAGAATCAAATAAGGGTATCAAAGAGTTCAAAGCAGATTTTCTTTACAAGATACTGACTGGAGCCAAAATAGTAACTGAAAGAAAAAACAACAACTAATTATTTCTATTTACCAGTATTTATTGTGCTGCTAGACTGTCTGACTTAGTGAGATATTACTCTGACTGTTTACATAATTTAGAATTCGAATTATAGTTTATGCCACAGTTCTTATGGCAGAAAATGGCTGAACCATGCAGGCTTATGTCTAAGTAGAGATTCATAATATTTCACAGTTAGATCAGTATTATAATATGCCAAATAATTTTGGTGATGACTATGGCCCTCACTCCATTTGAGCTGAACTTGCTGAACTGAAGTTTCGTTTGAGTTGCATGTGTGATAATTCAGAACATTTATGTGAATTGGTTGCGAACATATTTTAGTGTGCGCTGTGCTATAATCATTTTCAAAGATCAATATTTTCATCATTATGTTATCAAAACCAAAAGTATGAGAATAAACTTACAGGTCAAATCGCAGGTTTTGTCTCTCTTCAAAGAAGTAATCCATTATAAATTTTCTTACAAAATCTGGGTTCAAAGTGTTGTCGATTACTTCTGTTCTTCCAAACTATAAATGAAATTTATTTTACACAGTTTATCAATAAAAGCTACATATAATATGTATTACATATATACTCAGAGAAAGAGGTAGAAAGATAAACTTGTAATTAGGAAGGGGTGGTGAAGTGAACATTCAATCAAAATATGTTTTGTATACAGTGGTACCTTGTATAAAGGAATTAATTTGTTCCAAATAAAATTCTATTAAGCAAATTTTCCTTTATACAAATTTTCCAAAGGAATGCATTGAAAACAGAGTAATCCCTAATCGTGACAATGATTCACCCCATAGGGTATTCTGTTAGCAAATTTCCCCTATCTCCAGAATTTTTTATGTTGTACAGATTTTATGTTATACAAACCATTTGTTGTACGAGGGTCCACTGTATTTGAGGGAGTGTGGTGTATGGAATCTGTAGTAGTTAAACAGTTAAATCCAAATTTTGGGTAAAAGAGAGTAGTTTATGGGGATTTGTGTGTTAAAACTATAGAAGATTATATATGTTATAATTGTTTCACCCTTAATCCTGAATATCTAAGAAATTATTTTCCCTTTCTTCCAGCTACCTGTATATCCTAAATAAAATTCCTTTTGTTTGCTCCAGAATAAAACTCTGATTATTTAATTTGAAGTTTAACTTTAAATATATGCAGGAATTAAGAAAGAGTAAATATAACACCCATATCTACATAGGGTATGTAAAAACAAACAGACAATGTTTACACCAATCATAACAGAAGTTTTGGAAGAGGTAGCCATGTGCAAGAACTCCAGGCAAAACTCAAAGAAGCAAAACAAAACAAGAGACAAAAAACATGTGGCACAAAGACTAACTATCATATTTTAATGTAAGCTTTTGTGGACCCGTCCACTATATGTCTGAAGAAGTGGATATGTCAATAAAAGCTTACATTAAGATGCCACATAATTTGTCTTTGGTTTTGCTTTGTTTCTTTGATATTTACCAATCAGAGCTTTTCTCTCGACAGTCACTGGACAAGTAGGATAAAACAGAGTTAACAGAGTGGATAAAAATCAATGATATTCTATTTTTTTTCTACTTAAATCATCAAGATATCCAATGTTTAACTTTAAATCATGATTTAAATCAAATCCACCCCATTTGATAAATCAAACAAAACATGCCATTTTGTCCCTAGTCCTGGGTAACACAACAAGCTGAAATTCAGCAAAGGAGACTCTCAATGCCATCAAAGTCCAAACTCAGGGTATATTAGTTGGCATACTCAGGGTTTCATTCAACTGGTGAAAGATGTCTGTATCTGCTTTTCTTTGCACATTGGTTCAAAAATACAGGTCAGCAACCTTCCATTATATTACATTTCAGGACCAAATTATGATACCAGTGGTTCAGCCCTTGTGATGATGGCAGAGGAGTCAGACCCTTTTGCAACAGTGGCAGAATAAAGTGTTTGGGTCTTGTTTGTATGAAAGATATAGAGTGTGGCCTTCTGCACAATCTTTGAAACCTTATGTATCTCTCTCTCTTTCTCTCTTTCTCTCTCTCTCTCTCTCTCTCTCTCTCTCTCTCACACACACACACACACACACACACACACACACACACACACACACACACAGAGAGAGAGAGAGAGAGAGAGAGAGAGAGAGAGAGACCAACCATGTTCACTTTGAGTCCAGTAGCCTGCTGCCATTTGGGAGTGGAGAGGAGATGAATGCCCAGGGAACATATGCAGTAATTAAGGTTTCTCTTCTAACACTGCTTGCCCTGTGATTATTTCTTGCCTCTTGAAGACACAAGAAAGCATGAGCATGACCTTGGCAGATCTGACAACCTTGTGTGTTTTTATGCTTTGTTTTGGGGTTGGTAAAGATAAACACAGGTGTTTTTTTTAAAAGGTCAAAGGAGACACGCATTGCACTTGATCTCTGGTTTGACCACTTGTCTTGTTCTGGCTTCTGATCATAGTTCATTATGAAGGATAATTATGGACACGTTGTGTATATAACTTGCACAGGTAGGGTTCTAAGTATACTTTACACAAAAAATTGCATCACATTTATAAACTGAAACAGATCTACATCTTTTCCCCTCTGCTCTGTCAAATAAGCACCTGTTATACATACATATTTGCAGCAACAACAAAATTACCTCTCTCCATTCTTTATTTCCCATAGCTTGTGTATATAAAACACAGACTGTGAAGAGAAACAAGGAAAAGCCAATCATTTTTGAGTTTTTGTATTTTAACACCTACATTACTAGTTAATATACAATCTGTTCTTCTAAAAATGTAAAAAGGGACATACAAGCATTACAAGTCCATTTAGGGGACACTGAGCTCAAATTAGCATTTGGGGATGAAGAATATTAGAAGGGTTATTAACAAACATGTTCTTCAATACAAGTGCAACATGAGAATTAGTACCATGCAATTTCCTGAAACAAGATAGGCTTATTAAGCAATCAGTGAGAGAATGCTGTTTTCACCCACTCTCAGTTCACACCAATCTACAGAAAAACATTTAAGTATGTTGTGAGAAGAGAAAGAAGCAGCAAAACATAGTGGGAAGCCATGGTATGTGTTAACAGTAGTGTGTTGTTTACGCCACAAACTGTACAGCAAGCAAACAAAAATTGTGTAGCTCGTTTTCCCCATGTCAGATTTTTCTTGGGTTATTTTGTCAAGGAAAATAGTTTTGACAAAATGTCTGTAATATATATTTAACAGATTTCAAAATGGATTCTGTTTAAAAATCCCATGTCATGTGCTAGACAAGCATGTATATTAGGTCTAGGGCAAAGGTGCACGGAATAATTAGCACTGAAAGGTCAGGATCATTAGACCAGGTGGTATGGCATGATCACCTCACCTCATTCATGTAGATTGGTCCACACCATATTGCTTTATGTATAAAAGTCTCAGGCAAACCAATGTATAATTGGGACTGTCTAGGTGAGAGACAGATCCCACACTCTGTTGTTTCTCTGTCATATCCCGTATATGCTGTGCTTTGTGTATATGTTATTGTTTACAATATACAAGTTTTATACTAAGTTCTATTGTCTTATCTGTCTCCTAGCTCCATAATCACTAAGTGCATTTATTTTTCCACACCGCTGCTAGTCTTTGCTAGTTTATTTTCCCTGAACATAATTCATCCCTATCAGTCACAATAAGGATATGCCTTAACATAATTTGCTATAAATCCTTTGGTCATCAATTGCTCCACAGCTAAGGAAGCAAACTATTGGTGAGCCAGAGGTTAAGGCAAACTATTATTTAAACAAAGCAGAATTCATAAACCACCCACAAACCCAAATCTTATGAGTGTTTAACAAACACTAATTTGTTAACAACAGTGGCTTACTATATTACGACAAAGCACAGTATGCCTCATCATGACCTGTGAATGTGGACAGTATGCTAAAAACTTTATCCCATCATCTCATTAAAATACAGAAGTCTAGGAAGCATATAATAGTTATCCTTAGAATCTCTACCGGTTACCCATTCCCTTGAGATATCCCTTTAAGTGTGAAAATTAAAATTATTAAAAAGAATACTTACTAGGATCTGATTTTGAAAAAGTGTCTCTGTCCAAAAGGTTCCTAGCAATGAAAGAAAAAACGGGCTGAAGATTACAACCAAAAAGAATCATATAATAAGATATTACTTAAAATAGATTAGTATTATTTTACGTATGTATCTGATTTTTGTAGCAATGTCCTTCATTTCATGGTAACAAGGCATTCAACAAGAGTAATTAACTGCTTCCACCACCTTATAAATCCAAATATAACCACAGTGGAAGTACCACCCTATCTAAAACAGACTATTCCAACAATATCTATCAGTGAACAGTATTTACTCACATACTTTATCTTGTCAACCTCAGTGTATTGGCACTCAGCTTGCCCTTTATCAAATCCAGTCACCGGGTAAGCACTTGCAAATACTCACCTGGCTTATATAACATGAAGAAATAAATCCAAGTGTCACCAACATGCTGCTTCAACAAACATAAGCATAGCCGTTTACTCCCCAAATTTGCAAGTCGGATTTACAGCAGTCAGCCTGAAGTGCAATCTAATTAAGCAAACCTACTTTAAGACAAGAAAACTCCATGGACATGAAGTCACGTAGAGCCGGTCACGACTGTAACGACACAACACGCACACACACCTTAAGACAAGCCCTTTCTCTATAGCTAAACATTATTCTGGTTGGGATGGCTCACGTTTTTAGAAGTCCATTTAACTTCCATAGTTAACTACAGAAATAAAACTAGCATGGGCTGGGATCTTTGTATGTGGTGTGCTTTTGAAAGGTACTTTTGTTTGCTTGTTTTTTTACATGGGGATTTTTCAAATGTGATACCAAAACCTATATTCTAAAGTGTTACAATTTACTCTACCACCATAGAATTCCACTACAGTACTGTAATTCATTCTTCAGTAACTACAGGATCAGCCTTAGAAAGCCTTTTACTGATCTTTAAAAAGGATCCAAGGTGGTTTACATAATTAAAAGGCAATATTTAATTCTAAAAACAATATGATTTTTTAAAAAAAGTATAACATCCCCATACCTTCCCTTTTATTATGTACTATACAATGTTAATGTTACATAAAACATTTTGTAAATGGACTCATAATATTGAGAAATACTCCATTTGAGTGTTGTGCCTTACAGGTCTAATAAGTACTGTATAGTGCTTATTAGAGTAGTAGCAGGTTATATGGTAGTAGGGCAGTGGTGGCAAACCTGCAACACTCCAGATGTTTTGGACCACAACTTCCCACAATCCTTCGTCACTGGCAATACAGGCCTAGAATTCAGGAAGTTGTAGTTCAGAATAAGTGCTGAAGGTTCACCACCACTGTACTACATTATAGGGTATATACCCTACCAGTTGCCTTTCGAAGTTGTTCCTTAATTTACTTTTTACAAAACCTACATGATTTTCTTTTGACTATAATTTGTTAAGACTGTTTACTTTCATGTTTTGTAGTTTGGTTCTTTACAGGTAAAGATGAGCATCTGCTTAGCATCTGGCATCCACGGTTGTTATCATTTAAAATGGTTGTCAGTAGGCTTGAGAAAAAGCTGCTAAAACACCACCAAATATCTAATAAAGAGCCATTAAATTAGTACTGTTGCCTGATTTGAGAAATCAGTAAGTCCATTAGCTGCTTGAATCTGGATATACTGTAAATAAAGCAAAGTGGAACTAACATAAAGTTTCCTTTTTTATACAACACATCTTGCAAGATAGTTCTTACTACCATCCACACTTCATATAACGTAACTTCTATTTTTTTAAAAAACATAATAATTAGATTTTAATTAGTTTTTAAATCAACATCATGCTTATTCAACAAATTTATGAATTGCCACTCTGTCCTGTGAGCGCTTAAAAGAGACATACAACTCCTACAGAAAAACAAAATATAAAAGTTCTCATTGAAACAAGCTAGGAAGCAACAGCAAATACATCTATTATGATAAAAACACAGAAATGGCACTCATTGAACGTGTATTGGAATACAGTACAACAGTACAGCTTTTAGGCTGTGGTCACACTAACAGTGTTTCTTCCCCTTTGATTTTGCAATCCCAAACTGGAGTCACATGACACACAGCGAATTATTTACCTGTAAGTGTGCGATCTACAGATCATTTCTCACTTGGCCAGAGGTTTCTACCTTTTTGTTGCAGAGCTTTTTTAAAGTTCGCTGTGTGTGTGAACGCCCATATCTCAACTTTTTTGAACTACTGTTATCGCATCTGTTGTTCTGAAATATTTTTACCATTCCCTCCCCCCCAAAAAAATCCACGGCATTTGCATTGATGTGTTGTTTAACTTTGGACAAACAGTCTCAACAAGAGATGCTAGAGATGCTTATCGAATTGGAAGGAAATTATTTGGGAAACTCCAAAAACAAACTGGGATCCACATCCCGGAATAAATGCCACTCGACCTCAAAGCATGACAGGAACCACGGGGGACTTTTTGCCGGTGTGATCATGGCCTTAGTAATGCTTTTCTGAAGTGGACTGTGCTCAAAATGACTCACAGTGAATATCAAACAAATATCAAATATATCATTAAAAAGAATAATTTCCACCTACATAGCATAAACGCAACACTGCAATGAAATAACACAATTACACTTAGCACAGCTAAATTATAGAAGCAAGATCAGAACTATGCAGTAAAAAACAAATAGGTAATTAATCCCAGCTGCTGGTGTTGTTTTGCTGTACTCCAAAGGGAGGCAAGGGAGACTAGTTTACATACAGCTTGGAATCTTGGGAGCAGTCTTCTCACCAAGCTAGACTGTTTACAGCTGACTCCCTTATCTGTCCACCAAATGAGGCACTGACAGCTGCACAGCAGCAAATATTAACAGCACTATTAAAAAAATCTTTTTTTGCCTCCTGGGTCTTTTAGCTGCTAGGCTTGGAAAAATGATTCATCTGATCAATCACTTGAAAACTGCAGCCACAATTAAGATACAGATACAGCAGTGGTGGTGAGCCTTCAGCACTCCAGATGTTTTGGACCACAACTCCCAGAATTCCGAGCCTAGATTGCTAATGACAAAGGACTGTGGGAGTTGTGGTCCACAACATCTGGAGTGCAGAAGGTTCACCACCACTACTATAGACTATTTGTTTCAGCCCAATAGAGGGGGAAATCTTAGGAAAGGGCTGTGATGCAGATGTCAGTTTTTAAAAAAGCAAGGGAGCTATAGAAACAAGGAACTGCTATTTCTCTGGAGAAAGATAACACCCTAACCACCTTGGTCTAGGAAGTAGAATTTCAATATGTTTGTGCAGGAGGGGCACTGGAAGGGTGAATCCATGTAGTAATCTTATGCATTTGCACTTGAATTTGCATTTCATTTTGAGGCTTTAAAGCATGAATGCTTGGAGCTATAGTATTTCCTTTACGATGCAAATCTCCTGCCTTGGTTGATAAATGCACCTGAGAATCTGTTCTACTTAGGCTTCAAAGAGACATTTGCATCTTCCTTCCTTCTAGAAACTCCAGCTCTGGTGCTGGTGAAAAGATCTTGGTGTCTACTAATTGCAGCACCTAGTTTTGGATTTGCAACACTCATTTAAATACATACAGTATGTAACATTCTCTCTTTCTCTGCGGGTATATATACAGGCCGCAGAAACAAAAAATGTTACATGCACAGATGCGGGGTGGGTGGTTTTACTGCAGACAAAAAGTAAGGCACAACAAACCTCTCCTACAGTGGTACATTTGGAGTTAAAAAAAACAATCAAACAGGGTTTCCCAGCAATGAAATGGAAAGGAAATGAGTCTGAAAAGAACACTTTTCTAAATATTGTAGTGTATTTTATTGTACTCAGTACAGGCAGAGTATAGGCATCCTTCAATCTTGAGAGACTATGGTATCATGCTCTGTACAGAAGCTGTGTTGTTTCCACGCTGCATGCAAAGCTGAAGTGGCCTCTTCAGAGCACAAGGCCTGGGCAGATTAATATGGATGTTAAAATTGTTACCCAAGCAGGAAAAAAACCACCCTCTCCGCGTCACTGAAATAGTAATGGTAACAGCAGAGCCAATACAATTAGTTCCAGCTGTGTTGCAGAAGTTACCAGAACATGATTGTACACAGTCATGAACTGCCTCTGGGACTCCAGCTCCGGATTTTGCCTCGAGGTTAACTCCGGAAGCCTTTTCCAGAAATGGGTATAGCTACAAGGCAAAACCCTAAACTGACACATAGAGATGGGCGATTTCGTTTTGGAAGCAGTAGCTTCCGAAACAACGCGCGCATGCCCATATGCTCTTGGAAGCCTTCAAAACACAAGCAGCCAATCGCTTACCTTCCTGCATGGTTGTGTCAGGCTAAACTCCAACCAGGAAGAAGTCTCCTGATGTCATCTGTCCTTCTCCCTGGTGCTGGCCAATCAGGATCTGTGCAGGGAAATGCATCATCCCAACTCTCTGCTTGACTGGCCAGCACCAGGGAGAAGGACAGATGATGTCAGGAGACTTCTTCCTGGTTGGAGTTTAGCCCGACGCAACCGTACAGGAAGGTAAGTGATTGGTTGCTTGAAATTGCCCATCTCTACTGACACAGTTCAACAAAATATTATCTCTGTAAAGGGTTTAGGAGATCTGTGCCCTGAAACCTAACTAACCTGACCTGTCTAATCAAATTTAGCCTCACTGAAATTTTTATTGAACACGAAGGAATTCAAATGCTCACTAGAAACTAACAGTCCATTCTTTTAAAAGGTTGCCTTAAAAAAAATAAGGCTGACTGGCATAACAGAAAAAGACTTCATGGGATGGTTTTATGTGGGGCTGGGTGAGAACAGAGCTGATGGTTCTGAGCGTCTTATCAAGCTTTCCAATGGAGCATCTGGAGGACAAGATCTTACCAGATGACAGTCTGAGTTGAACGTCACTTTCATAGCCGCTACGTGGCTGGTATTCTCAAAGCACAGACGCTGTCCTGCACATACCGCCTCCCAGAGAGCCAGTTTTATGAGGGCTTGAGAGAAAAGTTTTCACCAGGCTTTTCATTTGTCTGTCTGTTTTGTTTTGTTTTGTTTTGCTTTTTTATTTTTCGAAAATTAATCCTTATTTTCAAAGGCATCAAATAACCGTAATACCAGCAACCTGGACCTTAAACCCAATCTAGGCACTCCAACTCCACCACACATTCTTGCTGCCGGTCAAGACAGAGAATACCTCTTCCAAACAAGGTTTCTCTCTCACCGATGAGAACCTTGTTAAAAGACAATCACGCAAATATGTGCCATAGTTTTCCATGTATATGCCATTTATCCCAAAAAAACATGACACTAAAAATTAAGGGAGTTGTATACACAAACCATTCCCAAGGGGTGGGGGTGGGTTGGGGAAGACACCAACTGACCTTGTGGCTTCTCTTCCTTCCAGCAGCTCTTTCTGGCCAGTTTGGGTTCTCCTACATAAACACCCACACCCACACCCACACCCACACCCACACACTTTCCCTTTTCTTTTGCCTTTCCAAAACACCTCTCTGCTTTGTTGCTTTGTTTGTTTTTGCAGAAATCTGAGCCATCTTTTCCATGGGGAAGCCTCAGGGGGACTGAGGAACCCATTAAGAAGTGCTCTCTCCCCCCCCCCCCCCGATTTCTGCAAAAAGATGGGTGGATTTCTGCAAAAACAAAAAAAACAAAAAACAAAGTGGAGAGGTGTTTTGGAAAGGCGGAGAGGAAAGGGAAAATAGGTCTCTCTCTCTCTCTCTCTCTCTGTGTGTGTGTGTGTGTGTGTGTCTGAGAGAGAGAGAGAGAGAGAGAGAGAGAGAGAGAGAGAATGAACCCGAACTAGAAGGGAAGTGGGGGGTCTTTTACACAGCAGGGGCTTATAAATGGAAAAATAAGGGATTTCACTTTCCAGCACTGTTCTTACCAGGTATCCAAATATTTCAGTGCCACAGGCCTGAAACATCAGCTGTTCATAATGTAAACTGTATCCTCCCAGTGAAGTATTAGCGGCCTATAAAGCTATCATCTATAGCAGTGATTGCGAACTTATGGCACGGGTGCCAAAGGTGGCACTCGGAGCCCTTTCTGTGGGCACCCGACATTGCCGCTTCATAGCCACCTGTATACAGGTTAAATTACTATATTGACACTTTGCAACAAAATTAATGGGTTTTGAATTGCAGTTTGGGCACTCGGTCTCTAAAAGGTTCGCCATCACTGATCTATAGCCTAGTCTTGCATCTGTATTCTCCCAGTTCATAAATTACAAAACCAAAGTAAGCTAATCTGCCAAATAAGGATTTGAGGAAGTCTATGTCAAAATATATACACAGTCCTTTTTTTCCCCTTAAAACATATCTTCTTCTAGTGGCATATTAATGGTATTATCTAGTTTGTTCTCCCTTGATTTCTCCCAGTGTCACTAAGGTTCACTATCAACTTTCTCAAGCATGTACCCCTAAGGGGCATACACAATATTATTACTGCCATGGCAGTCACTCAGGAAGATGTCTGTATGGTACTTTCACATCCACAGAGGAAAACTACTGCTGCTAGTTTTCCTAAACTGCTGAGTAGAGGGGAGTCATAATAATCTGGTCTTTGCTTTGGGTGAAAAATCCAAGGGCTACTAGGACTTGGTTCCACCCCCTAACTTCCTGACAGATTATGTGTGTGTTGTGTCATTACAGTCGTGACCGACCCCTTGTGACCCCATGTCCATGGAGCTTTCTTGGCAGGAATACTGGAGCGGCTTGCCAGTTCCTACTCCAGGCGCCTACAGCACCTGGTATTCCCTGGTGGTCTCCCATCCAAGTACTAACCAGGGCCGACCCTGCTTAGCTTCCGAAATCAGATGAGATCGGATGTGCTTAGGGCATCTATACAGTACTGTATATGGCAGAAGAGGAAAAACAGCTATGAAGAATATATTTTCTTCCTCCTTGGAAGGAAGACCATTCTGCTCCAAATGCCAGTTGTAGAACAGAAGGAAAGCAGGTGTTTGCTCATTGCAGAAGCCAGAGGATCGCTATGATATATGTATATTTTTGAAAGTTTTAAGTGGGGCATGCAATATGTTAGCCTTCTATATGATGGTCCCTTAAGATTCATTCAACTGAAAGGAACAGCTTAAGTTTTATAATCATTCAATCTAAATTCTCTTTCCAGTAATTATTCAATCTAAAGCAAGTCTAATGGAATTTTGGTCTGTGAAATAACTAAAAGAGGCAGACATCAAAGACAGAGACAAATGTGCACAGCAACTGTATGAATGTAATCTGAAGGATAAAATATAAGAACTCCTTACTCAGAAGCTTCATTCAAATATCCCAATCCCATATATATCTTTCAGAGGTAAACAATACAGTGCCCATCAGATGTTAAACACTACAGTTCTTTTAATCTTGACCCTTGGCCGTTTCCCACATACTACACCAAAGAGCAAAAACATAGCATAAATCACCACAGCAAATTGTGATTAATTCAGGAGTCTCCATTTGAATGCCTTTTTGTGCATCAAATCATATGGATACACACTGACGAGTATAAGCAGTGATACATTAAAGAAGCAAAATATCACTGCAATTTACACAACTGCACTTATATCACCATAAATAACCAATAGGATTCTGGCAAGTGGAGGTGGGGCAGGGTCCAAATTGCAAATTAGCTGTTTGACTGGTAAACAAACAAACCGTGATGAACCACCAAACCAGTGATTCATGCCCATCTCTACGGTACGCACACCTCAAATTAGGAAACTAGGAACAATCCTCACGGTAATGCACACCTGCTTTCCTTCAGGGCTTTATTGCCTCACTAGTAATATGTTTCGGCTAAGACAATAACGACACATAAAGTAATAACTTCATTGTTTGGCAGGCTTGAAAAGATCTTTAACTCTGTAACTGTATTCCCAGAAAGGATTGTGTTTCAAATACAGTACCAGCAGTAAATATATATTTTATTTGCTTAGTCAGCAAACAACTGATTTGTATCTGTGCTTTAATATACACAATAATAGAGCAATAAACATTACTACACAACAAAAATACTGAGAGTGTAAAAATGAAATCAGGAAGTGGACAGTCCTCAAGCATTTGTGTTGATGCCTGAATAAAATTTCTGCTGCATTAAAAAAAAAGAGATAAAAGGATTTACATTCCAAGCAGCAATACAATGTAATATTCTCACATCCCTTAGAAACAATTGTAACACACTGGAATGTGACTATTTGTAACTGTAGTTCACGTGAACATAAATGGGTCTTGAGCTATGGGTCTTAGGTTTATTGTTATTTTTTTTCTGTTGTAAACCGCCTGGAGTTCCTCTGGAAGACGGGCGGTATATAAGCACTAAAACAAACAAACAAACAAACAAACAAACAAACAAATCTATTTCTTCTGGATTCTTCTAGAGCTGAGTTGCTTTTAGCAAGAATATAAGAACATATATAACACCACTCCAACCCACCCATTCTAAGGAAGAGCAGCATGATGTGTCAAGAAGTGACATTTTGAATGCATGGAATGCTAAAGTAATTAAGGCAGCCCTGAAAATGTACACTGCATTTTTAAAATAAGGTATTAGCAACAGTTTACTAAGTTACCATAAAACAGTCAACCTGCTCTCTGGCTGAGTTTGGAAGCAAAGTCACTGCATCTCAAATGAAACTCTTTTATGGTTGACAGTTGAGCTGTGGGTGAGAATTGAAAGTGTATTGAAATAACTGATATTTAGAAGGTTGCAATGTGTTGACATGACTAGTGGGTGGTGTTCCAGATTGTTCAACTTGCTCTACTTTATTTTACTACACCCCTGTAGTTTCAATCCAACGAATCCATATGCTCTGTAACTGTTAGTCAAAATAATAATGCTTATTATCATGGTGGCAGCTTGCCAGATTCTGATTAGTAGGGACTGTAATCTCAAAAGCAGCAACCACAATACAGATTTCCATTATACATTTCTCCCTGGTGAGTCAAGACCCTATAGTTACAGGTTCAGAGAAGTCTATAAAGGTTTGATCTGAGAGAAATGCAAGTAAAAGGTGGCAGGAGGCACATGCATGGCAACACAATGAAACACAACATGCCACACGGAATGAATAACAACAATCATGTGGCACCAGCAGGGGCAGCAGATGAAGACAACATGGATTTTCCTCCACAGATTCAATCTGGGTTGGCTCGATAAGTACTTAAGAATACATTTCTGTGTGTCATGAATAAAATGATTAAAGGCTGGTAGAGTCATTATCTTTCATTTAGTCTTATTTTTAAGAACTCTGATATTTTAGGAGATGTATTTTCTACCTTTTAATGATGCATTTTTAGGCTATAAGCTCATGCAATTTTACAATGTAATTCAAACATTCATTTGGTATTTAATTGTATTTTTATGCTCCTGTATTTTAGATTGAATTTTGACTTAAATATTTGCCTGGAACATCATTTTTCATATATTTTAGAGTACAGCTACCTATAGATTTCCACAGCTGTAAGATTTTGGGATGCTTTCAATATTTGGAATTTTTTTTTGCATAGGGAACGCAGAAGCGATAGACAATAGATAAATAAAGCTTGTAGAATTAGATAAACCAATGTTGCCTGGACTCATTTCAGCAATAAAAAGACTTATATTTGGATACCCAGATGAATATTAATGTGACTGGAAGTGTCTGATCTGCTTCTGGAATTAGCTCATAAATGAGATAAATGCCAATTGTGACAAACTTTTGATTTCCCCCCACCCCCTTACAGGTCTATCAAATTCTATAAGGCTCTTCAAAGGATAGTTCAAGCATCAGACTTTCTGACCTGACAGATGGAATGTGAGGAGGAGGTCAGGGTGTGTGAGTTCATAAATGACCCTATGATACACTATGCTTACAGATGAACCCACCTCTTTTTCTACATGGCCTTTGTGCTTAACACAAATGAGTGACTGATTAGCTCATTTACTGGCAAACAGAATGAAAATGAAAATGATACTGCAAAGCCAAAGGGAAAATGAAAATCTGCTTGAATCCAGCTATCCGCTGGATTATAAACCACGACACGAGATACAACCACACTGAAGCTTAGTGAAAGGCTTGCCTCTAGAACAGGGTTTCCCATGCTTGAGTTACCAGATGCTCTTGGATTAGAACTCCCAGAAGCCTTCACCATGAGCCGCGCTGGCCAGGATTTCTGAAAGTTGTAGTCCAAGAACATCTAAGGACCTAAGTTTGGAAAACATTGCTCTAGATAAAGCTACAGAAGAAATAATGCCTAGTGAAATGGCTACTTATATGCACTGGAACAGGAAGCCTAATCAACTGATACACCAAAGATTGTTGCTGTTTCCCATTTAGACAAAACACTGGCTGGAAACTCATTCTTATATAAGAAAAGCTCATGGGTTTCCTAAAACTCCTGTGGTTTGTTGAGATAAAAAGTCATACTATGGTGGACATCTAATGAGTGGATGGAGATCTCTAGAGATGTTTGAAAAGTTCCAAAAAAGTCTGGAAGCAAATTCTCCTTGCTGCACGAAAATGAGAAAACTAATGTCATAGCTGGGTGAAGAAAAAGAAGTTGCTTCTTGTTGTTTGTTCTTAGTGTTTTTACACATTCCCATTGACAGGTCTAAGCCCATGCAGATTCCCTCTTTTGAAATTTTACAGACTAAGGTTGCTGGGTCTTTCCCATCCCTCTATAATGCAAACTCCAGTGCACACTTCACTTAGCTAGAAATTCCAGATGACACGGTGACAAAAATCAACTCAGCATAACTGTCAGAGAGGGGAGAAGGATGAATACCATAAAATATACATAAAAGGCCACTTTTGGCAGTATGCATGGTAGGACTGACCCTTCACCCAGATACAGTAGATGGTTTTCATTGAAAGGTAAGTGGATATGCTCCCACGTTTCTAGCTACTGCCATGAACTTCTGGTCGACATTTAATTATTCACCCATTTCAGTCAAAAATAGGCCCTAACAGTCAAAAGGCATGTGTTTCATTGCATAATCGTTGCAGATTTTATGCCATTTTTTTTTTTTTACAAAAATGTGGAGTGCAACTATTATGTGAAGCTTTTTTTAAAAGTGGGGGTATTACTGCAATTATCACTACACTGCCTTTGGTACTAAATGTTTATTACTAAACTGCTTTTGGTGCAATATTAGGATGCACAGAATACAGTGGTACCTTGTATAACAGACAGCTTGTATAACAGAAAATTTGTACAACATAAAAAATTCCGGAGATAGGGGAAATTTGCTTAACATAATTGCCTATGGGGAAAATCCGTACAACATAAAAATGGGATTACTCTGCTTTCAATGCATTCCTATGGGAATTTGTATAAAGGAAAATTTGCTTAACATAATTTCATTTGGAACGAATTAATTCCTTTATACAAGGTACCACTGTACCTCTAAATATATGTTAATATTTATTAGAATGTAATCTGTGTCAGAAGATTCTATGCTGCTATCATATGACTTCCTGTCCTCAGCACCACTCATATTAGATGTGTTTATTTTGTCACCGCTCTGCCACAGTGTGTAATCCTCAGATCCATCTAGTGCAGGGGTCCTCAACCTAAGGCCCGGGGGACGGATGCAGCCCCCCAGGGTCCTGAAACCGGCCCCTGGGACCAATTGCAGACCCCCACCTAACCCCCTCTTCACAAGCAAGCCAGCCCTGCTTCTATTGCTGAGGCAGTTCAAAGTGGTTGCTTCCCCCACTCCCCCCACCCAATGCCCAGATGTTCAGGGCACCGGCTGCAGGTGAACCAACAGAGCACCATAGCCTGGCTGGGCTCAGCCAGTGGGTGGGCTGCAGGTGGCTTTGGGAAGGCCTTCCTGCCTCCCCTCCCACCCTCTTAGCCCTTGCTCCCTCCCTCTCTCACTTGCAACGCAACAAGTTGGGCCGGGCTGGGCCAGGCCAAGAGAGGAAGCAGCTTTCCCTCTGGGGCGCAGCAAGGGTGTGATGACCAGGGCACACGTCTCGAGCCACCTGGTGGCATCAGCCTTGCCGTCCTTGCTATGGCTGTTGCTCCCCATCCTGAGTAGCTGCCTAGAAGGTGATGAGGGGCCTGAGTTTGCCTGTGCTGCCGCCTCCTTCCCAACACAATGAATAAAGGAAGGAGAGCCGCTCTAACCGCTGCCACTGCAGGAGGAGGAGGAGGAGGAGGAAGAGGAGGAGGCGCAGCAGAGGGATCGCAGTGGCAGCACCTCAGGGCGGCGATCTGGAGGACGCATTGCTGGGGCCACAGAGACACATTGATCATGGGCCGATTGGGGGGCCCCTCTAACCACTTGCCCCTCCCCCTTTTTCCATGTCAGCCTTGGGTTTGTTTGTTTGTTTGTTTGTTTGTTTGTTTGTTTGTTTGTTTGTTTG
>JAHTLZ010003526.1:64276421-64306574 GCA_023846285.1 Phrynocephalus versicolor
CAAGTTTCTGGTCAATACATATATTATCCATGAGATGAATAATACATATAGTATCCATTTTTACCATTTTAAGTTAATTTTAATATTTAGCCAGTGTTCTTCATTGGAACTCCAAGATCTCAGAGTGTAGAGATTGTAAAGCTTCCTATTAAAATAAAAAAGGGGGCACCAATGAAAGACAAAGGATGCTGACTTCACAACATGCCTAACAAATTTCAACTGTCTTTTCTCCATAATGTTTGTTTTACTTATCTACTTGCCTTAAATACCACCACAAAAACAAATACTTCAAGGCCCAGTTTGGGAGTGCATTAAAAGGTTGAAGACTTGAGACTGAACTGGCTGCTCCCTAGCAACAGAAATTCAAACTAATTCAATCTAATTTAAGAAACCAGTCAGTACAGTAAATAACAGAAATGCAGATTATCCTTTCCATATTTGTACTGAGGTTGTGTATTCAACATCTTCCTAGCATTTACTTCTTTCTATACAATAAGGGGCTTACAAGGCAGCTTGAATAGTCCACCTTTTATACCTCTTTTATTTTAAAATTGCTAGCTGTTCCTGTACCAAAATACTGTAATGAGGAGATATCTATAAGACGTCCAGGTATTATTCTGAGAAACTGAAAATAAATCGCTGCCTTTATATTAATCTGTGGCCAAAATCCTTTTGCTTAGTGTAGTAAAGTGTACTAGAATGGGCCCAATGAGGCAATGTGACAAGTCAACTACTCCATTGGTTCCACAGATTCAAACAGACCTACAGTATTTTAACTGCAGTTTACTTTAGCATAATCAAGTTACATGTACAGTTGGTCCACTTGAATCAACTGAACTTATGAGGTTGACTCATTACCTCCCCACCGATTCAATGTCCCTACTCTGATGCAATTTGCTGCACGAAGCAAGGAGATTTTGGCTGGCATATAGAGAAAAGGAAGCAGTTCATTGAGTTTTATTATTTTGTTTATTCCAGCACAAGGGAGGCATTTGAATCTTATCCCTCACCCTCCTTTTAACATCTTATTGAGATCTTTGAAGAAATGGGGTTTTAAGCGTTGTCCTTATGTGTATTACACATTCTGAGGAGGATGGGGGTTGAAACCAGAATTAAGGGATACACATTTATTTATTTCTCTCCCTGAGAAAAGAGCTTCTGCCATGATCTATCTCGGAAATCAAAGGATTTCTATCCCAAAGTGGGAGGATCCTTCAGCAGAATGGCTCATCAGCTGATTCTCTTCCAGAAAGGAAACAATTGTGTAAGAAACTGTGCAAAGGTACAGTAATTCCCTACACCAAGAACTGCAAGGAGCAAAACTATCGGAAAAGCATACTGGGAGGCCAGGAGATTTCACCTTCTGTACAACTCAAACATGCACACAGGAGCATGGAAAAGTGTGGCCACAGGTGGAACAAGAAGTTACCGCCTACTGTGTCAAGCAGAAAATGGGGAACAAGTTCTCTACCACAAAACAAATCGCACAAAGGGAAAACATTCAGCAGGTTGTTGGGCAGGGTGAGGGTGTGAGAAAACATTCGACCTGGTCCTTTTCCACTGGAAGGGCTACAAGGCAGGCTTTTGAAAGTGGACCCAGATGTTACAGCTTTCTACCAAGTAGGAACAGCACAGCAGCACATAAGAGAGTGGTGCCTGGCCAAACCTCATTCACACACCCCAACCCACCACTCCCCAACAACAACAACAACAACACCTCGGTTCTTATGTTGGCTTTTTCCTGGGGTGCACAGGACCCACGCGAGCAAGGCGCAAGGCAACCGGTCAGTTCTTCCCCAAAACGGGGGGCAGAAGGGTCCCGGACCCACCCCCTCAAAAAAAAAGAGAGAGAGAGATCCAGAGGGAGGGCTTCCCAGAACAGGGGCAGAAGCTGCGTCAGTGGCACTTGGGTCTTCCTGGCAGGGATCTTGCCCACCCCAGCAAGCGCCTGCCTCCCAGGAGGGGGGGGTCGGGAAATGGCATCGTCAGCGGGCACCCCTGCCAGCCGGGCGGTCACCACCCTGCCCCTTACCAACACCCGCGCCTCCCGCCACCCTCCGTCGAGGAGTGGGCGGCGTTCGTCCGTTCACACGTTCACCCACCCCCCTCGGACGAGGGCGAGCTTTTTCTCCCGTCACCCAACAATCCCCCCCCTTCCAACATACACACGCAAACACACACTCGGCTTCCACGTTTCCCGTCCGCTGTCAGGGCAGGCACCGACGGCACGGGGCAAGACCCCCCCCCCCGCAGGCCGTCCACACACAAACACACACGCGCGCGCGCACGCAGGTAAACACACACAAGAGGTTCGTTCACACGTTCACTTCCCTTCCCATCCCCTCACCTGCACGAGACGGACACCTCCACGCGGGTGGCCGGGATGTTAGCGCTGACCGAGTTAAAATCCCCCATGGACGCCATATTCCCGTAGCGGTCCAGCTTCGACAATTGCCCCAGCAGTTTGTCCGGACTGAACATGGCGGGGGTCCAAAGGGGCGCGCGAAGGGCGGAGGGGGGGGCGCGGCAGAGGCAGAGGCAAGGCGAGAGAAGGGGTGGCGCCCACGGGGTTTCCCGGGTAGGCGCGGAAGGGCCGCGGGGCTGGCGAGGAGCGAAGGGAGGGAGTTCGAGACGCGGCCGCGCCGGAGAGCGAGCAGGCGGGGAGCGCCGACAGCCAGCGGACGGGCGGACTGACGGGAAGGGACCGAAAGGAGGAGGAGGAGGAGGAACGAACTCTGTGTGTGTGTGTTTCTGTGCGTGCGTGTTTGTATGTCTGTGTCGTCACCACCATCCGGAGCCGCGCGTGACACCCTCGTCCCCCTTCCCCGCCCCGCGCCCGTTCACCCAAGGGTGACCGCTAGACGGAGGGTTTTACTGGCAACTCTTCCCTGGGGAGGGTCGCTCATGGCTCTTCTTCCAGCCCGGGGCTAATTGGGGGGGGGGGAGAGGAGGGACGGAGGGGCTGCGTCCTTGACAGGCATGGCTTTCTCGCAAAGTTTACGCCGCCTTGCCTCGCTCGAGCGAGCCAGCCGGGCGGGGAAGGGAGCCACACGGGCGGGAAGGAACAGTGCTCAAATACTGTACAGGGATTGCCCTAACTCGGATAAACTCGGGGCGTGCCAGTTCCTTCCTGAGGGTTTTCCCTGCCTCCCAGCTGAAAATCCCACCCGCGCGCCCGCCGTCTCCCCCTCCTGCGTGCCTGCGCTCGCACGCAGACGTTCCGAGGGGAGAAGCGCCCGGGGCATGGGATGGGCTCCCGCGGGGGATTCGACCCTGCCTGTGATCGGGGTGGTTAACAGAGGCTTTAACGAGTAGCGGTGTTTCAGACGGAAGGATGGAGTAACGTCTAGAAGGCCTGGGCATATAAAAACCAACTCCGCGGCCACAGGAAGCGAGGAGAGCGCACTTAAAAACCCCACTCCACGAGTCACGTCTCGAGTTCCCTGAAAACCCTGCTAAGGTGCCTAGAAATCGGACGCGACACGGCACAGCACGTCACGTCGGGATTGGCGCTGTTGGGGACGGTGGCAGCCAGGCGGCCCTCCTGGTCTGGTGCAAGTGCAGCGCCACTGGGAAGGAACCCGGGCAGGCGACCGCTAATGCTAGGTGGTCTCGACGGGGGAGTCGTTCTTCCAGAATCCCTGGAACGCTTCAGCCTTGGTGATGCCCCGGAATGTTTGGCAAGAGGAGCGATCGTTGTAGTTTATTTATTGCTTGCGTAACGCCCCCCCTTCCCTGCCAAGCAATGTACAGATATTCAAATAACGTCCCCGTAACGCAAAAGGAACGGGGAAATAGGAAGAAAGCGAGAGTTTTTCTGCAAAGGGGAATAGCGCGGAACACTTTGTGGCGAGGGCGAGGGCTCCCCACAACTTGGGCTGGGCTCACAAGAGGAGCGCTTTCTTCATCAGAGGCAAGCCTCGCTAGGCTGTTCTTCAGGAAGAATAAACAAGGCGTTATATTATCGCTACGGCCGAACACCACTCCTTTTTAGCAACGCCTTCCGGGGCAAACGTATTAGACATGCTTTTTAATAAAATTCCTTTGGAACATCTCATACGTACACGTGTCTGGGAAGTCCCGCAACTAGACTTGGGTGCCGGAAAATGCTGCCTAGTGTGGGGCGGGTGATTCCGAATGCGGTGGTGACTGGGTGTGCCGCTGTACGTCCAGCCAAGTAATACACAACACAAGGAGGATTTGTTTCTAAGCAGGCACGCCTTCCTGCTCTCTCGAATCTGCTTAAACCCGCAGCATTACACGGCATGCCGCTCTCTTTTCTGAGTTGCTTCCGTATTTATAAATTTTTCATTGCGGGTGAACAGTTATGCTTTTCCTGAAGTTTTTAAGAACAGCGTTTTCTCTTGTATATTATAGGCATTTTGGGAAAGAAAACTCCCCCTCTCCGATCATGAATGGCAGCTGAAAACAGACACATCTAGTACAGTACTGTATTCCTGCAACAAAGCAAGGATCGGGAAGGGCATCAATCCGTGTGTGTGTGTGTCAGTTGAATAACAGGGAAAGTTGCACCTCTTTCATCCTCAAGACAGATTGTTGACATTCGGGGTTTCTTTTGCAGTAGTGGCAGGCGCACACAGATCCTCTCTCTTTCCGACTTGCTAATACGTCAGCCACCCCATAAACTAAATGGATCGGAAATAAACAACGAGCGCGTCCAAGACTCTACGAATGAATACATATGGCAGCAGGAGGCTGATGGCTTTCCATAAGTCATCAGAGCGGACCAGAATAATTGAATTCCGCAACGCATCCTAATAAGAAGCGAGAATACGGCGAGGAGACCTGCTTCCCGATCACGATGAAGGGAATGCCATTTTTAGCAAAGAGGGAGGGAGGGAAAGGCGGGAGCGCGAGCAGGTTTGAACGCGGGTGACGCAAGAAGCCGAAAGCGTGGCGCCAAGCGAAGGCATGAAAGGTGGTCGAAGCAGTGCTGGAGGCTGGGAGAAAGGGATCCCTCCTTGGCTCCTTGCCCCAAAACGGAAAGGGCGGCACGGATTCCCGAAAAGCCTTGGGCTGGAGCCAGCGGGATGGGAAAGGAGGAGGTCTCCCGCTCTGAACAGACTCAGCGCTGACTGCGGGAAGGGAGTGCGAGAAATGAGAGGAAAAAATGTTATTTTCACATTTCAAAATGAACTCGGAGCTTACGCAGAATGCTTTAGCAAAAAAAAAAAAAAAATTGCTTGCTAAATCAATTTACAGACCTTACAGGCTTACAGACCTAAAGGAAGTGGTGACCTCTCTGAGCTGCAATAGGAAACACCTTTTTTTAATGTAGCGGGAAAGCTTTAGTAACCACAGGGGAGTTAGTAACCGGTGATGGACTTTTCCTCCTTGAAATTTGTCCCATCCCCTCTTAAAGGCATTTAGGCTAGATGCCATGACCACATCCTGTGGCAAGGAGTTCCACAGGTTAATTGCGTGCTGGGTAAATGGGTGTTCCTCTTTTATTGAGCAGGGGGAAGTAACTGGATCCTTCACACTCTAGCACTGTCTGCTGGTGTTCTTTTGCTTCTTTTTACATTGTGAGCCCCCCTAGGGATAGGGAGCAGTTAGAAAAGTGAAATATAAATTTTGTCAATAATAGTAATCCTGTACAAGATTGCATTTTTTAAATTAAACCAGCAATATCCTAGTTGGATGGCTGCAACATGGTGTATTTCATGAGTATTCGCGTCTCACGGCTATGTGAAATTTTGCATGGGACCCATAGTTAAGAGACACTATTTAAAGCTAAGAACAATGAGCGTACAAATATTAAATTTCAAGCCAAAAACCAGGAAACAAAAGCAACAAAAATACATTCAAAGCAGTAAGGTCTACCAATTCATTGAAAAACCCCACTTACAGTGGTACAGTATCTGAATGCAGAAGCAAAGTAACAAGAACAAGTTCTGAAGTTTTGAAAGTCCCCTAAGTTCTGGGAAAGAGATTGTGTTAGTGTGTGGTACTGCAGTAATAAACCAAATAAGGAAATTATGAAGGGGGGGGGGTTCATAGGCGCATCCTGCAGATTGTAAACCTTATGTCTCTCCACTAGATGTCCAATAGAGACATGAGGAGGGACTTTTGTTGCTGAAGACTATGGAATAAAAGGGATTTGAATGCTGTTCTCTCTGTGTGTGTCTGCTCTGTTAGTGGGCCACACCCACTGCATTGTTGATAAAATAATTCTGCTTCACTGAGTAACCTCTCTGATCAATTTTATTTAGTTGGATAGCTACAATTCCCATATTTAACAGGGAGAGAAAGAGAGAGAGAGAGAGTGACGCACAGTGACACTCTAGTCACTGTCTTGTCCTTGAAGGCTACAGCCTGGTCTAATTCCAAAGTTTAGGAATGAGGAACAGTTCATATTTTATGTTTAGAATCTGGTTAAAAATTTACTATGTGTACTTTGACTTAAGATCCCCCCTGCCTTCAACAAGTGTTTTTCCTCTTCAGTAGATGTGGATTGGTGCCTGACTCACACAGACTCTTTGAATTGTTTCTTTTCCCTTCTTTTTTGTATCCATATATTAGTATTTATATTAGGGGTGTGGTGGCTCAGTGGACTAAGGCTCCGAAAACTGTTGACTTCAAAGTCAGCAGCTTGGCGGTTCGAATCCCAGGTGCCACACAGTGGAGCGAGCTCCCGCTGTTCACCCCAGCTCCTGCCAACCTAGCAGTTCGAAAGCATGTAAAATGCAAGTAGATAAATAGGTACTGCCGTAAAAGGTGGGAAGGTAAAAACAGTGTTTCCTTGCAGCCATGCTGGCCACATGGCCATGGACTTGCACAACACTGGCTCTTCCGGCTTGAATACGGAGATGAGCACTGCCCTTAGAGTCGGACACAACTAGCACGCATGTGCGGGGGGAACCTTTACTTTACTTATTAGTATGTATAGTCCCGTGGTATATATATTGCTGGTCCTGTTCACATGAGTGTCAGTTGGTACATTTCTTGGTATTTGTACTGTTCTCATATGAATTGATTCATTTTCTGCCCAGTTTCTGGGTCCCTCTGCCCTAAAATTTTATTTCCTGTATTTCATTCAAACTCCATAAGTGATATACCAGTATTTTGATATCACTTCCAATGGTTAGGCTGTAATTACACTTGCAAAATGTTGTTGTTGTTGTTGTTGTTGTTGTTGTTGTTGTTTAGTTAACTCATTCATGAATTTAATCAGTTTCTTTATTTTATTTATTATTTCTGTGATCTTTAAGTCAATTGTGTAACTGTTGTATTGTGATTTATGTAGTATTATTGTTGTAGACTGCCCAGAAAGGCCTTGCTACCAAGTGGGTAGTCTAGAAATCCAATTAATTAATTAATATCAGTTATCTCTTTTTTCAGATGGCATACAGCAATTACTGATTCTTTTGTTCTCTGCATCAAATCCAGCCCATTGGGAGGCCACAACTATTTTTGTTCTGTGTTTCATTGCACATTACTACCTGCATTCTACTCAGTGTATACTCTTAAACTGATTTATTTCCTATACATCTGGTCCTCCTCCCCTAACAGCCGCCCTCTGACTTCTTTTTATTTATTAAAAAAAATAATTCACATGAGAATGTTGCTGTGTTGGCTTGCTTCTGTCAAATAAGGTTTTATGTACTTGAGGCTTACGAAGGGAAAAGAGAGAAGGGGGTCAATGAGGGAAGAGGGAAGAAGTTGAAGGATATCCTAGAAGAAGAGGGAACAGGTAAAATAGCAGGACCCGCTATCAAAGTCCTCCAGGAATGACTGAAAGGAAGCATATGGAGCATCTTCCTACTGCAGTGGTTCCCCTGAGCAGTGGGAACAACTGTGGCAACTGGCAAGGCAGTGGGATCGGCAAGGGGTGTTGGGATGAAAAGGAAGCAAAGAAGCATGAAGGAGCTGTGGCTGGAAATGCAGCAGCAGTAATGCCACCTCTAAAAACAAAAGTTTCCACATGATTTGCAGGGGGGGTATGAGGAGGTTTTGACTAAATGCACCACATCTTTTACCCTTAAAAAGTGTAGCAGTTAAAAAGGTATGAACCACTATCACAGGATAAATGCCATATGACCACAGTGTGTGACAAGACAGGAAACAGAAGATACGAGGAAAGGGAGCATTTCTGCAGTTTGACCATGGCCTTAGTGGAAGTGTCACTTTATAAGTCATTCCTTCTTTCTTTTCCTAAACCCTGTGCTGGTGGACATAGGGGAAGGCTGTCTCCATCTGAGCTTAGTAGTAGTAGTAGTAGTAGTAGTAGTAGTAGTAGTAGTAGTAGTAGTAGTAGTAGTAGTAGTAGTAGTAGTAGTTGCTGCTGCTGCTGCTGCTGCTGCTGCTGCTAAAACACTCCATGGATAGTAAACAATTGATCTCTAAGCATTTAATTGCTTTTTAAATATATATAAATGTGCTGGCCAGCGTGCCCTCTAATTATTGTCCTGTCTGAGTGGGGCTCTCTTCTGTGTGCACGTATACAAGCAACTTCCCCACCACCCCATGGATTCCGTCACAACTGGAAGAAAAATGGTCACATTGGGTACATGGGGATATAAATCCCCTGCACAAAGAGCGCGGGAGACAGAACCTTGCTGATGTCTATGCAGCAGCAATGATGTCCTGTAAATAAATCGGCAACTAATTTGTTAGTAAGGGTAAAGTTTCCTTGGAGGGGAAACGAAGAAGAGGCAGCAACTGTGGACCATGAAGGGAGTGGCGGCAAACTTTGTGGAAGCATGAAAATGCTTCATCACATCTCCTGCTGGAGTAAGACTTTTGCTATTGCGAAGGCAGAGCTGTCGGTACTGGACATTAAAGCTGTAAATATTTGGTGTGTCATGAGTAGAATGCTTCTATCTATTTCTATGCGAAGCTTCTCCCTGGTATCTGTAAAATCTTTCCTTCAAGCAATACTAAACCCCCCTTCTGAGGAAGTGGCTTTTAGCAAAAAAAAAAAAAAAAAAGGGTTGGGGGGGAATGAATATTTTTGAAAGATAAGCACAGAAGAAGTAACTGTTTTCACATTAGTTCATTAACTTCCCTTTCTGCCTATTGTTTCCTTCTTGTGGAAAAATATTTTATGCCTTTGCTGCTCTTTATATGTGGTGGATTTAAAGACAAACTTTAAAGGAAACTACCTTATGCCTCTGTGTTTTCTATATGTTGAATTTAAAGACCCAACTGTAAGAGCAGCATTGGGAAAGTTGTTTTCTCAAAAAACATCATCTGACCTTGGAGTAACCACATGTTTTGAAAATAACGCTTGAAGGCTGTTCCTTGCTTCTTTGCCTTCAATTTAGCCTAGTTACTCTCCTCTGTACCACTCTTGTTTGGAAACTAAGTGGCAAAAACTATTACAAGCAATATTAAACCTGTCTTGTGAGCTATAAAACACAGTGGATTGGGAAAACAACCCAAAAGAAGATTTTGCCAACATAATTCTATCCGGTTTGCAAAAAATTATAGCTATCTACACAGATTCAACCTCTGAAGATACAGAGATTTTCAGTTCTGATAGTCACAGAGGCAAAAGAGATAACTCAAGATGGAATGGTTGATAACACTGGGTCTCTAGAAAAAACTGAAATTAGTTCTGATCAGGAGATTGAGCTAAAACAAACAGCTGATCTTAATCTACAGATGAACACAACAAGATTGATGCAGGATAAATTTTTGGATATGCCAAATTCACAAAATATGATAAACACATCTACTGAAATCAGTTCAAATCAAGAGATCAAACCAAACAAAAGGCAGCTCTCAGCATGAAGACAAATATGACAAGAATGATATAGGCTAAACCCTTAGAGATGCCAAGTCCACAGAATATGATAAACACATCTGTTTTACTTAATATGGGTGCCAAAAAGAGGAAACTTTGGGACTTTTTCAGTAGCAGAGTGGCTATCAAGATTTCTATCAAGATAATGCAACAACTCATGAAGATAAGGGATGTGACAAGGGGGGAAACAACCTGTGAAGATAAGGGGCTTGGCAGGAGGGAAAATTGAAAAAAAGAATTTCTAGCTTAGTGAATTGATTACATAAAAATGTTTTCTGTATTCTGATTGCCTTAGGCCATTAGTTACCTGGTATAATATGGGAAACGGAAAATTGAAATGTGAAGACAAACTTCTATGAATAAAGTGAAACATATAGACCAGGAGGCAACTATCTTATAAAAGCCCATAAAGTATTAATTTGGAAGAATGTGTAAATATACTGTGGATAATATATGGAATATACTGTATATAGTTAGCCAAATCTATCCTAATAAATTGCTTAGTATTGAAGAGCTAAATAGCAAGTTTGAATAGATTGTAGAGATTAGATCGTCTGTACTCTTTGTATTAAAAATAGATGTAAGTAAAGATAGGTAGAAGAGGGATGAGATAGTAGGAAACTAAGTATGAAAGTAGGCTCATTTAAGCTGGGAAGGGAGATATGAATTATATTGGGCTCAAATGTTAGGAAAAACTATGATTGAAGCGGAAACATGACAGAAGACAAGCAATATATTTGTTTTACGTAACTAAGCGTAGAAAATAAATAAAAATGTTAAAAATAAATAAATCAGCATCTGCATTCACACAAGATGATTCAATAAGGATTCGTTCGACACAATGATTGGATCATATTTAAAAAAGCCATGCTGGCGTGGTGGTGGTGGGGGGGAGTTGCTGGCTGAATGAATTGATGTTATACATGCATCAAGTGAACACAAAGTTATAAAATGATATAATACTGTAACTGCAGAATTGACATAACTGGCATTCTTTGGGCATGTGAGATTGCACCCTGAGGTATTGTCATTCCTGCCTGGAGTATACCCTTAGGTATGTAAATTGACATGTAGGGAATGAACTGTACCATTCACATGGACATGGTGGTAGATTCAACTGGCCAGTGCTGGCATATACCTCCATTCCTGCAAGGTCTCTTTGTCAAGATCCATACAATTCAAAGAGAGCACACCACCAAGTAAGTGTCTTTCCTAGTCCCATCCCCACCCCCTCCGAGCTGCTCCATTATAAGTTGGGGGAGCATTTACATTCTTGTGATGGTGCAATGAATAGATAGGACTAAACCTGCATGATAAAGATAGAGATCCATCAGTTCTTTTCATCAGCTACCAGATGAAGGGACAGACCTTCATCAGTGTCATGGTGCACTGATTGAGAAAAGCATAAATCTGTGTCCTGGGAGATACGCCGTGAATGAAAATGCTCAGTTGAAGAACAAACTCCAAGAGCAGCCTCTGCACTGATGCTTCTGTCAGGAACTGGGGTTACTCCGTGGCTTTCCCACAGGGAAGATGGGAGGGGAGCAAAGCCACTGCCTCAAGGAAGGTTCCACCAACTAGCACTTTGTCAGGGAGTGACTTTCTCATTCTCTTTCTTTTGCAAGGAAGTGAGAAGGAAGAAGTCTATCGTGGGCCAAATGGGACGGCCCAGTCTGACAAATTTTAGATTTATCCCCTCCCTAGTCAAGATCCTAGACTTATGCCTCTATTGTTCATGTCCTTCCTGCAAACATTACTCGGTTCCAGTCCTGCTTTCCAGTTACAAACTTTCTTCCATTTCCTTCCTGTCTTTAGTCCCACGGCTGGTCTTTTTCAGCCCATTAGGTCCTCCTTTCTTAACCATCATGTTCCTTCACTGGGCATCGTGCCCTTCTCTTCTCTTATCCCTGTAGCTAAGGACCCCAGTACTGTGCGGTTTCTTCAGTTTTCTTTTTCCACTTTTGCATCTTGGCTTTGTGTCTTATCTCCTCTGCCCCTTTTCCAGAAGTGTCAGTTCCTTCAAAGGATTTCCTCCAGATTCTTCTGTTTCACAGTAGTGCAACTCAGCAGCCTTCCTTCTGCTGCGTCTAGTGGCCTTATGTTTGAGTCCGAACATCCTACAGCATATTTTCAGGGCTCAGCATCACGTGTGAAATTTCACTGCCAACCGACCAACCTTTCTATCTCAGGAGATCGACGTCAAACAGTTTAGTTCCCTCAGCAACTGAGCATTGCCATCATGCCAGCTCAGCCAATCAGCACCCAAATTTTCATTGCTGGAAGCAATGGTTCTCTTCTGCTTTCTAAGCAGCATTAATAGTCATAGGTTTTTGCATTGCAAATTTACCATCATGTTTTCCCCCCCGAAGCTTTAAAGCCCTGGCAAAATCGGTATTCTATTGCTAGAACATGTGGGGCCATAAACAGTTTTTAAAAGAAGCTGGAAACCCTACTGGGGCAGTTCACAGGAATACAAAAAGCTGTATCCTCTAAAGTCTCATGAAATCTACCTTGTTGAAAGACACAGTGAAGAACTGTGGGGTTTCCTTTTCTCTGAAAAACTTTAGGGTTGTTTGCCAGATCCATAAGCAAAAGTCAAAGAGCTGCAATTGTTTACACAACCGACAGCGTGCAGAATTGAGTTGTGGCGCAATTTTTAAAAACCTGTTTCCTCTCTTACGTTCCGCAGAGTTTTCAAAAATATGTTTATAGGCTAGGCAGGGGCGGCGCTTCCATTAAGGCGAACTAGGCAGTTGCCTAGGGCGCCAAAATGGAGAGAGGGCGCTGGACAGCCTGCTGCCCCCGCCACCCCACGCCCCTGGCCACTGCCGTCTGTCCTCCCACCGCCCGCCAGCCGCTCATCGTCGTCCGCCCATCGCTGCCCGCCACCGCCTGCCTGCCACCCCCCCGTGCCCATCGCCATCCCCCGCCCCTGCCACCCCGCCCACCACCCCCTGCCCCCACCCCACCCCGCCACCCACCCCCCACCCCTCACCTAGGACGCAAAAAAACTTAGCACCGGACCTGAGGCTAGGAGCAACTTTATGACTATGCAGATATCAAACAAGTGAGGATTTAGTGAGTCATCTCTTTTGTAAGTTCCTTTGATTCTCATGGAGTCCCATGTTGCAACTTTAGTTGCAACTTAAAATGCTAAAGTAAGTTACAAGTAGAGAAATGTTATTTGAATCAATGGGACAATGTTCCAGTATTCAGCAAGTTTAGAGAACTTCCAGCTGGTGTTTCAAACTGTTCTGTGTACATGTGTCTCCCGGATGTCTCCCATACTTGCACAAGCAGTGAACGTGGCTAATCTGTGTACCGTTAGCTGGCAAGCCCAAACACATTTGAAACTGTTCCCATTAATTAACTGGTTGCAGCCTGAGAGAAAAGTAGTGGTACGTGATTATTATTGGTGGGAATGGGCCTCCAAAACACTTACCCAAAAATACTGAAGTCAGCTATAAGATGTACTGTACCATACGAACCGAGCTTTTAGTTAATATGCTGAAATCAACTGTGTCAAACTGTATTGTATGCAACATTTTTAAACCACTACTGACTGCGATATTTTTTTTACCATCATTCCATGTTTCTGATATAAATAACTATTCAGAAATGAATGACTGCTCAGAAGCATTTTCATCCATTTGGATTGACCTTGATCCAAGTAATTAAATGAACATAGAAATATTAAAAAGCTACAGGAAGCTTCACATTGCATTTTATTTGGAATAACATTCTAGAATATTATACTCTGGATGTATGTTTCTTCGTACTTATTAGGGCATATAATTGCATGATTCTAGTATTTAAGTGAATAATCCGTTCAGTCTATGAGGAGGAAAAACATCTGAATTTAAACTAGAGCAGTGGCTCAAGGTACGCATTTCAAGAAGCCACACATTTACTCCAGAGTAATGCAAATGTAAAACTACATATACAAGTGCTTCTTAACACAGCTCACCAATATATATAGGTTTTAATTATCAATAAACATGTACACATGAAGGTTAGGTATTGCCCTTGCTTGTAAAAGTGCAAACGTCTAAAACATTTTTATTTGTTAATGCTTAAGTGTAATACAGTACTTATTTTATTTCGCTTGTTCGATGAGAGGATTATAGAAAGGTATAAGACAGCAGCTGCCGAGTGTGTTAAAAGACCTAGATCTGTTGGTTTGGTGAGATTCTACTAGTCAGGAGGAGTGAACAGGAAAACCATGATTGCACAATCCCTATTTGTGAATTAGATGAACCAAGAAACAATAATAGCCAGATTATCTCTCTGGTGGGAAAGTGTCAAATGCAAACAAACTTCACCACATCATGGCTAATGATCGTTACAAGTGTGCTACAGGGGGTGTTGAAGTGATTCACAGATAACGCCAAGTGTTTGCAAGGTGTGACAGTCACTGACTTTACATTGATTTTCAGAGGGGAAGCCATGTTAGGCTATAGCAGCAAAAATAACAGAGACATCCTACTCCTTCAAATGTATTGCACCCGATCCATCAGCATACCATTGTTTTCTTAACATATAAATACAAATGTTGCAAATTAAGCATGAGCTATAGGGTTTTAATCCAAAGGCTATAAAATGTTCTTCTGGCCTGTGTGTCTCTTATTTCACTATAATGCATTTGGCAGAAGTTACTGCAGATTGGCTTCTTCCTCCTCTGGCAGATCAATGTGGAAAGCTTATAGAAGATGATGTAGGGAAAGTCCTTACTAGAGATGGGCACAGACCATGATTCAGTGATTTGTGCTGGTTTGGATGCACAGGTGCCAAGTGTTCTCTTCCCTGCCTTCCCAGCTGGATCTCCCTCTTACTAGCTAGAGTGTTTCTCTCCTCCTCCTCTTTGGTTGGCCATCCAGTCCTGGCAGGATCATGGGCTTCCCTGCTTCTACTTTCTTGGGTGTTCACCCACTCTAACAAGGAGGTGGGACAGGCAAGCCTATGCTTCTGCTGGAGGTTGGTCCAATGGCCAGGGAGGAGAAAGTGTGTACTATGGCTGTTGATTGGAGGATCCAGCCAGGAAAGTAGGTGGAGCGAACACATGGCACCTGTGATGCCGTGCGTACAAAACAACACGAACCTCCGAATCAAGGTTCGTACTCATCTCTGGCCTGTATCATTTATGGCTTTATTATTTTATCCTTGGTAGCACAGGTAGATGTCATACCACTGCAGTGGCCAACATAACATAAAATGAGAGGGGCCCGTTGGCCATGTGCAAAGCTGGAAAGGCAACACAGATTTTTTAAAATTCTTTCATATTATTTAGGGATTCCATTATTATTAATTATGAGATTTGTCTTGCTGGCTTTCATGAAAGCAACCTGATTTCAAGAGAAAAGGCAGTAGAACTTAAGAGACTGCCTGCCCAGTCTAGAATAAATGAAATCTATAATACTGAATAAATTACCATCTCACATTAATGCTTTCACATCTTAGGGATTCTCATAATTGAACTTGACTTCCACAGGATGTAAATATCAATCACTGCCCTCACTCGTCCTGTTTTCTTCCTGATAAGTCATTAATTAGTACATCTCCAAAAAAAAGGAGGCAGCTTTCATGACTCAGTCTTTGCACCCTTATTAAATAAATAAATGAATGAATGAATGAATGAATAAATAAATAAATAAATAAATAAATAAAGTTGTTATTTAGTGAGAAGCAACACAGAAGTAGAAAGACATTTACAGCACTATTTATAAAAGGAACCATTGCCTTCTGTTTTAAGCATTCTAGCTATTATTTGGAAGAGATGGCAACATTTGTTCTTTTGAACCTTCTGTTTCTTACTGACCTTTTTTATATTGAAAAAAAATCAATTTTCAGATGCTACTTGGTAGCACATTTTTAACTCACGAAATTCAAACAATTGAGTGGGTCCTGAACAACATTGAGAAAACAATGACTGGGAAATGAAATATTTCCACAGAATCATGAAGAACCATGCTCATACTTCACAGCATCCATGCCTGAAGCACTGCCTAATCTGGGCCACATTTTCCCCCTTCTTTTGTAGCGTTGTGGTGTCAATGGTGATTTGTTTAGATTTGGCAGGCAATACGAGAAAGGTGGGCTACAGGGAGCGCATGGGTTGCAGGTGACCTTCAAGGGGGCTCCGGTGCAACTCCTGAGCCTCACTGAGACTTCAGCATCTCCAACACTTCTTTGCCATTTTTTAAAAAAATTTGTTAAGTGTTCATTTGTGCCCCATAGAAATGATAGGCCAGTCTGACATCTTTCAGGAGGCAGCAGCCTGAGGCCTCCCAGGTGTCAATTTTTAAAAATCATTTACTTTGGCCCCTACAGATGGTACAAAGGTGTGTCTTCTATTTTTATAAAGCACATTTTTTGTTAATTAAAAAAGACATTGTGCTATGCGTGTCCAAATAGCAGGGGCAGCTCTTCAGTGACATAATTGATACAGCCCTGGATCTCTGGAGATGGCCAGTAAGTGTAAGAGTATTTTGAAACCCTCTGTTCCTACACATTTGGTGGACCATACAGCCAATTATCCTTTGACTCAGCCACTACTCTCTTATGACCTGCTGCAGTTAAGCAACTGGATAGCCAATGTACCTTCCCTTGCCCAGGAAATGTTTGTATGGAGCTCTATTTCTCTGCCTGGGCTGTTGATCCATCTCAGCACTGCCGCAGACCAGCTTTTGCCCCCAAATCTGAGGAAATAAGGACATCATCGTTGGAACTGGCAGCTGCAGGTGTTGGCTGGAAACCTTAGGAGCCCATGTCCAGCAAAGAGTAATGCTTGAGTCAGGAGCCCCCATCTCTGGTGAAAGGGGCCTATAGCGATAAAAAGCCATGATAGGGTGAGGTTCCCTTCCTGCACCAGATATATGGTTTTATGGGACTCCCTCTCGGAACATGAGGTCCTGAACAAAGTAAATTTAGACTGAAAAGTTTCCATTTAGTGGTTATTCAGCTCCATTTCTCCCTTACTCTCCCAGTGTGAAATAAATAGGCAAGACGGCTTATTATTGGGTTGAAACTCAGACTATGCTTTATTGAATACAATGCATATCATAGTTACTGCTAAGAGGGGGCTGCCATAGAGCACGGAACCATTGACGTCTCTGGGAGACATCGCCCAATGGCATTGTCCTGGCAGGCAAGTTCCTCGACCCCGCAGGGGCACCTTCCCAGAGCAGCACCCCTTTGGCTGGCTAGGTTTATCCCATTCACTCTCCAATGGCGGGGCCCTATCGTTTTGCCGGTATTGGTCTCGGTAGGGTTACAAAGGCCTCCTCGCCTCCTGACTCCATGATTATGGGATCTGCAAAGCTGTGGGTTTGGAGGGGCATACCTTATTAACCAATTTGGAACTCACCAGATGCTTCCGTTCCCTACACTACATGCCACGTTCAACATTTAAGTGTCCTTCACTCAGACTTTAAAACCAGATTTGAGGATCTTTTGACTATGGAAATACCACAGTGGATTATCAATCCATATGGTGACATTGACGAATCGGATGTCACATTACAAGAAGAACTGATTGGAATAAACATTAACGAAGACATTAAGGTGCAGTTCAGAATGGGGTATCAGTAGTTCTGGCTTAAGAAAGATATACCTGTTGCTTATCCTGCATTATGGACTATCGCAATAAAGTTTTCCATCTCCATACCTTGTGGAAAGGGGGTTTAGCATGGTTGCCAATCTTCTTACAAAAGAAGAAGAAGAAGAAGAAGAAGAAGAAGAAGAAGAAGAAGAAGAAATCGATTGCAGATCACTGAATGTGGAGATTTAAGATTATACCTCACTAATTTGAAGCCAAATATTGAACAATTGCTATCAGAGCACCAGACTCATCCCTCCCGTTAACAGCATTATTTGTGTATTCATTTTATGTAAGAATTTTATTAGGTTCTTATTTGTTTCATTCCAAATCCAAATATTTACTTGCATTTTGTGTCTTTTCAATAAAGGTGTGAATAAAAACTGTACATGTTTTTCTTTTTCTTTTACAATTGTCCATGCTACAAAAGCCCCTATCAAAGTGCGTAGCACTGTGTCAGCTGTCAAAACCGCATTTGATGTTAATAAGTTTAGGTAAATTCAATATTAGGCAGGCAGGGGGTCTGCAGAAAACAAAAAAAAATTCAAGTGGTCTACGGGGCAAAAAAGTCTGGGAACCTCTGCTCTAAGTTTATTGACAAATGTAATGTGTCTAAAATAATAACACTCAAACAAATTGTGATCTTTCATGTCATTATTGAGCACACTCATTCAACATTCAAAATACTAGTGGGAAACGTAAGTGAACCCTTGGATTTGTATGATATGCAAAATTGAGTGCCTGGATTTGGGAAACATGACAACTTGACATAAAAGAGAAAGGATTCCTCCTTTGATCGCAATGCAGTGTATACTCACATATTACAAAATATGGCAAGCAAGCATTACTGCTGGTGTGGGATAAATTTACTGGAACTCTAAATATCTTTGCGGGGATCCGGATGAAAGAACGTAGATTCGAGTCCAAGTTGTCCAACCAGCAGAGCGATCCTGTCGCCCCTTGCCATTTAGCGTTTTATTACATATCATTTACAGCCCACAGTATGCACAGAATCAATGATTGGTTACAAGAGAAAGGGTACATCCCAGAGTATGCACAGAATCAGGGATTGGTTACAAGGGAAATGTTACATACGTTACATATGCTGGTTGGGTAGGGTTGCCTCGTGACTGCCTCGTGAAGAGAGCATGCCTTGCCCAGTTACTGATTACCATAACCTATGTCTTGCTGTTTGCAGATGGACATGAGTTAATGAGACAGGCGAGTTAGACAACAGATGAAGGGAAGATGAAACTAGGCAGGGGGAAATGAAAAGCAAATAGGAAAGCAAACAGGAATTATCCCAGTAACCAACAGTAAATAAAATGAGAGATGAACAGAGCAGGGTACACAAGCTGAATAATGAAAGGTAACTAATGCTTTAGCTAAATAGTAAGTAAATAGGTGAACTAAATTTATCCAATTTATCTAAGCTGGTTTGGGGGATAGCGAGGTCTGCAATCATGGATTCAGCAGAGTTGCCACATCAGGAATGCTTTCACTCTCTTGGAATGCGGCCTCTGGACCCAAATGAAGACTCTGGCTAGGCCTAATCTCAGCTGTCTGAATCGGATTCCGTCAGTCTTCCCCCCAATTCTCCCCTAACAGCAACAGCAGTTAAGCATCAGGGGTCATAGAAGGTTTGGCTCCTGAGGGTTGCGTAATTCAACATTTCCCACACTACTATAGGGCTCATTATCACAGTCTTATCATATCAGTCTGCATATCCCAGTTCTTGAAGGTTCAGAGGCTGTATCAAGAGTACCATTTTCTAAAAATTAATTCAATAGGATCTCCATATCTATGGGGGATCAATTTCATGCTCCCCCAGCAGATTCTGGGAAACTCACAAAATAGCAAGCACTGTACATGCCATGGTCTCTGCCTTCCTCTAATGGCCTGTTCTGGTAATTACATCACAGAAATATGTATTTCTGGGATTAAAAAAACTTTTAAACTTTCCAGGCCATGAATAAATGAAACTGCGGCTGCCAATCGCATGGATACAGGGATCCTACTGGAATTTTGTGGCATCAAGCCAACTTCAACTTGTGACAATCCTTTCCAAGACTTTCTATGTATAGAGGAACCAGAAGTAGCTTGCCATTTTCTTCTTCTGGGGTGCCCAGGGATGGTGCAGCTTACTCAAGGTTACAGAGGCTAGCTCTTCTCCTGGGAAGGTGGGTATTAAACTTCTAACTTCTGGCTCCGGATCCAGGTATCCATTTCAATGAGATGTTCTGCCAGCTCTAATAAATCAGCAAATTTTGGATGTCAACCAGAAACCGTTCTATTCAGAACCCAGACTGAAGTCAATCTAAATCAGTAGGAGCACTCAGAAGTGCTTGCAGCTGTGCTGCTACAATGTCCATAAGTAAATCTCCCTGAAGTGAGTGGCAATTGTCTAAAACCACTGGGTCCATTCTATCAGGATGGGGCTCTTTTGGAATACTATATCACTGCCAACTTCAGAGCAGGAAGTACTGTACTACTCACCCTTTAAATAAGCATTTGCCACACCCTAGACCAGTGATGGCAAACCTTTTAGAGACTGAGTGCCCAAACTACAATTTAAAACCCACTATGTTTTTTTTTTTCAAAAAGTGCCAATACAGCTATTAAACCTAATACAGGTGGCTGTATGGGCACCATGTTGGGTGCCCACGGAAAGGGCTCCGAGTGCCACCTTGGGCACCCATGCCATAGGTTCACCAACACTGCCCTAGACTCATCCGGTCATACCTCTTCAGATAGCTTTGATTCCATAAGGAACAATGATCAATAATGATCCATGTCTATTTCTTTAGGACACATTAAGGGCAGGATCCCCTCTCAAAAGGGGTTGATATACCAATCACAGAGAGAGGTGGTGTAGTGAGACTAGCAATATCACTGCCCTGGATAGTCCACTGCCTCGAAAACTACCCCAATCCTACCCTGTTCGCCCACCTGCCTACTTGCCTTCCCTTCTGTTCCTTGTTTTTTTTAAGGAAGAAAAAGAACCTGCACCTTTTCTCCCAGATGAGTATCCTGGGCATTTGTGTGAGACCAGGAAAATGCCTAAACTACAATACAGTGCCTAAAAGATGGGTGAGGGACTCCTAAGACTCCGATACAGCTCACGTAGCATTCTGACTCTCAGCACACTGAATGTGCAGTGTTTTGGCCCAAAGAGGTGCTGACCCTTCCACTAATGCTCACACTAGTTGGGTGACACACTTTTCAAGCTGTTGCAAGCACTAGTTGGGGACCTTTCCCCATATTTGAATGCCAAAAACCTGAGACACTACTGTTTAGTGCCACTCATCATCATTGTTATGCACAATTGAGTCGATTCTCCCATTGCTTTGCCATGGTTAGAGGGAGGGCTGGATCCTTGATTTGGTCTGGGGAATGGCTCCCCACTCCTTTCCCAGTGTGGGAATGACTGGGTGCAGTAATTGCTGGTTCCTCTGTGTTCCTTCTCTAGCAAGCTGGGGAGTTCAGGGTACTACCACTGCTGTCTCCTCCTCCTCTGGCTGGTAGGGGCAAGTGCCAAAGGCATATGATATCTGGGCAATCTACCACCACATGAAGCATGTCAGGCCATGTATATTGGGGTGCGTGCTTCTCTGGGCTACAGGCAGCACTGGATACTTCAATTGAATGTGCAAAATAACAGCATCAAGGCTGTTTAGGCCGCCTTGACGATGCCCACAAGAAAATGAAACAGGTGAAATAACATTCGTGCCCCCTCCCTTTCTCAGCTATTCACTGATTCCCAAGTATTTTAGTGGGGCAATTGTTCTATGGTTATTGCCATGCCTAATAGCTGCCTCTACAATTGCATGTAGGTGTTTTTCACTGTCACGCCCCTAATTAAATCAATATTATTATGAAAAACCAGAAGTGTTCTGGATCAAATTCGTCTATACACTAATTCCATTAAGGTGAATGGCACTCATTCTTACTTATGCAGTTGTGTGTCATTTATTCTCCCCACTCCTATTGTTCAGTTTTCTGAACTATACAGAACATATTATTTAGCAATCTCGCAAGCTACTTTATGGCTTTTGTTGTGCTTCTCCCTCAAATCTCCAATTTTTTTGTTCCTTCCACAAGAAACATATGCTACATTTTATTGACGTACCACCTTTCAATATATAATGACATGGCAGTGAAGGGGAAAAGGAAATTCAATTAACAGAATGGAAGCAATTATAGGAAAAAATTGTTCAGTCAATTGACTACAAAAGAGGGGGAAAGTTCCAAAAAAGTGTTTAAGCTTTGTGAGTGATTTGTTCATCAAATCTAATCAAATGAAAATGGCATTTCAGTGTTTGCAATCCACAAAGAGAAGGAGTTTCTGCTAAGATTGGTACTGCAAATCAGGGGGCAATTCATGTTACTCCTAATAATAATGGCCAGAAACCTTTTGGCAGTTGCATTAGATTTAGGTAACCTTCAGTGGCTAATTGATGAAGTACCACAGCACATCCTCCTTTAGCAACCACGCACATGACTGAGATGCATTTTGCTACCTCATCAATTAGCAACATTTAATAGCTGTGGTGGCTTACATAAACCTTATGCAAACATAATAGAATTCTAGCAAATATGTATAATTTATATGGCATATCTGAAGTGTCAGAGAGCTTGGTAATATTCTCAAAGGCTTTCAAGGCCAGGATCTGATAGCCGTTGTGAGTTTTTTGGGCTTTTTGTCCATGTTCTGGAAGTTTTTCTTCCTGATGTTCCACCAGTCTCTGTGGTCAGCATCTTCAGAAGACAAGGAGCTCAGGGAACTAGTAGTTCTCTCTGTGTTCTGGGGTATAGAATAAGTGAGGTTGTGGGTTTTTAAAGTTGTGGGAAAGGGGGAAACTTGTCCTATTCAGGAGAATAGGTGTTAGTCATTGTGATGTGGAGGGATTAAGAAGTTTTGCTGAAATAACTCTTGGTAGCAATCCTTCCTGTGGTTGATAGGTGTTGTTAGCTGTCCTATTGTGTGAACTGATCACTGGTGCTTGCGGCTGGGTGGGAATAACTGAACTTTTTTTTTTAGGCTGTAATTTTCAATACTGGAAGCAAATTTTCAGTTTTCAGTACTGGAAGCTGGATTTTTAGACGTTCTTCTCCTCTGTTGAAGCTGTGCTTGTGTTTGTGGATTTCAATAGCTTCCCTGTGTAGTTTGACACAGTGATTGCTAGTGTTGTCTAGTACCTCTGTGCCCCGGGAAGAGGATTTCGTGTCCAGTTTGTTTCAGAGGGTGTTCAGCTACTACTAATTTTTAATGGTTGTTTTAGTCTGCAGTGTCTTTCATGTTCTTTGATTCTGGTCTGGATGCTGCACTTTGTGGTCCCAATATGTACCTGGCCACAACTACAAGGAATCTAGTATACTCCTGCAGTGGCAAATGGGTTCCTTTTGTCCTTTGCATACTGTGTTTTTTCAACACCTTGTCCATGCAGTCTGTGACTTCTTTTATGTATGGCAGAAATACTTTATTGGGGGCTGTTTTTCTTTTTCAGTTTGTTGTTGTTGTTGTTTGGTTTGATGGCTCTTTTGATTTCACTCTTGGAATAGCCATTTGCCTGTGGAGCCCAATTCAGGTGGCCGAGTTTGGTGCTGAGAAATTCAGCTTCACAGTTTTGGTTTGCACAGTCTACAAGTGTTTTGATTATGCCTCTTTTATGTTGTGGGAGGTGGTTGAAATTTTTATGTAGGTAACAGTCTGTATGGGTGAGTTTTCTGTAGACTTTGTGTCCTAATTGGCAGTCTGGTTTGCATATGACCATGACATCCAAGAATGGGAGTTTTCCCTCTATTTTTTCATGGGTGGATACTGTTGAGGTAGTTAGAAATTCTTTCAGTTTATCTTCACCATGACTCCAAATTATCAATGTGTCATCCACATATCAGAACCAGCCTATGGGTGCAAATGGTGAACAGACAGATGGAGTTGCCATGGGAAGCCTTCTCAGCCCGGTAGTAGCAAACTTCTACATGGAATACAGTATTTCTGTGGGGGTGGGGAGGCTCTGGATGCGGCATGCTATCACATGCATACGCGGTGCTGGAGAGAAGCCATCCCATCAATTACCTTGAATTTTATCCAATATTCAAAGCATTCCAAGCTCTTCAATGTGTGCTTGTTGGTACAGTACTCCAAATAGCTGCAGACAATACAGAGACACCCTGCCTATTGCAGGGGTTAGGGACCCAACCCGACCCGCAATAATTGAAAATCTTTATAATCTTTATAATTGAAAATCCGCAATATGCGAATGCAGGTCGGGTTGGGCCTGGGGGTCGTAACTGGGGGCTCTTGTACTTACCCCCAGCCTGGCACTGCCCCGAACAGGCCTGTGAGGGCCTTCCTACGCCTTCTTGAGGCCCCCAAAAGGGGTCCCTGCAAACCGGAAGTGATGTCTGGGTCACCAAAAATCATTTCTGAGGCCTCCAACATGCCTAGAAAGGCCCTTGAAGGCCTCAGAAATGATTTTTGGTGACTCAGAAGTCACTTCTGGTTTGCAGGGAGGCCCTTTTGAAGTCTCCAGAAGGCCTGGGAAAGCCCTGGCAGGCCCGTTCAGGGCAGCCCCAGTCCTGGGGTAAGTATAGGAGGCCTGAAGAAGACCTTTGCCCCTTACCCCAGGGGGCCTTTTTCATATACTATGGTCCCGCGATATAGCGGGACCCCAGTATATGAACCGCAAAAGGGCAGGGGACCACTGTATAACATTTTACATAAACAAAGTCCCCAACTTTACTGTTCCTCTCAGTTCAACTATGGGAGTAGTGTATACAGAAGCACACATTCCCTTTGGCAATTTATCTTTGGGAACAAAGAACTCTGAAACTAATTTTCATAACAGGAAAGGCACATGGACCCATGAATGGGAACTATCCCTTTGAGTATTTCAGCTAATATTTAAATGATGGGGATCTGTAACAACCAATGTCTTTGCATGTTCACGAAACCACCAATGCCCACATTATTGTGAGTGGCCAGAATCAGATGCTTGGTACAGGACAGGACACGGACAGAGGAATTTCTGTATCTCTTCCCACCATTCAAATGCAATCCTAACAGTGCCTGGGTGGGCACATCAGTCTTGGTTCACCAGTCTCCTTCATATGGCATCAGAAGTGTTAAGACTTCCCCAAATGCCAGATCTACTGCCACGGCACAGTAGCAAGGGATTCCCTCCTAATGCAGTGTTAGAAGAGGTCATCATGTTAGTCTGTGCTAGTATGCCAGGCATAAACAAGGGAAAAACAAATTAATTCTAAAAGAAGAATGCAAAAACATTGTGGCACCTGAAAGACTCATTGCTTTAATATTAAAATGTAGTCTTCAAGGTGCCACAACATTTTTGCCTGCTTCATTTTTTCCCATTTTCTTTTGTTTCTGCCTGATAATCCTGATGTAGGGCATTTGAAATTAACCACTTGGAGAATTTCTCCCCCGTAAGGGAAAGTCTTGATCAGCCCGTGAAACCATCAATGAAGAGAACTTACACCTGCCAGTGGACAATGTTTGCAAAGTTTGCAAGTTCTCTCCCTTTTATGTCTCAGGGACAAAGGACTTCAAAACTTTTTGTGTGCTCTCAAGGTCTGGGGAAAGGGCATGCTGTTCCCTCTCAATGCCTTGCAAATGGGTCCTTTTGCTAATAAACTTGCATATGTATGAGCCCGAGCTCTGATATTTGTCCTCTTGAGCACTTCTTGTCCTAGGAAAGTGGTGGTGAACCTCTGGTACTCCACAACTCCTGGAATTCCAAGCCTGTATTGCCAATGACAAAGGACTGTTGGAGTTGTGGTTCAAAATATCTGGGGTGCCAAAGGAGCACTAGAGCAGGAATGGACTGCAACTCCCAGAATTCCAAGCCTATATTGCCAATGATAAAGGATTGTGGGTGTTGTGGTCCAAAACATCTGGAGGGCCCAAAGCCTTGACAGCATTTCTGAAGGGAGAGCATTTCTGGGCTATCTGCAAAACTGCTACTTGGCCACAGCCGATGACTTTTGTGAAACCTTACAAGCTGGACATTGGGACTCGGCAGGAGATCGTGTTTGGATGAGCTGTATTTTCCTCTCTGTTGCCATAACAACCCACCTTCTGGTAAGTGAGCTTGCTCATCACCCAATGTGTGAAGGCCACAAAGGCCACAAAGAAGAAGGGGTGGGGTTCTTACCTGCAACTGTAGTTCTTTATGTGATCGTTCTGTGAATTCATACAACCCTCCCAACTGTTCTCCCTCAGTCATCTCATTACACTTCATCAGAACGGCGGACAAAGGAGAACTGAAGGAACCATTAGGAAGACAGTTGGTGCGCACGTGTGGACAAGGGAGGGGACAACTCTCTTAGTGGCTAGCAGTGCTGGAATGTTCTCTAGGCATGTGCTGTGCAAAGCACAGAGCCCAATGGGTGGATCCACCAAATGCCAATGACAGAACCACATCCTCCCAATTATGTGCTACATGCCATGGGCCGTTCGAGGGAATCCACTGAAAGAGTAAGCATTTTTTTACACAACTGGGGCTGTGACAACATTGGAAAGCCAAAGTGGAGCAAGTTGGCTGTGCTGCACAGTTTGATTCACAGCCTGCATTATGTTTGAAATTGCAGCCAGTGCTCACACAGGGACTATGAATTGATTCAGAAGTTCTCTGTTCAAACTGGATGGGATGCAATTCAGTTCTAGCTAGAGATGGGAACAAAACAAAAAATGAGACACTGTTTCATTGTTTTGTTAAGTAACAAATTAACCCTGACCACAAAACCTTTCCAAATTTTGGGGGCTTACAGGGAAGAACTTGAGGAAAGTACCCTGCCATTTCAGTCCTTTAGGATCCAGGGGAGCACAGCGTTTCACTTCATTTTGTTTTGTTTTGTAATGAAACTACTTTAAAAAATTGTTACAAACGAACGAACAAAATAAAACTACTAAAGAAATGAAACAAAATGCTAGTTTTCCATTTTGTGTCAATCTCTGGCTCTAGCCCGTTAGCCCCCTCTTATTTCTGTCCTTCTTCTGGTCCCACCTCTGCCAGTTCTTCATCCATTCTCTGGACTGGCCTCTGCCAATCCTTTTATGGGATGCAAATGCTGCAAATAATAATAACTAGGGACCAGCAATGAGGTAATGCCATGATCTAGCTCTAACCTCATTTATGTACAAATAAAAAAAATTCAGAGGGTAATCAGGAGTGAAGAAAGAAAGAATGAAAGGGTTTTTAACCCCCCCAAGTGCCCCAACGGCCTACATCACCAAAACACCACCTACACACAACTTTATAATAACATATTACAACTAACCACACAGCAAAAAAAGCATTCCTAATTGTTCTGGCTTCCAAAAAGTAGATGCCTCCCCCTGTTTTGGGAACAAAGAGGGCTGGACCAGTTTGAATCAGCCTTTGCATCATGTGGTCAGGTTTTTTTTTTTATAAGCAGCGCAGATCCTGCAGTATCTGACCACATGATTGGAGCCTGGGGCCTTCTGAAAAATAAGCAGTTAAGCTTCAGCTGCATTTTCCAGATGAAATCTGCATCCAGTACAACAATTGTTGTGAATGAAAATGAAAGCATGAATAGATCTATGAATCCATTTTCACATTTTCGCATGTTGCTACTAAAGTAAATGGTTTTTTTCCCCTACAAACATTATCCTGCTTTGCTAAATAGATTGTTTATTTAAATATAACCACTGGAACCATATACTTGGTTTAAGCACTTGGAAGTAAAGGATTTCCAGATGCACAACAGTGTTATAGCCCAAGTCCTCAAGTTATAAAAATGGCTGCAGGTTAGATGCTCTTACGCCTCTTTTTGGATGTGTTTAACTATGGCAGACTCTCTGCTAAGTGGGGGCTAAGATTGAATTTACCAAGAACAGCTCACACAGAATGGGCTGTGTTGGTTTCATTACATTCATAATTGGTTTGGCTTGGCTTGATTGTATTATATTTGGGTGACGGGTGCAATGAGAAAGTGCAATTAAAATGTATATTTGCAAATTTAAATAACAATCATATTCTAGTATATGAAACAAATTAAACAGGGGAAAACATGTCCTATTTTTAGAATTTCACTGTATTTTTTTTTAAAAACACCTAATTTTTTTTCTCAGTCACAAGCTTCTCATTACATGTGCCGTAGGGAGAAAATCCCTGCAGCAAAAGGTCCCCTTTTACAGCTGCAAAATGGGTCTAATTGACTTTAATTGTCTCCTGATTGCTTAATCTCTTTGTGGGGAATGTGCTTGGTGCTCAATCTATCCCCCCCCCCTCCGCCACATGCTCCTGGGAAGTAGAACTAATGCTCTGAATCATTTACTGTTTCCATAGAAAAGGTTCCAAAGATAGGTTCACGGAGAAGCAAAAGTGAAATTAGCTTTGAACTTTAGAATGCACTTTAATTATTACATTTTTAAAATTCTTTTAGTAGAGTACGCCTAAAAAAAAGATGAGGCTGGGTTGATTCATCACGACAGTCAAACTCCATACCCAAGGCTCAACTAGTAATACTAATCAAGGGGAAATCCTTTTTTGATCAATTAGCCACTTCTCACCGCATCACAAAGAAATTGCCATACATATTTTTTTAAATAAGTGTGAATGGTAGGTAAAACTATTCAAGGGGAGGTAAATCAGTTTTACCGTTTTAAAAAAGTATATCCCCAAAAACGTTTGTCTGAGCTTCCCCCAATTTGGCACAGAGCAGCCTAGATGACCTAAGCACATCCAATCTCGCTTGATTTCGGAAGCTAAGCAGGGTCGGCCCTGGTTAGTACTTGGATGGGCGACCACCAGGGAATACCAGGTGCTGTAGGCACCTGGAGTAGAAACTGGCAAGCCATTCCAGTATTCCTGCCAAAAATACTCCATGGACATGGAGTCACATAGAGTCGGTCACGACTGTAATGACACAATATACACACACACAAGAGCAGACAGTCTGCTACATCTGTGCCAAACCTAGTGCTGATCCAAAGTCCCGTTTCATATTTATAGGTTTTTGTTTGTGATACTTCCCATTTTTAAAACTGCCCTGTAGAATGTTGATTTGCTCTGCTTGCACAATAACATCAGTGCATCCTCATGCTGTGACAATACAGCACCCCCCCCCCAAATAATAATTACTTAGAAGTCATCAGTTGTAACTAAGGCAAAGAAGACTAAGACTGTATCTTCCTCCGGAGTGTTCACTCATCTTCCATACATGGACCTGCAAAATTCTAAAAGATCAAGTTAGGTTTCTGTTATATAGCAGGTCTGATGAAACTAGATGACACCCAAAGTGAAAATTCAGCTCTTTATTCCATGACACAAACACAGGTTGCATAGGGATAAAAACAACTGCTAAAATGGTCCAAAGGCCTGTTTATATACACTCCCAGGATATCCCCGTGGCTGGCCATTGGATGGTTTAAACAACCTGTTGGCCCCCAATTGGATAGGCCAGAATCCTGCCCTTCAGTTATTCTCCAACCTCAAGCTCCCACATCCTACACCTGTCTCCCATTGCCTGTGCTTGGGAGCTTGATCAGTCTCTGCCCAGCTGGGGCCCGGCTAGAGCTTGGCTGGAGCTAAGGTAAGTTTGGAGGCTTCCTTTCTATTTATTCATATACTCCCAACTCAGGCAGTTCAAGGGTTACACTAAAAACACAACAGTTTCACACATACTAGCTGCATACCTTACAGGACAATTACTTTTCCCTTGCAAACCATGCTAATGCATGAATCTGTAGGAGGGGGTGAGGCAGCATGTCATGCCAGTTATATTTAAATATAATGTGATATAGCTTGGAGGTGGGGTCTGTGAGAGATGTCAGACAGAGCAGTCTGAGATGTATTGAGGGGAGGAGATAATAGAGTGAAGGACAGAGCTGAATCAACATAAAGTGTAGGAATAAACACACATTTCCTCCAATTAACCTATTACATCCAGGTTTTCAAATTAAACCACAGTCCCCCTTCATAGGGACAATCACAGAGCAAAGCATAATAAATGAACATTTGCAGCTCAGGAAAATCACAGGCTATAGGATAAACAGATGTACAGTATTCCAATGCTAGATGAGGAACCTCTTCTGAAAATATGTCAGATATATCGTCTAGTTTGACGCTCACTCCATTTTTGGGCTGGACTGGCAAAAAAGAGATGAGCTCAACAACATCTTTTAAAATGTTATATTTTATGGTAAACATTTTGACATCAAATATTTCTGAACTTCTTCATTGTAAAACAAATGCACTGGTTTCAAAACTAGGAACAGTTGCGTTTTGAATGATGGGCGCATCCAGATTAGAAAATTTGGAGTGGGTTCTGATTCACAGTTAAAAGGGTTCTTATCTTCAATGTGATCTGTTTTATCTATTTTATCTCTCTCTTGAGCAATCCTTCTGTTCATATTGATCAACATTTTTCTCCTGTGAGAATGATTCAAACAGGTCTTTGAATTGCTCCGATTTCAAGTCAACTTATTACCATTCCTGTCCCCTTCCCTGTGGCCATCACACTGGAAGTGCCCATTCATACATATACGGTACAGTATGTATGAGGATTTCCAGTGTGATATAGTGTTTGAATTCTCATTTGGCCATGGAAAAGCACTGGGGGAGTGGAAGAGATAAAACTTTACTTCTTATAACAACTTAACACAAGAAGAAGAAAATAGAGGAAGGGTGTGTTATCCGTTGTCCCTTTCAATTCCACAACCCACAACATCCATCACATAGTTGTCACCTCAAGTATCACACACACACACACACACACACACACACACACACACACACACACACAC
>JAHTLZ010003526.1:64306584-64317179 GCA_023846285.1 Phrynocephalus versicolor
CACACACACACACACACACACACACACACACACACACACACACACACCAGGTCTATTTTGGTGTGAACTAACCTCCACGCAGGCTACAGAAAAAAATAATTGAGAGAACTCTGGATCACACCAAAAAAAAAACCTGTAGCCCTAGCACTATACCAAAAAGGATCAGGACAGCTCTAACATGGGGTGGAAAGGATCGGTCTAAGTCAGGGGTGTCCAAACTTTTTGCAAGAAGGGCCAGATTTGGCGAGGTGAAAATGTGTGGGGGCCGACCATTCAGCCACATTTGGCCCCCAGGCTGGACTTTGGACAAGTGTCTAGGACATGCAAGGAGGTGGGGAGGATGGTGCAGCAAGGGAAACCCATAAAACTGCAAACTGACATCTCCATCTGGTATGGGGAGGGGCCAGCTAGTGGGGATGCATGGCAGGCTGAGCCAGTGGGGAGAAGAGGCTGTGGGCCGCTTGAAATTTGAAAATAGGCCGCATTTGGCCCCTGGGCCTGACTTTGTACGTGCCTGGTCTAAGTCAAAACATGCTCTCAAGGAACAGAGAGCTCAAAGTTTATTTTTATTTCTGTGTGGTTGTTTTTTGTTGTTTCTGCTCATGGAGGAAAGGTGTGGGTAGGAAAGAAAATAAAGAAATAAACCGAACACTACTTTAAATGCTTCTAGAATAATTTTATCATACAAAGTGCTAGTTTGTGCAAAACTAGGGAGAGTTTTAATGACACATTCCATCCTTTCTGCGTTGTCGTTTTCTACTTTATATTCGTTTTCTACTGTATACTCTGCTAACTAAAAGGAATAACCAGATCCTCAGAACTTCCCTTTCATTTCTTTTTTTTAACTAAATTTTCCCCGTATATGGCCCAGTAGGGAAATAGGAGCTGGGGAAGAAAGCATACTGGCCTCCTTCACGCTACATGGGGCAGCGTTCTGTATCCAAGGCACCCTTTCTGGAAGTCAATACAAAGCTCCATTCAGCAGGAGGAGCAGGAAACTATAAACCCCATCAGCAGAAAAACATTTTTTTTAACAAATTCCTGTGCTTTCCAGATTCATCGCCACAGGACGAGGTCATCATCTCTGTTCAGTTTTCTATCGGGAGCAGAGTCAACTCCCAAAGCGCTGAGATTACAGGGCAGAGGTAGCCCTCCAACTTGTCTTTCATTGTTGAAGTCGCTTGGATGGTTTAAGACGCTACAATAACAGTTGATGAAGTGACCCTACGTCCTAATGATTTCGAGAGTGGAATCAGCACTGATTGTAGGCCACCTGATCACACTCTGCCTATCCGGGAAGAACCCCGAGTGCCTCATTTGAGATGTTCTGAGGACTTGTTACTTGTTTGGAGAGAACTTAAGTGAGATTTTCCCCATCTCAAATAGGTTAGAGGTGTTGGCCACAATCCAACTCAGTGTCCACACTCGGAAAACTGTTTCTGTTAGCACAGCTGGCGGTGGGGTGGGGTGGAGGGGGAATGCTGAAAAACCTTCGAGCAAGTTTTCAGGCATGACAGAAAACTCAGCGAGGAAGGGAGTAGAGCTGCCTTTCTGAATTTTATTTTTTATTTTTCTGGTATAGGTTCCACTTGCATTTTCTAACTGCTTCAACTGACGTACTTTTCTTCAAAAATATCAGACCATATAAAACAGAGCTGCCAAGTCAGCAGCAGGGCATTCCCTGAAATTTCAGTGTCATTGGACGGTCCTTTCTGATACCACAGAGGCAGGTTGCCCTTCCAGGTTTTTCGCTGCTTGTGAAGTTTTTGAACAAGAAGACTCAGGAGTAGAGTTGGGGACAAAACAGAAAACCCATGGAAAACCGGTTTGGGTCCAACTTACCAGGAGGTGGTGGCGGAAATGGCAGCAACAGCGACAGGCAAAACGAATAATGAAATGAATAACGAATAATGAAATGAACCAAAAATTTGTTTTGTGCCCATCTCTACTCAGGACTGGAGATCTAATGCTGGTGTTCCGCTTCCTGTCTTGCTCCAAACAGCAACAAGAAGCATGTCTTTGGCACACCAAGCAAAGAAAAACAAGAAGAAGGGACTGAAGAGAGAATTGGTGGGTGTGTGATATCTGGAGCAACAAACATCTTAATGCTGAACCAGTGGTATCAGCTGGAAGTGGATGGGCATAGCTGCCCAAGCCTTAAATTTACCTCTTGTATAAAAATGAAACAATCTCATCTTTTAATGCGGCTTATCCTGAGATTTGTCACCGGGTTCGGAGACATAGGGGAACCTAGCAATTCCCTGAGACTTTACTTGGAGTCCTGAGACCTAGAAATCCTAATCATATATGGAAGGAAGGAAGATATATTGTGATGAAACATAATTAAGAGATTTCCCTGGCATAGCTTTTGTTCCCTAATAAAACCCAGATTGTGAACTGGCAATACTGGTATTTTCATCATCATCCAGATAATGCAAGGCTCATCCAGCACCAAGAGAGACCAACAGTGATATAAGCTACAACTAAATGGTGAAAACTGATCACATAACATGAATCATTCCAGCCTTGTTTGCTGCTGATGTGGAGGCTTGGTTGTTGTTTTTTCCTCTGCCACTGAGAGCATCTACTTTTTTCAAGCCAAAACTATTTGAGCAGACTTTTCCGTATGTAATCCGTTGTTTGTGTCTATGGGTGGCATTCTGGTGATAAAGTAGGGACACCTACTCTGGCGATCTTTCTCCCTAGTCCCCTCAAGTTATTTTTCAATTTTTAATTAACAAATTACTGAGTTTAGCACTAGATCACATCCCTACATTGACATACTAGTTTAGCACTGATCACCTCTACACTGAAAAAAAAATGACATGAAAGAGAAAAAACTCCAATGAATTACAGCAGAAAAATAAAGGACCCGACTTACCGGGTCCAGAGTTGTGGGTCGCTGCCCAGCCGAACCCCACAGGGCTGGAAGATGGCGTCGGCCGGGGGCTATTCATGTGGTGGGATGCACGCCGCGCCGGGCGCCAGGACCAATTACAGGCGCCCAGCAGGCTTTGCGGCCGCGGGCATCCGGGGCTCTGGCTGGCTCGCGCAGTCGCAGAGGATCCGCCAGCGCCCGCCCATAAAAGGAGGCCGCAGCCTCCCATCGGCGCCATTTGGTTCCAGCGGTGCCTCTGGTGGCGGTTTGGTGGCATTGGGACTGGATCCAGGTGGAGGTGGCTGCAGGACGGAGCCTGCACGGCAAGGAATATTCAGGTGGTAACAACGGACCCAGGAGAGAGCTGCGAGTGTCCCGGCTCGGGAGGGACATCAGACGGCCTCTCCGCTCAGCTCGGGAAGGAAATCTTGAAGGAGTCTGCGCCCACGGGGGTTTCCGGGAGCTGAGTAATAAAGGGTGTCGCCACCTGGCGGCGCCACCATGCACATCGGGGGACAGGCGGGTTCCCCGATGGGATTGGATCCGACCCAATGCCTGGCCAGATTACTGCAGATTGTAACCATACCAATAAAGCTGTGGCCTCCACAATTTTCCCCATAAGTTGAAGAGTGTTGGTGTACTCAATGGGTTGTAACAAACAACAAGGCTTGGGCACTGAACCACAAAATCTGTTTCCTTAGCATACCGTATGTGCCTGCATGTTTGTATGTCATGGAGAACTTTAGAAAACCTTCCATTCCCCCTAATACTGTACAACGCTTTAAAAAGCCCACTGGCTTACCGGTGAGCCATAAAAGAAGAACCGAGGATTTCTAGAGGGTGGGATGAAAGGATGGGGTGCTGTGGGCTGTGGTGAGGATGAAACTGCATCAGACTGAGAAACAATCCACTGTCTCTGTGTGATCACCTCATCTGAATGCACTTCTTAGACCCCTGTGAAGATTCTCAGTCATCCAGGTGAGAATTATCTGGACGTTGAGTCATGGCAACTGGACTTCTTTTCTTGAGAGATCGATCTCTCAAGAAAAGAAGCCCAGTTGCCATGACTCATCTTCCAGATTCTTAAAACCGTGTAACAACTAGAAGGTTTTTGTTTGCTTGCTTGCTTCAAACCCACAACTAGGGTCCGTGTCACCCACAGCAAACATGGATTCCATGCTCCCACCACCCCCAACAATAGTACAAATGCCATTTTGTCTTTTTAGCGTCCTCCCTGCCACTGCAGTACCCAGGGAACCTGCCCCACCTGCTCCCCTCTAGTTGCATCCCGGGCTTGCTTTGGTTTGTATTGGGCACTAAGTTTAGATGTGCCCAGTACAAGTTTTAACACAACACACTTAATTCTGTGTTGGAGGCCTTTAGTTTTAGCATGAAACCACCACTAAATAAGTGACGGTTCGTAAATAAGTAATGGCAGTTTGTGGCCACCTCTAGCCTTAAATGTTAAGACTTCCTAACTTGGCATTCTAGCTTTCTACATCTATAAGTGACCACAGTTATTTAAAACATTTATGCCTCTCCTCCTTCAGACCCTTGGGGCAACTTAAAGCTCTGTGGAGGAAGGCCTTCTGATTTACAAGTTATTTTAAATAACCAAAAGAAGGAAAGGGGGATGAGGGGTGGGGAGAGAAAAACAAAACAAAACAGGAATTCTTAACCTTATAAGCCGTTGTCTGTGAAGATTCTCAGTCATCCAGGTGAGGTTATCTGGAAGTTGAGTCATGGCTACTGGACTACTTTTTTGAGAGATAGAAACGTTTCGCTGTTCATCCAAACAGCTTCACAGCCGTTGTAACACAGGGTTGATGGCTATTACACAGGCAGTCACTGTTCCCCCTTTTTATAATGACTTGATAGAACAGAAAATGAGTCAAATCAAATCAAATCAAATCTTATTAAGGCGAAATTACCCATACGCAGAGCAAGGAACAAACAATAAACAGTAAACACAAAGGAAGAGAAATGCATAGAATAAATAGGCCTCTGGAAATAGCTCTGCCCTTCTGTGAGTTGCGGCTAGAATGAACTTTGCAATCTGTGTTGTTGTGTGAGTATTCTGATCAGACAAACAATACCAAACTAGCCAACTGGTTGGATGACCTTGAAACTGGTTCAACAAGGGAGTGAATCAAATCACTCTTATTTTTTTCATTGAAGGTACAGTGTAGGAGAGTATGTGCAAGAAACAAAGGAGCCCCAGATCCACATGGGCAGAGTCTTTCATGACATGAAATTGATTTGATTAGAATGGATTTGATTTAATATTAGACCAGGGGTGGAAAACCTTGGCCCTCCAGATGTTTTGGACCCCAACTCCCAGAATTCCAAGCCTCTATTCCCAATGATAAAGGACTGTGGAAGTTGTGGTCCAAAATATCTGGAGGGCCAAAGGTTCCCCACCCCTGCATCAGACCCTAACATAACCTAATAAAGGTATACCAGCTAGACATTTGTCCTTCCTCACATGAGCAGCAAAATAATAATAATACTTGTTTACCATAGGAAGAAATTGAGGAAACACCAGCAAATAAGCCATTTAGTGGAAAGCCATGTTGGAAAAGAAGAAATGCAAGAAGAAATTTAGGCTGTATATCACCACTACCACCACCACCATCATAATTTGACCAAAAATAAAACTTGGACACTCATGGTGCTAGCAGTAGTCATGGTGCTAGAGATAGTCCATTGACATAAGGCTGGAATAATAGCCAAGGGCAATTTCAGATATGTGGAGAAGGTTTGTTTGTTTGTTTGTTTGTGTGTTTGTTTGTTTATTGTTTATACAACATATATGCTGCCCTCTACCTCAAGGTCTCTGGGAGGATTAGACTTCTAATTTTGATTAGACTTTTGCCTCTGTAGTGAAGCATGTTAAAATAAGGCCCTTTCCTATGTGATGTGCTGCAGAAAAATGCATATTGAACAGTCAGATGCCTCCAATCTGTAGAAAGCAAGGAAGATATTAATCTTCTGGAGTTGAAAAATCAGGAGACAGGTCACTCATGTGCAAATGTTAGGAAAGCATCTTTATAGTCTGTCTGAAGCAAGCCGCAATCGGAAGGAAAGATAAACTGACCTGATTGCTCATCAGAGAAGGCAGCAGGCAAAGCCAAGCTAGTAAATGTCTCTATGTGGGATACAGAAATGACAGATGGACCTACATATTGGCGGATGCTGATGATCTGAGCCAGAATCCTGGTGCTCTATGGGTGTAATGTAATGCCTTGCTGTTCCACGTTGCTTGTACAGGAAAGGAGGCAATTTATTGTGCAATATGAGAAAAAGTCAATCTGTTCACAGAACACTGTTAGGTGCACAGATCAATAGGATTCTGGCCTTGTTCCTAGCCTTGGAACATGAAGCTGACTGAAGTCCTAAAATACAGAATAAGGAAAATGAAGTAGCACTGAATCATTAGGTTGGTATTTAAAGAGAAACGGAGGAAGATGGGAGCTCTCTCCACAGTCAAAACATAAGATTAATGAACTTGCACAAGGTTTAGGAAAGTATCAGTGGCAACGCCCGGGGAAAGAGAGTGCCTTAGCAAGGCAAGTGTTTGCTAACAAATAACTGATAGTTCCTGTACCTTGCTATTACCATGAGACCAGACAAGGAGTACCAGCTGGAATCTCCTAAAATAAAACCAGTACACCAAGGAAGAGAAGCTGGAGTGCAGTGAAATGAGTATCATTGTGTATCTAAAGGAGCAAGCCACAAAGAGAACATAAGAACATAAGAACATAAGAAGAGCCATGCTGGATCAGGCCAAAGGCCCATCTAGTCCAGTTTCCTGTATCTCACAGTGGCCCCATCAGATGCGTCTGGCAGCGCACGAGATTAGATATATGTCTCCAAACCCGTCATTTATACAGACACAAATTAGACCAAAAACACAACTAATCAAATGTCTCCCACTGGGAACCTGGAGGTGGAACAAGACACAACAGCAACCTCAGCTACTGAAGCAGAGTTATATCTCAATAAACTATGTGGCTGCTAGAGGATCTGGACATGCCTGACCAAAGCCCACAAAAACCATGGAAGCCAGCTAAAGCTGCATAGCGCTTGCATAGCCTGAGAAGTTAAGTCTGTACATAAAGGTCATTGATGCCAGTTATCCCTGTGGTGTTTGCCCATTTGTCACCAATAATTTATGAGATATGTGTCTGTGTTGATTTGTTTTTTGTTGACCAATGGGAGAATTTGGGGGAGGAGCATGAGGCTCAGCCCATCACTGAGTTGGTCAGATAGGGACTGAGAGAGAAACAGACAGGGACTTAACAGAGAGAAGGGGAAGATAAGGAACTGAGAGAGAAAAGAGACAGGACTTTAGAAATTTTTGAGAGAACATTTAAGTGTTGACTGTCCATAAACATCAGAACAGGGTGTACAAGTACCAATTTCATCTGTAACCTAACCTAAGTGTATTTAAGCTACATTCTTCCTTTCGTTTGTACCCGAACAAATTTCCCTTTATGCTTTTACTTCTACTTAGTTATAAATTAACTTCCTTTATCTTTATTCAATTTAAATCAGTATGGAAAGCATTAATTTACTAGAGGGGATTGCAGACCCATTTTCCTAGATACCCTTTCCATGTCTCTTGTGTCTTGCCTCTTGTGATCTTAGGAAAACACTACTGGGAGGAGGTGTTTAAAAAAGCAACATAACTATGCATTTAAATTAGCTAATGCATGAACAAGAGAGAAGCTAGGTAAGATCGAGTAACAACTCACTGATCACTTCACCCATTGGGTTACTTCCTCTTTATTAAAAAAAGTTTGGTTTTTGTTGTCCTTGTCTGCAGTGAGGCTTCTTCCACTTTGGCATACGTACACACAGAGACACCTACAGGATGTGACTCAGCTTCAGTGCAAGAAGAAGAGCTAGAGAGAGCGGGGACCTACTCAAAGTTCCTAGTCTGTCCTTTCCATGTCTGACCTGTGCTGACCTTGCTACACCCTAGATCTCTGTTCTTGCTGACCTCATTTCCTTGTTCTCCTTGTCCCTCCAAAGAGGAGACCTGGTGCCTTTGTTCTCTAAAGATGAAAGGGGGTATATACAAATAATGAAACCATATTTTGTGTCATCACTGTGATGACCTGGCCCCTACAGTACTATCATGTATGGGTATCTCTTGTGAGGCCACTAGTGTGGGCAGCTGGCATTCCATCAGGCTGTGGAGGAGGGGAGAGGGGGAAAGAGTGAAGAGAACCAGGGACACCATCAGCTGTGATGTTCTTTATATTAGCCATCTCATTGGTTGCCTGAAAGTAATCATATGGATAAGCTACAAGTATGATCTTGACCGCACTGAAGACAGGAATATGTATTACCCTAACTGTAGAGAAAAAGCATTCCCGCTAATATCTCCTTTGGCCTCAGAAGTGACTAGCTCCTTTTCTCCTAAGACCTGTTTTTTCCCCAGCTGACTTTGTACAACCTGGAGCCAGAATATTCTCACCCACCCCTTTCCTCTTTTCCAGGCCTTATCTCCTGTTGTATCATGTCTTCCTGACTGTAGCCAACGTTACTGTGCTTTGTCAGCAGCTCTGTAAACCAACCTAGTTGTTGAAGACCATGGTTGGAAAAGCCAAATTAGTCTTTGTCCCTCTGCAGACACAGAGAATGAAACAGTTAAAGAGAAAATGGGACAAGGACCCAATGTCCTTTTGTTTGTATACCACCACATAACACTTAAGGCACTCGCTGGGTGTTTTATGACTTCCATTATGCAGGCTACACATTCCCCCTTCCACCTGTGAGCCAGATACTCAATTTACCAACTTTGGAGTGAGGTACTGGAATCTGTTGGGATCGAACACATGGTCATGATGAGCAGAGTTTTGATTGCCGTACTGCAGCTGGACTACTGCGCCACAAAGCTGACCTGACAGTATATTCTGTACCCAATTCATGTTTGCCATTTGCACAAGGGGTCATTTACTGCACCATCACACAAGCTGAAGCCCCGCTGCCAAGAATGGAGCAATCACAGACCAGTAAATTAAGTCAGAGGTCAACACCACAGTGCATTGGGCGGGGGCATTTGAGGTGCAGTGGTGCTCTGCATTAGAAATGGGCAAGAAACGAACAATTTTTCGTTTCTGTTTTCGTTTTTTCATTTCGTTACATAATGAAATGACAAACAAATTTTGTCTCTAAAATGAAACGAAACGAACAGAAACACCGGAAATTTTGTTGTGCATTTCGTTTCCGTTACTGCAATATGAGTGAATTGCTTAAAATCCTTAAAAAAAATCACAAAAAATTGAAATAAATGGTAACGAAATGGTAACAAGACGAACGAAAATGAAAAGAATTTTTTTGCAAAAATTCACGAAAAATGGAACCAAACCGAAACGGACCCTACAAACGACAAACGACAAACGAAATGCCATTTTTTTATTCGTGCCCATCTCTACTCTGCATTTTGTATCACGACGTATCATCTCTCATCAGGCTGTGCATAGGATGGATGCAACCAGGTTTTTATGAGACTATGATACAGTACATTGTTTGTTGTCTAGGGCTGTTCACACTTGTTTCTTTTATTCTCCTGTTGCTTCTCTAGAGAGAGATGTGGGAAAGTTTTGAAGACTCCGCAAGACCTTGCCAAATGTGCTTAGCCAGAGATGAACATCTGTCACACAGGTGATGCCTTTAGTGTCCAGGGAAAACAGCAACTGAACCTGTTTAATCTCCAGTCTAAGAGCATCTGAAGGATTTTTTTTTTCCTTTAGAAAACTGAACTCAGCCCAGTTATTTCTGCCCAGGAGGCCTGTTTAACTTCATCTACTCCAATTTCTCTGCCTCCATCTACCATTTCATTCAAGTTGAGGCAGCAATAAATCACCCCGGGATCTTCCAGCAGTAATTTAATACTAAACTGCCACTAGTCAACTGTGAAATGCTGCACACCAGAGACCTGGATCTCTGCTGAATGTGGTGTTCTGGCTCCGATCACGGGTGCAATTGTGAATGTCTTATTCAGAGCAACACTCATCCAAGCAAAGCTCTTCTTGGAAATGTTTCCAAAGGATTGGGCAGGCATAAAATATGCACCTGAGGGAGAAAGGGGGAAATTGTTATTTTTCTAATTATAGTATATTCCACAGGCAGTGGATGCAACAGATAAAGCTTGTAGACTCTAAGCAGAATCTCGCACATCTGATAATATTAAACTGTACAGCATCTTCTAATCTCACTGCAGCTAGGTCACAGCTAAGGGCGTCAAAGCCACTTTATTTTTCTCTTAATTGTATTTTGCTTGCTAATTGGCCATTTTGGAGTATCTCCAGCCCTGAGGAACGTCTATTTCTTGAGTCCTGGTTTAGGAGGGAACCAATAGTGCTTGAGCAAGTTTACCACATAGATGCTTGATAACTATGCCACATGATAGGAGATACCACATGGAAGCAGGCAGTTGCCTTTATACCCTGGGAAGCCCTACTGTTGTGGTCCTTGAGGCAAGGCATCACACAGCGGATCATTTCTTGCTCTTCCAACAGACTGCCCAAAGGGTCTCTTCATACCTTAACTTCCTAATGTTGAAAATGTCTGGGAAGAATGGAAGGCAATATTCTACCTTGTGTCATCAGTAGAAATACCTTTTGCTGAGTGGCACAAACTCTTCCTCTAATCATGTCAGCCTGATATCATTTTGATCAGCAATTCGGAACTTTTGGGGGGGGGG
>JAHTLZ010003526.1:64317189-64335966 GCA_023846285.1 Phrynocephalus versicolor
AGAAAGAAAGAAAGAAAGAAAGAAAGAAAGAAAGAAAGAAAGAAAGAAAGAGTTTCAGTGGACATCTTGAAGATTTCTTTAAATGAAGCTGGATTCTTAAAGAGAAGAAATTAGAAGTTTGAAAGAGATCTTTGTAAACCCTGTGCTTTTTTTGGCCCTCTTGTTAAACTGGGGAGGGTGGGGGAAATATGGAAGAGATCATGATCCACAGTTTAATGTTTGTGCTTCAATTATATTTTAGTTTCTTCATGTTACATTTAAAGGTCCTCCTTTTTCTTTTGTGAACTGCCCAAATAATGTTTCTTTTCGTGCAGCTATACATCTGTATCTCTATCCTCTTCTATATATCTAAGCCTCTGTCTGATCTCCGTAGTCTCAAGAAGAGTACAGTAGATCAATTGAACCAATACAATTTGTATATGTGTTGATTTACTGTTTGGCAACTGATTCAGCGGCTGTAGTCTAGGCAGAACTAGCAACCAGATAGGTCATAATAGCTAAATAAATACCACTGAAGACTGCTTCTATGCAATAACAGGAATTCTTTTGAAACCCTGTAAAATGTGACAGAAGTTATTTCTCCTTTTGTCAAGAACACTGTGTCACAATATATTTATAATCTTAAGCAGTGATTGTCTTGTTTGCTTTTGTAGAAAGCTCAAATTGACCTTGATTTATTTTTCACAGGTTTTTTTTTTTTTTTTTTTTTTTGGAATCAAACAATGAACCAACATCTACTGCTGGGAAAGAAAAAGAAAAAAGACTCATTAATATGCTTAACTTTGTGCCTGATGATGCATGTTGCCCTTGACAAAAACTTCTAAGTATCTGTAAGTACCTTAATAGATCGGTCTAATTACATTACATCAGTCCCATTTAGCTTCTGCTTTCAAATGAAAATTCTTCTGGCTGCTGGCTAAGGCAATAACATGAAAGAGAAAATTCTACATTAAGTTATGCCAGAACCAGCATGCTGAATAGTGAGTATAGTATGTTTTAATGTGAAGAAAGCATGTAAGCATTTTAATGGAGCATCTTCTTCTTTTTAAAAGGCCCCTATGCATGCCTTTGCAAACCACTTGTCTTAGCCGAGTGTTGGATATTTTTTTAAAGAAATAACCACTGTTATATACCCAAGGCATAATGTAGTTTATTACTGTTACAACCACACAGTTTTAGAAGCAACTACAATGGTACCCTGACGTAAGAGCAGCTTGATTTAAGAGCAAATTGACTTAAGTGTGGAAAACTGTTGGCATTTTAAACTGCCACCTTACAAAATTTAGATATGGTCTGCTCGACTTACAAATATATTTTTAATTTTTTAACTTATTTTTTTTTAATTTTTTAGATAGGTACACCGACTTAGAGTAGCTCAACTTAAGAGCATGCATTTGGAACGGATTAAATTTGTAAGACGAGGTACCACTGTATTTGCTTTCCAATTTATCAAAACAACCAAAACAGTTACATGTAGTTACTTCAAACAAATTTACAAGCTACAAGCCATTGGCTTTTGATACCAACCACACCTTTCCCCCCCAATCCACCTTCTCCTCTTCAACGCCTATAATATAGGAGACACTAGGACGGCATGATCCAGTCCTTGAACCACATAGTATTACTCTTCTACCACACTATGGGCTGTGCCTCCATTACTATAAACTAACTAAATATTAAAATTCAACCACTTTATTTACACTGCACTGGCAATTTAAAGTAACCTTTTGTTATTGAGGAAATGAAGACAGTACTGTAAATAACTTGCTATATCTTGTAGATAGTTGATTGGTCGTCTGCAAGTCTTAAATGTTGCTAAGACTGTGTGGGTGGGGAGGTGTGGTAAAGATCATACTCCCTTAACCTCTCATGGGTTAATGTGGATTCCCCTGTGGCTAACACCATAAAGAGAATTGTGTAGTGGAGATTTGGCCAACGCTGTTCATAATACAGTAATTGCTTGTTCGTTCACTGCTGATTCTAGGCCTTGAATGACACAGGACTATCATTTTGGGCCTCCATCCTCTCCCAAAAGGAATATCCGGAGCTGCTTTTGTAGGAGTGTAATGTGATCTCTGTAACCCACCCCAGTCAGCAATCTGGCTGCTGTGTTCTGGACTCGTTGAAGTTTCCTGAGACTTTCCATTGGGTAGCCCCACATGGAGCGCATTACAGTAGAACAGCCGGGAGGTCACTAGAGCATGTGTCACCAGGGCCAGAGCCAGTTTCTCAAGGAACGGACATAACTGGCGCACTAGTTTTAATTTTGCAAATGCACTCCTGGCCACCACTGTGACCTAGGCATCTAGGCTCAAGGATGGGTCCAGGAGCACCCCCAAACTATGCACCTCTTTTTTTCAATTGGGGGGGTAATCCCATCTACTAAAGGTTGCATCCCTATCCCTTGATCTCCTTTTTGACTGACCAGAAGTACCTCTGTCTTATCTGGGTTTAGTTTCAGTTTGTTCTTCCTCATCCAGTTCATTACTGAAGCTAAGCACTGATCTAAAATCAAAATAGCTTCCTTGGAATCAGGAGGTGAAGAGAGGTAGAATTGAGTGTCATCCGCATACTGGTGACACTTCACCCCAAAACTCTGAATAATTTCACCCAGTGGTTTCATATTAATGTTAAATAACATAGGAGGCAGAACAGAACCCTAAGGTACACCACAAGTCAGTGGCTGTGGTGTTGAACATGAATCACCTAACACCACTTTCTGCATTCTGTCCCTCAGGAAGGACTGACGCCACTGTAAGACAGTGCCACCAAGTCCCATTTCAGAGAGACGGGTCAGGAGGATGCTGTGGTCATGCTGTGGTCGTGCATAGTGTCAAAAGCCCTATGTGTCAAAAGCAGCTGAGAGGTCCAGTAAGACCAAAAGAGACACAAATCCCCTATCCATTTCCCTGTGTAGGTCATCTACCAAGGCAACCAGTGCTGTCTCAGTCCCATAACCAGGCCTGAAGCCATATTGAGCTGGATACAGGTTGTTTATTTCATCCAGAAACCTCTGGAGCTGCAAGGCCACAACCCGCTCTAGTACTTTACCCAAGAATGGGATGATAGATACCGGTCAATTGTTCAGTATTGTTTTTGGATCTGAAGATGGCTTTTTAAACAGTGGTTTTACTATTGCCTCCTTCAAGCATGCTGGAATTCTGCCCTGTTGCAAGGAGGTATTCTCTACTTTTCCTAACCAGTCTGTCAGACCCTCTCTGGCAGCTTTTCTGAGCTTTCATATTTTAATGTAACATTTCGTGCACATGTCCACTTCTTCAGTACATTAAAATATGAAAATTAGTCTTTAAGGTGCCACATGTTTTGTGTCTTTTGCATCTTTTATTTTGTTTTATTTTTCTTTGATTTTTGCCTCTAAAGATAGTTAAAAGGTTGTGCATGTTTTTTTTAAGGCTGAAGCTTGCAGGAGAATGAATTGTAGTTAGGATGAACTGGGGAAGAGGTACTGAATTGAAAATAAATATATGACAGCTTTCTGAGTTTTCAAACATGCAAACAGAATTTAAGTACCTTTGGGTAGTGGGTGGCATATAAGTTGTATAAATAAAATAAAATAAAATAAAATAAAATAAAGTTATTAAGTAATAATCCTTTATGACCAGTAAAGCTTCACAGTTCACACACATAGATTTCATCCTAGAGAATGTCCTAAAAGACAGGTACCTATCACTAAACATGCCTCAAGTTCCCTCAAACTGGTGCCTTTAATATGCTCCCCTAAGGCTTAATTTGTGCCAAAACAGCTCTCATTCTTCAAAGTTTCACAACTCCCATGAACATTACTGCTGACATGCTCCTTTCTCCATATGTTGTCATAGATAACATTTTCACAGAGAGAAAGAAAGAGATAACGTCTGGCTGCTACAACTTTCAATCTACCCAACCCCTTTTCTCTGCAAGGCAGAGAAAATATGTTTTCTTTTATTTTCAGTTAACAAGTGGTTTTTCTTACATAAAATCACAGGCTCCAGAATGTAACGCCTAGTCTCCTTCCCTCATAATATCCATTATAAACACATTCCTGTTCTTCCCTTTGAGTGTGTGCTGTTCTCCTAATGAAAGAGCAAGCTCAGCAATTCAATATTTTCCAAAAACATATCAACAAATTAAACATTGTCCATCTCTACCCACTTTGTGGGAGCAGAAAATTACCCTCAGATTGCCACACACACACACACACACACACACACCACAGCCACCTTCTGATGGTGAAATCTCAAAGATGTCTTCAAAACTTGGACTAGTGGTTCCCACCCTTGGGTCCCTAAGATGTTCCTGACCAGAGCCCCCAGAAATCATTGACGGCACAGAAATATTTGCCAGCACAGCTAGTGCTGAAGGCTTCTGGGAGTTTTAGTTCAAGAACCTCTGGGTATCCAATGTCAGGAACAAATAGCTTAGACAACCTCCTCCTTAATTTCACTGCCTGCTTTTGGCAGCAGTTCCTCACTGACCTTTCTTTCCCAACAGTGACGCCAAGATACATCATCTAAACATGTGAGATGTATAGGGAGAGTGTTCATACCTTTTCCCATCTGCACAATCTTCTGTAAGGTCCAGTAATCTCATGTTATCATGCTTCTGTGTGGCTAGGGAATTTTCAAGAACTTCAGGAAGTGGCCCAGAGTGCATAGACTTACTGGTATTTGTTCAAAAGTAAGACCATGATCTTATCTTTCCTGATATTGTAGTACAGTAATACCATGGTTTAAGAGAGTTTTGCGAGACAAGCAAACATTTCTTCTTAATTTTGCCGTGACCAACAAGCAATGTCTTGCAGTACAAGCACTGGATGGAGCAGGTCACATGATCACAAGTGAGCCTATGCTCTCTCTCTCTCTCTCGCTCGCTCGCTCTCCTTGCTGGATTGTGAGTGATTGTCTAGAATGTTCCATCTCAGGCAGCCTCCAAAACAGAGTAAATAAATCAAGCTGCAACCTAGATTAAAACTTTAAAAATATGGGATTATTTTTAAAAATATGGGATTATTTTTATATACAAATATAATGTGCTTATATTTGTCTTAAGAAGCCAAATGTTGTTGTTTGCTTAAGTTCTCCTTGGCAGAGATTAAAGCTTGTGCAGTTTTCCATAGCTAACTAGTTAAGCTGCCAGGGCATCATGTACAGTGGTACCTTGCATAAAGGAATTAATTCGTTCCAAATGAAATTATGTTAAGCAAATTTTCCTTTATACATATTTTGTATAGTCCTTTGCCATTGGCAGTCTAAGATTAGTATTCTGGGAGTTGTGATAAAAAAAAAAGTGTTCTGCTTATATACCGCCCCATACCACTACAAGCAGTCTCTGGGCAGTTTACAATTTTAATTACAGTGTGCAGGCTACACACTGCCTCCCCCCCAGCAAGCTGGGTAATCATTTTACCGACCTCGGAAGGATGGAAGGCTGAGTGAACCTTGAGCCTGCTACCAGGGATTGAACCCAGGTCATGAGCACAGTTTTACCTGCAGTACAGGCATTTAACCACTGCGCCACGAGGCTCTGGAGGGCCAAAGTATGGACATGCCTGGAGTAATCCCATTTTTATGTTGTATGGATTTGCCCCACGGGCGATTCTGTTAAGCAGAATTTTATGTTGTACAAATTTTATGTTATACAAACTGTTTGTTATACAAGGATCCACTGTACCTTTTAACATGCCTAGCTGTACAGCTAACATGTACCCCATGAATTAGATGCAAGCAGCTGCAGCAAGCTGGGTAAACCTTGCACACACACCAGCAAGATTCCAACCTACTTCTTAAAAAATATTCTGAGTGGCTCTGTAGAGTACTTTTCAAAACAATTTAACGGGCAAGTCTTCTTTGCAAGTGGATGATGTTCAGGAACTGACATTCACAATGTCAGTGAAGGTGTCACAGCTGCCCATCCCACTTTTTACTGTCTAGTAGTAGTAAGATAAATTGGGGAAGGGTGGTGCTAGATAGCAGCCTAGGATACTGGACGAAAATCGGTGCAGCGCTGATGTGGTCTTGTTACGCGCTCATGAGCCTATTTCGCTTTCTTTGGATTTAGAGGTATACTCAAATTTAAAATGGCATGTGGATTTATGTTGTTAGCATAATTTATCATATTATTCCCCAGAAAGTAGGACACTCACTAGACATGGTAGGTCACGATCTTTTAATTCAGCTCAGAAAATCATAAAGACACGCAAATTATAGGTTTAACCAGGTCAAAAATTGCTCTGAACCTTTCGGTCCTTTACTGAAGCATGATGTCCAAGGGTTCCCCAAGTGGTGCGGAAATGTGAATCGTGAGTTTCTGGAGGGACAGAGAGAGAGAGAGAGAGAGAGAGAGAATGAAATTTAACCCTGTGGTATTATGTATTTCTTCTTTTGCCAAAGCATCTCCAAATTAATGACAGAGATCACTGAGAAAGATGAGAAACAATCCATCCAAAGGTAAATATACAGTAGTGCTCGAATTTCAAAGTTAATCTGGTCCTTGCAACACTTTGTATCTAGAATTTTTTGTAATTCAAAATTGAATGGGGTGCAATTTACCCTGGGAATGGAAGCATTCCACAATGTTTTTTTTTTTGTATCTCGAGACATCCCATAGTATTTTTTACCTCAAGTTTTTCACGGAAGACTTCCATTTCCATGGTGCATTGCACCCTGGATGTATTTCCCTTCATATTTTAATCTTTTTATATTTATTTATTTATTTATTTATTTTGCAATTAGAGGCATTCGTAATTCGAGGCACCACTGTACTACAGGTATGGGTTACTTCAATGGGTATTGGTTAAAATAGAGCAGTAACTAGCAGTTTTGAGACTGGAGGCTTCACTGCCCTATTGGGTTAAGGTAAGATACAGATGCAGGCAACGAAAGGATGGAAGAATGGGAAGCAATGGCTGGGAATGAGCAAAAAACGGCCACATTGTTTGTCCTATGAGGCCACTTGTTTTATTTCAACAATACAAATGCAGAGAGAAGACGCCATTGCACTTTAGAGACTAGTGTAGTGGTTCCCAACCTGGGGGTCAGGACCCCTTTGGGGGTCAGATGACCATTTCACAGAGTTGCCGTGAGCAAATGAAGAAAAAGGCACAAACGGCTGGGGTCTGGAGGAGGAGGGGGAAGAAGGGGAGAAAGAGTGAATCACAGCTTGATAGGTTGGAGGAGATGTCAGTCAATGGCACTGGAGGTTGTGATTGGCTGAGGGTGTCTGTAGAGGGAAGTTCTCTATGGAACCTGCAGCAGTGGCCTGCCAAAGGGGGCTTGTGGCCAATTCCAAGCAGGGCAAGGGGTCACCACAACATGAGGAACTGTATTAAAGGGTCCCGGCATTAGAAAGGTTGGACTAGTGCTATGTTATTTTATGTTTCCTTCCACCTGGAGAGGAGCCACTGGAATTGGCCTTGGCCCCCCAAGACAGATGGGTTTATGACCTTCCAGCCACAATTACCAAGAGCTAGGCATGGATCCTTTCAACAGCCAGTTGTTGGGCCCTCAGATTTAAATTAAACCCCTGATCCAATTTCATCTCTGGGTAAAAACCTGGTAAAGTACCTTCTCCAAACTTGCCTGCTGCCCTCAGTGAAACGCACTGCCTGACCATTTTTTGTTGACACAAAATTCAGACTGCTCGTCCAGTGTGTTCCTGTGTATGGAATGTAGGGTAGGGTGGGGACAACTTACTTTCCCCTCAGGCAGCAAAACACCTTGGGCCAGCCCTGAAGAAAAATGCAAGTTGCTTCCAGCTTCTTGGATAAAATAAACAACAAGTGATCAGCTTCTGTGGGCTTCTGAAGCCTCAAAGATTGCAAGCTTTGGAACATATTATTTCACATATTTCCCTCTGTATTTTAACCGGCCATTCTAGTACTGTATACATATTATTCTTGCATATTTTTGCTGCAGGAGGGGAAATTACAATGTTCCATTTGAACTCTGTTACCGATAGACTCTGAAGCTTTTTTAAAAATGGACCTCCTCTTCCCTGTTTTGGTTCCAGCAATCCCCCCTCCCTTTTATTGCCTTTGCTCAACCAATTTGTTCAGTAAGGTAAACTAAAGCGTCGAGCAACACACTTTATTATTATCTGATCCTGGCTGCAGTTCCTAGCTAGAAAGCACAGCAAAAAATATTTTACTGTCTCTACCTTTAGTAATTTATTTCCAATGAAATATGATGGCAATCTAGGGACAGAACTTCTTCCAGTGTGTTATAATAGCCATTTAAAGGCAGAACAATGATTAGATATACTGTAGTGCTGCATCCTAAGAGATTTACACTAAGTAACAGGAAATGTTTACGGTAGAATAGCCTGTCACCAGGTACGGAGAGTGGAAGACTCCCGATTAGGAGAAAAACTACATTTTCTCCCTCGCATCCTTTCCAAAATGCGAGTCTAGTGGATCAAGCCTCCCTATGAGGTGCAATTATCAGTCTCAGGTGTAGATATTGTAGTTGCTAAGCAGTAAGAAAAGGCTGCTCCTGCATGTTCTCCCCTTACTCTTTGGATGTCACTTCAAATGCTTCCAACTTGAACATTTGCAATAAAAGTAGATACTGAGGCAAGGAAAACAAACACCCCAGGCAAGGAAAACAAACACCCCAGGGTAGCAGATACTGTACTATTGTAGGCATCTGTCCTATATCTTGCAATTACCCCCATTGTCTGTGGCTAACTATGTATAAAATAAAATAAGTGTTGGTTAACTTCCTCTGCCCTTACGCTTTTATGCTGGGAAACGTTCACCTCTTAATTTCCATCATGTTTCATAGCTCTAAAGAACTCCACTGTTCATACAGGGTGGTTAGCAGGGATTGAGAAGAATTATTTTTCTGTACTGCGGTGCTCAGAATCCTGCAGCCACTATGGCCAAGGGCCCTACTGGCCACAAGCTTCCGGGGGTTTTATTCCAAAAATATAGCTTGGTGGGTATTTTCCCCTCTCAAACAGGGCTGTGGGTCTTGCAGGGGCTGGTAAACTATTACATTCATCATGCCTCATTCCTGGCCAGTCAGGTGGGAACTGGAGTTTGAGAATTACAGTAGGATCCTAGTATCCGCTGGGGATTGGTTCGAAGCCTTCCCGTGGATAATGAAAACCGTGGATAAGAGAGAACGCCAAAATGTTCCCCAAAACTGCTGTTTTGTGATAGTAACTTGCTTTACAGCTGCTGTTTTGCAATGGTAGCTTGCTATACAGCTGCTGTTTGCAACACTAGCTTGCTTTACAGCTGCTGTTTTATGATAGTAGCTTGCTTTACAGCTGCTCTTTGTGACAGTAGCTTGTTTGCGGCTGCTGAATTATTTATTTATTTTTCCTCTGCCAGCCGTGGATAACTGATTTCAGTGGATAATGAATCAGTAGATACGGGGGTCCTACTGTATATGGGAGGATCAAAGAATTCCCTGCCTTGGCCCAGGATGAATTGTCTCTGCCTGTGATTTTTCCCTCACTCTTTCTTCCTGTTTTTGCACTTTCATTATGGATAACCTCAGAGACCCAATTCAAGCTTGTTGGGTGGCCTGCTTACCATAGATGAGCAATGTTCCTAAGGGTCACACAAATGGGCAGATTCCAGGAATGGGAGATTTCCTACCTCCAAGGGAAGTGCCCCAGTCTCTGATTCCACAAGTATATACCAGCCTAGTCCTATTTAATGCAAAGAGCACACCCCCGGATTTCCTAGCCCTGCCAACAATGCCGTGGGAAGTCTTTTGGAGGAAGATACTTTGGCTGCTGATCTAGTTGCTGCATTTCAGACACAAGTGGAATGAAAGTCTTCAATGCAGAGGGAGAGGCCTCACTGCTTGCCTCTAGGAAGCTGTTCCTATGACCATCACATGCCTCCATAGACAATGTTTCCAAGCCATAGGAATGATTCTTCTTGTCAGGGCCCTCCAATAAAGGGATGGAACATTGCAGACAATGTCCCTGAGACAATTACGTTAAGACAGTGAGCAACTGCCCCTCGTTTTATAGTCGTTAGGGGTACAGAACAGAGCCTGAGGTAATGGAGTAGGAAAATGCGACTTCTGTGATCAATATCTCGCAGCAAAGTAAAACCCATCAATTGCCAAGGGATCCATTCCTTAAGCCCCGAGTACAAAGCCACCAACTATGCTAACATAAATATGTTCATTAATTAACAAGCACAACTCTTACCCCATTTGCCGGATAATGTGTCATCACGGATGGCTTTTCCATTCAGAAGAACTGCACTAGGCTTTGAGGTTACACCGAGAATCAGAATCATGTCATACATCAGAGAATCAACTCCCCGATAGTTGTTGTTAACAATGCTTGTCTCCAGATGACCCTAAAATAAATCAGAAGAACATTATTTTATTAAAAGAAAAGGATAGAAGGCCGGGGGTGGGGGGCATGATTCCAGCATTACTGTTTTCAGCCATGCACAGAATTGCCCCCTTTTTTGCTCTTGGAAAACAGCACTGACGGCTAGAGAGGTGTTGGGAAGTTCAGTATTGCACCACCTCCCACAGTAGGTATCCATTTGGAGGGAGTGCCAGAAGGAAGAGGCAGGAAGTGAAGTCAGGATGCTGCCTCTGAGTGGGCACAGGCCTATCAGGGATGCGTGGATGTGCCTTTTTACACTGGTACATATGATAGATAGATAGATAGATAGATAGATAGATAGATAGATAGATAGATAGATAGATAGATAGATAGATAGATAGATAGATAGATAGATAGATAGATAGATAGATAGATAGATAGATAGATAGAAGGTGGCAAGGGTGCCAGTAGTGTCACAGGGAAATATGAAAAGCAGCAGTATGGAAGCAGCAGGGAAGAAAGCAACTGGGATAAGGAGATGCTAGAAAGTTTCAAACAGGACATGTCAGAGACAGTGGTGGCACAGACAGTGGTGGCAAAGAAAGCAAGGGCACAGCAGACAAGTAAATTCCTTCCTTGTAGTTGCTCCTGGTTACACACAGACTTAACAGGCTATCCTGGTACGTTCCCCTATGCATTGTTTTAAAGCTACTGCAGAATAGGCGTATGGGATTTAATTCTGAGGAAACATTAAAGCCTAAAGAACAGCCCAAGTCAGAACAAGGCTAAGTATAATTTGGCATTGGCTCAGCTGTGGAAAAAAGACGATATAAAAAGCAATTTAGTCCCTCACCACAACCACAACCAGATGATCCCCTCTAGGGTGTGTGGGTGCTCATTTGGTTCCATTTACTGCCCATAGCAAACCTATGCCAAGAGACAGCAGGTGCTGGACCGGATGGCAGATACACTCTAGACTGATCCCCAGGCAGTGTGCAGTATTCTCACACCTGATTTTATCAATCCAACTCTCAGATCTGGTATGGGTATTAGTGAGGGGCCGAAGGCCATTTCTCAGGTTTCCATTTATCCCTTAAATTAAATGCAGTACAAAGCAATGGTGACATTAATTAGTCAAGTTTTAGTCTGGGGCGTGGCATGGGGAGGGCAAGGGGGGCAAGGCACCCCAGGTGCAGCAATTAGGGGGTGCCAAATTGCCAACCCCCACCCGCCACTCACCCACCCACCATCTCCAAGTCCAACCACACTGCCCCCATGCAAGAGCTGGAGGCAAGAAATGCTCCGCTCCTGCTGGTACCCCACTCCCATGCCGCCTGCAATGCGGGGACAGGCAGCCAGCAGGGACAGCACACACAGTCAGTCAGCCGGCTTCGCGCTCGCTGGAGGAGTGTGTGCCTGAAGGCTGGCCTACTTCGAGCCACCTCCCGCCCGCCTCCCCAGGACCAAAAAAAGCAAGAGCCCACCGCAGGTGGGTCAGCAGGGATAAACACACTGGGAGGCCTCCATCCCCTCCTCTCGTCTCTCTCCGGATTTCCTCTTCTTTGCCTCTTAGTCCACAGAGTGGCCGCTGTCAGGCCCCTGCCAGAACCTATTCCAGAGGCTGAAGAGTTAATGCCTGAAGAAGCCCCAGATGGGGTTTCTGAGCAGTCAGTTCCTCCAGCAGCTGCACAGGATAGTGACTCAGCAGCTTCAGGGGATTCTCCACCTCCACAGAGGGCTGCTTGTCGAAGGCAGCGAAGACTTACAACTAGGAGAAGCAGAAACAAGCTTTATCTGAGCCACCAACGTCTACATTTAGGGAATCCTGAGTTTTGACAGGGTTAGTTTCTGGGGAAGTTGTGTTGCTCTCTGGAGACATAAATTAAGCATTCAGGACTGAGGTATGTTGTGGGAGCAACGTGTTGATACGACAACTTGCTACTGCCTTCCTGCTCGATCCTTGTTCCTGCTCAGTGTGGCCCTGGACCTGGCATAAGCTACCATTGGCATTCTGGTTTTGACCTTTGGACTAGAGATGGGCACGACTTAGCGGTGTTTTCGTTTTCGTTTTTCGTTTCCGTTACGTAATGAAACGAAAAACGAAAAACGGCTCAGAACTGGAACGGAAACGGAAACGAAACGACTAATTTTGAGCCAATTTTCGTTTTTCGTTACTGGAAAAACACATAATGGAGCTAAATGGGAAGAAACGAAAAAATTTTTGTTTTCATTTTCGTTTTTTCATTACGTAACGAAACAAAAACGAAAAATTTTGAAATTAGCTCACGAAAACGGAAACGAGCCGAAACGGACCCCTAGCCGAAAACGAAAATGAAAACGAACAATTTTTCTGAGTCGTGCCCATCTCTACTTTGGACTGTTTATCTTGGACTCTTTTTTGCTCTCTGAATAAGTATGACCTTGCTATAGTTTTCCTGGACCCTGATTTGCTTCTGATTTACTGTACTGGAGTTTGGCTCTGAGTTTCCAGTAAAAGCCTGAATATACCTGTGTGTGTGAGTCTGTGGGTCATGACAGCCACTCCCCTGCAGCCCCTCCTCTTCCAACCCACCGACTGACCGACCAGGAGGGAGGTGTGTGTGTGTGTTATGATTCACACCTTGGGGGGGGGGCATGCAAAAAATTACTTTTGCCCCGGGCTCTGGAAGCCCTAGCTAAGCCTTTGATTTTAGTCATTCAATAAAATCAGCTATAGAACTTATTAGCATCTAAGTTACTTTTAAGTAAATGTAATTATTGTCTGCCCTCAAGTCAGTTCTGATTTACGGTGACCCTGTTGACAATTTTCTAGGTCAAGAAGACTCAGACTGTACAGTACTCCTGAGGCTCCTAAGGCTGAACAGCTTGCCCAAGACATTTGCACAGTGGGGGAACTTAACTCCCAGTCTCTGACATTGTCAGAAGCCTAACCTAACTCATTGAGGCACCCAGCTCGTCAAAAGTAAAATTAGCAGGCTGAAATACTGACTACAGCATTAAGTAACCCAACACAGGATTGTACCTGACTTGACCACTCCCTTTCCCCTAATGGGGCTACTCCCTTCCCTTCTTCTTTTTGAAGGGAAATATCTGCAATACATGCTGACACAACAGAACGAAGTCAGTTACATCCTGATAAACGGTCTGCCTTTCTTCAACCCATACTCTTTTACTTGGACACCAGCTCCCACGGTCCCTGGAACCAAGGCATGAGTTAGAACAGGGGTGCCCAAACTTTTTGTAAGGAGGGCCAGATTTGGTGGCTGAGAATGTGTCAGGGGCCAGTTGCTCCCCAACCCTGCCACCCCACTGCAAGCCCCACCCACTTTCTTTAAAAAAAACATGGGGTGAAGGAGGGGGGGAGGGACAGGCCAGCCAGCCGCGGGCCACTCAGAATGGCCTGATGGGCCGGATTTGGCCCCCAGGCCGGACTTTGGGCAGGCCTGATTTAGAAGGACAGTCTTTGTGAGATTGCATCTCCTTAGAGACTATTTCTCCCCACCATCCCTTAATGAACTTCCTGTAAGAAAATCTCTTATACTGTCTAACCCGTGAAGCTTCTAGACCCCCGAGGAGGGTGGTCTGGCTAAAATCTGGGCCAATGACCTCTCTTATATTGATGGAATCAGAAAGCTAAAGGGCAGAAACTGACAACATTGTCATCATCATCCTCGCTGATCAAAACATCCAGGCACTGGGGCAACCTGGAGGGCACTACAGCACTGATTTTAAAAGCAATAAAAGATCTGCTGTTAAGGAAAGCACAACAGTTTTGATTTGCCATGTGAGACCATGGCCCATCTGTTTCCATCAACAGTTGACTAAAGGCGTTTGAATGAAACATCCCTTTCAACAGCATTTTTATGTGAAGATTGTAGTGGCTACTTGATTCTACTGCGGTTATTAGTAGCAAGCCTTAGCTTTAATATATGTCCTGAGCACATCCGATCTCGCCTGATTTCGGAAGCTAAGCAGGGTCGACCCTGGTTACTACTTGGAAGGGAGACCACCAGGGAATACCAGGTGCTGTAGGCGCCTGGAGTAAGAACTGGCAAGCCACTCTAGTATTCCTGCCGAGAAAACTCCATGGACATGGGGTCATGAAGAGTTGGTCACGACTGTAACGATGCAACACACATACATATCCCATTGTATATGGTGGGATACAAAAACATTTAAACATCTCTTCACTCAAAACAGCTTTTAAAAGAGCCAGCTTTTCAATCCGATTTACATCAAGGCATATCCAAGGCCTCCACTATTTCAGTGACGCCCACCTCCACTGTATTCAGCTGTAAGTTTAATTATATCATGCTTGCCGTGTTGACTTGACAGCTGAGTTTAGTTTAAATGCAGGTGGGAATTTCATGCAAGAATGTATGATGGGAGGGGGAATCTGATTCCAGCAATGTGAAATAGAAGTGCCACAGAGCCTGGCAGTCAAACTCAAAACTGATTTCCTGCAGAATGTGAAAGCAGATAAAGTCTTCTTGTGTTCTGCCTTCAGCAATTTGCACTGAACCAAACAGAGGAACCTGGATAATCTTTTACCCTCCATTTCGGTTCAGATTATGCCGGCTTCCTCCAGGAGAACAAGATAAAAGCATTTGGAAGAAAGCATAGAGGAAGAGCCTTACAGTGCCGGGCAGCATCTGCAGTTTTAGAATGAATATCTGAGATTAGTCTCTGTAGAAATAATCACGCAGAAAAGGAGTCATCAGTCTTCCCCAGTTCATTGTCAGGGCTGGAAGCAGGAGGTCTGGCAGCGGCACCATAGGAATATTAATGGCCTCTGCTTCTTCTAAATGGGCCCTATTAATTGCATACTTCTGGGACTGAGAACCTCAGAGACATCATAGGTAGGGGCCTCTGGGGAGCAGAACGGAATGGAGGAGATATGGGTTCCGCTCAGGTCTTCTCTGCTGCTGCAATCAGGGCATGATTCCTGTCTTTCATCCTCTGATTTTATTTCAGAGAGAAATCTATGATAATTACACATGCTGTGAGACATCATCGATCCTGCTTATTATGCTGCATGCTTTCTGCAAGTCAGGCAAAAGGTTCACCTGGATTGGGTTTCCTTTTGGTTAAGGCAGTAGTTCCCAACCTGGGGGAGGGGGGTCGAAGGACCATTTCACAGGGGTCGCTATGAGCCAGTGAAGAAAAAAGACACAAACAGCTTGGGTCTGAAGGAGGAGGGGGTGGAAGGGAGGTGAAGAGTGAGTTACAGCTTGATAGGTCGGAGGGGATGTCAGTCAATGGCACCGGAGGCTGCGATTGGCTGAGGATGCCTGTAGAGGGAAGTTCTCTATGGCACCTGCAACAGTGGCCTGCCCAAGGGGATTTGTGGCCTCTTCCAAGCAGGGCAAGGGGGTCACCACAGCCATGAGGGACTTTATTAAAGGGTTGCGGCATTAGGAAGGTTGGGAACCACTGGATTGAGGGAATGCTGAAGATTGGTGTTTTTGTAATAATGGTTCTCTTTGCAATGCACAGGTAGAGCTCAAGTGGGGCCAAGACCATGCCGCCCTATCAAGCAGTAGGTTGACTCATCATACACACCAAATATCCAGGTGAAATCATGAACTCTATCACACTGCGCATAAGAAGTGAATTTTTTATTTTTAAAATTCGCATCTGGAATACTGGTCTCCACTGTGATGCGCTTCAAAAATACATGCCTCTGCCATGCCTCCTGAAGCACGACCCACTGCATTTTCCTGATCCTTATGCCTGCGGTAGTAATTTTTTGATCCGCATTTTTGGAGACTTGAAGTGTGCATCAAAAGTAAGTGGGGGCATAGTTAGTGCACATTTTTGTTATTCAGTTCAATTTATTAATATTTTCTTAAATTTATTTGCTCTTTAAAATAAAAAGTGAATTACTGGTACAGGAAAAAAATGTTTGTCATGTCCTCCAGCAGTAAAACTAGAAACCCGGCATGCTGATAATCAAAGTTTATTAATCAAAAACAATTATATATTATTTCTGTGAATAGGAAAAACTCTTAAGATCGGTTTTTCCGCACAGTTTACATTTGTCTTATGAGGTACCATTGGTCCTTGCCCAGCCTGGGCTGTTAAGGGGAGAGCCCAGGCTGGGCAGAGGCATTGCTAGGGCCTCCAGAGCCCGGGGCAAAAGTCAGTTTTTGTGCGCCTCCCCAAACCTCACAGCAGCCCAGCTGCTTCTCTACAGGGTTGCAGGGAGTGAAGTGTGCCGCAGCCACACACTGAGCAGGTTTGGGCAGGCCTTCCAAGGAAAGAAGGTGATGAAACCCACCACCACCCACGTGGCCGCTTGACACTGTGGCTGCCCACCAGGGATGGTGAGTGGTGGTAGGGGGGCAGGGACAGTGGCAGTGAGCTTTGCTGCCTGGCGGGGGCATGGGGTGGGGGGGGGGGGGGAAGAGGTGCCCATGGTGCCTGCCCAGGACATTGGCAACAGTGGTGGAAGAGGTCCCATGCCACCCATCTGGGGCATCCGCGGCAGCAGAAGAGGCACTCGTGCAGCCCAAGGCAGTGGCGGCAACTGAACAGATCGGTGGTAAGAGCAGTTATCTTCCAGATTTATTATTATTATTATTATTATTATTATTATTATTATTATTATTATTTGGCCTAGAACTCCAACGTTTCTTCACCACTGCTTCTGCTGGCTAGGGCTGATGGGAATTCCAGTTCCCCTAAAAAATAATTCAGAAAGATGTTGCTCACTGGGGGAAGAAAAGGGTCCCATCCTTGAGCCACAACGAACATTAATTCCTGCCCCCATGCTTTCATTACACTTTGTATTAGAAATTGACACAAAGCGGTTTGGCTCAAAGTGAGAAAACCTGCATGAGTAGCATGTGGAGATGTAAACTTTCTGAAAATTTTGAAGCCATGGGGACAAAACTTACCAAAAATTGGAAAAATTGGGGCGGGGGACAGCCCTTCCCACCCCTCCCCCCAAATTTCTGGAAATTTTACATCTTAAGTAAAATCAGCGCATACAAATTTTCTCGCTTTGGGCCAAATTGCTTCGTGCTCCTCTCTACTTCATAGTTTTACAATATAATAATCTTGGGATTTTAGAAGTGTAAAGGACCCTATGGAGCAATAGTGAAAACATCCTAAGAAATAGCTGGATTCTGGCTGAATTTATATGGCCTCATTCCATCTTCAAGTACTGTATACAACTATATATGAGGCCCTGTACACTTCCTATGTACAAGCTCCTATGGTAAGTTCCTATCTAAGATCCTATGAAAAATAACAGCAAACGGAGACACAGAAGGGCACGAAACAAACATACAGCCAATATTATCTTTCAGAGATGGTTCATGGTTAACATTTGGGGATTAGGCACACGCACACGCACGCACACACACACACACACACACTTACACCCTTCCTATCATAGTTTATCAATGGTGATGATGGATTTCCCGATATAATCATACAACAGAAGCATACTTAGGGTTGTATAATTTCGTTGCATTTAGCCTCAGTATGATGAAATGGAGAGACACAAATTTTAATACCAAATGCAATGATGTAAGACAGGAAATTTATAGTGAAAGAAAACCTCAATTGAGTAACACTTTTCTAGGCTTCTTGCAGTGTGAACATTTTATGATGAGTATCCTACTATCTAAAGGCAGAGTGACAGAACAACAGAAAAATGTCTCCCTCCTGTTCCAACAGGCTCCTTGTCACGTCTACTCTCACACTGATGCAAGGTCCGTCTTCCAGCTGGTAACATGACAGGACCCCTGTCAGAGCAGGCAAAGGGGGTGCTTTCATGACTGACCTTCTGCTCCTTGTTTCAGCAATAGGGTACTAGCCTATGTTTCAATCCAGGGGACACATATGCTAAAATGATTCTGAAAACCTGGCAGGTAAGCATTTTCCATTTCATTAAAGCACGCACACGCGCGCGCACACACACACACACACACAGAGAGAGAGAGAGAGAGAGAGAGCAATGTCAGCTGAATGGAGGTGAGATTTTATGCAAAAAGACTGAATGGAGAGAGAGTGTTTGTGTGTGTGCACATGTGCATGTGTGTATAAAATGTAATCTGCAAAGATACATACCATATAGTAATAAAACCAGGATGCATCTAGGAAATATACATCTACCGATCTTGCTCCTTGTAACAATCAGGAAAGTGTTAAAGCTAATATAACACACATCTCTAATATTTCACTAGCGCCAAGCCAGTAGTAAACTGTCTTGCCTTGATTTGACTCAGGGTGCAATCAGATGATGAGAAAAGTGCATGTCTGGCTCCACCGGAAAAATGCTTTTCTGGGAGCAATCAGTCCATCCATCAATCCATCCACCCAACCATCGATCCATCCATCAGGAAATTGCTTCAGCCCAGCCCTCAACAGTTGCTGCACCCAAAAATTGGTATGGAGCCAGCTTGGGTACGGATCAGGGTTGTTGTTGTTGTTGTTGTTGTTGTTGTTGTTGTTGTTGTTGTTGTT
>JAHTLZ010003526.1:64340782-64372561 GCA_023846285.1 Phrynocephalus versicolor
AGGAAGGAAGGAAGGAAGGAAGGAAGGAAGGAAGGAAGGAAGGAAGGGTAAACCCCAGCTTACCAGGTAGATATAGTAACCCTACTTGTAGTGTAATCATCCCATTGACATCATGTCAATGCAAAGTACAGGACAGTCATTGATCACAACTGCCAGAATCCCCCAGGCAACATGCCCATTGATCTCACTGACCTTCCCAAACTTGGTCAAGGCTTCAAGGCTGCTGTTTGTATACCCTAGATCTTGGCTATGTGCCTTCTCCCTCCCCCTACCCCATTTGGCTTACATACTGTTTGTATGTTTCCACTACTTAAAAAAATATTTCCATAACTAGAGCCCAGATGAAGCTGAGCAGTGCTAACATTGTTTTGTCATAATGTGATTTAGAGATCACTGTTTGGCTTTCTCATGACTTTGCGAGACTCCTGTCAAACAAAGAGCTCCTGAAGCAATAAAGGAACTGACTTAGAGACAGATAAATCTTACATTCCCTTTGTAATCTTTCTTCTGTTGTACGCAAGTGGACGAAGGCTAATGCCACTGTCTTTTTTGCAGTCCTCATTGCATCCAATAAAACAAATGCTTAACAATTCAGCATGAAAAGTACCTCGTGGAGAGAGGGAAAGAACTGGTAGCTTACTCATGCATTAGCCCTTGGGCCACTGTCTTTCCAGAGACATGGGCTTCGAAGAAGAGGGTGTGTAAGTATGCAATCCTGGCGAATTCCATCCCAGACACTGCAGGGGCTTGATGCTGTGAAAAAGCAGCACTCTGGTTTGATTCTCAATTTAACCCATTTATTTATATTTCTGCATTTATCTTTACACAGCCATCTGTCCGCATCCTAAAAGCTCAGAGAAGATAACAGTGTGGAGCTTCCAACTACATATAAGATTATTCTCATTCCATCAACAACCTAAATTCCAGCCAATTAAACTAAAACTAAAATATACAGATGATTTTGTGAAGAGCTGGAATTTAAAAAGTAGCTCATTTGATCAGTTATACTTTATCATTTATGACATAAAAAGGACAATTGCTGTGGATGTAGTGGATAGGGCAATATACTGTATAAAGAATGTCTACATCCATCCCTGCTTAGTTGTGGAACTTGTGGTTGATTTTGAATGAGCTCATCTTTATTAATTTCTTGAGAAAGGAAATAGAGATATATTGTTTTAATTACTGTACATTGTTATGAACTAGTAATAGGTATTGTTCTGCTCTCTCAATAAACTTAGTGCTTGTTATTTTATCACCAACTTAGTGGTGATTTGATGTGTCAACTCCTCTGTACGTTCAAATGAGCCTACTCTAGTTGGTGAGTTACTTTACCCTTACAAGTCGGCATTAGTGTAGGGGGCTATTGGAACTTGCAAAGCAGTTGACTCACCCAATCTTGGCAGATTTAATGGGCCTGCTCTAGTGTGACTTACTCCGCTAAGCAACAAGATTACAGCTATTTAACGTTTCCCTTGTTTTTATTAACCCTGCATATATTTCATTGAACATGACAACCAGTTTACATCAGTAATCTGTTGTACACCGCCCAGAGTTCTTGCAGGAAAATTGGGCAGTTAATAAGTATAAATATAAATAAATAAATAAATATTCTAAAGCATAAGCACTCGTAAATTCTCCATGTTGATGAAAAAGAAAAGCTTTGATGAGTTCTCCACTTGCGTTCAGCAGAATGTGTTTACAGGACTCTACTGGCTCACAGTTCTCACTCTATTGTGGGTTCTAATTCCTTAGAGATGTTCAGTAGCCTTTGGTTGTATGCCAGAACGTGTTTTCAAGACTTTCAATATGGGAAGGTCAGGAGTGGATGTGGAGGAAGAAAGGGAGGGGCTAGAGGAAGGGGAGGGGTTAGGTCATTTTTGTCCCAAGCTCTCTCTCTCTCCATGCTTACCCTTTAGAATACCTGCCTAATAAGATGAATAAGTGTACCAGTGTGTGCAAGAAAACAGAAAAGTGAAGAAGAATGGTTGGCTGATGATTCATTGTTTAGTAAAATTAGAAAAATATATCGTATGGGGCAAACTGACCAAATCATTAAAAGGAAAGTCTGCAACATAATTCGAAAATCAATGGGCTGGTATAAAGAATTATGTGGAAGTAAGATGGGGTGAAAGAAATTAAAATTTGAAATCCATAGAATATTATCAGAATAAGCACAATAATTATTCTCAGTTAGGTATATGTGATATAATTTATAATGATTTATTCTTTTTATAAAAAAGAATTATAATTGTAAGGAGTGGGGGGGAGACTAAGCAAAGGCATTACTATATGAGTGAAGAAAATAGCAAATGAAAATTAATACAAAGGAGGTTAAAGAGAAGCAAAGTTTTCCTTGAAAACCGGAAATAGTGTATTGTCACATTGCATTGACTTTTAATTTATTAATAAATTTAATTTTTTTTAAAAAAGGATGCTTACATAATAAGACAAATAAATGTACCAAAGTGTGGACTTTTGTAAATTATAGTCCACTTTGGGGTGCATGAATGGGCATCGATGGTGGTTCTACCCAACTGCATCAAGTGATCAAGAAGGTTTCATAAAGCCCTAACATTGTGAGTGATAAATTAGCTCCATAAGCATACTCCAGTTTCCTTACTATTAGAAATGGGCATGAACCACCTCTTTGGTTGCTCACCCCACTTCATTAACCACTGCAACAGGTGTTTAAAGATTAATAGTTCCATCCCCACCAGCGGGCACACACTCAGAGGCAGTGTCCAGAGGTGATGGGACAGGGAAGCCAGAAACATCTACATAGTGTGGAAGACACAATGCCACCAATATATCTTGTTTATCTAGAATACTACTGTATCAATAGAAAAAATAATAATTAAAAATTGAAATGGTAGAGGAGATGAAAAATGATCACCTCCCCAATGTTCTCCAATCATCTCTCCATCATCTTGCTCAATGCCAGAACCCATCAAATATGTCACAGGGTTTTCACCTCATCCACAGCTCTATTTTTGTGCGAACTAACCATGGATTCCTCTAAGTCAATGGTTCCCAAACTTTTTTCACTTGTGCCCATTTTTAGAGCAATCCCAATCCTCTAAAAATTCCATAAAATTTCCGTAAATTGTACTTCCCATTTCCATAAATTGTACCTCCCAACACACCATTCACCAAAATAACAAAGCGCCACTTCCTAAGTTGGCCCACCCCACCCCTAGGCTTCATAAGAACATAAGAACATGGGGTGGTGGTGCTGGGAGAACGTTCTTTTATGGTAACATTATTGTGGTCACGCTTCTCTAGATCCAACCTTGGGTAACCCCCCAAACCTTCCCTTTGGTAGGCAACCAGTGTGTGAGGGATGTACGTGGTAGAATTAAGTGCCATGTACCAAATCACTTACTTGTGGGATTCCAAAAAGGTTGAACTCCAGAATTCCAATGATAGACAGGTGTGTGGCGAAAAGGGTAAAGCAAGGATAAATATTCATGAGTGTGTTTTGAATAGCCAATTACCAAGGTGGTGGGAGTGGTTAAGAATGTTATATACTGTATTGGAACCTAATGGGTGATGGGCCGTTCTGTTTGTGTTAGAGCTGAGAGGAGGTCAGTTCAGTTAAGTTAAGAGAGCTGAGAGTCAGTTTAGATTGTCAGTTGGTCAGGTGGGAGATCCTGCCACTGAAAAGGGTCTGGTTTATAAAGGAAATACATTATTGTAAGAATTCATGATTGCAATGCAATAACATCGGCTAAAGCTATCACAATACTGATCATCTAATTGAAAAATAATAATAAATGTTTCATGTTTTGTTTTAACACTATATAACCTGGTGTGACTCTCTCTCAAATACATACCAGTGTCCAGTTAATCTGGTGGTGGCAGTGAGTGGAAACCCAGTGTGTGTAAGGGGCACGTCCCAAGGGGCACATCTTCCCACAGAGCATGGTTGTCTCCTAGCCAATGCGCTGCGGATTTTCCATGTCCAACAAATGTCGAGCGACTCAAGAGGACAAAGGGCCCCTTTCCCGTGGCTTCCTGGATGGCTCTGGATATGAAAACAAAACGTGTTGACCTCAGCCAAGACCAGCTTTCACAAAAGTGTTCTGAGCCTTCCGCTTGGAAGTGCAAAAGAGAACCCCGCCACGGAAGGAACTTCAAACGAAACTTTGAAATGTCTGTCGTTATTTGTTACCTAGGCTGCTTTGACTTTGAGCTTCCTGTCTTGGCGCAACCTAGGTCATTTCCCGATAAAGATTTCTCTAACAGATGAATGCTTTCCTTCTCTTTTGAACTTCAAAGAATATCCAGTTTCTTGCTTTTGTGGGGAGATCAGAGGCAACTCCTCCTGCTACATTAAACGGGTTAGAGGTCCAATCTTCTACCGAATGAAATGCTTTCTTTTTTTTTTCTTTTTTCTTTTGGTACTTTTAACTGTGGTGAGATTTTTATTTAGCGAATAGTCCATGTTAATAACGAACTGATCTGACTTCAGAATTGAATTTGCAGAAGGATTTGGGCAGGGGGTTGCTTTGAAAGATCAGCCAGATATGGTACATTACTAATTTTTATGATTGGTTTCATCCTCCATCACAGCCGTCTTGTCCATGACCATTTGCATTTGTATAACATCACCTGAGTTTTAAAAAATATCATGGCAGCAATGCTTTCATACAGGAGACTACATTAAAAGGATGTGATATATGAATGGGCTGAAGTTCAAACCCTGAAATTTTATGATTCCTAGGAAAACGTCTTATTTCCCATGTCACTCCTCAGCTATGTAAATTCTCATAACCTTCTAGCCTCAAAGCTGTTTGCACCAGCTTAATACATTACCAGATATTAATATTCATTCTCCTCACCCACCTGAAGACTACTTGACTCTAATTCTGATAGGCACTTCCCACAAATTCGGATTGCTACATGTTCCAAGTTAGAGTGAGGTCAGAGGGCAACAAAGGATTATTTATGTCTGATTGTACTGGCAAGGGTCACTTTGCTAGAACCCCCTTAAAAATGAACCTTCTGCATGTACAGGAATTGTTTGAGACTAGCAACCCTACTGCTGGACCAAAAACATCCAGCTTTGGCATGCAGCATTTAGGGCAGTGGTTCCCAACCTGGGGGGTCAGGACCCCTTTGGGGGTTGAACAGCCATTTCACAGGGGTCACCATGAGCCAGTGAAGAAAAAAAACATAAATGGCTTGGGTCTGGAGGAGGAGAGGGGAGGGAGGGAAGGGAAGAGTGAGTTACAGCTTGGTAGGTTGGAGGGGATATCAGTCAATGGTACCAGAGGCTGTGATTGGCTGAGGGTGCCTGTAGAGGGGAATTCTCTGTGGCACCTGTGGTAGTGGCATTCCAAAGAGGGCTTGTGGTCTCTTCCAAGCAAGGCAAGGGGTCACCACAACATGAGGAACTGCATAAACGGGTTGTGGCATTAGGAAGCTTGAGAACCACTGATTTAGGGTTAGGCTGATTTGCAATTTCCTGAGCATTGTATGTATTTTATGTTGGGAGTTTTTGCAACCTCACGTGTTGTCTTTAGTTGGCTTGGCTAGGAGGACGTTTTCTGGGCTGGGGTGACTGTCAGTCTATCCAGCACTAACCAATTGTTCATTTCTTATCTCAGACAGTTCCTCCTATCTGTTGAGACTCTTTCCCTCTCCTAAGTCTGTTGGAAGCAGCAAGTTCATTGAGGCTTTTGCTGAAACCATTTCTGTTTGTCAGTTTGGTGTTCGATCTGTTCAACTGCTAGCAAATGAAACACTTTTATTCTTCCTCTTAAAATGTTTCTAAGTGAGTTATTGAGACTGTAAGTGCCAGGTGATGAGAAAAGGGGGTGGGCTGCTCTGGAGAACTTGAAGCTATTCTGCTCTGTGAATCTTTGCACTTCTGCTGCGCAGCTAGAGGAATTCAACCAGAAATTCAAAACTCTACAACAGTGTGATTGCCAGAAAATAGCTCCCACTGGACTGTGCCACAATGCGAGCTCTTTCTCCACCCAATCACACCCTTAGTCAGTGGAATGTGTCAATTGTATGGATGTCTGTAAAGCATGCATTTTCTGGAGTCTAAGTAAACATTCAGCTTATTACTCATTCCACAGCTACCATTCCAGTGAAATGTTGTCAGTGCTAGATTTAATTAACACTAAACGTGCCTTGACGTTGGACAGGAAAGGAATCGTGCACCTGCTCCACCAGATGAAAATCGGTGATTAAAGTTGATGCTCTTTTTTTTTTTTTTTGGCTACAAATTTATACATAGCACATGACATGTTTACTGCTGCATCCCTGACTAGCCCTTGTCCTGATTTGCTGTGACTGCATAGTCTCATTGGCCCCTCCAATACAGTGGATTTCTGAGTAAGAATGCTGTGGGTCAATATAAAAATGGTCCAGCTGGATGGAGACAACGGGTCTTCTGGTCTAATCTCCTATGTGCTACCATGCTACCACATCCCCATTGAAGGCAATGCAACTCTTCCTTTGTTATCCAGAAATTTGCCCTCAGACACACACTGACTCATTAGCCTTGAGTAGATGTGGACCTGACAATCCATAGGGTCCCTGTACAGCGGTAAGATGATGATGATGATGATCTCACTCACAGTGCCAACTGTTGTCACAGATGGGTCTTGGCCACATTTCAGCTTGAGTCAAGGTTTTACCCCAAACCTAAAGCCAACCAGGGGAAAGGAGGCTGTTGAGGGGGGTGGGTGAAGAATTGCTGTTGTTGTTCAGTCGTGTCCGACTCTTCGTGACCCCATGGACCAGAGCTCGCCAGGCCTTCCTATCCTCCACTGCCTCCCAGAGATTTGTCAAATTCATTTTCGTTGCATCGATGACACCATCCAACCATCTCATTCTCTGTCGTCCTCTTTTCCTTTTGCCTTCGATTTTTCCCAGCATCAGGGACTTTTCCAAGGACTCCTCTCTCCTCATGAGGTGGCAAAAGTACAGGAGCCTCAGCTTCAAAATCTGTCCTTCCAGTGAACATTCGGGGTTGATTTCTTTCAGGATGGATAGGTTTGATCTCCTTGCAGTCCAGGGGACTCTCAAGACTCTCCTCCAGCACCACAGCTCAAAAGCAGCAATTCTGTGGCGATCAGCCTTCTTTATGGTCCAGCTTTCACTTCCATACATCACTACTGGAAAACCATAGCTTTGACTATCCTGACCTTAGTTGGCAAAGTGATGTCTCTGTTCTTTAGGATGCTATCTAGGTTTGCCATTGCTTTCCTCCCAAGAAGCAGGCGTCTTTTTATTTTGTTGCTGCAGTCGCCATCTGCAGTGATCAAGGAGCCCAAGAAAATAAACTCTGTCATTGCCTCCATTTCTTCCCCTTCTATTTGCCAGGAGGTGATGGGACCGGTGGCCATGATCTTAGTTTTTTTGATGTTGAGCTTCACCCCATTTTTTTCACTCTCCTCTTTCACCCTCATTAAAAGGTTCTTTAATTCTTCCTCACTTTCTGCTATCATAGTATCATCTGCATATCTGAGGTTGTTGATATTTCTTCCGGCAATCTTAATTCTGGTTTGTGATTCATCCAGACCTGCCTTTCGCATGATGTACTCAGCATATAAGTTAAATAGGCAAGGTGACAGTATACAGCCTTGTCATACTCCTTTCCCAATTTTAAACCAGTCAGTTGTTCCATATCCAGTTCAGACGGTTGCTACTTGCCCCACATATAGATTTCTTAGGAGACAGATAAGGTGGTCAGGCACTCCCATTCCTTTAAGGACTTGCCATAGTTTGTTGTGGTCCACACAGTCAAAGGCTTTGGCATAGTCGATGAAGCAGAAGTAGATGTTTTTCTGGAACTCTCTGGCTTTCTCCATAATCCAGCGCATGTTGGCAATTTGATCTCTAGTTCCTCTGCCCCTTCAAAATCCAGCTTGTACTTCTGGAAGTTCTCTTTCCACATACTGCTGAAGCCTGCCTTGTAGAATTTTGAGCATAACCTTGCTAGCGTGTGAAATGAGTGCAATTGTGCGATAGTTGGAGCATTCTTTGGCATTGCCTTTCTTTGGGATTGGGATGTAGACCGATCTTTTCCAGTCCTCTGGCCACTGCTGGGTTTTCCAAATTTGCTGGCATATCGTGTGCAGCACCTTTACAGCATCCTCTTTTAAGATTTTAAAAAGTTCAATTGGAATGCCGTCACCTCCACTGGCTTTGTTGTTTGCAATGCTTTCTAAGGCCCACTTGACTTCACTTTCCAGGATGTCTGGATCCAGGTCAGCCACTACGCTATCTTGGTTATCAGGGACATCCAGATCTTTCTGATATAATTCCTCTGTATATTCTTGCCATCTCTTCTTGATCTCTTCTGCTTCAGTTAGGTCCCTACCATTTTTGTCCTTTATCATATCCATCTTTGCATGAAATGCCCCTTTAATATCTCCAACTTTCTTGAAGAGATCTCTGGTTTTTCCTTTTCTGTTGTTTTCCTCTATTTCTTTGCACTGTTCATTCAAGAAGGCTGCCCTGTCTCTCCTTGCTATTCTTTGGAAGTCTGCATTCAATTTTCTGTATCTTTCCCTTTCTCCCTTGCATTTTGCGTCCCTTCTCTCCTCCGCTATTTGTAGGGCCTCGTTGGACAACCACTTTGCTTTCCGGCATTTTCTTTTCTTTGGAATAGTTTTCATTGCAGCCTCCTGTACAATGTTATAAGCCTCCATCCATAGTTCTTCAGGTGTTCTGTCCACCAAATCTAGTTCCTTAAATCTATTCTTCACTTCCACTGTGTATTCATAAGGGATTTGACTTAGATTATACCTGACTGGCCCAGTGGTCTTCCCTACTTTCTTCAGTTTAAGTTTGAATTTTGAAATAAGAAGCTGATGATCTGAGCCACAGTCAGCACCAGGTCTTGTTTTTGCTGACTGTATAGAGCTCTTCCATCTTTGGATGCAGAGAACATAATCAATCTGATTCCAGTATTGTCCATCTGGTGATGTCCATGTGTAGAGTCACCTTTTGTGTTGTTGGAAAAGAGTGTTTGCAATGACCAGCTTGTTATCTCGACAAAACTCAATTAGCCTTTGCCCTGCTTCATTTGGAACTCCAAGGCCAAACTTGCCAGTTATCCCTTTTATCATTTGACTCCCTACTTTAGCATTCCAATAGCGTATGATGAGAACATTTTCTTTGGTGTCAGTTCTAGAAGTTGTTGTAAGTCTTCATAAAATTGGTCATTCTCAGACTCTTCAGCACCGGTAATAAACTTGGATTACTGTGATGTTGAAAGGACTGCCTTGGAATCGTATCGAAATCATTCTATCATTTTTAGGTTGTATCCCAGCACTGCTTTTCTCACTCTATTGTTGACTATGAAGGCTACTCCATTTTTTCTATGGGATTCTTGCCCACAGTAGTAGATGTGATGGTCATCTGAACTGAATTCACCCATTCCTAAGTAGATATTCTTCCTGGGTGAAGAATATCTACTTAGAAATAAGGAGAATCAAGTTTCTGAATATATACTCATCCCAGAAATTTTCCAGAACTGAGCTTCTTCTGATTTTACTGTTACTACAGTCTTAATATTTCCTCTATATGCTGTGCTTTGTATATTGTTATTGTATATTACTCTTTGTCATGTGTACATATGTAATATAAGTTTTGAACTAAGTTCTATTGCCTTGTTCATTTGTCTCCTAGCTCCATAATCACTAAGTGCACTTATTCTTTCACAACGCTGCTAATCTCTACTAGTAATTTATATTTCCTTGAACATAACAAATCCCTATCTGCATAATAGGGTTTTATACTTTAACAGAAATCCCAACAAAAGACCTGGAAGTTCTTACTTTCTGCCTTTAAAAATCTGCTTAGGTCTTGAAATCAGAAGCGAGTATCGGGTAGAGTATTACTTCCGATATCTCCCAATAGCAGAGATTTGCAAACAGAAGGTCCAAGAGGCTCCAAACAACAACTCAACTCCCTAACCATTGGAGGAGCTCTCTATTGCTTCCTGGGGCTGTGATCAGGAATGATCTTGGCCCCAACCACTGCTCTAGAATACAGTGGACCCTTGTATAACAAATGGTTTGTATAACATAAAATTTGTACAACATAAAAAATTCCAGAGATAGGGGAAATTTGCTTAACATAATTGCCTGTGGGGCGAATCTGTACAACATAAAAATGGGATCACTCTGTTTTCAATGCATTCCTATGGGAAATTTGTATAAAGGAAAATTTGCTTAACATAATTTCATTTGGAACGCATTAATTCCTTTATACAAGGTACCACTGTGTAGCCTACACCAGGTGCAGGAGAGGTATGCCTCCCGATTGTTGGGTTGTAGTTCTCATCTGCCTTAGTAGACCGGCACAGCCAACAGTGAAGGATAATGGGAGATGCAGTCTATCAATGCTTGGAGGCCTCTACATTCTTTATCTTTACGGATATCATACACTGTCAAAAATACAAACAAATGACTGCTCTATCACATCAAGCTGAAACTATCTTTAGAAGCAAGAGAGAGAGAGATAGAAGATTAAATTCTTGCACTTTGGCGATATCACGAGAAGTCAAGGGTCATCAGAAAAGGTAATAATGCTGGGGAATGTGGAAGGCAGCAAGAAAAGGAAAAAAAAACTAACGTGAAATGCTTTGCAAGGAAGCCGCAGCTTTGAGTTTGCAAAACCTGTGCAGGGCTTTTAATTATAGGACCTTGTGGAGTTCATACACTCCTACGGTCACCACAGGTCACAAATGACCTGACATCACATAGCACATTTACATTCCAATATATATGGGTATATATGTACTGCATAAACATATGAAGACACATATACGCATGCAGACTCTTGGGTCAAAGCTCTTTAAAGAATTTGACTTCTTACATGGAGCGCAATTTGGCAAGTTCTACCATTCATCTAACTTCCATTTGTAGCAGATGCGTTTTTGAGAATACCCTCTCAGTCTTCCAGGCTTCTCTTTGTTGAGGCAAACAAAGCATTTGTGTAGGAGTGTCGCTGCTCTCTTACCATGATCAGCAAGAGATGCTTTTGTCTAGTCAGGTTCATGAGGGGGCATGAATCACATCTATGTAGCCCTGCACAACAGATGCAGCAGGCATGCTGGTTTCCCATTTGAATTAGACGGCCACCTGGGAAGTCAAGAACTCTGAAGTGGTGTCCAACTTATCCTTGGAAAATGCTTTTGATGATATGAAGCCCTTAGCCACAATAATAATAAGAAAATTCCCAATTTCGGTTTCATTGCTCATTATGAAAGAAAGAAAGAAAGAAAGAAAGAAAGAAAGAAAGAAAGAAAGAAAGAAAGAAAGAAAGAAAGAAAGAAAGAGAAATCCAGCTGATTTGCCTTCCATCTGGGAGCCTATTTATTATGATCTTACTTTCTTAAAGGTGTCTTTAAATCTCCCTTAGGTACCTGCAATGCATATTCAATAATAAGGCCGGAGGAGCCATAGCAGAAGCTGGTCAAGATTCATTCTCTTGATAATGCAGTTTAAAGCTACTTCACCCAGCTTAAATTTCTGTTGAAAGCAGCATAATGCTTCAGTTTGATTTTCCTGCTTTTTCAGACCTTAAAGCCTCCCATCTCTCTTTCAGCCTTCCTGCTCAGTACTGAGTGATGGTTGCCTTTATTCTGGACAACATGGAACACTTTTTGATCGGCAGAAGTGTGAAACGTTGGATTGTTCCTTCACTAGTGATCTGGGTTCAAATTCCACCTCTCTGGTAAAATTGTCACATGAATTTGGGGACATTTAAATAGCATTTGTTGCAAAAGTAATATGATACTCCTAAGAACAGCAATGCTATTGGAGTACAGCAGTCCAGTGTCAAATGGTCAATTGAAGAGTAATCCAGGGGGCTTTTACAGCCCCATTTAAGATCTACTTGAGACCAGCAACTATATACATGCTTTCAGAGTACCCATGTGCAATTACGTTTGATTAATTTTTACATTTAAATATTCTCAGGCTTTTAAACTTCCATAGAAATTTCTGAAGAGATGTTCGCCTTGGCAAACAATCTGTTGATATAGATGTGTTTCAAGAAACGATGGGGCACTTTGAAAAAAATATTAGGATTCCCTCAAAAATCAGGACTCCCTGATAAATCTATAGTGTGGACAAAATGCAGTCGCAGAAGGGATTCTCAACATTATGAGTTCTCTTGAACAGTATGCTCCTTACCTGCTTCCAGTTCTCACCAGTGCTGAAAATGGACAACTTTGTTCTTTTTTTCAGCCTCTGGAGTGTCTTCCTTCTGCTTCTCTTTAGTTATATAAATGGATGCTGGCAGAACTGAATGCAGAGAAGTGTGTACAACAGGCCTTTTCTATTTAAAATGCTTTGCTTTCCACCATTATTCATAGATGGATTTCCTATGTTCCCAAACATTTTCTGAAATCCTCTTGTGCACCTCTGCATGCAGAATGGTGATGACATCAGCAGCAGCAGCAAATCAAAGCTGATTAAAGGCTTCCTTTCGGGATTTCAAGGTGCATGAAATTTTGTTGCACTGTGCGTGACTCATATGCTCCTTTAAACTGCTTTTAATCGGCAGTGATTTGTCACAGAGCATGATTTCATCACCACACCACAGCACATTCAGAACTGTGCTACAGGATTTCAGCCAGTGTTTTGCTTTTCCTTTTCCTTAATAGCTCTCTCCAGCAGGATTACTTCTCCTAGATAGTCACAAGCGCTGAGCTAATCTTATTTATTTATTTATTTATTTATTTATTTATTTAATTTTATTTATATACCGTCCATATTCCCAGGGAACTCCAGGCGGTTAACAATACGGGTTGAAACAACCAATTAAAATACAATACAACAGTCATCAAAGAATCAGGAAAGAATTTAAAAGAGGGGGGAAAGAAAGAAAAAAACAATAAATAATGGGGGAAAAAATCTTCTGCGCTCCATAAGATTAAACATGAAATAATCCTAAAAATTATTTCAGCAGCAGAAAAAAAAGTCTCTCTCTCTTTCCTCATCCACCCTTTGTATGTATTTGCATGAGTATTTGAGTATTTGTACAGAAGTGCACACACATGTATGTGTGTCTGTGGTGGGCTGCGTAGATCTGTCTGCCCCATCTTTGTGTGTAAGACTTAGTAGTGGGGAAGGCTTTGTTTGAGTGCAAGAAACAGAAGAAAAATATTTGTGTGAGAGACCATCAGCATGTGGACTAATGGCATTTACCTCTCCTATATGCACCCCTTGTAGGCAAAAAATAAAATACTGTAAAATAAAAAGCTGCTGATGCTCACTTTCATTGGGTCCCTGCTATGTTCCAACTGAGACACCCTGAAAATTGTTTAACTTTAACTCAGTTGTGTCCTACCTAATACTGGGAGATGTGAAGTTGATATCATATTTTAAAAAGTAATTTCAAAGACTTCAGGGCTTCTATCAAATGTTGAGTTTCATTTAAAATTGTCAGAGTACAGACACACAAACTGGTACTCTAGGTTCTGCGATTCAGAACCCACAATTTTTTTTGCAAAGTGCCAATACAGCAATTGAACCTAAATACAGGTGGCTGTGGAGGGGCGATGTCGGGTGCCCACAGAAAGGGCTCCTAGTGCCACCTCTGGCACCCATGCCATAGGTTCGCCAACACTGCTCTAGGTTATATTGGAAGCCCCAAATGGGTACCAGAGGTACCTTCTTGTTCCAAGATATTTAGCCAAGTGACCCCTGTCATTCGAAGTGCCCAAGTAACTCCAAAGAAAAAGACAGAGGAATGAGAAGTGAACCAGAAATTCCCAAGTAGAAGCCATGTCAGGGCACCTCAGTAATTCTTACATTACAATGACCCTCAATAAAAACAGCACAATCACTTAAACACCAGAAAAAGCTTCAAGGAATTAAAGTGGGTTTTCCTTCAGACCATCCAAACAGGGAATGTGTGTCACATAACTTTCCCAGATAAGTTTTAGAATCCGGACATTTGAAATAGGGAAGAATCAGAAATTACTAGAAGAAAAGTTTTCTTAAATTTTTAAAAAAGTTTTCTTATATAACAAGGCCATTCACATTTGCATTTCCTCTTAAAATCTTATTTTGAAAAGAAGTGGCAGAAACTATTACAAACAAAATTAACCCTTTCTTGTGAGCGATAAAACACAATGAATTGGGAAAACATTTCAGAAGATTTTGCCAACATAATTCTATGCGGTTTGCAAAAAATTATAGATATCTACACTGACTCAAAATCTGAAGATACAGAAATCTTCAATTTTGATAAAGACACAGCAGCAACACAGAGACTGGAATGCAATTTGCAGATTACTACAACAGCAACTCTGCAAGTGAGATCCCAAGATGGTGTGGTGGATAACACTGGGTCTTTAGGAAAAACTGAAATTAGCTCTGATCAGGAGATTGAGCTAAAACAACAGCTGATCTTAATCTACAGACAAACACAATAAGATTGATCCAGGATAAATCTTTGGATATGCCCAATTTATAAAATATGATAAACGTATCTATTGAAATCAGCCCGAGTCAAGAGATTGAGCCAGAGCAGAGGGCGGATCTTAACATGAATACAAATGTGACAGGAATTGTGCAGGGTGGGCCCTTGGATGTGCCAAGTTCACAAAATATGATGGGCACATCTGTCTTACTCGATATGGGTGCCAAAAAGAGGAAAATTTGGGACATTTTCAGTGGCAGAGTTGCCATCAAGATTACTATCAAGATAATACAACAACCTATGAGATGATGGATTTGGCAAGGGGGAAGCAATCTGTGAGGATGGGGGGCTTGGAAGGGAAAGAGAAAATTAAAAAAAGAACTTCTGTCTTAGTGAATTTATTACATAAAATGCTTTCTGTATTCTGATTGTCTAAGGCTACTGGTTAATTGGTATGATATGGGAAACAGAAAATGGAAATGTGAAGACAAACCTGATATATAAATAAATGTTAATCTGTTAGATTTTTAAAAGAATAGAGGCAGTTAGGTATAGACAAAAATTTCTACGCATAAAGTGAAATATATAGACCAGGAGATAGCTCTCATATAGTAGCCCATAAAGTATTAACTTGAATTAAATTGCTGAAATTAGGCACTTTTTGGAAGATGGGTAAATATATTGTTGATTATATATAGAATATATATAGTTAGCCAAATCTATCCTTAATTGCTTAGTATCAAAGAGCTAAATAGCGAGATTGAATAGATTGTTGAAATTAGATAGGCTATATGCTTTGTATTAAAAATAGATGTAAGTAGAGCTAGATAGAATAGGGATGAGATAGTAAGGAAATTAAGTATGAATGTATGCTCATTTAAGCTGGGAAAGGAGATATAGATTATACTGGGCTCAAATGTTGGGGGAAACTGTGATTGAATCGGTAACACGACAGGAGACAGGCAATATATTTGTTCTATGTAATTTAGTGTAGAAAATAAACAATATATATATACAAAAAAGAACATATACCAATTCTCTCCTGCCAAATAGGTTTGCTAAAATAACAGGGGGTTATCCAAACAATGTTGAGTGGACTAATTGTAGGATTGTTGACAACAGTCAAGGGGGCATTTGACTTCTGGGATTTTAACCTTTGGCATGCTGAATTATTCTCTCTGTATGTACTGTTATGCAAGCTGTCTAGAGACATTGCACTCTCAAAGTACTGGGAGGAAAAGGTTTATTTTTTAAAGCTAACAAAATTAGAATTAGACTATGAGTGATACCTTCATAGGCTGCTGGTAGAAAAATAAAAAAAAGTTTGCTGAGCTTTCGAGAACGCAAGTCCTCTTTTTCAAAGCGGTTATAAAAGTCCAAAACATGGCAAAGGATCTAATTTGCCATTCCTGAAAGAATTGGCAGGATCATTTCCCCTCCCAATTGACACTGAACATAAATCGTTGAGAGGCTGTCAAAACCAGGTAAGCACTGTAGTACTCAGAACTGCTGTTCTGAACCCTTACCTTTTTCTCATTCTTCAGCTGTTTTTTTAGAAACACAATTAGGGTCAGGAAGAGTGAAATCCACAAGGCTTAAAAACATTGTGCTTTCTCTTGCTCGCATCTGCTTGTCAAGAATGAGCCATAGGCAGCTGTCAGAGAAGGCCCAACAGCCATGAATCAGAAATGGTGCTGGATAAAAAGGAGCTGAGGACCCAGGTAAGAGGCAGAGCTGGGTTGAAGAGCAAGTTGAAACTGGCAAGCCAGAGAGGCTTTTGCATTCAAGTCCCCATCTGGACTGGAAATCATTTCTAGCTCATCCTTCGATGGTTGCAGTCACACAAGGGAAATGTTCACCTCTTTTAGCGGTTCTTTCCATGCCTTGGTTTTAAGGAAGCCATCACCTAAGATCGCTAAATTCAGAGCCAAGGAAAACAACCCCACTCAAGAAAATGGAATGCAGCCCCAGTTGCCCAAGGGCTTCCGCCATTTTCAGACTGGGATGGAATGTGACTCATGGAACCATGTGTTGGGGATCTTTGTTGGATCGGTGGTTGCACATGATTTTTGGTTGCTTTAATGAGAAAGACACCTCTTGTGTTACTATATAAAAAGAAATATTTATTTAACTAGAAGGGAAGGGTACACAGGAGGTTTCCTAACAATAACTATTCTAACAGCCATCTTGATAGGTTAGGAACATGCTTCTCTTCTCTCTCTAATAATACAAGCCACACACACACTAACAAGACTTCTACCAGAACATTCCAGGTGGTGTGATCTCAACAACCAATCGGCTTCGCTCTTCACATTAAATCCAGCCCATAATACTCTACATTCACGTTAACCCTGTAATGGCTGAAATGTAAATCTTGCTAAATATTCCAACACCATGACTAATAGCTGAAAAGGAAAAGCTGGCTTGAACGCAAAAGTCTTTTTTTTTTTTTGGCTTGTACAAGGATAGAAAAGATGGCCTCCAGTGGGAGGGAGTTCCAGAGTCCCTGAGCAGCAGCAGAGTCAACCTTTTCCCTTGTCCCAAAGAAGCACACCTTTTAAAACGTCCCTAGATATTGTGAACTGCAACTCCCAGCATTTGTCACTGTCAGCAATGCTGGTTAGAGTTGATGGGCTTTGCAGTCTTACAATATCTGGAGGATTTACCTCTGCACAGAAAGCCTGCAGCTGCCATAATGGTGGGAGAGAGGGGAAGGCCTCCTCTGGTGCTTTTTAACAATATAATACACTTTATTTTAATACAATACACCCCAGGGCTCATTGAAATGGCTTTGGCAAATTGCAGGGACTTCCCACAATGCAAACTGTGAAAATGTACTACTGGCTTCAATTGTGTAAAAGCTGGTTTCACATGGCCCGTCTGAGGAGATATAATATAGTTTCAGGATGTGATATCTAAATACAGTGGTACCTTGTATAACAGACAGCTTGTATAACAGAAAATTTGTACAACATAAAAAATTCCAGAGATAGGGGAAATTTGCTTAACATAATTGCCTATGGGGAAAATCCGTACAACATAAAAATGGGATTACTCTGCTTTCAATGCATTCCTATGGGAATTTGTATAAAGGAAAATTTGCTTAACATAATTTCATTTGGAACGAATTAATTCCTTTATACAAGGTACCACTGTATAGTTGTTCAAAAAAGGAGACAGAGGAGATACATTACAATGGCTACAGTTACACTCAAGTGTAACAGTTCCCAAAAGGATAGCCCTTTTAATTAGTCTTTTGTAGCTTAAAGCCTTGGGGTAGCCCTGTTGTCTCTTGATCCTTTAACTAGTTCTGTGGCACCTCAAAGCCAGGATAAATAGCACACACAGCTGTCCAAACCTGCCTAAATAAGACCTAGTCTCTTCCAGTGTGGGAAAAATTTGATGGCAGATTGCTTAGCTGGATTTTGGCAGCCAACTTGGAAAAAGCTGATTAAAGTAAACATGTTGGCAAAAGTAGAGGAGCCAAAGAAAAAAGAGAGGGAGGCAAGATAAATAGCACTTAGGCTAAGATTTATTATTGCATGAGACAGCTATCCACAGCTACATAACAGAAGTGTCTCTGAGAAAATGGATATCACAGTATTTTTCCGTGTACAGTGGTACCTTGTATAAAGGAATTCATTCGTTCCAAATGAAATTCTGTTAAGCAAATTTTCCTTTGTACAAATTTCCCACAGGAATGCATTGAAAATGAATTAATCCCTAATCGGGACTGTTTTTCTGTTGTACAGATTCACCTGATAGATGATTCTGTTAAGTGATTTCCCCCTATCTCTGGACATTTTTCCTTTAAGCAGATTTTCTGTTAAACAAACCACTTGTTATATGAGGGTGCACTGTATAAGACTTTATTTCCCCCCTAAAATTGTTAGACTAAAAATGGAGGGTCGTCTTATACACGGAAGTAAGACAGAGAGAGAGCGAGAGAGAGCCATGCTGTTACAAAATTGTAAGTTTCGGTTGGAAAAGGGGGTGGTCTTATACATGGGGAGCATCAGATGGAAAAATACAGTAATTTATAAAGCCTCACAACATAATAAATCTATTAGTCTTTAAAGTCCTAAAATTTCTTTTTCTTTCTTTCTTTCTTTCTTTCTTTCTTTCTTTCTTTCTTTCTTTCATGACCTGACTTACATTAACATGGGTGCCTCTTTGGAAATAAATACATATGGCAGCAGTTTGTCAACGCTGCTCAGCTTAAAGAGTTCCAGTATTATAACATGTGCTTCCATAGGCAATAGCTCATTTCCTCAGACTTACTATGAAGTATCCAGAATTTCTGCTCTCCACAAGGGCTGTAGTCCCTGAAAGCCAAGGCTGTAGTAAAGCTGTCACCTTTTATAACATCCCTAGATATTTGAGAGCTGCAACTCCCACCATTTGTCACCATCAGCAGTGCTGCTTAGGGATGATGGGCTTTGCAGTCCTACAATATCTAGAAGATTCACCACTACACAGAAAGTTTGCTGCTAGCTACCTTGCCAACCCAGATTCCTAGCTGTTCTCCAAGGTTATAGGATCAGTGTACAGCCATTATATATTATATGTCTTATATCTTGTCATTTCAGTTTAGTCAAAATGCCTTAGACCGTCTCCTAAAAGCTTTCCTTCCACAATAATCTCCAAGGGATGTTTCCAGACTGAAACAAGTCAGTTCCATCAGACATACCTAATTTTAACCTCCGTTCTGTGTTAGCCAAAAGAATGTTTGCAATGCATAAACCTATATATTATGCAACAGTCGTTTCTTACTTAGCAAATTTTTCTTTAAAAAATGACCTGCTAAGTGACTTTACATTCTAAATAAATGTTTTCCACATTTTCCTTTCTGAGTAGTTCTGGGGAAAGGGGGCATATGAAAGAAAGCGTGAAGAGTCTACAAAACAGCCCACTGAATGCCTGAAGCCTCAAAATAGTTCCAGTTATACGGCTGATTTCCCAGGACCAAACGTGCTGGTTTGTTGCAACAAAAACAAGAAAGAATCTTAATATTCATACATCTGAAGAAGTGGGTTATACATCTAAAAATGTGCCAAATAAAAGTTTTAGTCTTTAAGGTGCTATAGGATTTTTGTTGTACTAGAAGAAACCATTAAGGTGCCCCTTTTAAGCTAGCCTCCTTGCAGCCTATTTATTGCATGTGAAATATTAAATCTAAAGAGAACAGCCTCCATCTGCTTGATAAATCAGTTTCCATCAGTAGACTGATCTTTTCCTTGGATTTAGCTGTCGGCACACAGGCTGGATCAAAGTAGGGTCAGAGTATAACTAGACAGGGAAGTTACCTCAGGAAGGATTGGGCATAAAAGGATCTCCTGAAACTGCAATTTGAGATTTAGAACATTTATTGCCCTTTGGATTGACCATATCTAGCCCATTCCTCCCTCTGAGTCTTTATGGTCCCCTTTCTTCTCCTGTTTCCCCCTCCACAGAGAGAAAGGGAAATTTGGATTTTTAAAAATGTATTAGTAAATGACATATCACTGCATCAAATTACCACCCCTCTATGGGGAGCAGGGGAAATGGATTTTATTATTCTGTTAATATATTTATAGCTAAGTGAGTTAGCATTGGCTTATCACTAAAATGAAATAGCACGATATGATAAAGGGGGAAAGGGGGGAAAGGAAAAAAATTCTCCCTTCTGTCTCTTCTGTCTCAACATTCCAAGGAAAGCTGTTATTTTTAAAAAAGTGGTAAGTGACGTATTAGTTCACAGGTTATTTGTAACCTTTTATTGAACAGTTGGTTGAGACTTATACAGATATAATGCTGTGCAGGGACAATGTGTATGAATGATGGACTACCATGTGTATTTTATATGAATCTCTGAGTTCACATAGACCTTGTGTTTATGACTACTTATAACTGTGTTGCTTTAATGTAATGTTGTCTTTTAATGCTGTAAGATGTCCCTCAATTCCTTGTTCTCAAATACTTGAACATGTCTTAATTGTACTGGACTGTATATTATTCCTCATTACTGTAAGCCGCCTTGGGTCCTTTTCCAAGGAGAAAGGCGGGGTAAAAATACTCTAAAATAAAATAATAAATAAATATAATTTAAATTTACTGAAGGGAAAAATATAAATAACAAACCCTTGGCAAAATCAGGTTGTGTCCATATTGGCAACTATTACCTCAAGCTGCAGAATATTTTTCCCACAGGTAAATTGTACTATTTCAAATAATGTTAATTCCAAAACAAGGATGTATGAAATTGGAGCCTGCATGGTTAATTTCCTAGTCCTCATGATTGTAATGTACCCTTTCAAAATTTATCACATCATTAGGTTTTGTTTTAGTGTATCGAAGTTTCAGAATACTGTTTTCAATCACAGCTTCTTCCTCCTAGCAAATTCTAATTTTTTCCACTTGGTTTGGCAATGGATTTTATTTTCAGCGGGTACTAATGAACAGTAGGCAGCCTTCATCATTAATCCTCCTCTGTTGCAATAGATGTTTATAATTCTGCTTGATAACCATTGTTACATTTAGAACATAGCTCTTTGTATCAAAACAATGTCTTTGCTCTGACTCAGAATAAGTCACAGGCCATTGTTCAAGGAAGGCAGCAATCATGATGAGTAAGTCCTGACATTCTTAGCTTAAAAAAATGGAAGAGGGGAGGGGAAGCAGTAGATAGCAGGGCCTCTGAAATCAGACACTCACATCGATTTTCAAATGACACGGCAACTCCATTTTTAGCAGTAATTCTCACAGGTAATTCCACATGTTTCCCCATCTGATAAGAACTGTGATCTGAACCCCATGAAAATGACATTAAATATCACTCTCCTTAGGAGGAACAGCTGTACCAAGTGGTAGAATGAGGCAGCCACTCAGATGGTAGATGTTGGGAGGTAAGAAGAGGTGGCCGGCTATTGAAGAGAGGGTTGCATTTGCCACCTTGCTGGCCGCTGCCCTCAGAGCAGAGGACAGCTAAAGAGAAACTGAGGAGCCTGTTAGCTTATTTATGTGAAACAGGGAAGGGAGCACCTTCTGTTCCTTTACCTCAGGGGCTAAAATGTCTTGGGCCAGCCTCACTCTTGGATCCAACGTTCTGATGCTGGGTGTATCTCGCCAAAGGCTAATTCAGAAGAAAAATGTAAAAAAAAAAGTGTGAGTCTCTTATATTGTGACTTAGCCATATGGAAATATAACTGTTAGAATCTGGCCTGAAAGTCAAAATTCAACCCCAATACTCACAACATGAGCACAACAACAACAAAGGTTTTGGGGCTGGGGGAGAGGGCTTGTAGTCACCCAAAGTTGTTACCCCTAGTTCTAGAATCTAGCCACATTGCAGTATCTCTCAAGCCATTTTAGTAACACTAATTGGTTTTCAGAATGCACAAAATGGCTTAATAGCTCTCTTCCTCCTACTGAAAAAAAATTCTTTCACAGTAGTGACCATCATGATAAGCCATGGGGGTCTGATGAAATCTTGTGTACTTCAGTGTGTGAACCTGTCTCTGCTAGCAAATTATGGTTTGTGAACCCATGGTTTGTTGGCAGCATATGAACTCTGGTTTCTTTAAACCACGCCTACACTCACAATTGTGGCTGGTCTCTGTCTGCTTTTCCCAGCTGCTTATCTTGAAAGAGGAATTAATAAAATCGAGGGAGAGAAACATACCACCCATAAGAAAGGCTTGTTTGATTCTCCATGCACTTTGGGGCTTAAGCAACAAGTATGGTTCCTCATGATGTGCATATGTCAATTTTCCCCTCACAGAATCTTAAAAAGGTGTGCTTAGTGGACCATAAGTAACTAGGAAATTCTGTCATCCACATGCAGGCAGGCTATATAACAGTGTAATGCAGTCAAGAATATAAATATCCCATTGGATGTTTTTAGAAATACATATTGTTGCATTTTCCCTGATTCCTTTTCCCTTCACCCTACTGCCCTCTCCATCTTCCCTGCCCCATCTCTGTTTCCAATAATAATAATAATAATAATAATAATAATAATAATAATAATAATAATAATAATAATAATAATAATAATAAATTAGAAAGAGCATGCTGGAAAGACAACTGTGATTTTTAAAAAGTGTTTTATTCTAAGGTGGCACCCTTTCACAAATGAAAATAAGAGGGAGGACCTTTTATTCAGTGGCTCAAAATTAATGGCCAGCAATATGGATTTTAAAAGGCCATTCAAAGTCTATTAGTAGGGTTGTGCTGCTAATTTACCAGAATAATGACATAGTGCAATCCATCCTTCTTCAGTTCTTGAATAAACTCGGTCAGGCCTGCATAATTTTCCTTGTCATAATTGAAGTCCAACCGATGGTCCTTGTAATCAATATCTCCGTACTGGATATCCTGATAAGTTCAAGAGAGACAGGCCATAGTGGTTGTGTGTGTTTTAAGGACAAAGCCCAACATTTCATATTAACCATTTCGCTCACACTGCTATTATAGTAAAAGCTGGCATAGGAATTGCCCAACATCCAGGGGATGAAGGATAGGCAACTTTGTCAGGCCTGAGGATCAATTGTATCCACTCTTAGGACATGCTAGGAGTGGCCTATAGCCCTTCTCCCTGCGTCAACAATAGAGGGGAAACATCCAAAGCAAGTGGTGGAGATTCTCAGTCATCCAGGGGAGCTTATCTGGAAGTTGAGTCATGGCAACTGGACTTCTTTTCTTGTGGGACTGAAATGTTTCGCTAGAGACTACTACAAGTAGCTTGGGTGAGTAGATGGTGGGCTGCCATAAATACTGGTAACAAACCACCAAAAGCCATTTCAAATAACCCTCTGCTTGTTTAATTCGGCTGTACCTTATTTGCCTGCAATTGGGAGGGGGCGGGGGGGATGAATTGTGGAAAGCCATTTACATGGGTTTTCATTTTCTTCCTAAATGCCTACTTTCATTGAGGCTTTTCCTGGTGTAGCAGGATGAGATGCCACCAAAATTTAACAGTGTTTTCTTTGGGGACATCCACATGGGGTGAAGGCTTGATTCTTACTCTGACCTATACCAATTAGTTTCTTCATAAATTGGTTTAAGATATACGTATTTTTCGGAAAATCACTATTTCTGTTTTAATATTATTAAACCTTAAATGGTGAATGTCAATGCTATTAATTATATTAATTCTAGATAATAATCCAACTAATTACTATTGTACTGTAAATATTATATCAATGTGAATTAACAGTAGCATGAATGCAAATGCTAGCATGACATATTCTTCTCAGTTATTGAAATGCTTGTTACAAACCTGTTCACATTTACATATGGGATGCCATGCTTTGTCATGCGCTGAACAGTTTGCTTTACTTCATCAATGTTAGACTATCCCCCTCTAGTACCATGACCGCCCTGGCCACTTTTTGGTTGTAGGGGGGAAATTGGAAAGATTGTCTGATGGCAAGTGTATATACCTTCTATTTTTGCCTATATAAGAGGCACTAGTCTGTTGGAACCTATAGATGTAGCAGTTCCTACCTCAGCTCCCCAGATGTTCTTTGACTGCAAATCCCAGAAATCCTGGCCAATTGAGCTAGTGGTGAAGGCTTCTGAGAGTTTTAGTCCAAAAACATCTGGGAACCCAAGGCTGGGAATGACTGTACTAAAGTGATCTCCTTGCTCCAGTAGGTGTTCCAGTTGTTTGTCCCCCAGTGGTGTGTAGCATTAAACGTCTAAATGGAGGACTGGTGGGGAGACTACATTTAGCTCCTCTCAGACAATGGTGCCTACTTCTGTGTTTTCATACCAGCCTTACTCAACCTAGTCCATCCAGTTGTGTTCAAATACAATATGCCAATATGGGGCTAATATGAAACGCTGGTATATGGCACCTAATATATCTGGAATATACTGATTAGGTTTTGGAAGGCTGTTTTATTTTAGAGGCTAATACTGCTTGCTAATTAAAGTTTTTAAAAATTAGCTGAGCTTTTATCCACCTACTGGCTCCGTCCACTAGCCAGTTTCTTCAGAGTTGCTGCCAATTACTCTAATTTGTGAAAAGCAAACCTTTAATTAAACCCACATGACATTCTGAAGTTTCCAACAGGATTTCTGCTATTTTTAATGTCACAGTCTGCTAAACTACCTCGTAAAATGTTAGCTATTTATTCAGAGTGCTCTATATATTTTAATTATCTGCACACACCTCCTCAGGTCAGACTCCCTTCTGACTGCTCATAGTGTAGCTAGCCGGCCTCTTGGCTTAGTATCCAGCAATGGATTTTCAAATGGATGAATGGTAAAATGTAACAATGTCCTTTTTGAAACTATTGTACAATATGAGCTTGCCGCCAGCAGAGATGAACTGAGGGTAGCAACTTTCCATGGCTAGTAAATGTAATAAAACTTTGACAACAGTGTCTTGTGGAAGTCAATAAAAATGGAACTGGGTACTGTGATGATTCTGAGTGTTCTTACTGTTTTATCACAATATTTGCAGGCACTGAGTTGCCAAGGGCAGGAAATACACACATGCCATACAAAGAATTAGCAATAAGAGCTTTAGAAAGGAGAGTGCCTAGAAAATGGGACTCTATTAAGGAGTCTGTTATAAGTACCGTGGACCCTCGTATAACAAACGGTTTGTATAATATAAAATCTGTACAACATAAAACATTCTGGAGACAGGGGAAATTTGCTCAACAGAATCACCTATGGGGCAAATCCATACAACATAAAAATGGTTGCATTTAGGGATTACTCTGTTTTCAATGTATTCCTATGGGAAATTTGTATAAAAAATTGCTTAACAGAATTTCATTTGGAACAAATTAATTCCTTTATACAAGGTACCAGTGTACAATGTAAATGTCACGTATTGCTAATGTCACGTGCTGTCAAGTTTGAACTGACTTATAGTGGTCCTCCCAATAGGGCTTTGAGGTAAGTGAGATATAAGGAGTAGCTTTACCAGTTCTGCATCTCCAGTAAGTTCCCAAGCTTGAGCAGGGTTTTGAACCCAGGCTTCCTGAGTCCTAGTTTTTCATATTATCCACTGTACCAAGGGTTCCCAACATTGGGTCCCCAAATGTTCTTGGACTCAGGTTCCCAGAATTCCTCACCACTAGCTGTACTGGCCAGGATTTCTGGGAGGTGCAGCCCTAGAAAACACAGAGACTCAAGGTTGAAAACCACTGCTAGAAACCACACTGGTTATTCTATGAAAATGATGAAATCTAATAAACAACTTCACCTCACACAGCAAGATATATATTTATGGTTCCTACTGGAAAAGCAACTGTGAAATCATAAAGCTGGATATTTTGTACCGCAGTGGCTTAAAAAGATATCTGGCATAAAATTCAGGGAGCTCAGTAGTTGTGTAGTTTGATTGTATTAAATAGAGATGGGCACGACCAGGAAAAAATTTTTTTCAAGTTGTCGTTTTTCGGGACGGGTCCGTTTCGGCCCGTTTCCGTTTTTCGTGAAATTTTTCAAAAATTTGTCATTTCATCATGTTGTTTGTCGTTTGTCGTTACCGTGGTGATTTAACGCGACTTGACTTCCAGTTCCCAGAGTATGGGGTTAGGGGGTAAGGGCTAGGCTTAGGGTAACGGTTAAGGTTAGGGTGGGTTAGTGGGCTGTATCTCTGGGTGTCTCTGGCCCACTAAGAACACAGTGTACTGGCGTATGGGTTAGGGTTAGGGTTAGGATTAGGCTTAAGCTTAGGGTTGTTGGGCTTTTAATGCCCTCTCTGGCACATCCAGAAGTCTCAGCAAAACCTGGCCATGAGATTGGTGGAATGGCTCCAAAAATTTGCATGGTCCCGTCTCATGGCCAGCCCATCATTGCACGTGCGCAGGTGTAAAAAAATAAAAATAAAAATAAAATAAAATCAATGGAGATGTTTTGTTGCAAGAAAAACCCACTGCTGCTACTATAAAAATCAGGCAGTTAAAATACCTAATTTTCACATGTTTCTGTGGTGCTTTGGTGGGTTTTTGGACCACGATTTAAAAAATAATATTGTGGTCGCCATTTTGGATCCCCCCGCACCGCATGGCAAATGGAGACACCGAGGATGCCCCCTCCCAGCCTGGTACCAGCAAGTCTCAGCATCAGCAAAACGTGGCCATGCAATTGGTGGAATGGCTCCAAAAATTTGCATGGTCCCATCCCATGGCCAGCCCATCATTGCGCGTGCGCAGGTGTAAAAAAATAAAAATGAAATAAAATAAAATAAAATCAATGGAGACGTTTTATTGCAAGAAAAACCCACTGCTGCTACTGTAAAAATTCAAGCATTTAAAATAGCTAATTTTTGCATGTTTCTGTGGTGCTTTGGTGGGTTTTTGGACCACAAATTCAAAAAAAATATTGTGGTCGCCATTTTGGATCCCCCCGCACCGCATGGCAAATGGAGACGCCGAGGATGCCCCCTCCCAGCCTGGTACCAGCAGCCCAGGACAGGAGGGGGGAGGCTGGAGTGGGGACCCCCCCCAGAAACCACCCCTCTGGTAGGTGCCCTCAGGCAGGCATATTTTCGCATGCTTTTTTGGCCAGGAATCGGGGTTTTTTATTTTTAAAACTTTTTTTCTGTGCCACTTGGCATTGCGCGATCGCTGCAATGCCAGGAATGACAACAACAAATCAGACCCAATTTTTCTTTTGTCGGTTCGAGTTCGAGATCTGGGGGAGTAATTGTGTCATGGAAACGAGTAACGGAAATGGAAACGAGAATTTCATCAAGTCGTGCCAATGTCTAGTATTAAAATGATTTGACCAAACTCCGGGAGGCAGTGAAAGGCAGAAGGGCCTGGTGTGCTCTGGTCCATGGGGTCACGAAGAGTCGGACACGACTGAATGACAGAACAACAACCAAAAAGGAGGGGTGAAGGGAAGTTAGCATTATGAAAATTTAAATATGCCTAGAGTTTACTACGTGCTCCTATTTCTTTAAACTAGAGATAGACACAAAGCAAACAGCAAACTAGAGAAACTGATGAACCAGGCTGGTTTGTGACCCATTTCAGGGATTTTGTTTTGCTGAAGCCAAATGAAATGCCGACTCCCACCCCCTTGGAGCTTGGTTTTGTTTGGGAAAGGGAAGTCCCCACCCATTCCCTTCTCACTGCCCCCATTGCCTACCTCTTCTTGTTGCCACCACGACTGCTGCTAGCCTCAGATGCAGCTGGACCAGCTTTCCTGTCAGTGGGTGCATGCTCAGAGGCAAAGGGTCCACTCCTAGGAGGGAACCAGGCCCATTACCTCTGAGGATGGCTGTGGAGTTCGCAAAGGCTGAGGAGGACCAGGAGGCAGGAATGGGTAGGGAGGTAATGGAGGGAGTGGGAATGGGGGTCAGTGGGCAACAGAGGTGGAGAAAGTAGTCTCCGTCCTCCCAGCATGAACTGGAAGAACAAACTATGAACCAGTTCATGCCTACAGTACCCCCATCCTGGCCCACCTGCATTGGTTGCCCCTTGCTTCCCAGGTAAGGTTCAAGGTCATGGTTTTGGTTTACAAAACCCTCCATGGCTTGGGACCTATTTATCTGGCGGAGCGGATCTCCCAGATGCCAACCAGTGCATCGTCTTCCCTTTCTCTTAGAGTGCCGACACCGAGAGAGGCCCGTAGGGCTTCCACCAGGAATTGGGCCTTTTCGGTGGTCAGCCCGGCCTCTTGGAACAAGCTGCCAGTTGAGATCAGGGAGGTGGAGACGCTGCCAGCCTTCAGAAGGGCCTTAAAGACCTGGCTCTTAAGGCAATGCTTTGGGGCCCTCTGAGCATACTGTAATGGTTTTTTTTAACTGCGGACATCAGTTTTCTTGCCGGATTTAACCTTGATTTTGATCCTGTCTTGGTTAGTGGTGTAATGTTTATTTTACTTGTTTTTTGTGTGTGTTTTTATATGGTATTTGTATACTGATTGTTTTCTGTTAGGTTTTGACTGTTTATTATTGTTGGGGTTCGTTTGTATTTGGGTAGTCACTGTTGGGTGACGCCTATGGGAAAAATCGGGCGGTTAATAAGTATAATAAATAAATAAATAAATAAATAAAATAAAGTTCATTTTTCTGGAGTTGCTTGGTTTGTTAGTGAAACATCATGAACAACCAGCTGTCCAGTTTGTGCCCATCTCTAATTCAAATCCATTTACTGCAAATGTGAAAGGCAAAAACAGGTTTCTGACTTGGTGGATATTTTCATGGAATACTAGTGGCATTTTGGCATGGGCTTTTCATTTTGGAATAGGTCCGGTTCCAAAACATATCACGGCAGCACAGCTGCTGTTTGGAACTTGGACCCACCCTCTGAAATGAAATCACCCATTGACTTACCTTGGTTTACCTCACGCAGGGTGACACTCCAACCAGGAAGTAGCCTCCGATGTGTCATCGTTCCTTCTCCCTGGCACTGGCCAATCAGGAGCTGGCAAAGGCATGCATCATCCCACCTCCCTGTCTGATTGGCAGTGATAGGGAGAAGGAACAATGATGTGTCAGGGGCTACTTTCTGGTTGGAGTATAGCCCCACACAAGGTAATCAAGGTAAGTCAGTGGGTGATTTTGTTTCAGAAGGTGGGTCCAAGTTCCAAAAAGCAGCTGTGCTGCCATGTTTCGTTTCTGAACTGGAGCCATTCTGAAATGAAAGGCCCATGCCTACTAGCAATGCACCCCCTTCCTTGCATGGCCCTTGACCTTGATCTGTTCCATAAAAAGACCTTGAAGCTTTCCAAGGAACCCATATTCCACCTTAGCCACGGGCTGCTTGTGAACTGAGATGGAAGAAGACACAGCATTCTAACATTTCTAACATCTGCCACCTGCCCTATTCACAACCCATTATTGACTTGAGCCCTCCTGTTGCAGCTCTGACCCAGTACAAAGACTTGGCCATTTAACAGAATAATGGCCAAAGACTGACCTGCTCTCCAGATTGAGGCTTCCTAATTGTGCAAAGGAAGGAAACTGTCTGAACAGTCTGCTGCGTTGCCTATTGTCTCCCTCCCCACCCGCCCCCTCCTAGCTGGAAACGAGAGGTTGCCCTCCCAGAACTGAGAAACTCATATTGCATTTTAGTAACAGAAGCTCTTCTGAAAGGACTGGGGAGCAGTTACTTCAGCGAGCAACAAACTCCGGCATTCCCTCGCTAGCCTGGGCAGTAGCCCTCTGTGGAGAATACTTGGAAACATCATCCAGACAACTAATGCTTGCAGACTTTGGCTTCCGCTGAGTACGTGCTGCGAATATAATAACAAATTACACCAGAGCACTGGAAGGGCTTGAAGCCACTAGAAAGGAGCTCAGTTTTTTCATCAGCCATACCGAACCACTTGCCTCTGGTATCAGACTGACCCTCAGGGCAGAACTTGCATTGCTGCCCTCCCCAATGTCATTATGTAGCACTGTCTGAGCAACTGGAACAAATACCTCCACCCCTCCTACTAGGGTCTGGTTTTCCAACATCTCAGCTTCTTGGCTCATCTGGATCCTATGAGACCCACAAGGGTCTCCAGCTCCCCCCTCAAAAGGGTCTGCTTTCCAATTTCCCCCTACAACCAAAAGTGCCCAGAAGTTTACATCCATTTCCAGGGGGGGTCATGGTACTAGAAAGGTGGAAAAGCACTGATTCCCAACACAGAGACTAGCTATAGCAAGACCCCATGCCTCGTTTTAGAGAGGAAATTTCTGTTCCTGCAAAAATAGCCAGTTGGCTACTAGCAGAGTACATGGATTACCCACTGTGGAACCCTAGCACCAATTCTGGCCATTAACTGTGAACCAATTTGAGGAATAGTAAGCCACCTAGCCGCATATATCTTCAGTTCTGTAAGCTAGCCAAAGCCTATTAGTGTAACCCAGCTGCTGAGGCAGTTCCTTTCAGGAGTTAAGCATGCTATCAAGACACCGGTTCTTTCAGGCAATGTTCTGGTATACAGGTGTTTCTTGGGTTAAGAGAACTGAACAGAAATCAAGGGTGAAGTGTATATTAGCCACAAACTGAATGAGAAATTGGGGTTCAAGGAGTTCTTAGATCAATACAAAAGCCCAACATTAGTCCTGTACATTATTCTTTCATTGAATATGTGCTACTCAACTCTTGTTGAGTCCTTTAAACAGCATGTTGCTTGATCAAATGATGGGGCAGGGATCCCCGATACAAGTAAGTCTAACCTCTTCTGATTAGCCCATCCTAAGGAAACCCTGGAAGGGTTCCCAGTAAGTTGGAATTAACTTGACAGCACACTATTTTTTTAAAAAATAATAATAATTAAAGGCCTTTTGGAATCACAGAATGTGACAGTTCTTCAGATCCTTGACAAGGTCTTCAAAACCAGATATTGGTACGTGGCATCACTCTGCAGAAAACATTTTCCTTTTGCTTACAAGAGAGACTTTTGCAGTACCCCTTGGCAAAGTAAAATGAATTGTTGTTGATGTTACAACTCAAGAATGTAAGTCTTCTGTCTCTTTTTCCTTTTGTTCCCATTAGCTTGCCTTTAGGACCTTCCTGGTTTGTGCTGCAGTGTCTCCCAAGCAGTGTATGTGATACCCTGCACATTCCTGTTATAGATTCAGTTACATAACTGCACTCTTGAACTGGAACACATCAGGTGTGACTTAAGGCCAGGTATGTGTATTCTGTCAGAGTCCCCAAAAGGAGATTGTGTTTAGGGTTGAACAAATCCAAGAAAACTTTGCTTGCAATGTGGGCTTAACTTTGGAAACAATTTATTCAGAGTTCATTAGGTGGAAGCATCTAAAGTGAGCTTAATTCAGATCAGCAGAATATCTAAAAGAAGAATTGAAGACAGCTGGGGAAACAAATGTTCCTTAATCTAATTATGCCTTAGATGGTCTCTTTCACGGATCCCCCTGAAGCATCCCAATAAAGCAACCAGCATATGGTACCTACTCCAGATGGACCTGCTCAAGCAGACACAGAATTTAGCAGACCCAGATTTTATGTTTGATTTGATGTTATTGGAATAGAGTTTGTTGCCTTGAAATATACCCTGAGCACAGTGCTCTGCATTTGCAAAGCTGCACAAAACAAAAGTGGCGTTATAATTTATGACAGCAGAATGTAAAAGCTGAAAGACAGAAAGTGCTCAAGATACAAGCCACTAATAACAAGGGGAAAATAATAAACCAAACCCAAAGTTGTGGTGGGGGAATGATGTGTGATTTTTTTTTGTTCATAGTAAAATAGTTCACATGTAACTATCTTCCAATGCATTGAAAAATGACCCTCAGGGGTTGTGGGCCTGTACAAGTTGGCACTCATGCCCTTTGCTGTCATTAGCAAGAGAGAGAGATTGAGATCCATCTTTACTGTTGTCATATACAGACAGCATGAAAAGGGGTTCTCCTCCAGTACTGGTGTGTGTGTGTGTGTGTGTGTGTGTGTGTGTGTGTGTGTGTGT
>JAHTLZ010003526.1:64382890-64403940 GCA_023846285.1 Phrynocephalus versicolor
TTTTTTTCCCAGAGACTGGCAGTCATTTACTCTCAGTCCCTGTGACAAATTGAACTTCTACTCAAGACCAGAAAAGGGTCGTTTTTCTTCTCCTTTCATGCTGAAATAAGCAGCAATGCATGAGAAATGTCCTATCACTTCTTTAGTATATGAAAAAACAATGAGCCGCCAAGAGCCAAACTTAATATATCTGGGTACTCACAGCACTATTCCAGTGGCTTTTCTTATTATTTCAAACTGATGAGATGAATCACTGACAAATTCGATGTCATAGCTGGTGTCCACAGCAGCAAGAAAGGGGAATTCAATTTTGAGGGGGACTTCAAACCGTAAGTTGTTATCATAGATCTGTTTCCAAATCAGAGAAGATAATTAATAGGAGAGTCTCCTAGGACCCTATGAAGAGCACTGCTGTAACTAGGGAGGTGCAGAAGAGTGCATTTGCCCTGGGGCGCACAGCAGTCTGGGGGTGCCTGGAGGGGGAGCAGGGGCAGGAAGTCATGCGCCATTCAGCCAGCAGTCTTCCTTTTGCCCCGCTAAGGCTTGGTGATCCTTAGCTGGGGGAAAGGAGGAGAGGGAAACATGCTACAGAGGTGATGCTTGAAAAAAACTTGCCTGCTTGGCGCTGTCCGTGCACTGTGCGGTATGTACAGGCGAGCCTTGTCTGGGAAGAGGGCGTGAGAAAGAGGGACACTTCTCCCCCTCTCCACGGTTCCCCCTTGTTCAATGGGTAAGACACAGCTGAGGGGCAGGAGGGTGTGTGTGCAAAAACGGACTTTGTCCCTGGGCACTCCAAACCCTAGCTATGCCTCTGATGAAGAGCCCTTATGGGAGTAGCCTGGGTGCCTGTGTAAGGGGTGAATCAACAGAGGCTACTCTTGCACAGTTCTGCTGCAACTTCCATCGCCCCTCTGTGTTGACTCTGCTAATTAGGGCTGATAGGAATTGACGTCCAATATCAGGTAAGCTCAAGTTGCCCAGATATGGTCTATAAAACCCCATATCCCACAATGGCCAACACAGATGTCCAAGAAAATCCCATAAGCAAAGCCTAAAGGTGATAGCCACTTCTGCTCATCCCTCCCCAGCACACAGGCTCTGATGCTAGAGGTAACATATAGCCATGATGTCTTCTATATATTATTCATATACTTTTCCTTCATGCTTGGCTGCTATGACATCACTGACACAATGTAGACTAGCCTCCCCATGGTGCAGCCTGAGCAATGTGACTCGTCACAGCTAAATAGGCTACACCAGTGGTTCTCAACCTGTGGGTCCCCAGATGTTCCTGGACTGCAACTCCCAGAAGTCTTCATCACTAGATGAGCTGGCCAGGATTTCTGGGAGTTGCAGTCCAGGAACATCTGGGGACCCGCAGGATGAGAGCCACTGGGCTACATATTTCCACTGCTGGACTTCGCAAGGATTTCCCAAGAAGAAGAATCAGCATGAGCATCAAAATTAAAAACAACGGCTCTTTTCAGACATTTTATACATATTTTCTATTGTCTTTGTGAAGTCTTGTGCAATAATGCTGCATTCTGTTATGGCCCAAGAAAAACATGAAATAAAAATGACACCATTGATATGATTTTCCTTCCTTCCTTCCTCTCACCTTAAACCTGACTTGGTCTTTTGTCTGAAATTCCACATCCACTGCAATGTTAGAAATACCATTCCCATAGGGCGAGGCTGCTCCATGTTTTGAGAGACCCAACCTGAAAAACAGGCACAATCATTTTTGAACTCCTGCCGAATTATGTGCAAGGAACACAGAAACAACAAAGCACAGAATAAAATCTGACATGTTCAACATTTAACAAAGAACAATACAGTAATATGCAACACTGGTAGAAGTCTCTTATGCAGTGGGGTCTATAATGCCATTCACAGCCAACTCGTGCAAAAGTAAGGTAGTGGATTTGAATCCACACCTACGAAACCGGAACCACATCCTCTTTGCAAGGTCTGAAATTGAATAAAACATCCTTTTTGATGGGATGGTGCTCACAAACTATCCCAGGAGCTGAGAAAAGAAGATTCACTGTTACTCTGTAATCTTTTGGTCATTCTAGTAACAGCACTGTAAAAATGATACAGAATTTCTTGTCATGGCTTGGGTTAAATTCCTAGAACGAAACTGCATTTGGTTTTTTTGCACACACAAATCACACAGCTCTGCAAGAGCACAGATCGTTGTCAATAGGAAGACACCTTCCCAGTGAAAGTGGGCCTTTCTTTGAGGTGGAAAACATCAGATAATCCCAAGTTGGAGCGTGCAGTTTTCAGAAAGGGACCTCTGTCGGTTTCAGCAAGAATGAAAACAAAAGCCAAACCCTTTGGCTGCTTTATAACTAGGGTATTAGTTTCAGTGGGAGGTTTCATGGATTACAGTCCACTCAGTACTCCTTGTGTGCAAAACTGGGACTTAGTGCTTGGAGTCTACCCTGCAGCATCAACAGAAAAAGAACACCAAGGAAACACTGCCACCTGACTAGTCAACTATATGTCCAGATATTCATTGCCCCATGTAATTTCCAAATAATTTATCTTAATTACAGACGTCACAAAGAGATGGTTGTTCTGGGACTTTTGTGTTGACTCCTAAACATTTCAATTGGTTTAGCTACTATTTCCTCAGTGCAGGTGAATGTCAAATAGGTATAGGGGAAATCAGGGCCCAAGCATGTGGAGTCCACCTGCCATGGCAAAGTCACCATAAATAAAATTGTAAATATGCAAAGAAGGAAAGTGAAGAAGGAATAATCCGTTTCAAATTACTTCCAGCCCTTTGGTGTCTTTTCTGGTATGCTAGTCATGGAATAACCTGATGGACCATCATTGCCGGCAGCACAACCCTGAGTTAAAACTGAGAAAGAAGCAACATGAACAGATGAATGAGTACCAGTGCCAGAATCTGGTTGAGGAAAAGCAGATACACCAGGGAAGCTGGGCATGCTGTCCCCCCACCCCTTGCAATGAGCTGTCTTTCTGGTCCTATAGTGGTTGATTCTACTGGTTACATCCCTGGCATGCAGCACTTCCCGAGAGGATCAGGACCATAATATTCACGGTTTTTCCCAACTCACAAAGGAAGAAGCCACTAACATTTTATAAGGCCAGAACTTATTTATTATATTTGAACTTATCGACCACCCAACTTTTCCACGGGAACTCTGGGTGGTTTACAACAAATTATAACAAAATAAACTATCCAAAAAGAAAACCAGACAACACTAAGAACAAATAAGGTGCCAACGAAGATAGCCATAAAACAGACGACCACATCCACACCACAAACACGAAGACAAAGTCCAGCAAGAGAAGGTTGGGAAAACAATACTAACAAGTAACAACAAACCATGGTGCACTCAGGAGCCGAAGCTTTCCCTAAAGAGCCAGGTCTTTAGCGGTCTCCTGAAGGCTGGCAGAGACTCCACCAGCCTAATCTCCATGGGCAGGGAGGCAAATGGGAGGCTATGTTCAATCATTCTATGATTGTTAAAAAGGGGGGCGGGCTTCTTGGTGATCACTCTACATCTTTGGAATGATCTTCCATTGAACATCTGCCTGGCAGCCTCATTGTGCTTCTTTAAATGCATACTATTCAAGCAAGCATTTCCATGGGCTGACATGTGACTTTGGTGTTTACTGATGACCATTCTATTCTCTCTGCCCAAAAATAGAATTTTATGATCACTACTGGATTATAGTTATTTGTATTTTAATGTAATTTAAGGTTGTTGTTTTTTTGCTTTCATTGTTATTTCTGGTTCTGTTTTGCTTGTTTTATAATTTGTATTGCATTGTGTTTTAACTCTATTGTATTTTATAGTTTTAATATTTGTATTGTTTTATAGTTTTTAATACATTGTTGTATGCTGCCCAGAGACCTCTTGATAGTGGGGTGGCTAGTTTTTTGTAAATAAATAAATAAATAAATAAATAAATAAATAAATAAATAAATAAATAAATAAATGTTGTACACACACACACACACACACACACACACACACACACCAAGTGGCCTTGCTACCAGATGGGGAGCATAGAAATATAGTAAACAGATAAAACAGAAACATCACTGCTTTAAAAAAAATCTATGGAGTTCAATATTCAGTGAAGAAGATATCCATGCTTGCCTTTTCTTCTCTTCAGAAGTCACTCCCAACAGAAAAGGCCAAGGGAGAATATTGGCCAAGAACCCATAGTATCACACGGTCACAAAAGGACCATGGCACACGCCTTTCCCCCTCTGTGCCCAAGCAGGCTCCATTGGGCATGTCTGATCTCACACCACTTGCAAGATGGGTGGCATAACAGATGGAATGGGGAGATCCTAGCATGCTTGTCCTGACACTCTGAATAGGACACTGACCATCGTCTCTGACTTTTCTTTCTGATGGGATGAGAGAAATGCCGCCTAGAAATCAATTACTGAAGGGAAAGCAGTCCTAATTAATTCCTTGCTGGGGTGTTAATATGCAACTCCTGTATCGTTATGAAACATCATATAAATGCAAATGAAACCCCAAGGCACAGAGCTCATCCATTTTGTCTGCGCATCTCAAAGTTGTGCCCCTGCCTCTTGCAAGTGAATTTATTTATTTAATTGTTGGATTTTTATATCACCTGTCTGGCAGCGAGGCCACTCTGGGCAGTTAACAACAGTTAATGAGTACAATACAGTGCAAAATAGTAATTCATACAATACAAAAAACATAAAATACAGTAATATAATACAAATAAAAACAAAGTGATGTAAAATAGTGTATATGCATTTTTATTGGCAGGCAAATCAATTAAAATCATGTTTTAATGGATGAATACTGGAATGACATTATATTTGAGGGAATACAATTATCTTCATTTAATTTGGCAGTATACCATGCAGGTTATTGTCTTTAAGAGGCTCAAACATGCTGATACTGCAGAAAGATTAAATTCTGCATAAGATGACCATAGAAGTGAAGCTGTAGTGTGCAGCAACATTTCTAATTATGTAAAACCAGACATTCAGTTGGTTTCTGCATTACAATCCATGACGTGATCCACCTGCCCAGCTGCTTAACGTAAAAAATTATACATTCAGGTGGACAGACTACCAGTAGGGTTTTAGAGTGTATTTTCCACTACAGCATTTGATACATTTTTTACTTTCTTGTGGGATCCTGAGCTTTGTGTTGATGATGTACTTGGAAATTTCTGTTAGAAGGCTCTGGAGCTCTCCACTGAATTGTGTCAAAGCATTCCAAACACCTGAATAAACCAGAGACTAGAGATGGGCACGAAATGAACAATTTTTCGTTTCCGTTTTCATTTTTTCATTTCGTTATGCAACGAAACGACAAACGAATTTTGTCTCTAAAATGAAACGAAACGAACAGAAACACCGGAAATTTTGTTGTACGTTTCGTTTCCATTACTGCAATATAAGCGAATTGCTTAAAATCCTAAAAAAATCACAAAAATTGAAATAAATGGTAACGAAATGGTAACAAAGTGAACGAAAACAAAAATGATTTTTTTTTGCAAAAAATCATGAAAAACGGAAACGAACCGAAACGAACCCTCCAAACGACAAACGACAAACGAAATGCCATTTTTTTTATTCATGCCCATCTCTACCAGAGACTTCAGTGTCCTATAGGGAAGCACCGGGAGGGAGGGGCAGGGGGCAGAGAAGGCCAGAATCCTGTTGCACAGCTCTGCCTGCATGACAGGATTGGTTTCACCAATAGCAGCATATTTCTGCTGGCAAAAGACTTCCTCTTTTTTAGTAGACAGAACCAACACCGAAACCAACTTCAAAGCAATAATGTACCCCCACCCCCCAAATCCAAGCAGCCAGTCCACTTAAAAACTCCCAAATCAGGCAGCCAGTCATTAGTGGAAAGGTCTCCTGGAGAGGAAGGTTAGCCAAGGGCTCATAACCTGAGTTGAGCGCATCCCCCAAGTGGGTTTCCCCTTGATATCAGCTGTGGAGGGAGGTGCAATAGCCCTCTTGAGTTTGGCCCACCCCGACCACCCCACACTCTTGCTCCTTGTGGGAAGAGGATCCCTTGCCTAGGAGAGGGCCAAACATTTCTCCCTCTCACTGAGGATCTGCTGCTATAAGCAAACCTCCCCACTACTACCACGACCGCAACCAGGCAAACCACCTGCAACAAAAAGACTTGCAAACAGTCATTTGTCACCACCAGCCCCATGAATGGAGCTCCCATCTTCTCCTTATGACAGCCTCCTATGTTCCAGGGAGTCACCCGGCTACAACTGGCCCCAGATGGGATAGTAGACAGGGCAGCCCTCATTTAGCGCGAAATACAGTAGGACAAACCTCCTCAGCATCACCTTCATGCCACACTGTGCAGAGTATAGTGCATATACTATGGGGTGTCTGTGAAGATTCTCAGTCATCCAAGTGAGTTTATCTGGAAGTTGAGTCATGGCGACTGGGCTTCTTGAGAGATTAGAATGTTTCGCTGCTCATCCAAACAGCTTTGTCAGTTCAACGATGTGTTGCAATGTGTCCTCACAGCACAGCGTAGAAATCCAGATTCTTAGAAACTGGAGCTGTGAGCAATAATTACAATTACTTTTGACCTTGGATCCCCTTCACTTTGAAAACTCTGTTTTTCAAGAGAAACAATCAAGCTGGCTTCAGAAACAATCATATTTTCAGAAAGATACGCCAATCCTGTTGTGTACTTGCTCACAAGCAAGTCCTGATGACTTCAATATGACTTTGGCATAGGGGTGGGATTTAACCCCTAGCCACACTGCATCCCCATCAGCACAGTTCACTTATGGGCTGGCAGTTTCTTCTCAATGCCATTGAGGGGGAAGGTAGGGGAGAATGGGAGGGTGGGGAAGGATGGGAAGGGGGAAAGGGGGGAGTGGAGAGGGAGAGAAAATCCAAATTGGTAATGATATATTACAAGCTGGATATGTTCAACTATATTGCTTTAATGCATGCAAAAATAGAGGTTTATTTGTAAGCTTGACAATTCTGAGAAGGATATGTTGGAGGGACTTAATATAGTTTCTCATAATGCCAATGGGTTGGGTTCCCCTCTGAGAAGATACAGTTATACGAACTATACAGAAATTAGGAGGTGATGTTATTAAGCAAGTCCTGATGACTTCAATTTTGGCTTGAGGGCATTTGTTTACAGAGAGTAGACACTGTCACTATGGCAGCCTCTCCTTTAGGTAGAATGTCTGTCCATCCTCAAAAAGAGTTTTTCTTTGCCAAGAAGACTCCTGGCATTTAAACCATTTAAAGTGTTAAGAAGCAGCATATGTTTGGAGGAAACATTGCAGAAATTCTTGACAAGCGCCATCTGCATCATGCCGTGCTGCTATCCTGATAATTCCACTCTAGCAGGTACCCAAGTTTGATTTGGGAACAAATTCCTGGGCATATTTAGCAGAATGGTTAATTCCAGCCTGGTATTAAGAATACTGTTCATTGTATCCATCTCTGGAAACAAAAACAACTTGCTCTGAATGGGCGAAGATCATTTTTCCAGATGGTTTTCTTTTCCTCTACACCACAGTGAGAGCAAGAGTGAGAGAGAGAATGCGTATCCCACACAATCTCAGTTCCGAGATTAAAAACTCAATGGAGCATTTCAATTGTGCATCTGAACTAGCCTCAGAAGCTGCAGAAAGACATTCCCTCTTTGAAATTTGCAAAAGCTTACAATGCCCACTAGTGGCATTGTAGCAAGTCTGACTTGGGAAACAGAGGAGGCTGAACACATATTCTTTGCATGTAGAAGGGTGGATTTCTTTAAACTTTCCATACCCCCAGAGCCTCCTGTTACTACCAAGTCAAAGTTTGGCTGTCCCCATTTAAATGAAGGATGGAGGGATCACCCTAGGAATGAATAAAAGAGGCCATTACATTCCAGTTGCTAAGAACAGGGCAGCTTTGCAAATACGTTTGTGTGTGAGAGAGAGCCTTTTCTGTCAAGGGCAATATTCCCCCCAGGCTGAAACCTGCTAATCCATAATAGGGAAGACCAGACGACAGAACCATCTATGTACCTAATCTTGTTTTGCACACAGACCTTCCTTTCTCTCACTCCATCATTCCCTGACCGCTCACGCAGTTGCCCCTTTCTTCTGTTTAGTTCTCTCTGCTACTCCTTGTTAATCTCTCTCTCTCTCTCTCTCTCTCCTTCTCTCTCTCTCTCTCTCTCTTTCTCTCTCCCCCCTTCTCTCTCTCTCTCTCTCTCTCTGTGTGTATGTGTAGGATTTGGACATAAATAATTTACTTAAAAATCGAGGGATACAAAATGGAAAAAATAGTGTTTTGTTTTGTTTCGAAATTTAAAAAATAATAATATAATTTTTAAGAAATTAAATGAAGTGGTTCAGAAGCTGCCACCACTCAGCTGGTTTTTTTTTTTAAACAGCTCAGGTTATGGAGAGAACCAAAGAGTGAAGTAGGGTTTTGAATTTGGTGCCACCTGCTCTACTTTCCCGTTGTCACCACTGGCACCTAGCTGGGTTTTGGGTTTTTTTTGACACATCTGGCTGTGGGGAAGGGGCGGGCCAAATTCAAAATCCTGCTCTGCTCTCCAGTTCTTGTCCCCCCTCCCCACAGCCTAACCTCTTTCATGAGGTTTATATTTATCCTATAAAGTGGAAAACATTAGAAATTCCTTTCTGGACCTATTAGCTGATCTAAGCTGATATATATATACCGTGTTCCAACCATTCCTTCCATAAGAAAGATTTCTTTGCAATTTTCCTTTTTGGATTTCCCCATAACATTATTTTAGCGAGAGCGTAAGGATCAAATTGTACTTCCTGGGCCAATATTTGCCATGTTTCTCTAATTGCTAAAATAAATCAGTGGGACATTAGATCTGATACATAATAAGTCTTGGGGGGGGTGTTCCCCTTCTTCTACTATGGGGATGGGGAAATGCATCCTCACCACTCCCAAAAGTGCTAAATAATCTTGTAGGGGGTGGAGGAAAAACAATTCAGCCAGTTTTGAGAGTTAGTCTGTCACCTTGTCTCGTCCCCCCACCCCAATAAAAGTGTTCTGCTTATATACCGCCCCATACCACTACAAGTGGTCTCTGGGCGGTTTACAATTTTAATTACAGTGTGCAGGCTACACATTGCCCCCCCAGCAAGCTGGGTACTCATTTTGCCGACCTCAGAAGGATGGAAGGCTGAGTGAACCTTGAGCCTGCTACCAGGGATTGAACCCAGGTCGTGAGCACAGTTTTACCTGCAGTACAGGCATTTAACCACTGCGCCACGAGGCTCCAATATTTTTGGAAAATACTTTTTGGCCACTCAGATTCACTTTATTGGGACCATAGGCCCAGTCATTTATAAGCAATACAATAAAAGCCATGCAAGTAATGATTATCTGAAGCAAACCAATATTACATCCAGGGTCACATTTACAAATCCTCTCTGCTGCTATGCAATGTAACTTAGATGTGGTCCCAGCATGGTTTGTAAAATTGCTCGTTTCTTCTTCTCTTGCTGTGCAAAAAACATTTTAAAGAAAATATTTTTGACCACAAGGGGGCAGAAGTTTTTTTCCAGTAGGGTGGGGAACACAGCTACGAGTAGCCAACAGTAAACAACAATTATTTACTTTGAGTTTTCATATGATGCACATCCATCTCCATGATTGCACACCAGGTATTAGGTTTATACATCACTAATCTGGATACTAGAAGAATTTGTTTTCCCCCTCATGTTCATGTATTATTTTCTCAAAGTCTCGTTGGAGAGCTCTCCCTGCATGATTTCACATTCTGAAGTGAAATGAACAATAACTTTGGAGAGGGCCTTTCCAGCTGTGGGGTGCTATTCATGGGAAATTCTCTCCCAGAGAGACAACCTCCCTTCTGCCTGCATATCTATTATAATGTGTAAAATGGACACAATTATTCTCATTCTGAAGCAGATGTCATAAACCTCGTTCAGCTTTACAGCACAATTTCAAGTGACAATATGGACCTACAAATTGTGCAGACTAAACGGAGAAGTCCAGATGCCTTCCCTGGGTCTCACCAACAAACAGCAGGTGGCACCTGGAGATATTTCGGGTGGCATTTTAGAACTCTTTCCTAGATATATTTACCTAGCTTTGAATAGCAGACTCATAGGGTTGGAAGGGGGCTATGAGACAATCAAGTCCAACATCCTGCTCAAGGCAAGAATCCAAATCAGAACAGATCTGCCAGCATTGGAGAACCCACCACCTCAAGAGGTAATTGGTTCCATTATTGTACTACCTTTACAGTTAAGATGTTTTTCCTCAGATTCAGACGAAGTTGGGTTTCTGTAGTTTGAGCCCATTATTGAGCCTAGTACGTCGCTGCTGCTTGGGGTTGCTTGATTAAATTAGACAATTTTTTCACCAAAATCTTTTTAATTATGTCTGTAAGTAGCTATCATAAAGTTCTGCTTCAGCCTATATGTCAGCTTATATAGCATGTGAGTTTGTTTTTAACTGAACTATGAGTAAGGGAACAGAATTAAATAATATTAACTACACATACACACATATTTGCAGATCCTCTTTCCTATCATCTTCCACAGTTTTGCTGAAAGTCATTTTTTAGCATGCAATGTTGCATGTGAAGCAAAAAAAATGAATAAAATCTATGGTGGATAAGCAAAATAAGTATTTAATATTACATATTTTGACAGCAGCTAGATTGTTATGGGCCCAGCTCTGGAAATGTGAAAATCCACCAACTGATATGATTATTTAAAAAAATGTAAATGGACAGATTAACTGAGACACTAAAGAGACTAGAAGAATCATTTTTAAAAATTGAGCTGGGACCTGTTTTATAATTGGTGGAAGACAAAAGCCTTGTAGTGAAAAGGGGGGAAAGGATTAATAGACAATTAATAGAAACTCAACAAACAAGATGTTACATTGTAAAAATGTTTTATATTTTATTTTTCTGTTTTTTCTTTTTTGTTTACTCTTTGTCTTTTAATTAAAATAAAATAAAATATTCTTTTCTGCTATCTACACTTTTATTATCAAATGAAAGCCTGTTACAAGAAAAAAGGCAAATACTGTATATTTTCAGTATGTCATCTGCTTCTAGACTGTGAGTGATAACAGCAAAATCCAGGCCTATGATAACAGTAGTCAATTCTCAGTCTTCAACAGAAGGCTATCGAGAGAAACTAGCCAGCATTCACAGCAGATATGTACCATTTTCAGGGAGCAACTTCTTTGGGTATTTACCCCACAATTTATGGCAAATTAGGCAATGATGGATTTCAATCAAAACTGGGTGATTACATGGCACAAAGCTCAAAGTACAAAAGCCAGTTGTGGAATCATCATTTTTAAAAAGGGGGGAATCATCTTCTTTGTTCAGCTGCCAGGAGTGGTTTAAATGCCTTATGATCAGTTTGACAATGCCTTGGTCCATGTCCTGTTGATGGGATTGCCTAACTTGAAGCAAAGGGGCACTCATGGGGGTGTCAGTTCCTCTGTGGAACTGAAATGGGGTTCACTTCAGCACTAGAACAGACCTATGTCAATTAAAGAGAGAAAGAGAGATAGATGGAAATGACCAACACCATGTTAAGGCAACTTTTGTGCTTGGAGCTCAGCATAAATGGAGTTATTTGCCTTTGCTTCTGCTGACTCCTGTAAATCTGGATGGACACTCAAGAAACCTGCTGGCTTCAAACCACAGAGGATAAACCTGTTTTTTTTTTCTACGATGAAGTCACATTCCCTTTTTGAAACATCCTTGTGTTGCATTAGCTAAAGGACCGCCTTCTTCCATATGAGCCTGCCCGTACTCTTAGATCAGGCGAGGAGGCCCTGTTGAAGGTGCCATCCCTCAGAGGTAAGGGGGGCGGCATGTCGAAACAGGGCCTTCTCAGCGGTTGCCCCCTCCAACTCTGGAATGCCCTTCCTACAGAGATCTGCCTGGTGCCATCACTTTTGGCTTTTCGGCACCAGGCAAAGTCCTTCCTGTTTGGCCAACATTTTAATTAGATTTTTTTTTTGCTAGACACATGAGCAGCAGGGTTTTATAATTTGTATTATATAGTGTTTTAAGTGTATTGTACTTTATAGTTTTAATAATTTTATTGTTTTATAGTATATACATTGCTGTATGCCACCCAGAGACCTCTTGGTAGTGGGGTGGCTATTTTTGGCAAACAAACAAACAAACAAACAAACAACCCACCCTGAGGTCACTGGAGGAGAAGTAGGATATAAAAGTATCTTATAAATAATCTGTATTTGAGATGTGTACTTGAGGTCATCCTGAGAACATTAATTTCACCGTTGTTCACAAGCAAAAACAGCAACCATCACACAATTCCGTTTCAGTTGTGGGTTTTATTTATTTTTTAATTTAAGCATCAATTACCACAGGCTTTACATTTACAAGCTTATATTCTCTGCCAGCAAACCCAACAGGACAATAAAACACTGTTTCTGACTCTATTATAAACTTTTTAAAACTTGCTTAATTTACAAATTAATGTCCTGAAAAGTGGGATAAATTATACATCCTTCTTACTCAATATCCACACGCTACAGCATCTTTAAAAATTCACACAGGCACATTGTTAGGATAATCTCACTTTATACAACCTAAGTATTATTTACACAGACTCTGTTGGTACAGTTGGTGCAGTTCTTTTCGATAACTCTCAAGGTTCACAAACATACTGAAAATATCTTTAGCAGCATATCGAATTAGATTAAAAGAAAGGACGCATTGTTTCTTTAAAAAAAACCCAGAACAGAACAAAATCACAATGGGAGATGATAGAAACAGGTCCTTCAGAAAAATAGATTTAAGCTATTTCTGTAAGAATACTGTTGTACGCAAAGCGCTAATAAAATGTGTAGAATTCAACAGCATGTTAGTTCTAGTCCTGAGCACAGAATAGATATAGATGCACACCTTTGGTCAACAAGAGTAGATGCTAACAATTAACCCAGAGCACAGGGCATTCACGGTTCGCCTCATGCTGTCAGGGCACGCCTCAGTTTGCTGAGGGTCCACCATCTTAATGTTTCTTACAGCGATAGAATGTAAGTAAATGTCTTCATTCCCTCCCCTCCTACTGCCCACCCCTGCCCTGGGCAGTCTTCTTCTGTTTAAGGTCTGAGAAAAGGAGACTATAAATAACATCAGCACATGCCGTACAACCAGCTGTGAAGAGAGGTTTGGCTGAAGAGAAGGGTCAGTGAACGAGGTATGTAGGGCACTTGAAGTATTCAAGGTTAGTTTCTGAGATAGACATTCAAGCCCACAGACTTCCAGTTTGTTTAACTCACAAGGCTTAAATGCGCACACAGATCGAGCCATTATGTGTAAGACAAAGTGTGGACTCCTATATAAAGACAAACAACAAACTAACGTTTTAAATACAGGACACAGGTACAGTTCCTAAGGGCAGCAGTGTCAGCAGAACACAACACACGTAGCAGGCAAGTTGAGCTGTGCCTTTCAGGGTTTCACATTCTCCCTCAATGGTTAGCCTTTGGCCTACTAAATGCAAAGCAACTGGCAGGGAGAGCATAGCCTGACACCGGAAATCAAGGCCTCCAGCACTGCAACTCCTGTTTCAATTACTGGTGACATCTTCACTAGTATCACCAGGATCAGAGATCTGTCCATCTAAGCCACTGGGAGTTTTCCAAATTCTCACTGTTCGATCACTAAAAGAAAAGAAAAATTACAAAAGTCAAATCCATTCATTTCCATGAGGGGCGCGCGGGGGGGGGGGGGAGAAGAAGCAAAAGAAAGCTCTGTGAGAATGTATATTATCCTAAATGGACATGGAGTCACGAAGAGTTGGTCACGACTGTAACAAGGCAACACACACACACACACAAATTAAAATGAACAGGACTTGGCCGGAATATTTTCTTAACAAAGTTAATGTGCATCACCAGCACTAGGTAACAAGGATGTTTGGGGATTTGATATTTCAAACACGGTAGAGATTCTCAAAGATATTGTGTAGTGCTGTCTATATATCTTGTCCATTATCACTGCTGAATATACAAAGCAAACTGAGAGGCAAGGCAAGAGAAAAGTCCTCTGCTTAGTTTCAGAAGACATGCAACGGATTCAAAACCCGTCTCTATAATTTCTTACAGAAAAACAGGAGATGACAGTATGTTATAGCCTGTAGGAGGATAAATTCCCAAGCAAATGTATAAAGGCAACAGCTGGAGGCAGCCAGTGAAATGCATAAAAATTATCCGTATTTCACATGGACTGGAATGCTTAACATTAATTGCAGAAACATACAAACATTGAAATAACTCACTCTGATGCAGTAAAAATCTGGCTAGAGTTGGTGCAGATGGCATTGATGGGGCTGTCATGTCCTTTCAGTTCACTTATGGGTACAAAGGTATCCACATTCCAGAGTTTCAGAATCCCTCCACGGCAGCCACTGAGAAGCACAGGGGAACCGGGCACTAGTCCAAGAGCGCAAACCCAATCCTTGTGAGCATTGGGAACTTGCTGAAAACAGAGACCAGACAGAATCGGGTTGAGAAGCAGTAGCATTTCTAATCAGGGATGAGCAACTTGTTCATTGGCCTTGAAAAACTAAATTAGAAATATATGAAACTGAAGGCAGTTTGCCCATTTAGAAGATGTATAAGATCAAACTGTTTTTTCCAAACACTTTTAGGAGCACTTTCAGGTCCACCAATGTTTCCAACAAGATCTGCAAATGGACTGTGGAACAATTCAATACATTCTTAAACAATTTTTTTTGTTTCCATTAATTGAGAATAAGAGGAAAGTATTGCTACCACAGGGAGTAAATTGTAGGTACAGCTATGACAATCAGACATTTCCCTGAAAGAATGGCACATATCTGAATTCCATTTGATTTTTAACATTACCTGAACCAAGTCCTTTTGAACCAAATCCCATTTTTTAATCCCATTATCTCTGGATCCACTAAAAAGATTGTCTCCCATAATAGTGAGAGCTTCAATGCCGTCGTAATGAGGAGGTTCAAAGTTGTGTGTAGGGCTTACGGTTCCAAGGGCTCCTTCAGTTACATCAAACATCTGTTAAGACCAATATATTTTAGTATCATCAGGGATCTTAAAATGGCTATGAAAACAATAAATAAAAAAGTAAACAAGACAAGATACTCATCTTAAATTGTGCTGTTACACCACTACACCGACAAAATGGACACGCTTGTGACAGACAACATGTCACTACCAATCTACCACTTATTTCAAGAACTTCTGAATTCCACAAAATATAGTAGTTACACACACACACTCATTCTCTCTCAATATCCAGCAGAAATTTATTTAAAATCTCGCTGCATCCATTTGCCAAATTCCTGTTGCTTAGCATCACAAATGACATTAGTGTGGGTCCAGCCAATCAGTTCACTCCTCCCTCCCATTGATTCAGGTGGTCCTACTCTAGAAGTGCCTTACTTTAGCACAGTAAACAGCAATTAAGGTTATACCATTAGAATAATGGAACTCACACAGGATTTGACTCAACAAAAACCCATAGATTCAATGGGCCAACGAGTGCCATTTACTACACTAAGCAACAGGATTTTAGCCACTGTGTTTTTCAGGTAAATACTGCCATGACAGCCCCCATCTGACTACTGCAGTATCAAAAGGAATCGATGTCAGGTCTGTGATGTACAAAGCGGGAATGGAACACAGTGTTTCCTTGCAGCCATGCCGGGCACATGGCCATGGACTTGCACAACACTGGCTCTTCGGCTTGAATACGGAGATGAGCACCACCCCTAGAGTTGGACACGACTAGCACGCATGTGCAGGGGGAACCATGATGATGTAGAAAATGTACACATTTTCTTCCCATGACGTTTTAGTTTCTCATTTTATATACATAGTCCTCACAAACTACTAATATTTGTATGACACGATTAAAAGGACATCTAAGCAATTATGCTGAAGTGGAAGACCACAAGATTATTTGTTACTGTTTCTCCATGTGATGACTATGCAACATTATAATATCTGCATAACATTTGCTAGCCAGAAGTAAGATTATGACTAATGCTATGGCCTCGATCTGACAGTCTAGTTCTGCTGATGGAAGTACATTCATTAGTATCAAAGGGGTTCCTCAGCCCTGTAGCCCCTACAGACCCACAAGATCTACAGACCCATCTGGCCTGGATGCCTTCAAAAGGGGATTGGACAGATTCCTGGAGGAAAAGGCCATCACAGGTTACAAACCATGATGGAGAAATCAGGGTACTTCAAGGGCCAGATGCAGGGGAGTGGTATCAGGAGACAGATATCTAGTCTCATGCGCTCCCAAACGCATCTGGTGGAGCCGCTGTGAGATACAGGAAGCTGGACTAGATGGGCCTTTGGCCTGATCCAGCATGGCTCTTCTTATGTTCTTATGCTCTTATGTTCTTAAGATCAGCTGTGGAAAAATGGGCCAAGTTCAGCTGATGGTAAGCGAGGGAGAAGGAATCAGCCATTCACAGTTCCACTGGGAGAGTTCATTCTGTCACCAGAGACACACTATTACATCCTGGCTTTAAAACATACCAATTTTTAAAATTTGGTATTCTTACCACACACCACTTAGATGAGACGAAGTCTCACTGAAATCAATGGCTCTTACTCTCAGTACATATGCACAGTATGTGCTGTTAATGCTTAGGAAATGGTTTTGAAACTACAGTGGTACCTCTTAAGATGAATTTAATTAGTTCTATGAGTCGTTTTGTTTTACAAAAAAAAAATTGGGAACTTTCGTCTGGTGAAGCAACCATATTCCCAGAAATTTATTTATGTATATCTATTTATATTTATCTACTGCATGATTTTCCCAAAGGAACGCAGGACAGCGAACAATGTTAAACATGCAATAATGCAATAATGAGAAAAGAAAAAGAAGCAAAACAGCTCCGCAATAAAGAATGTATAAAAATGGAAGAACCAAATCAGATAAAAATGCAAATACAAAATACAAAGATACATGAGTGCAAAAATACAAGATGGCAGCAAATAAGCAGATGGAGAAACAAACAACATCCAGACAAATAAACATATGGGGAAACAAACAACATCAGGACAGAAAAGCTCATTCATCTTATGAATTTTTTGTCTTAAGGGGTCTTTGTCTTAAGAGGTACCACTGTACTAAGTTTGTTTTATTGAAGAGTGAAAAGTAACACCGGCAAACAACATGTTTCCTTATCATTTCCAACATCAAAATAAAATCATAGAAATGATGTGCTATTTTTCGTTTTAAACAATGGGCCTTTATTTTTCATGCACTTAGGAAGACAAGCTATTTCTTGCTGATGGTGACTTTCCTAGTTTTTCCTTCTAAGGTATAAAACACTTAGAAGCTGTTTATAAGCCCCTTCTGCTGGTGGCAATCTTGAGCCAAGGCCACATAGGTAATGATGCTACCAGCTGCACATACTCCATGTGGTTTCAGCTGGCTCCTCTCCCCCGGAGTAACAATGGGGTTTCAAATCCCCCACCCCATGTCCTCCAATCCACCAGATAGAGCAGCTTTATGGAAAGAATACCTTTATATAATGGTCTTTTGAGCCAGTAATGATGAGATCTTGTCCATTAGAGGTGCTGTCTACAGTAAGGCACATAACAGGGCCCAGATGGCCAGTCAGTTTTCCTGTAGACTGAAATCTAGAAGAAAAACATAGTCAACCCAGGGATTTAAAAAGAATGTAGCTTTAATTATTTCAACAACAACCAATACACAGGAAAATCCCCTAAAATTAATAACAAGTGTATATATTTCAGAGTGCCCAGTGTGGTGTAGTGTGTAGAGGGCTCAGGAGACCTGAATTCGAATCCACACTGAACCATGGAAACTCATGGGTGTGTGTGGACCTGGTAAAACCATTCCTTAACTATCTCTTTCATCTTAAAAGCCTTGTTAGGGTTGCTGTAAGTCAGTACCAACTTGGCAGCACATAGTACATATATTTTTCAGAGGTGATAGAGATTCTAGTACCTGGTTCTTGTCCATATTTGTGGGATGTTTAACTGGGAATGGAAACATCACTGAAGCAAAAGTACTGAAACTCAGAGAGAGCCTTTTATATTTTCAAATTTAACCTGCCCCTGCTTCTGAATGAAGTGGACAGCGATTAACTTTCTTGGTTGCATACAAATGTCACCAGATACCTGATTGGATATCAAACACTTTTTAATCAGACAGAATTGCAAATATTAGACATATTATGGCATTCTAAATGAGTAGCTATAAACATGTTGTAGGCTGGGGAGTGCTGCAGCCTTGCACAACACAGCTCTGCTTTCACACGTGGAAGGTGATTATCAGAGGCAGACCGTCTACTGCAGCGTTGGCAAACCTATGGCATGAGATGCCAAAGGTAGCATTCAGAACCCTTTCTGTGGGCACCGGATATTGCCCCTTCACAGCTACCTATATTCAGGTTAAATTGCTGTACTGGCACTTTGCGAAAAATTAGTGGGTTCTTAATTGCATTTTGAGCACTCAATCTCTAAAAGGTTCGCTATCCCTGGTCTACTGCATGAGTGGAGATGTCTGCAGTGTCGGAACCTTAGCAAATCTGTGTCTTCCAGGGCACACTTCCATACAAGGCATAAAGCTTTCCAACTCAGAGTGTTCCTTTCCATGTCCAGAAACAAAAGGGAGCAGGGTTAAATTATGCCCCTTTTCTTGGATGTTTACTTCAGGAGCTTGGAACACCCAAATGCAATCTGAAAGGCCTGGGATTCTACTGGTGGGACATGCTCAATTTTGTGACGTGTTGGTGTCCTGACTAGATCTTTCCTACCTCCTTAATGTAATTTAGCAGCCACCACTGCCACAGCCACCCAATTTGGGGAGGCACCATTTCACACACCAGAGTTGCAATTAAAACTTGGTTGAGTAGGGGATTATGCCTGCAACGCCACAGAACTTTACTTCAAACATCACCTGTGGGCCAACTGTGGCATCAGCAACAACGTCTAGGACAAAAGCACCTCTTGCAATACCTCCCCAATTCAAAATGGATTTCCAAGAGGGACACTGCCAATATGGAGGGAACAACAGCACAAACTTATTTGAAAGAGCTTGGAGGGTCTCTCATGTAAACAGAGAGGCATGGAAAGAAGCCGAGATGCCACCAGTCTGTATTACAAATGTATAATGAGAAAACACCCTCCAAGGGTGCCCAACGTACCTTATACCAATATTGTCTCCCTATGGGTTACTATTATAGATATGGCCCTTGCCAAGCGGGATTCCTAGAGTGCAAGGTGCAGCCACACCGGCTTCTAGGGGCACAGCCCCAGGCCTTTGCATGCTCAGAATACAACCTGGAAAGCATTACCTCTTCAGGTCCCACATCCTCACTGCATTCCCTGCAGCTGCATAGAGAAAAGTGCCGGTTGGATTCAGGGCAATCTGATTGATCTGGTTCTCTCCAGCTGGAATTGTCACTGTTCTGTTGGCACTTGCAGCGCAAGCATCACCAGGCATTGCCTGGCCCGAAGACCTTTATTTTATAAGAGGAGACAAGCTCAATTTTAATTTTATCATTCCAGAAGTGCAATAAGAGACACAATAATTCTGCCAAGGAACTGACTTTTGGATGTGGACAAACTAGGGACACGGCATTTCTTGCATCAAATAGAGTCCAAATACTGTTGAAGTATACTTTTCAGGTACAGTGGTACCTTGTATAAAGGAAGTAATTCGTTCCAAATGAAATTCTGTTAAGCAAATTTTCCTTTATACAAGTTTCCCATAGGAATGCATTGAAAACAGAGTAATCCCTAATCACGACCACTTTTATGTTATATGGATTCGCCCCACAGGCGATTCTGTTAAGCATATTTCCCCTATCTACAGAATTTTTTATGTTGTACAGGTTTTATGTTATACAAACAGTTTGTTATACAAGGGTCCACTGTATATCTATTTACATACAATTTGTACGTTTACTGGTCATATTTTCTCTAGTACTCTAAATAGCTAACTGGAACAAAGTTTGGCTGCCTCCCATAACAACTTCTTACATCACCCTGCATCAACCCTCATTCCTATTTTTTTTTTTTAAAAAAAACATTGCCTCCACAATACCTCCTAGGGGACATAACATGTCTTTTGCATAGCATGTTTAATGGGAGGGGGATTTTGGAGGATGTGTAGGCCTCACTGGGGGCTACATGCAGCTGCTGGGTCACACTTTACACATACTGTATGTTGTCTAGGTTAAGGAATCTTTGTTAATGCACCCTCCACCTGACCCAGTTATTTTGTTCACCAATTGCCCACTTAAGAAGAGGATGGTTGAAACAATGACAGGAGCACATTTCTGGGTTCCTTCCCAGTACAGTATGTGCTGCCCCTGTCATTTCTCTTAGAGAGACAAAAATCTCAAAACAAACCTTATGGTTGGCCAGTTCAATACAGTCGGTTCCAAATGAATGGAAGCACTCCCAGCCAAATTTGAATTATTTAGAATTCTCTCGCCATTTGTTTCCAAACCTATATTTTTACACGCATTTTGACATTTGGCTTTCAGACAGCCAACTTACGTTAGTGTCCGAATACACTTTGCAGAATCGCGGATATCCCACACCTTAATGTAAGACGTTGAGACTGTGAAGACCAAGCTGGTATAATTACAGTATTTTACAGATACAACATTGTTGGGATGACCACCCAGAGACATTATTTCTTGCCCGGTGACCAAATTCCATACTTTGCAAGTACGATCTACAAATGAACAAAGAAAACACATTCAAACTTTGAACAACATTTTATTACTGGGACCTTGTCACATTTGCCCAAGCCAGTGAAAGCCCTTTCATCCTATTTTTATCAATAAAACCCAGTCTGGCTATAAAAGTGCATTTATCGCTAAATTAAGATCTCAGTTATGTTAATAGAAACCCCCACCCTGAAATAATAAATAAATAAATAAATAAATAAATAAATAAATAAATAAATAAATAATAATAATAATAATAATAATAATAATAATAATAATAATAATAA
>JAHTLZ010003526.1:64403950-64428452 GCA_023846285.1 Phrynocephalus versicolor
GATGATGATGATGATGATGATGATGATGATGTCTTACTGGAACAACATAACAACCAGCATTAACAGGAAACTGAGAGTCTCAAGTTTTGTGCCACAGACCTAAAATGCCCTATATAAAGCCCTCTTCCGCAAACCCCCCAACCCTGCATTTCCTAGTTTTCTTTAACGCTGCCTTGAAGGCTCAAGGCAAACACCCAAGAGAAGGTCAAGAAATGCATTTCAAGATTTCAAGTACAAGATAGGGATCCACAGGAATCTTCCTTTGGGCAACCACTTATGTAACGAGGCCTGCAAAGGCAACCTGTCCTGTCCAACTGACACCAGTTAAATCCAGCACAACTATGCCTAGTGGGGGTCTCCACCCTCCTTGCACCACCTGGCAGCTAGGCCCCAAATGAAAAAAAGGCATGTAAGATTTTGGAACTCTGGTCACTAAACATTAGGTATATACTTGTGGCTTGCCATCTTTTGCTATAAAACAGTTGCCAAAGACTATACAAATAAAGACATTTATCAAGTATTACCCCACCGTTCTAGCTTCTTATTTACTTTGCTAAATCTATAGATTTAGGCAGGAAACGACCATTTAGTGAAAAGTCAATGTTTACAATGCATGGGTATGTTCTTCTGAATTCTTTTGTGGATAATAATTGATTTAAATACCACAATAAGTTAATAGTGGGAGGGAAAAGCATGAAGGGAACTATATCACACCCTACATTATATTACTCTTGACAAAAAATGAATTGGCATGGCATCACTCTGACAGCAGATGTTCTTTACACCTTCTTGAATCTATCAACACTATGGGTATAAGACACGCCAAATTGCTTCAATGTTTTAGTTGCTTTACTACAGATATATGGTAAAACTGTAGCAGAGAGGGGGGAATTAGTCAAGGCTTAAGGCAGTATTGGCAAACCTATGCACTGGTGCCAAAGGTGGCACTTGGAGCCCTTTCTATGACCACCCGACATTGCAGCTCCATAGCCACCTGTATTCAGGTTAAATTGCTGTACTGGCACTTTGCAAAAAATTAGAGGGTTTTGAATCGCAGTTTGGGCACTCGGTCTCTAAAAGGTTCACCATCACTGGCTTAGGGGCTCCAGTTTTAAAATTAAAGTTCTAAAAAAATAAACACAGCTTTATGAGGACATTATGCCTTGTGTTGCCCTTGACATTTAATCAGTATCTATGCTGCAGTCCTAATATCTCCAGCACTCCTAATATCTACACCAATCTCAGAGCCATACACTTACTTTCCTTTATGTAGGATCAATCTGCACAAAGTTCAAGGATTAAACTGCAGGAGTCAACAGGCATCACTGAAAAGGGATGTGATTGGGGAAATCAGAGGCCATCGGACTTCTGAATAAACAATTCTCATGTGCAACTGATATTAACAGTTGACCAAACAAGAAACAATCATGTTAGATTTTTTTCCAAAGTGGTCAAGAAGAAACATGCCAAACCTTTTGATCCTGTGAAAAGCAGATCATCGGTACAATCTACACAGAGCACAGCCTTCATGTGACCTTCAGCAGTATGGATGCATTGAATTGGGGAAGATCGGACAAATTTTGAAGGAGAAAATGGGTTGATGATACCTCTGTGTAAAGAAACAAAAGAGCCCTACATTAGTACCACCGGGCAGGTTATTTCTTCATGATACTTCCCTCCCTCCCTAGCCCATCTTGGTGTTTCGGAAATCTTACATAAAGCTGCAGATTAAGCAGGGAAGGATGTTGTTTTAATTGCAGATACACATATACAGTATGAACCACACATTCTCCTGCCCAGCCAGAGGGCAGTGCAGAACAGTTCATAGCTACTCTACCCACACCGCAAGGAACATCTCAAGCACTGATTATAAGGGTGCCACCAACTCTGATTATTGTAGGAGGGAGACTAAGTGATGTCATTGCTCTGCAAGCACTAAGAAAAACATCTGCACATGGAACAAACCAGAGAACTCTGTGGGAGATTACACAAAACTAAAGCATTGTGCATTATGCAGCTCATCCAACTCAATCTCCCAGGTCTACGTTCTGTGCTTAGGAGAACTAAATGGCAGGATCAAAAAAGCTGAAGCTTTTGGTGCGAAGTGAAGGGGTTAGGGTTAAACCTAAGAGATTTGACTAGAGAAGCACAAACATAATGGGTCCTTGATGTCCTACAACTAGCAACCTGCTTTCACACATTTCACCACTTCACTAAAAGCTCCATATCAGGTCCTACACTAGGCTCACATACACAGAAGAAAGCTACTATCTGTGTGACAAGAAGCAACCAGCACATCCAAAGGATGAGATACTTCATGGAAGAAATAAGTTTGAGCAACAGTCAACTTACAGTAACATGAAACAATTACTAGCACAAAGCAACAGGATGAATTTCAGACATGTTTACAAGCCAAGGGCTTAACATTCAATGGTGGTTGAAGGGCTCTTCAGCCCATTGCAGGATCCGTACGTGCAGTGGTTCCCAAACTCGGGGAAACCCAGGTGTTCTTGGACTGCAACTTCAAGAAATCCTGGCCAGCACAGATGGTGCTGAAGGCTTCTGGGAACTGCACCCCAGGAACACCTGGGTTACTCAAGGATGGGAACCCCTCCCTTAGTGGAATGAGATGCAAGCCAGTTTTTCGGGGTTCCTCTTCCTCCTACAACCCCCACCAGATTTTCTCCAAGCAGTAGAAGGATTCTTTGAAAGGGTACAGCATGTACCTTAAGAGGGTGCAGAAAGGATGGGGTAAAGTAGTGACTCTAGCCTCCTATACGATGGAAGTCTCTACTGTATGAGGAAGATTTCCAGTAGCAAGGGGAACATCAGTGAACACTAATGACTTCAAAAGAAATATGGAATTCACGTCTGTTATATGAATTTTGAGAAAATACAAGGAAAGGAACCACTATATTTTGAGAAAAATGGGGCATGATAAACCATAATGCAAAATGAATTTGGAAGTTAGTCCCAAGGGTGGTGGGGAGCACCGAGTTGAAAATGTATGTTGTAACTGAGGATTATATTATTATTATTATTATTATTATTATTATTATTATTATTATTATTATTATTATTATTATTATTATTATTATTATTATTATTATTATTAACCACACAGCTATCTACGCTGGGTTTTGTATTACCACCAATCACTAGTCGAATTATTATTATTATTATTATTATTATTATTATTATTATTATTATTATTATTAAATTCTTTTTAAGCTATTATGTTAGTAGGATTTCATTTGTATTTTACTGTTGTATTACTGAAAACCAATAAAAACTTTTTTTAAAAAATAGGCATTAATGGTTATAACTGTTGGCCATCAAGTTGATTTTGACTTATGGCAACCTTTTCCAGGGTTTTCTAGATAGAGAATTCTCAGAAGTGGTTTACCATTTCCTGGCACTGTGCAGCTTGCCCAAGGCTATACAGGCTGTCTCTTCTCCTGGGACACAGAACGGGATACCTAAACCACTGAGATATCCAGCCAGCTACAATCAGTGTCACCACTAGCTAAAAACAAGTTGTTCTTCAAGGATCCCATATGATCAAGATTGATTTGGGGGAAAAGAATACCTTGAGAAACAGGCTAGTTCAACCACAGAGAGAGAGAGAGAGAGAGAGAGAGAGAGAGAGAGAGAGGAGGAAAAATTCAAGGGGTGCTCAAATATTCAAAGCAACACGTGGAAATGAAAGGGCTATTGCTTTCATCAAGGAAGGTTACCAGTGCTACCAGGTGGATGGGCTTCTGGATATATCTCCTAGTTCATGAGCAGGGGACATAGGGCCCTGCAGGTATTGCTGCACATGAACTCCCATCATCCCCAGTAGAACCAAAACTGAAAGATGATGAACACTGTTATCCAGCAGCATCTAGGGGAGCAGTGGTACTGTGTTTATTTTGAAATGCAATAGATGACAAGGGCAAATAAAAATTTTAGGTTAAATTTTTCAAGCTAAAAGCCACTTGGGATTCCATTAACAAAAGTAATACAACTATAACAAGAGTAATTTAGTCAGAGATGAAGTAAATAAGCTCATGGCTTACCTACTTAGAACCGCATGAGTCTTTAACGGTAGCCAAATAATAATTACATCACAGTTTTAAAAAATGTATGACTCTGCTTGAAAAGACTTCAATATCCTTCAAATCCTCCAAATGTTCATAAAACACATTAAAAAACATGGAAAAGGGGCAACATTCTGTTTGCACAGTTCCACCAACATTAATTTTAAGTAAAGCTGTGGAAGTCCCTCTGGCTATTTGATAAGCTGATAGCCACACCAAATGAGTGTGACCACCTCAACGGTGTTAGGTTCCGTACACAAGAAAACACAAGAGAATTCTGGCCCAGCAGTTGAAATGCTGGAGAAAATGAATCCTCCCTGTCGCTTTCAAATTCATGTATATCATATACAAACAAAAGCTCACAGAGGTTTTTTTGTTTTGGTTTTATTTGTTTTAAGTTGATTGGTCATGTAAAGTGGGGGGGCACAATCAAAAGGAAATGCAAGAATAACACACTTTGGTAGAAGCTCTGAAGGTCACCAAAGGGAATATGAAAGTAATCCTTCAAGACGGCATCTTATAGGTTAGATCACTAATTGAGAGAGAGAGAGAGAGAGAGAGAGAGAGAGAGAGACCTAAACTATGGGGAGCAATAGCTGTATTAAGTGATGTTTGCAACAATCTGTAAACAAATGTACAACTACAACACATATACAGGGATTCTGTACACATGGGCCGCCCTTGTTTGTTTAAAGCTCCTGTATTTTTTTCACCCCTTTCTTTACTTGCCACATATCGATAGAACGCTTCTCTATATTCCTAAATTCTAGCCTCATTTATCACAGGGTGCATGTATGGGAGACCATATCCCTCTGTCACATTTGAAACACAGTAAGGAAAAGCACTAGCATATTTACTGTTGTCTATGCTAACCATATAATGTCCCTCAAAAACCTGCCACTGTGCATTTCTGGCAGAGACGAACCCTTGTTAACCACAACACAACAGATACGGATAGTCAATGACACTGACTTGACCACACAGTTCAGTAAAGCTTTTGGCTACCAGCAAAGCCAACTGAGGACCAAAAAAGAACTGCCGATTCATCTACTCCAAGATCATCTTTCTTGTGGATTTATTTAACATAAAAAAATAAACATACATGCTTGGGGAAAAAAAACACAATATCATCATTACGCAGGGAACATTTTTCCAAGAAGCATACACATTCCTTTAAAAGTGCTCATGCTGGGAAAATTTAAAAAAGAAATTGAAGTATTTTATGCTTCCATTTTTTTTTAAAAAAATTAAATGTTGCAAAGAATGATGGATGCATAGGGGGAAAGTGATTTTTTTAAAGGGGGGGCATGCAAAGTTAGTTCATTTAAGAACAGCAGTAAAGATGTCATGCATATTATTAAGATTCCAGACGATGAAAAGGAGGAAGAGAGAGTACCTGTGTACCTCCGACAGAGAGGAATCACTTTCATCAGACCTATAATGAACAGCGGGGGAGTTACGGAGAAAGAATACAGGTATCAGCGGAGCCAAGTTTCCATTAAAAGAAAAGGAAGAATGAACAGTAGCTTTGCTACGTAAAGAAGCAACACCAGTTTGCAGACTGTAGCCAAACAGGCCTTATCAGATTTAGGAATTTCAAAGAATAAACTTCGAATACTGTATTATTCTTAATCTGGAGAAATATTTTGTTCATATCATAGTTTAAAGAAAGTGTTTCTAATTTCTTCAATACTTCTTACAGAATCCAACAGAGAGAGAGGGGAAAAAAGATAAATAGTCTGCAACATGGCCTCTTCCTTTTATGTTAATTTGTACATGCATTACTTTAAAAAAGCAGGGAGGGCTAACGTGCTAGTATCTGCTTTGGAATGATGTTCGCATTCATGGTTATCTAATTTGAAACAAATGCATTAACCTTGTTTTTAACAGAACAAACTCCTGGCTGTGTAATTTCAGCTTGCAACCACTTAAATAATGATCGTTTTGGGGGGGAGCGGGGAGGGGGAATTGCAAATGATTTTACTGATCAAGAACACTGCCCTCTTAATTTTCATAGCAAATCAACATGCTGAGCAGTCTGAGTTTAATCTGGGGTTACAAAGCCTACAACACAGAAACAGCCTTTACGAGTCAGTATATCCGGTAAGTGTAACCAACGCATTGGAAGAAAAATGCCACTTTTAGCTGGTATAAATCAGCCACAAACATAAGGTTAAACTGCGGGAAAGCTTGCAAGAAACTGGTAGGGAAATGTAGTAATTTAAGGCAGCAGGAAAAATGCAGCATCAAAATAGCAGAGAGACATCATAAACAGGAGAAAAGAACCATGAGTCTACATACAATACCACCAACTAAAACCTGTTAGCACTTGGGATACAAAAAGCCCTGCAATCAAGACTCAGGATAAACTTAAACTTGTTATCGTTTGTCAAACAAAGCAATAAGCCAAACCAAGCCCTAAAATGTTCACTAATCATAAACCCTGCATGTATAGTCAGTCTGTGGGTGCATCAGAGTGCCAACTTATGTAGGGATTGGCTTATTCAGAGAAAAATTGGCCTTCCACTAATGAACAACCATACAAAGTTGAGACTTGAGAAGACAAGGGGGTAAAACAGGTTTGTCATAGGATAGAACCACTTCCTGATCTCCGGGGTGGGGTGTGGGGTGGGGCTGTTCTCATTTTCTGGCTGGAAAATGGCCAACGAGAGCTAGTAATTTTGCTCTGTTTTGGACACCACAGACCTGATCTTTGCCAGGAAGGGCCATCTCTTCTCCTCCCCAAACCAGAATGAGAAGATGATTTCTAGCTTTCAACCACCACCCCGAGTCTTTTAAGTGAGGGGTGGGGAGCAAAAATGTTAATTGCGGTGCCCATTGACCATTTTGAGTAAAAACACAATTAACATGGACAGACTGAGGGGGTCTTGCACTGCATTGCGGCACCTCGTGAAGGCTGAGACCATCCTTGGCTCACTCTAGGAAATATGTTGCATGAGCATAAGAAGCAACTTCCAGAAGGAAACAGAATTTGTAGACCTCAGGTGATTCCTTGGCATTTTAAAGGTGGCTAGGAAAGGAGGACAGCAACAGAGACGATTATATTTTCCACTAGAATGGGCATGAAACACAAAAATAATGTTTCATTTTGTTTCATTTCGTGCTCACCCCTGTTTTGTTTAGTTTCATTTCTTACAATTTTTTTTAAAAAAATTCATATGAAATGAAAAGAAACAAAATGGCTCCCCTAGGTCCTAGAGGCACCAGATTCAGTGCCCGGGACTCTGGGAGCTCTTTTTAAAGGGCTCCTGCTGAGCTGTTATCAGCTGGACCCCTTTAAAACTGGCCCGGATCCCCTGGTGCCGACTTGGCCAGGTTTAAAGGGGCCCAGACATTGACAGCTCAGCAGGAGCCCTCAGAAAATTGTTAGGAGGGCAGTTCCGGCGATCGTGCTGCCCTCCCGAGCATTTTCAGAGGGCTTCTGCCATGCTGTCAATGGTTGGACCCCTTTAAACTTTGCCCAGTCGGCACCAGGGGGACCCCCAGGTTTAAAAGGGTCCAGCCATTGCCATCTTGGCAGGAGCCCAAAAATAATGGAATGAAATGGTTTGTTTCAATGGAAAAACAACCATTTTGTTTCATCTATAACAAAACGCTGCTTCCTCATTTTGTTTCGTTTCGTTCCATTTTGTTTCATTATGTAACGAAATGACGAAACAGCATTTTGTTTTTCATTTCCTGCCCATCCCTATTTTCCACCTCAGGTGAGGAAAGGCTAGAGTTCAGAAGCTATGTTTTTGGCTGGCTTAGGTGTGCTTTTGACACATCCACAAAACAGTGGGAGTCTTAGACTTTCCTTTGCGACTTACTTATCCTGCTGAACTGACGTGTTTCCCTGGGAAACAGCAAGACGGCTAAAAACATTCAGTTCATTACGGGGCCGGCCTGGTGGGGAGGAAGGAGGTGACAGACTAGCCTCTGAGGTTCCAGAATCTGAGCTATAAGAAAGAAATGAAACATTAAAAACCTCTTCCATTAAAAAAAATCAATGAAATTGTTATTGAGGTTAAAATGAATGACACATGCTTTGGAATAAATTATGGATGGCAGCTTGCTTAAACAGAGAATGTAACCGGCATGCTATCCTGGCAGAACATAAATATCATGCAGTAATAAAATGCTTCTGGCCGCAAGATGGCAGTAGATGCAAAGGTCTTTTTAAAAAAATTAAGAGCATAGAGACACAATAGGAAAGGGCAGTGTAATATGAAGAGTTTGAGTAACCGGGTTCTGTCTCCAGAGATTTGTAGAAACATTTAAAACAATTATTAAATATAAACAAGATTTCCATAGTGATTTCCAATGTGGCACTGGATCAGGTACAGAAATGTACCAGTAGCAACTCAAAATGATATATAATTACTTTCCGCTCTGTGGAACACAAAAAGGGTCACATTTGTTTAAATACATATGCATATATATCTTACTGTTTCTGCTCCTTTGACTTTGGCTTATCTGGAGATTTTTCATAACCTTTTCTCTTTGATAAAGGTGAGGGTTCTGGAATTTTCTTTTCTGTCACGGATGACTGTCTGGACCTGAGAGAGAGAGAGAAGGGGGGTGTTTAAAGCATTTGTTCACATATTTTATCTGCATGTGCATTTTTCGGTCAGTTCCAAACAATAAGAAAATCCAGTGACAAATGAACAAATATGTACTATAGACGGTAGCACTGACTCCATAATATCATATTGCACACGGATGGATCACACATTTTCAGTGGAAGCTCTGTGTACATCCAGCCAGAACTCAGAGAAGATTTGAGTATATATCATATAGCATTAGGTATCTGAATGTATTCAAATATTGGCTCAATTGAGAAGCTTGAGTCAACATGAAAGCTTTCTTCAGGAAAAGTTAAAAACTTTCACGCATCAGCATTTTTGCATCCAAGTCTTTAAACCTGAGCAAAGCACAGATAACTAAGGGCATCATACAACCATCCATCTACCTTAGCACCCCATTTGTATGGGTGTCGGCTTCCCACAAAACTCAGGCTATGATCCCCAACAGAAGACCAGTTGGTGGGAGAAAGGGGGCGGGGCTTCCCCTCTGTTGGGTTTCTCACCAATCCCCGTCCAAGCTACTTACAGCCTTGTGGGGGGCAGCATGGCAACAATGGTAATGTGGCATGGTGTTAAATTTTAACATGCAGGCAGTCGTTCTAGTAACCCTCAGAGCAGACTTGCCTGTTAGTTTTGAACCCCACTGAGTCCATAAACACAGGCAGCTGTATTGATCCACCTCAATAAACCAGTTCTGGCCATTCTCATCCCCACCAAATGTAGGTCTTTTGCAATAGGTCTTGACTGCTCATTCAGGGCCACATCCTGCTAAAATACTTTGGAATTCAATAGCAACCACTGACTACAAGATGCTGTTGCTTGGAAAAGTCACCCCATCTTCATTCACTAGACATCAAAGACAATGGAGAAAAGTTCTTTTGCCATTGCCCTTCTGAGGTCAGTAAACTGAACTGCATGTTGCCCCTAGTTTCATAGAAGTTTTGCTTTGCTATGTTAGGCACTAACATGTGATCTGCTGAGTCTACAAGTCTGAGCCATGCAGGCCAGGGACACAATTTCCCCCCACTCATAACAATATTAGAAGAACCGCAGAATTTGAAGGGACCCAATGGATCACTTGAGTCTACCCCCTGTCAAGAAGGCACAGCGGGGAACCAAACTCCCAGCCGTTGGACGCCTGGCAGAGGTAACTACTAGAAGCAACTCCTTTTTCCTCTCCTTATATGCAGGCAGCAGTCCCATGCACTTCTAGACTTCTCCCTTGGTCCTGCTTCCTGTGAATTTGATATATTTCCTCTGGCTAAGTAGACATATGTTGAGTTGATTAGAATGCTTCCCTCTGGGGCATTCACATTAAGGCCAGTCTAGAGGTCAGTCGGTAAGCAATCCAAAGGTTTAAGAGAGTTAACATTGGGACACAAAATAAGCCTTTATTACCCTCAGACCTCACAGGGAAGAGAAAATTGGCCTTCTTCCTAGCTGTGTCCCCGACTGCACCCACACACAGCCCTCTTCCCCATGAAGCATTTAGCAATAGGGGGAGCTCCCACTGGCACCAAGGGGTTCCGCTATGAAAACTAAAAACAGCTGCTCAAGGGAAAAGGCACATGATAAAGTCTGTATTAATGAGGATTAGAATAGGAGATGGAAAGGTTAAATCCCTAGGGAGAATATGTACACACAGAAAGATAAATAGACCCACAGAGAGAAAGACCGAAAGGCATGGTTGTCAAGCACACATTAAAAATAATTCCTGTCCTCAGGGGAAAATATGTAACACATGCTGTACACACGAGAATAACATGGCTGTCCTCAGGGATCCATAGACAAGCATCAGTTTCTATGATTACTCTCTTCTTTCTCCTCAGCTATACATTTCCTGTTTGTTTGTTTTTAATCAATGGGGAAGACTATGAAATCGAACTTTTACAGGCCTCAACAGAGCCTGCTTTGACAAGTATCTTTTTCATTCTATTTGGCCACTTTAGTTTTAATCATAATGAGATGTTGACTGAATTTTAGCCAGTAAATTTACACAAAGCATCGTGAGGAAAGCAAGCTGTTCCCATACTGAAGAGGGGAAAAAAGTGGGGGCAAAAGCAAACAATGACATGGAAAGGTGAAAAAATAAATAAATTCCACTATAGCTCTGTATGTAGAGTTCTTAATTATTATGATGCTGTTATTCTTTCCTATCCCAATCTTTCTCCCATTTTAACTTTCCCACTGTGAAAGCTCTCATGCCCTTCTCATATGGATTGTTGATGAAGTGAGGTGCTATGAAAGAAGTCTAGCACTTCCTTCACATACCACCATTGCCTCCACCTAGTTGGCCTTTTTCTCAGCTGCCAGTGGCATGAAGAAGAGGATGTGCAGCTGGAGATGGTTTTCCAGTTTTGGAATGATGGTGCGGTAGCAGTGGTGGTGACTTGGATTAGGACAACAGTACATGCAGGAAGCACAATACTCATCCACAACCGCAGTCCTAATCACGCCACAGGTAGCTGCTTCCAAGAAAAGGAATTTATGCTGAAAGTTGCCAATCTGGTTTGGGCAACAAAGTTGATCTAATTTTTGTGTGATATACCATCTACGTATCACATAATTTTGGTACCATGGCAATCAAGCAAGAGGAGGGAGGGACGTCTGAGTATTCCACCACCCCTCCATATGATTGCCAGTCAAGTGTAGCAGGATGCTCGCATCCCCAGGGGGATCTGTTCCATGATCTACTGTGGAATGCCTGAAACCATAGATTTTCTTAGTTCTCAAATGTTTGGGAACCCCCAAGTGGTGTCCTGTGCTAACATCTTAATCAGACAGAGCTTGGGACCCACATGTTGCGAATGCCCCAAGGTGGAGTACTAAGGTGAATGGAGTTAAGCAGCTGAATGGTGCCTGGTGAGCATGATTGGAAAGTCATGGGAGTGTGACATGAGAAAGTTACGAGATGAAGGAAGTGGCAGAGTTTGTGAATAGAAGTCTGTCTAGAGTAGTTAAAAGTGAAGATGGATAATCTCTACTATTACTGTTTTGAACTTTAAATTCCAAAGAAATATATTTAGATCTTATTGCTATCACTTATAACCAAGAACACTTTCCCTTCATACATATTGTCTGTAGTTCTTAAATTAAAAATACTGCTTCATTATTTGAACCAATCTCTCAATTTGTTCTACATGGAACTAAGAATAAAATAGCTCTGTTGTGTAGGTATCTGGCTGCAGAGTTCAGTTCTCCACTGTGCCTCCTAGGAGATGAGCCAGTCTGGGTGGCCTTAGGCAAGCTGCACAGTCCCAGGGTCCCTCCAGAAAAATGGAATGAGTACTGTGGCTTGGAAGATTAAGACCAAGTGAGTATGACCCTTAGTCTAAGTCATTCAGTCTCTCTTTTTCTTTCTCATGGCTTGCAAGAAACCACAATTTCCTATCTTTTTTCTGGAATGGGTTTTGCATCTAATTTATGAACCAATCCATATAAAACCATGAAAAACCAATACTTCTGCTCATTCTCATCCTTGGGCAAGCTTCTTTCCAGACTTTATTACATCTCCAAACATGACGATGTCCCAAAATGTCACATAAATGGAAACAAAGTCTGCTTCAAAATATTGGATGGGGTAGTAGCATTTGATAAATGACATCATACAGAAACTGCTTTTTAAACTGAACAACTCCCAAGTCATGCCCTGCCTGTTAAGCATCTTGTATAATCCCTCTTTTAGGGTACATGGGTTAATAATCAGTAGTGCACCATCGATATGCTGCACTTAATTCTCTTTTCTGCCACAATCAAATCATGTGAACAAACTTCCCATGGGCACGATATGCTGTACTCCATTTGATATTTAGAGTCTGCCTCTTTCATTGGACTCCCTAGTTAATACTGCAACTTCAACCAGAATTATTAGATTTGAGATCTTTCAACAGGAATAGTGATGCAGAAAAATGGAAAACAAAATTCAGCATTACCCAGGTCTGATATACCCAGGTCTGATATATATATAGTGGTCTCCTTCTTTGGAGGTTTTTAAGCAGAGGCTGGGTGGCCACCTGTCAAAGAGTATTGTGATGGGGCTTCCTGCATAGCATGGGGTTGGACTAGATGGCCCTTGAGGCCTCTTCCAACTCTATGATTCTATGATTCTATGATTCAAGTATGGATTCCTAACCATCATAATGAAGCACTTCTCATTTCATTTAATATTTCAGAAGCTAGCTTGGTTTATATATTCTGTAAATGCTTGGACACTGCCCTTGTTAGGAGAGGCACTGAGCAGGCACATGAAGGTCTGTTCTAATACCAGTGGCCATCACTATTATGATGATGCACACTGGGTCAAAGACAGGAATGTGTACATTATCTAGAGAACCAGCAACTTCTCAAGAAACGCAGAGCATGTAAGAGAGAAAGTGAATGCCATGCTACACTTTGCAGAAATGCAAAGTTATTGAGTGGGCAAATGAACTTTACGTGTTTCTGTGTAACAGATCCTTGGATTATTATTGGTGATTATGAATGATTATGATTTGTGATCCTGTACTAGGCAATTATTTTCAATGCCTATATATGAAATGGATGTGCAACCAATAGGTGCCCATCTTCTTGATACTTAGATGAGTTCAATGTATCAATTTTATTAATAAAGAACTTTAGCATAAGACTCCATATTGAAAACTTTCCCAAGAGTAGTTTTATGCTTCACAGTTGTCAATAAATAGTTTACATGTTACAGTTATACCAGGAGTTCTTGTGGTTACATGGTGGATAGGTGAGAACCTTTTGATGCCGCTATATTTTTACAAGAAAACTAATTGTAAGAAACTTTAAGAGGAAATATGTTGGGACCTAACCACAGCTGAAATCCATGGGATAGGTAAGTCAGAATTCTGTTACTAACAACCCACTTAAAGAAATGTTTTTCAGTAAAATACAGATGTTGGTGGGTGGAAAACCAACCTGTAGCAGGTGATTTTGAGCAAAGATCCATGGCTTCAGAGACTAGGACTCGGGGCAATGGTTTCAAACTATAGGAAAAGAGATTCCATTTGAACATTAGGAAAAACTTCATGACGGTTAGAACTCTTCGGCAGTGGAATATGCTGCCACAAAGGGTGATGGAGTCTCCTCCTTTGGAGTGTTCTAAGCAGAAGCTGGATGGCCATCTGTTGGAAATACTGTGATGGGGGTTCCTGCACAGCAGGGGGTTGGACTGGATGGCCCTTGAGGTCTCTTCCAACTCTATGATTCTATGAAGCAGGGGCAGGGAGACATCTGATGGCCTAACATTACTTTTCCTCTACTCAGATCCACATAGGTCTCCCTTTCATCAGGACATGGCTACACACACCTGCCAAGAAGTGTTTTTCATCTGAGCTACATGGGTTTTCTGGCCACTCCATAACTGACCTGAGGTTTCTCTTAATAAGTGTACATAACATGGAGGTTCCCCCAATCATGTCTCCCATCAAGTGGCCATAAATGTGCACAGGAATTATACAAGATGTTAGTTGAGATCCTGAGATGTTTAGTTATGAACCTGAAGGTTAACTATACTATAAAACTTAATAGTTTGGATGGTGAACTAGTCTTACGTAGAGAAATCCATTTGAAACCAGCTAAGAATTCAATAGGCGGATGTTAGCCATGACTTATTTGTCCCATGGATTTCACAGTGTCCTCTGTAAATCTGATGATCCAAACACATGTATGAGATTGTTGCCAGGAAACCAGAAAACTGAACTATTTGAAAAAAATAAAACTAGGTAAACCTTGTACTAGGGGGGAGTAAAATGAACCAATACGTTAACATTCAAAATGGTGTTGATCGACTGGCAGGTTTCCAAATTATTTTAGCTTCAGAAACTGCAGGAAACAATTACCTGAATCCTGGATTCCTTGTCAGACACCTGATTGTGCTTGTTTGCTTTAAGCCGCTGAATTTGCAGAACATTGCAGAACACAAATGCAGGTTCTCAGCCTAGGCTGACTACCATTTTACACAGTCAAAAGCATTCCTCCAGAGAGTGCTTGCAAAAGCATTGAAGCCAAGAATATGAAATAAATACCACCAATCAGGGATATTTGTGTTAGTTGTTTTACTATCACAAGCAACATGCATGAAAAAAATGTGGTTATTAGAATTCACTGAGCTGCTGTGAAAAAAATATTTTATTTTGACAGATAGGTTATCCAGGGACTAATACATATATATATTAATACCTATATTTACAAGCAGTTCAAGCAGAAAGCGACAAATCTGGCTAATTTTCCAAATTACATTTGAGACGCAATGTATGTAGTACCTACTAAGTTCTGTGACACTTTACATTAATTTCATTGTGTGGCCTAGGAACAATTCTCCTGCTGAAATAAAAATTCCCCTCCCTCGTACCTGATGCTATGACACTTAATGAACCAATGCCAACAGCATTAAAACATGCTATTTGGAAAGTGAGTGACATGGGCCACAAGGTAAACAGGCTCTTAGCTGCATCAGCCTCATACCCTCACCTTCCTGCTTCATGAACACACACTGCAGCTAAAATGGAATACCATAGCTGCAGATTCAAAAATACTTCAGTGACATATATCACTGATCACTTGGATCGATCCACTCCATTCAAAGCATTTCAAGTGCACTTTGAACTATCACTCAATATTATTAGAATTTACATACTGTAACTTTTAAAAAGTTATACTTCTGTTTTACTGTGTTTTATTTGGACTTTACAGATCATTTGTTTTTTCTTTTCTTGGTGCTACCCCAACCTGGGATTTCCAGTATATGTTCACAGAGATAATTAATGCTCCCTCAAAAAAAAAAGTCAAACAAATGAATTCAAAAACTCCTCAAAGTACACAAAAATATGAAGAATAAAGAAAGAGTAGGACATTTGACTATTATTCTGCAGCACAGGTTGGAGGACAAGGAGGAAATAATTTTTTCGTCCCGGATTTGAGTGCCGTCGCCTGTCTTCTTCAGCTTTAAAAAGAGTTTGAGAAGTTAGCAACATGCATGTTAAGAAGCCAAAAGGACGTTAGTGCACTGTGCAAAACTTACATGCCGCCAGTCTTAGAAGGCAAGCCTGACTGTGGGGGGATGACCTCCCTATCCCTAGCAGGAGCCTCTTTCATGTCAACACTCATTCCACCTTCCTGAGCTTCTGCGAGAGGGGCAAGAGGGCCAGCCAAAGCTGTGTCTGCTGTACTGAGATCGGAGGTTAAGTCACTGCTATCAGCGTAAAGCAACTCCATCTGGGTTGTGGTCCTGCGGCGCGCCTGGAATAAATTGGGGAGAGCGGGAATGAGACCTGGTTAAGTGAATCAGCCTTATGATTTCTTATCTGCTACGCCTACACACACACACACACCCGTTTGCCTCCAACAAAGCTAAGGCTTTCCGTTTGTGCCCCTTATCCTCACAGGGCTCCTGTGATCAGGCTGAATGAGTGTGACCAGCACAAAGTCACCCCCCACCCAGGGTTTCACAGATAAGCAGGCATCTGACCCAGGTCTCTAGAGACCTGCACTCTAACCACTACACTAACTTCTGGGGGCTTTCTAAGATGGACCGTAGCAATCTGCTGCCGGACTATGGTCTATTTATCATGTAGGCTTCTGAAATGTTCCCAGTTGAGAGCTCAAGGGCAAGAGGCAAACGGATGGCTCCAGTAGGCTCCAGGTATGGGCAACCTTGCAACCACATCCAGAGCTATTCCTCACAGGTGGGGAATGAGAAGGGCAATGGCATTGTTCAATTGCTCTCACTCAAGGATGCCACTTCCCAATCCCTCTTACAACATATAGCACACCTGGAGTCTACTACTTGACCCCAGCAAGTCAGAAAGCTGCCCGTACAAAAAACGTATTATTGGGCCAAGGCAGCCAATATCCTGTGATCCCAAAAGCCACCAAACTGGGTGCTAGTCACAGCTTTCCATCCCTTGAGGATCTCAGCCATCCTTAGCATGTGCTCACGACCCGGGGTTCAATCCCTGGTAGCTGGCTCAAGGTTGACTCAGCCTTCCATCTTTCCAAGGTCAGTAAAATGGGGGGCAATGTGTAGCCTGCATATTGTAATTATAACTGTAAACCGCCCAGAGACTACTTGAAGTGGTATGGGGTGGTACATAAGCAGAACACTTCTGTTGGATCTTTTATAATAATAATAATAATAATAATAATAATAATAATAATAATAATAATAATAATAATAATAATTCTACTATACACTTGCTCACTCTGCATCTGGTGTGATTTTTCAGTTCTGCTCTAACTCAGTCTTGTTTATAAGCAAACCGGCAGAGGGAGGGTCTCTACACAGAAGAGCTAAGTTTCAGTTCACTGGGGAACCCAGAAAGCTCAGGGGCTGCAGAACTGCCTGGCACTCAGGGTTCAGAGCTGTCCCGTGGTTTGGAGGGGTAGGGGTTGCTCAGCTCCCTTTCAAGGCTGTGAGACTCTGGAAATAATCCTTTCTAAAAGTTGTCAAAAATACTCCTCTCTCTCCACCCCTACGTCCAGTCAAACATCTCTCTCACTGGGGTGAAATTCTGACAGTGCATCTGTGGCAAGTAATGAGGGAGGAAAGGAAAATAAGTCTTCTCCACCCCACCCCACTCCTTTCTGGCAATGGTCACACTCTGGCCACAGGCAACAACAGAAAATGTGGATCTTCCTCCTTTCTCTCTCTCTCTCTCACCCCCACATCTCCAGTGGCTTCAAGAAAATATCATTTTGCTAGTGGTCACTGCAGGCAGACATTTCTCAGAAGCAAGCACCAAAGGATCTACCCACCCATGTGACGATGCATTAATTAATCTTGAACATGTAAGACTTAATTAAATGGCACATATATTTCAGCACAAATCTTGGAGATTCCACAGCTATGGAATATACTACAATATCATCATCATCCACAAAACTTACCTTATTTTTAGGCTTGACTTCACCACAAAGCTTCATGAGGTCTGAAGATAAAGAACTGAAAACAAAAGTGGAATTTAGTGGGAAGCTCTTAGAGAAACAAGGACCAGAATCCTGTTAGTTAGTTATTCTGGAATCAATGCAGTGGTATCAAACACAGCTGCAAATGGCCACCAGTTAAGAAGTTGCTGTTGGCACCTGTTATTGCATAAACTGGTGTGCGGCAAGAGGTATAAATGGTAATTTGCTAAAAAAATGCCCACAGCTAAATGTCAATTCACTGCTGCAATTTATTCTGTTGCATTATCACTCCCACAACTAATAAAATGGATGTCGGCCAAGGTAACTCTTCCCTGCTAGGACAATCTAACAGCAGAAAGACTCTTTACCAGGGAAGTCAGGGGTCATGCCTGCATATGCATGATCTAATGCCTCCCTCCCAAACATGGAGCTATTGAACTTTGGAGCTGACAAAAGATGATACAGAAGCTGCAACGGATGACATTGTTAACAAGTGACAAGCATCCGTCTGTGATCTGATGGTCTCAGAATTTGGGTTAATTTACAGAAGGCCTTTTCCTCAAAAGACCCCAGATCAAGGCCTGGGTTGCCTCAGGAATCCAACAGAGGCAGCCACTAAATGAGAGAGGCCACCCCATAATACTGTTTCACTCTGATACCTGAGTAACCCAAATAAAGCCAGGACTCCCAGAATGAAGATGAAGGGCTTGAGACAAACCGTGTTCTTAGCAGTTAAAGGAAAAAATCAGGAGGCCTCTTCCAGACAGCTTCTTCTCTACATTAAGCCTTTTATCAAATTTCCTTCCTTTGCTTACAAGGTGCTGGGAAAAAGTTACACTTATTTAGCTAACATTTAATAATAACCCTGTAAAACCACAGCCGCGGGCAACCGTTCACATTGACTCTCACCTTCCTTCAGCACCAGGACTGTTCAATGGAGCTTCTTCATCAGAACTATCTTCCACATTTTCTGGAAAATTCCCCAAAGTCATTATTTTTGTCAGCCAATTTATATACAATATCCTATCTACTGCAAAGGCAGCTACCACCCAAAATGCAAACCATATGCTTTTGTTTTCCCTGTGTTAACATTTCATATGATTTGTCCATTTTTTCTTTAAATGGGATTCAACTAAATCTGAGTAATGTAGTTTTCCACATCATTTATGCTAAATCCACACATTTAGCTTCTTTATTATTTCTGTGTATTTTTAGCCTTAAGAGGGACATCTAGAATCCTACAGGCATGCAACATTTGATTGGCTTGGCTTAAGCTAATTTTAGCCAACCAATAAAATTCTGGGGTGTATCTCATCTGCACAACAGGGCAAATGGCCAGGCATGCAATTCAGACACAGCCCAGCACCTTGTCAATTAGCAAGAATTAGCCATGGCACTTTACACAAACCTTACAGAGAGACCAGCAGAATTCTGGCCATTGTAATTATAATTATTAATTATTAATACATCAGCATTATGTTATATGCTGTCAAGTCAGAACTGACAACCCTAACAAGGGTTTCAAGGTGACACAGAGAGAGACATTTAAGCAGCTTTACACAACCCAATTACTTTCCTTGGTTAAATGAACATTTGAATCCAAATGCCCTGAGTTATAGTCTGTCACTTGATGGACCACACCATACCCCGCCCCCCCCCCCCCCCCGGGGGGGGGGGGGAACGTAATGGTCCGAATCTCTAGTAAATCAAACTGAAGTAGGCCCATTAAATCAATGAAGCCACAGTCAGTCAACTCCTCCGTAAGTTCCATTGATTCAAATGGGCCTATAGAGTAGGTCCACAAATCAATAAGGCTGGTGGATCAGTTGACTGACAATTCTCAAGAGGCCCATTCTAGTATGATTTACGATGCTAAGCAACAGGGTTTGGGCCAATATGTCCTATGCAGACATATGATATATTTCTACAGCATTCTTTCCATTACTGATCATGATGAAGAGTGATCAAAAAGGAGTTGGGATGGGGCTGCATTTTGCTTTTATCTAGCCTAAATGTTAACGTCTGTAGCTAATAGCTATGCTGGTGCACTTTATTAACAAACAACAACTTTCAAAGCACAGTTATTTATTTCGCTATGCTACATTTGCACATGAGCTTTCTAAAGCGATACAGCATCTATGAAAGAAATGGGAAGGATGTGAAGCTAGAACAGACGAAATGGAACCAGCAGTAAACAATAGTCACTAAAGGTGTCTGCTCACACAAGAGAAACACGCTTGCATGCTTGTCAGTCACTGCCACAGGACGTCATACACATGTCTGCATGCAGGGAAATGCCAGATGGATAAGCCCATAATTTTAAAAAAATGTGATCGTCACTGAAAGTACCTGACATTTAATTGAAAAACACGTAGGCAAAACACAAGGGGAAAGGAAATGAACAGATAATCACGATATCCTGGAGCTACCACACTACCTTTTAGCTAAGTTTAAAAGGTCAGTGTCTACGTGGTGAGCTATATAAAAAGGGTGCCGAGTTATTGCACCCTTAATACTTAGACTAAGCCCAGTACAGTCATAAACCACTCAGGAAGTGGGAACAACTGTATCCCAAGACATTTGGGGAAAGCCCCAGTGATGCTTTGCCCTTGCGCTTTTGTCAGCATTGTTGAGTCAAGCTTCTGTCTTTATCTGTTCCACCTCCTTCTCATGAGGGTCCCTCAAGCACATGACTTTAGACGGCTTCATGGCATGCTCCAGGCCTCTTTGGTACCACCTACTGGATTAAAAGTCATTGGAATGCACTGGTAAAGTGAGGGAGAAATGCCTTCCATGAGAGAGAGAACTGGGATACCAAATTAAATTCTCCCAACTTCTCATCTCCACCTATCTAATTTCTTTTGAGGACTAATGCACTCTCAGTAATTTGGCTAAGACAACACAGGATGCCATAAAATTACCTATAATCTCCATCTGCTGTGTAATCAACTCCAGGTTCACCTCGCACTGTGAAAAGCCAAGGCTTTGTAGTCAAGTAAATTCGTTCTAACCTTTTAAAAGTGAGTGAACAGAAACTACGAGGCCAACAAGGGCATGTGGCGGCCAAGGGGCTGCAAAAGGCCTATCCATAAAAGCTAGCCATTAGCCCAGATGGCAAATAAATAGGGAAATGTAAAGAGAGGTTTCTGTATTTTCTTCCTTCCTTGTCTAACAAGTTAAAAATAGTTTCATAGTTGTGCATTATGGCAGTCAAAGAGGCTCAAGGCCACGTGGTCCAGCCTTAAATGGCCTCAGTCCTGGCCGGACCACATGACCCTGCACAAACTGGATGCGGACACAAAGTAACCCCTCCCGGCACAGGGCCGGTCAAAGCAGCCGTTCTTACTTGTCTCACAAGTTAAAAATAGTTTCTTTCTACTGGAGTTGTGCATTATGGCAGTCATTATTTTGATAGGTACAGACATTTGGCATCTAAATGTTTTAAACAAGCAAACATAGGGCTTAATAACATTTTATTTACAGTAAATATTTTAATTGTAAACCGCCCAGAGACTACTTAAAGTGGTATGGGGCGGTATATAAGCAGAACACTTTGCTTTTTGCTTTTTAACTTGAAGTGGTAAAGTATGTCAACATGCCCAGTCATCTACACTTGCTTCCCTCTCCAATTCTACACAGCTAATCCCTCTGTTACAAGTTCCGTACACCTTTTCATCCCATCCCATTATTATCCATTTGTGCTGTTTTTCATTCATTCCACATTTATGGAAGGATAGTGGGCCTAGCTTCTCATTACATGCCTCTAGGAATGTATCCTGAAAGAGACCATAGGCTTCCGGTTTACACAGCTCCATCCTTCTCTAAAGACTGATAAAGCAACGGCTGAACTTTGGAAAACTCGTGTGAACTCAACACAGTGTTTTATGTTAGTAGTTTCATTCTCTCCCCAGTGAAAAAAGCTAAGTTCTGGCACGTATGCATGGGGCTTATACTGCACCAAACACATATTCCTATGGCACAGTACTAAAACAGCAATGGCAGCAGCTCGGCATAAGGCCATTTACTCCAATATATGGACAGCTTCTCTGCCCTTTTTGTCTACAACTCAAGTGCAGGAGATGGTTCACATATGAAGCCAACTGGAAGCCTGAACCCTAAGGAGGAGAACTAAAGAGCCAGTCCAACAGATGAGTGATGGAATAAGACAGGGGTCCCAAAACTTTTTGTAAGGAGGGCCAGATTTGGTGGCTGAGAATGTGTCAGGGGTCGGTTGCTCCCTGACCCTGCCACCCCACCGCAAGCCCCACCCACTGACCCATAAGTCCCACCCACTGACCCCTTGCAAGCCCACCCACAGGAAGTAAGGAAGGCGGGGACCAAGGGAGGGAGGGAGGTGGAAACCAAGAGAGGAAGGAAGGAAGGTGGGGAACAAGGAAGGGAGGGAGGGAGGGAGGTGGGGAACAAGGGAGGAAGGAAGGAAGGTGGGTACCAAAGGAAGCACAGGGAACCGTGGCCACCGCACGGGAATGTGTGGGTAAAGGAGGGGGAGGGAGGGGCGGGCCAGGCAGCCGCAGGCCACTCAGAATGGCCTGATGGGCCGGATTTGGCCCCCGGGCCTGACTTTGGACAAGCCTGGAATAAGATAACCAGTCCAATCAACAGTAGTGCTAGGTGTCAAACAGGCCAGAATCCTGCTGGTGGAAAACATGCACTCAACTGAAATCATGCCAGCAGCTTCCGTGCTTTGGTGTGGTATCCACTATATAACTGATTTTGCAGAAGTCATCCCCAGAAAGGAGGAATGACCATTACATGCAAGTCTTTTTCCAACAGGGTTGTAGCACTGAAATTAACACACAGCTAGCTCTCTGTCGCTGTATTTCCTGTTGCTTACTGAAGACTATTAAAAACATAAACACAAAGACACCAAACACATAAAACTTTCACACTTCAGTGTATTTTCTCTCTGCGTGACCTATGTGACAGGCATTGCCTACATGTGATAAAATGCCCAAATATAATAATATTCCTATAAAACATTCACAAAAAATGAAGCAGTTACATGTGGCTCTAAAATGAGTTTTCAGACTGAGAGTTATGTTTTATCTGGAAAATTGTTATTATGTGTTGCAGCTACAATGAAAGTGAGAGCGCAGAAGTATCAGTCATAATGCCCCAGGAGACAGTGGAAATATTTTACACATTACTTAAGATTTACAACACACTGGTGGGATTCATGTCTGTCTCAGTTGTTAACATCAAACTAGTAATTTTACAAAGAAATGGTAACCTTAAAGGGGAGGGGAAGGATTCTGTAAGCATATAATGAGCACATTTCCCAACAGGACATGCAAACTTTATAACACACTCACATTCTATGATGCATCAGTTAGTGTATACATGTATCATTAGTACCGCATGCAGCAGTGTGGTACACAGAAAGCTACATGTACTTACCCAATGGTATGCTATCTAGGTCTGTATAAAACAACGGCAAGGAGGAAACAAAAAGCAACACTCCAATCAAAACCAATCCATTGGTAGAGTGGTCATTAGAGTCCTAGATTATATTATGAATCTATTGAATGTATCAGAACTGGCAAAATAGATGCTGTATAGTACATATCACAAGATTTTTTTTTACAGTTCAGCTGAGTATATGATGTTAAGTACTTAGACTTTCCATCACGTCAATTGTTCAAGCTCCTAATACTGACGGCATGTGAAATCATACCATAATAAGGATTAACCGTGAAGTTTTCTACGTCTCATTAGCATGGAGAACATTATTTGTAAAAATAAGCCTTTACATGCACAGAGATCGAATGGCCTGTTATCATTTAATACAAATACAGCATCTATTCATAAAATATCCTTCTTCTTTTTTTTTGGGAAACACACAATACAGACATGCATCATTAAGCACACCTAACATGCAGTATAATTAATTCTGTTTCACAGAATAATTCAATTACCTTGCAATGCGTGACCCAGAAGAGCATCAAGTTCAGGGTTTAATTCTGCCTTTTCTTTCAACATGTGGAACAGAAGCTGGTTCTGGGTAGCACTGGTAATTTCTGTTTGTTTAAGGCGTCCTTCTAGAACTTTTATCTGAGCTTCCTTTTGAGCAGCCTGGAGACCCTAGCAAGGTACAGGAAGATACAATCACCTCCTTAAATCTGTAAACATTCAACAAGATTTATGACTACATGCATGCAGTTTTTTTAATGATCTATAGGTGTCATACTGAAAATCAATTGATACTTTGTGGCTCTTGTGTCAATTGTCTGTGAACATTGCTTTTCACTGAAAGGAAAACAAACTGCAATGTTTTGAATTTGTCCTCGTGCAAAAATCAAAGGGCACCCTGAATCCACATTGTTAAAAGGTTTGTGGAAAATTAAGATGTGTTTTCCAAGCACACAACAAAGATGACATAATGAACATAAGAATCAAAACATCTTAGAGTAACAAGAGGTTTTTCTATTAATATGAATCAAGACCAAATGATCTAAGAAGACAAAACATACCAGAGACATTTTGCAATCCCATTTATCCATTCTTTTGACTACCAACAAGAAGCACTGAGCGTGCAAAGAGCTGTCCTTAAAGCAAAACATCCAACATACGGTATGGAGACAGGGTGCTGAAGAAGCCTAAAATATGGTGATATTTTCCCTACCTATTTGGCCTGAGGGCACAAGAGGAGGTTTATGAGCAGCAATTTTTAACACTGGGGATCTGCTGGGAGGCATATCCAGGTCTTGTGAGTGTGTGTGTATGTTACCTTATTAATGCCCATGGTAAGGAAATGTTCAAGTAAATATCGAGCTTCTGTTAGGGTACAGGCATTGATCACGGCCGTGACATCTAGAGTCTCGCCTTCCTCCTGCACAAACATTAGGACAGCAGAAAGATTATTATTATTATTATTATTATTATTATTATTATTATTATTATTATTAT
>JAHTLZ010003526.1:64430578-64446282 GCA_023846285.1 Phrynocephalus versicolor
GATAGATAGATAGATAGATAGATAGATAGATAGATAGATAGATAGATTAGATAGATAGATAGATAGAGTGCTGTTTTATCTTTAGTATATGTAATACTTTTAAAAAAAGCTTTCGATTTCCTCTTCTTATAATTTCATGCATGAAGTTTAACGTGAGACATTTCATAACAACAGATAAGTGAAATGTTTCAGATTTGCATATATTATATTACTGTGACACAATTTTTCCAGTGCTTATTTTGCTGTTCTTTTTTAATGGTGCAAGGCATTAGAAAGAACTGTTTTCCATAAATCTGGGAAAAATACACCTATTTATAATCCTAAAATAGGTGAGACTTTTGTTGAATAATGAGGAAAATCTGTTGAATTAGGAACAAGGAAATGACAAAATTCTTAATTTTTCACTTGGCATTTTCTTCCCTATGAGCACCTGTACCAAAACTGAAGGCTTTCCAAACTACTTTTTTCCTTCTTCTTTTGCCTAATACAAAATACCCTTAAGACTGATATACAGTAAATACATATTTGATCATAAGAAATCAGCATTTATTTATATATGCTGAGTTATCAATATGCCATCTAAATTCTACTGTACAAAATCAGAGTGAATGCTTTGTCAGAAATATGTGGCAGCTGAAACTCCATCTACTCCAGATAAGTCCAGCAAGGAACCAAAATAAACTACAGGCATACCTCGGTTGACAAACGCCTCTGTTAATGTAATTTTCAGTTCACGGATGGAAATCCATTTACAGGCATATCTTGGTTTATGATCCCCCCCCCCCCCAAGGAATCTCACTTTACATATTTTTTCGTAAAAAAAATCCCCCCAATGCATTACCCCACCTGTGCATTTCTGGATTACAAAATCTTTGAAAGACAAAACATCTTGGAGAACACATTAAGTTCATCAACCGAGGTATGCCTGTACCAGGTTCTTATTGCCCGCTCAGGGACAAAAGTCCTATTTCATCCAGAAGCACGTAGATGCTGCTTGTTAGGACATTTCCTGGTGCCAGAATGACAAGGGCTTATAGCAGAGAAAGTAGAAATCTGTGGATCAAAATGGAACTTTCTGGGGATATACATTAAGTTCATGTCTGAACCAAATCAGATAGTAGCAGTGGTGGGGGCACTTGTAAAGGAAGGAATTGTGAATGGAGTTTCACCAGTTTAGATGTTTCCATCACTTCAGCCAATGAAGAAAAGAAACAGAGGCATGTTCAAAAGCGGGCAGAAAAAAAAGCTAAGGGACACTCACGAGAATGTGTTTCTTTTGACCAAGCACCCTTCTCTCCAAATAATGTACTTTTTCAGGATTTCCAGCTAGCACCGAAACAAAGTTGCATTGGAACACATAATAATAACTATTATAATCATGTGCCATTAGGTCCATTGTGACTTGCAGCAATTCTTTAGTGCTGAGAATACCCAGAAGTGGTTTACCACTCCTTTCTTCATAGGCTGGCCCTACACATAGGAGGTACAGTGAGGCCTAAGTGCTCCAGTCAAAAAGGGAACAGAGGAGGAAATTATCAATAACCCTTGCTTACAGCTTGTTAAGGCACCTTTTACTGCAGCAGGCCTTCTACAAATCTCTCTCTCTCTCTCTGTGTGTGTGTGTGTGTGTGTGTGTGTGTGTGTGTGTAAACTACTGTCTGGTCACCTAAATCAACTTTACTCAGGGAAACACTACTTCCCGGGTACAAATTCACAGTGCATCAATATATATTTTTCCTGCTGTGAAGTTGCAAGTATATCTTATGAATGATCTTGTGAATGCAGAGGAGGACGCCTAAACCATGCTACACTAGCAATCTGTGAGCAATCAGTACAAAAAAGTTGATAATTAAATGTTTGCACAGGATTACCTAGTTCCATTGCTTGTAGCTGCTGGCAATGCTTGAACTCTTGCTACAGGTATTCTCATCTTCTGTTGTGATGCTGCTCGTGACCCATCATTGTCTGTTGAAGGCACATTAGCATTTGGTTCCTGATTAGAGTGTTCAGGCAGACTTAGCTTCCGACTTGTTCTCCCAGCCACCTTATCCGAGATAGGTCTCGCTTGCCGGCGAAGAGCAGTAACCTAAAATGGCAAGGAATCAGTGCCTAGTTAGTGGGTGTCCCAGTACTGAAACAAACAAGTCAGCCCGCCAGCCACATTTAGGTTACAACTCAATTTCATGTCGTAATTTATGCAACACTGAAGTGGGCTAATACCTCTTCCGTTCTTCGGCGCAGAATAACTTCTTGGTTTCTCTTCTGAGCCTCCAGGAGTTTTAGCTGATGCTGTGAAGATGACAAATCAATAGATCAAAGGTACAATTATCTCACTACCATCACACAGATAACTGCCACCTAATAAACTAGACAGGGACAAGGAAACCTCCCCTAAGCCTCTCTCTACGTAGGCAAGCACCAGGTAGTCCTACTCCAAGACAACATACATCCTGGATAGGCAACAGTCTTATGCTTCATTACACTGTCCAGTTCCCCATTAAACCCCATGCAGGCTGCTAGCTGTTGCTACATGTTATGGAAAACTAGTTCCACAGTTTAACAATGAACTGAACCAATCTTCCTAGTTTCCTTTGTATGTCCCAGATAGCCCATGATTCTGCTTCACTGGATGAACCCAATATCTAGCATGAAAAGAGAAAGCAGAAAAAAACTTCTGCCTCTCCATCTCTATACTATGGATACTTTTATATATTTGCTTAGTTTTTAGAGCATTTTGGTTGTCTTTTTCTGCAACATTCCTAGCAATGCTGCACAAATTTTGAGGCCAAAGTAACAGAACTCGGCAGCTTCCCACATTTAATACAATATTTAATACAATCATCAACACCCTACCCACAAATGTCAGGGATTGAACCCTTTCCACTAGTTAGGGTAACTGAAGTAACTCAATATGCTTTCTTCTTTTGATATTTCCTGCATTTCATCATCAAACTCAAAACCACCTGAAGCACTTTGGCCAAAGGTAGATTAAACAATAATATGACTCAGGGTCAAATTATGGGGGCCCAAGGTATTCTAAATGTCATGACATTGTTCTTATGAAACAAACAAGATGGATAAAAAAATCAATGAATTTTAAAAGCAAATTGATTTAAATCACTACTTAAATCACAATTTAACAAACAAACAAAAAACCATAAAATCCTGTATTTTAATTAATATTTTGTTTTTGATTAATATCTTGTTTTTGATTTAAAAAAATCAATGAATTTTAAAAGCAAATTGATTTAAATCACTACTTAAATCACAATTAAACAAACAAAAAACCCATAAAATCCTGTATTTTAATTAATATCTTGTTTTTTTATTCAAAATAACCAATAAAACATAATTATCAAATACATTTAATCCATGTGAAATACAGTAAACCCTCTTTCCCCGTGCTTTCATCCAGTGATCACCTCTCGTTTTCGCTGTTCCTTTTTAAGCTGCGCAATCTCTCTATTTCTTCTAGATTCATTCATCCTAGCTTTCTCTTGTTCTTCCTTCATTTGCTTCATCAGGCGAACCTATATAAAATGTTTTTCAATCAGCTTTAAAAAACACTATTAAAAAAAAAAACAATAGCATGACAATAGCAAAGTCCTTTGCATTCATTCTATGCTTCTGCTGCAAGGCTGATACTGATACTCCTCTCTCACCTTAACTAATGCCTTTCAGTTACCATTCTCCTGGCATTGTTTGTTTGTTACCTTAGGAAGAATAACTGGAAGTTAAAGAACAAAATCCCTCTTCACCAACTATTTCAGTTTCCACACATCAGGAGTCAATTCAGACAGCTGTTCCCCAAGTAATGACTAATCCCAGTAGATCAATAAGTATATGGAAAGACAAATGTCTGTAGCATGGTCTCATAGTAGAAACACCAAACCTGTGTACCCAACCAGAAAGCAACATACAAGGAAGCAGTACAGGTATAAGACACCCTCATCACCATATCTGTGGAATGCCTGCTACATATAACAGGTTCCTCTCTAGGCAACAATCTCTCACACTAAGCTACCACTTGGTAAACACTTATCTGTGTGTGTATGAACAGGGGGACCAACAGAATAACTTTAGCTGTCAATTCACCGACTCATTAAACCATGCTTTTCTAAGTAGAAAACAAATTGCACAATACCCGAGAAAGTAGTTAATCTTTCAGACACGTGTTGTATTAGAGTGTATATCTTTTTTTAAAAAAATAAAGAAAGTACTACATACCTTTGTTTTCTTCATCTCCACCACATCCTGCTGCAACTTCTTCAACTGTTTTTCGTACTGAGACTGATTTTTAAGCAAACGTGCATGTTCTTTCTGAGCAGCCTGTAGCCTCTGCAGTTCCTTATTCATTGACTGGAGCTTCTTTTCATACTCTGTTTTAATCTTTTTTGCTTTTTCTTCTGAACAAGTTTCTACCGAACCTAAGTAACAAGAGTGGATTTCTCAATCTATCGTGCAATCACATGTTCAATGCTTAAAATCACTCAGTGCCATGATTTTAAGGAGGGGGGAGAGCATCACCTTTTAGTGTTTTTTTTTTGCTGGAGGCCCTGGGTCATAATTCCTAAAGGGGTGACTGCTCCCCCCTCTTTGTGTGCATGCGTGTGCATAATCTTGCCACATGAGGATTAGCCCAGTAGGTGAGACTGGGAAATGGAAGAATCACAGGTGTCAGTGAACCGAGGAGATTCAATCAAAATTTCCTAATCTAAGGCTTTACACTGCTTCTCTGATTATATTATATTAAAATTTGTGATCACCGCATCTGGTTCCTAAAATGTGCTTGAGGCAGCTTAGATATAAAAGGTGGTCAACGTTCCCCCTTCTTACCCAGGTTCTGGAGCACCTGATCTCTTTCAAGTTGAGTGTCTCGAATCTTGTGTTGTAGCATCATAAGCTTCTCTTCATACTGCCTTTTCAAGGTCTGAAGTCGCCGTTGGCTGTTTTCCAATTCATCTATCAGCTTCTGTTTGATGGCAATTTCACATGTGATGTTGGCCAAATCAGCCTGATAATGTGCTGTAGTTAAGAAGAGAAAGAAAAACAAGAAAACAGAAAAATATGAATACACTGCATCTCTCTATTATTATTGTCTCTAAGGTATATATGTGCCTCAGCTATAACTGTGCATTTAAGCAGACTATGTATTTTACAGTGTACCATGTTTCAAAAGGTTCACAAATGTCCTCCAGCGCAAAAGCTTGGCATACATTTCACACATTACTCTGGAGGAGTAAGGGAACTACCAGAAATGGCTCCATATACATTTAAGATTAGTCCTTCCAAAGGCATTTTTATTAACACATTTCTAAAATCAAATCATTCAAATGACTAGCTTTTAACAGGGGTAACTGATGTCATTCCCACCAGTGTATGACTTCATTGTGTGGCCTTTGCTTTTATCACACTCTAAAATGAAGCAGAATCCACGGATCAACAAACAGGGAGTGCTGCAACTCAGAAATTATTTCTGAGACCATCTTTCAGTGTGAAATTGAGGAATACAGTTTTAAACAAAATATACCTTCTAATCAGAGTGGGCTTAACAGATCTTGTACCAGTTATATGACGGATAGAAGTAAGTTAAGCATCACCTTGAAATTAACTTGAAACTAACTTGAAAAAGAACATCTTAGGAAAGCAAAACTTCTTGATGAAGGAATCCAGGACATTTGCAAACTAGCTGTATGCTTAAACAGACATGTTATGAATTATTTAACAGCTGCCAGGGATCTCCCTCAGCCTGTATACTCTAACAAAAGGTGCAACTGCACAATGGGGGGAAAATGGGAATGGATCTGTTGTGAAGTTGCACCCTGAAAGTCAGATTTCCCTGAGTTAGTTCATTTCAGCCAGCCACACAGGAGTCAGCAGAGTGTGAAGGGAAACAGCCTAGCTGGCGGCTTGTTAACCACTGAATCTTCTCTTCTCCAAACCTGGTATCTCTCAGAGAGTGTGTGTGTGTTACAAACACATCCACGTTAGCTCAAGTGATCACACCAAAATTATGTGAAGGCATTTTTAAAGCCCCAGTGGAAGAGGGGAAAATACAGTTCAGAAGAGGAAAAAAATCCCAGCTGATACCCTTTGACTTATATGTCCTGTAGTCAATGGAAAATAATGATGACCAGATCATCCCAATGCCAGAGCACATTCCACATAATTTGTCAAAGTAGTTGCAGAGATGGCTATTGATATGTTTGTAGATTACAGTTATTTTTCAAAGGTTTTTGTCACCTTTCTCATCAGAATCAGAGTCTGATTCATCTGAGCTTTCAACCACTTCCATATCATCTTCTTCATCATCCTCATCCTCATCCTCATCTTCACGATCACTAACCTCCTGACCATCATCCTGCAAAATAACAACGGGAGATGAGTCAAGACAGCAAGTCCTCTGCAGAGCCTTTACTTTATACACAAAGCACAATTCTAATTTAGTTCATAAATGGACATCTATTCTGCTGATGTATGGAGACATTTGGCATTCAAAGAAACGATAAAGCAGAATAACTATGATAGGACTTATCAGATATATGATGTTCTTGGACCTAAAATATTTATGACTTCTCCCTTTTATTTTCCTGAGTACTCTTAGTATTAAAACTTAAAGGTTATCAACGGGAAGAGATAACACTATTTTCATGGCAATAACAATAAAAGGCAGAATCCTTAGACTAACGTGTTCGCCCTAAACTTTGGATTCCAACTCCCAGAAATTGCAGTCATGAAAAGTTAATACAAAAAAATCAGGGAAACTGTAGACCAAAATACCTACAAAAGTACGCAGCCTATGCCTTAGAAAGCAAAAGCTTTTAATAATAATTAGCAATAGTATTAACGCCACAATACTTACTGCTTCTAGCTCGTGATTCTCTCTCTCAGAAATACCCTTTTCTTCCCGCTTCTCTTGTTCATTATCTGTGGTCTCTTCTTTAACAGCACTACAATAAGAAAAAGAGAAGGTTGCATAAACTATTTGAAAAGGGCTCTTTCCTTCTCAACACAAACCAACAACCTGCCTAGAGGACTGCCACAGCCTAGTGTGCTTCACTGAAAGCAAGAGAGTCAGTTGCAACATTTCATGTTGCAACATTTCAGCTATTCTGTTCCAGAGCTTAAGAAAGTTGTTATTTTTGGCTAATCCCCTCAGAATCCAAGATCTACTCTATTTATACCTAACATATGAAAAATGAAAAGTTTTGCAACTGCAAAGTAAAACATATAGAGATTGCAAGGAAATCCCCTTGACCCCATGCATAAAATTCATTGTGGATATCTAGATGCAAGGCAAAACAGTCAAGCAGTAAACTGCAAAGGGGAAGAAGGGTTGCAATGCAAAGCTTAGAGACAAGGCAAACCCACCCACCAGGAAGCCATGGAAGAACTGTTGAGTGATTCTGTCTGTTTCATGCCAGAGCAGCTTAAAGTTAAGCTGGGTGTAAAGAAGAGGACTAACCACAAAGCCACCATAAGAGGGACTGTCATTGTCCAACACATAAAACAGGTATGTACCACCCACAGAGAAGGATCTTAAGGATCGAGAGAAAAGATGCAGAGAATTCTGAATCTTCCACCAAACATACATACTCTTTATAGTTATAAAGTTCCACTCTCCTAAAATTTTAGGAACATTAGGCTGGTGAGGTTGCTACACAGAGGTCCAAGGCCAAGCGTTTTGGAGCAACTTCCAGCACTCACCAGTCTTAAGAACATAAAAACAGTTACTGTTACTACTGCTGTTTGGGATTGCCACTGTCCCAATGGGGAAAGGCCATCTTTTTGACTAAGCCTAAATATTGTAGTGCAGCTGCAAAAAGAAAAGGGCAAAGGCTATTTTAGGCTGCATTAACAGAAATACCATATCCAGACTTGCGGTTCCGGCTACACTGCAGCGAGACAAGTTGATAAGTGCTCCAGTTTATCAAGTTGGATTCCTCCAGATAAGGGGACTCTTATAAGGGTAATGTTTCCTTGGAGAGGAAACGAAGAAGAGACAGCAACTCTAGACCATGAAGGGAGTGGCGGTGAACTTTGTGGAAGCACGAAAATGCTTAATCTCCCACTTCGCTATGGTGAAGGCGGAGCTGTCGGTGCTGGTCTTTAAAGCTGTAAATATTTGGCGTGTCATGAGTAGAATGCTTCTATCTGTTTCTATGTGAAGCTTCGCCTTGGTATCTGGAAAATTTTTCCTTCAATCAAGGGCTTAACCCCCCTTTTGAGGAAGCAGCTTTTAGCAAAGAAGAAATGAATATTTTTGAAAGTCAAGCACAGAAGTGATTGTTTTCACATTATTTCATGAACTTGCCTTTCTGCTATTGTTCTCTTCTTATGGAAAAATATTTTATACCTTTGCTGTTCTTTATATGTGGTGGATTTAAAGATAAATTTTAAAGAAAACTACCTTATGCCTCTGTGCTTTCTATATGTTGAATTTAAAGATGCAACTATAAGAGCTGCAGTGGGAAAGTTGTTTTTTCAAAAAACATCATCTGACCTTGGAGTAACTGCATGTTTTGAAAACAATGTTTGAAGGCTCTGGCTGCTTTAGCTTCAATCTAGTCTAGTTACTCTCCTCTTTACCTCTCTTTTTGGAAACTAAGTAGCAGAAACTTTTACAAGTGATATTAACCCTTTCTTGTGAGCTATAAAACACAATGGATTAGGAGAAAATCTCAGAATATTTTGCCAAGATTTCCATCCAGTTTGCAAAAACAATATAGATATCTACACAGACTCAAGCTCTGAAGATAAAGAGATTTTCAATTCTGATAAAGCCACAGAGGCAAAACAGATAATTCAAGGTGGAGTGGTGGATAACACTGGGTCTCTAGTAAAAACTGAAATTAGTTCTAATCAGGAGATTGTGCTAAAACAGACAGCTGATCTTAATCTACAGACAAACACAACAAGATTGATGCAGGATAAATCTTTGGATATGCCAAAGTCACAAAATATGATAAACATATCTATTGAAATCAGCTCAAATCAAGATATTAAACCAGAACAAAGGGTGGATCTCAACATGAAGACAAACATGACAATGGTGCAGGCTAAACCCTTAGATGTGTCAAGTCCACGGAATATGATAAGCGCATCAGTCTTACTTAATATGGGTGCCAAAAAGAGGAAAAATCGGGACTTTCCCAGTAGCAGAGTGGCCATCAAGATTACTATCAAGATAATGCAACAACCCATGAAGATAAAGATTTGACAAGGGGAAGAACAACCTGTGAAGATAAGGGGATTGGCAGGAAAAGGGAAAACTGAAAAAAAATTCTGGCTTAGTGAATCTATTACATAAAAATATTTTCTGTATTCTGATTGTCTAAGGCCACTAGTTAATTTGTATGATATGGAAATGTGAAGATAAACCTGATATACAAATAAATGTTAATCTGTTTTTAAAAGAATAGAGGCAGTTAGGTATACACAAGAACTTCTAGGCATAAAGTGAAACATATAGACCAGGAGGTAGCTCTCTTATAATAGCCCATAAAATATTAACTTAAATTAGTGATGGTTGCTGAAATTAGGCATTCTTTGGAAGAATGAGTAAATATACTATGGATGATATATAGAATATATATATTTAGTTAGCCAATCTATCCTAGAATTTCATTCTCCTTTGAAAACAATTATTCCAGGCACTAATGTCTTTTAGTTCACTCTGAATGTATTATTCTTACCATGGCCCCTATCTATATTTTTAAAACTTGAATTCTAGAGCTTTGGGTTCAATAAAAAAATATTCGATCCCATCCTCCCCCATCTCTCACCATCAAACCCTCTTTTGTTACATCCTATTGTGTTTCAAAGGTAAAAAAATGTTTTCTTTTAAAACAGTTTTAAAGTACATTTTTTACAGATCAGGAAAAGTGATAACCAAAGTCCAATTTTGATACAGTAAGGCATGTTTTTTAAGTTGTCAGCAAATCAGATTTCACAATTAAATTACCACTAAGCTCTAGCCTTTGTCTTCTGATAAAGTAACATTAACTGTAGACCAGTAGTGTGGTTACAGAGGTGTCTATTTAAATGTTTCAAACATGAGAGGTACCACAAAACTGAGAATCTATCCATTTTTAAACAAAACTATCTGGAATGCTTCACTGAATAAAAAGTTAATTTATCAGATTTGCTGACAAATTAAAGCATTCTAGAGAAATGGAGGGTGCCCAAATAAGGGCTGAAACTGCATTACTACTTGCTAATTGTACCTATATGCATTTATGATGACTTACAGGTATATTTCTCCAATGAACTTCAATCAGCTTCATGCTGTCCTGAACCCTTTATGTAGTCCTTTGTGCCATAGAGTCAAAAGGGCTGTAATATAGGCTTAGTTTTGGAGACTTCTGTCAAACAGGCTAAGCTCTGATGATGTAGATGTAATACATGAATTCACTGTGACTTAAATAATAAAAGCCTAACTCCCTCTGTCACAAGATAGGATGATGGAGTCACCATTTGTTCTGAATGAGTTCTATTCAGAAATGCATCACCCTCAACAGAACGGTTAATCACACTGAAGCTGCAGGATTAGGCATGCAGGCCTGGGTGTTAGTGAGATCCCAATGTGCTACTTCAGTTTATGTAATCTCCACAAACAGCCAAAAAAATTGCCCGTGTCACCCAGTGATTCTCCTGTACTTTGAAAAGCTGCATGACAAGATGGAAATTCACTATACAAAGCATGTCACTGAATTTCCATTGGTAGCAGAACCACAAAGGGGCAAATTTCCCTGACAGGAAGGGGTAGCATATCCTGGCTGATCTCTGCAGTTCCACACAGCAAACAAGATGAACCCATTGAGGGGGAAATTGTTGCAATCCAACCACATTTTTCACAAGCATTTCATTTATTTCCAGTTTATTCCAAAAACCAACAGTACTTAAAACAAAGTGTGCAGATAAAGAAAGGAAGCTATCTTCCACGTTGCCTGTGCCTGGCTGTAGTCCCGCCAATATGTCTGAGGCATTTCCTGCAGTATCTCCGGCCTATTAGAAGTAGATTTGGGAGAATAGGAAGGGGGTGGGTGGGTCCTTTTCCATTTGCAGACTTCATCTTGTGTTACTTTGGATTTAAGCGAGACTCTATGTTAATGTGTCACACACAAAAAAAAGTCAATTAGGCATACTCTTATTAACAGAAATGGAAAAGTTCAGAAGAAACTAGCTTTCCGGCTAAAAACGAGACTGAAAAATGCCAGCCACTAAGAAAATGAAACACTGTATATACTCGAATATAAGCCTAGTTTTTCCAGCCCTAATTTTGGGCTGAAAAAAAGGGGCCCTCGACTTATATGCGGGTCAATACTTTTAGCCACTGAGGCAAGTGCTTAGGTTGGTGGCTAAAAGTCATTTTAAAGATTGTGTGTCGCTTCTCATGACCCCCCTCTGCATCACAGGAGAGTCTAGGGTGGGAAATGCAGCAGGGCCTGGCAAGTGCTCGGGTCAGTGGCTAAAAGTCATTTTAAACATCACACACCACTCTCCCAGCTTACAAAGGAGGAGCTGCCAGGCCCTGCTGCATTTCCCACCCTAGACTTATACTCGAGTCAATATGTTTCCCCAGTTTTGGGGGGTTAAATTAGGGGCCTCGACTTATACTCGGGTCAACTTATACTCGAGTATATATGGTAAGTGTTTTCCAGGTGACTGTTTTTAGATTGACTGATATATTATTTCAGGATTACTCTGCTGTAAAAGTTCAACAAGATACCTGATAAATATAGTCAAAATTGTCGAACCTTTTCAGGTTCATGTCCCGATTTTGGCAGTCAGTTTGAAAACAGGTTCATCTTTACCCACCAGCTCCCTTTAAACTGCTCTGGTTAATATTAACCACATATTTATAGATTAGTTGTCTATTTGGTGGCAGTTGTTTTCTCCTGGGGCCTGTTGAGAATAAACATACTTGCAAAAATAAAAAACAAAAACAAAAACTGATGGAATCTTTTCCCTAGAGATACCTAGAACAGTTTGGGTTTACACCTGGGAAGCGTTTAGTTTTTGTTTTTAAAATGACAGTTTAATTAAAAAACCTGGGAAACATTCCAACCTTCTTTCTTCTTGACTGCTTTCCTCAAGTTTCTGCAGCCTTCAAAAGCACGAGGTACAGTATTGGAAGGCCAAGCCAATGAAGGACAAACCAGACAGTGAAAAGCGAGAGCAACGAGAAGGTAAAAAGAGATGACATATGAGCTTGTGGATTTCAAATTCTTATTATTGTTGTTTTGAAAAAAAGAAAAGACACCATCCATTAACAGACCACAAACAGCAAAAAACAATGCATTCTTCAGAGGTGGAAAATCAACAGAAAACAAAATAATGCTACACACTGGAGAGGTTTCCTATACAATCCAACTGAAATAAGGGATAGCTGTACAGGAAACACACATCTCTCTCTCTCTCTCTCTCTCTCTCTTTGTGTTAGCATTTCTCAGATATTCATTTTGCAAGTAATTTTCCTTCTCAGAATGCATTTTTGTTATGTTATTTTCTCTGACAAATTTGTGTGCACTTTCCCACCGTCATGCACATTTTTGATTGTCCTTTCAGAGAAGCAATTAAAATTTGTAGAACTACAAAGAAAGTTCAGAATAACTTCAATTCACTATGTATGGTTTTGCAACTGGAAATGCAGCCTAAACAAATTCCATCAACACCACGGGGCTCTCCATGTACTTTCAAGGGGAACGGGGAGAGAGAGAGCCACACACTAACTGGTTGGTTTTGCCAGAACACTTCCAACTGGCTATTTTTGATTTCTGAAAATGTTTATTTGGTAATACCAAAATATACTTTAATATTACAGCCCCACCACCTTCTCTTGTACAGCCACAAGGAATTGGACTCTTTAATCTGGATTAACCACCTGTCATCCAAAACCAAATATCCTGCAATCAACCTTAACCGATGGTAGCCAAAATATGCTGATTTCAACTTTAGTTGCAACTTCCAGAGACCAGAGGGATAAAAAAATTGAATAAATATACTGGATCGTTGTTTATGAAGCTATTTATTTCCACTAAGATCCACTTTCCATTAAGATCAACCACGGAGCAGGATATATATTGATCAAGGAGCCTTACAACTTCACTAGCTGCAAGCCCTGGAGAAGTCTCTGCTCATTCTCATTTGTGCCCTGTCTTCTCTCCTGACCGAGTTCTAAGGAGCTACAGAAGTCTGACTATGCCTACTCCAGGGCTGTCCCAAGTTCTTTAAAAGGAAGAGCATTTCATAAATGGAAAGTACTGTATTGAGAGAAGAATTTTAAAGTAACTTCTGCAATATATTTTGTTTTTAAATGACCTTAAGAGAAATCTTCTTTGAAGTGCAGTTTGCATTAATTTTCAAGAAGCACTGCTTTTAAAACACAACATCTCACAGTGACCAACTTAAAGGACAATAGTAAATTTATTTTGATCTCTTATGCTATAAAGCCAAAGAGTTTTATTTAGGAAAAAACATTTCTATATTTAAGATTTATTTATTTTTGGAAATGTACTCAGCATTTAAAATCTGAAGATATCAACTCTCTGTATGTTTTTCTTAACATTAGGATAAAACTCAGAATTCAATATATATCAATTATTGCTTCTTACATGGGGAGAAAGCACAACTCAGAAGCAACGAAAGGAGTTAACATCTATGCCTAAAATTTTAATGAGATATATGTAAAAGTAAGGGGGAGATATATGGATGACATTTATTAAAGTTTGAGAATGCAGACATTTTCTTAATATGGCACTGAAATTGTGAAACAATGGAGAAAATGTCATGAAATATGCAGTAGTCAAAGCTAACTAATGCAGAATTATTTAATGATACAGGAATGCAATTTAGCTAAGTAAGGGATGTGGTTAATTTTTAATGACTCTTACATAGCTCATTAAACAGTACACATTGTGTTATTTTATGAAATTGCCCTCTTTTATGTATGCCTCAATTTAAAAATATACTCTATAAACTAGCCAGGGCAGAGTATGAAAAAAAATGAAAGAAAGAGCAGACCAACTTGGAACAACTGAAATAAAATGATACAAAAACGTAGACTTGACATCAAGGAAGGATGTTAATTTTGCACATTTTACAAGATTGTTTCTGAGGTTTGCCTGTGTGACATTTTGATACAAATTGATAGTAAGAATTTAAATGATGTTATATCATTTGGTTGAAAATACCATACAGATGTCATACAGAAAAGCTAGGGATCTCCCCACACTGCTAACCTTTCATAGAATGGGTAATACCGTAGGTGCAGCCGCAACCATGGTGTCATCTGTAGTTACCTGTATGGCATCTCAGCCCTGGTGCTAAAGGATTCCAATAAAGATTTTCCACCCACATCTCTTCCAGGAACTTTGGTACACACAAGGAGAGAGATAGGGCGCCAAGGGCTCCCTGAGAGCACTGGTTAAGAAACAACTAGATCACTCCTGCTCCAGGGGAATGGAGACAGCGCGAACAGAGGAGCAACCCATCCCAACCCGGACCCTACTTTCCCCCTCCCCATGGAAAGGAAAGGGGTAACAATCCACTGTAAGCCAATGGTTCCTTAACACAACTGAATCCTGAACTGAAACTCTGCCAACTCTTTCAAGCACCAGCAAGGAGTGATAAGACCACTCCTACCTTACACTGGCTATATCAGGAATTCCCTTGTAAGCACAAGGGAATCCCCACTGTTACCTCTCACGGGACCAAGGAATCCATCCAACAAAGGTTAACCTAATTTAATTTGATGCTATAGAAAGTTTTTGTTTAGTCATACGGATTTTTGACCATAGAAGAATACTTGACTTCTATGTAACCTTATTCAGGAGTGGGGTTTCTTGATTTCTGGAGAGTACAAATCCCATAACTCCCCAGTATGGGAGTTTTACACACATACACCACACTACAAACACTTGAAAATGTCTTGTCTGGAAGAAAAGACCTAACTGGAAGGCTTTATGTCTATGCTGAACCTAGCTCTGCCTAGCTTCCTATCCAAAAACAAAACTCCTGGATTACTGTGGGACAGCAGTAGTAATCTTAAGTGGGCCAGGCCTTGCTGAATTCCTAGCTTTAATATAAAGTTTTAAGAATCTTCTTGCTCATATTGATTGACCTCACGTCCAACAATTCCCTATTCATTGATACTTCCAGTGTATGCAAGTGTGTCCTGGGAAAGAAGATTGTGCAACAGAGGTGCACTTGAAGGGCAGGATTAATAAATTCAACTCCACTCTGATCCCTGCCATCTTGCACAATCCTAAAGATAGGCCAAGGTCTTCATTTTCGGTGGCTGGTCCCCCTCTGTGGAACAGCCTACCCAGTGAAGTGCGCTCTGCAGAGTCCCTGCTGGCCTTCCGGAAAGCGTTGAAAACCCTGCTTTTCCGCGAGGCCTTTGGTGACCTTGTTTAGTTTAGTTTAGTTTCCCCCCTCCCCGCCATCTGTTCACTAGCTTATTTAATGAGGTGCTTTGCTGCTGGCCCTCGTTTGTTTTTAAGCCAAGGGTGCTTTTATTATCTCTTTTATTATGTTTGATATATTGTTTATTTTGTCTATTGTATATTAGCTGAATTTTCAGCCTTTTGTAAGCTGCACAGAGTTCCCTTGGGAAGACGAGTGGGGTAGAAATAAAATAAAATAATAAATAAATAAATAAATAAATAAATAAATAAATAAATAAATAAATAAATAAATAA
>JAHTLZ010003526.1:64446292-64464096 GCA_023846285.1 Phrynocephalus versicolor
TAAATAAATAAATAAATAAATAAATAAATAAATAAATAAATAAATAATGTTTATAAAGAGTTGAAGAAGCACAATGGCTAGGTTTGCCACGCTGACGGAACCGACAGCATTCCAGGAAAACCAATGAAAGACATGAAAGATATTTTAATAGGGCTTGTAAGAATTTCCAACAATGGCTGGAAATCTGTTACATATATATTTATAGACACTGATGTAACTCTGTTGGGATAAATGGCAATGGCAAATTGACACAGATTCAGATGTTAAGATAAGCATTTGCTACTGTGTGATGTCCAATAGAACAAAGCTTACAACAAATAATAACTCACAGGAATTCACAGCTGAAACTCACTCCAATGGACTTTACACCAGTGGATGTAAATAATGATTCTAGCCATTACATTTCATCAAGGAAAAGATGGTGCTGGGAACTTTTGACAGAAAATGGGGTTGATCTGAAGAATTGCTCATATATTGCTGTTAAAAAGTTTTTTTCCCCCTTTGGAAGCAGAAACTCACTTTGAGAACTGCAACTTTCATCTAATATTTATGAGACCTAATGCTAGGAAGTCAGAAATATTAATTGAATAAATTACACAGAATCATGTGAAACTCTAGAAAATGCAGATCCTAATCAAAGAACTGATAGATTCCATATATATTTAAAATATATATAATAAATACACTGTCTAATAATATAGAATTAAAATGAACTTTAAAAAGTATTTAACCATTTTAAAAAAAAACTAATTGAAAATTTAAATATCCAATTAAAATATTTTAAACCTGTTTTTTTTTCAGGGTTCACCCACCCCCAAATTTATTGGCTTCTCTCTGCTATGAAGAGATAGCAGGCAGCAGAAATTGACAATGGCAACAACTTAAACCCAACTAGGTGGCAACTGAGACACCATCAGGTAGAATGCATATTTTCTGTGGGCTGACTATGAATGCATTTTCTTGGGCTACTGTAATTTCAACGATCAAATGAATGTTACGGCAAGCATGATATATAAATTTCAAATGCAATGGAAATTACATTTAATGCAAACATGTGTACAGAAAATATTTGCTGTGCATGTATGAGTTACTTGTTTAAGTTACTAATAGAATCCAAAATATTCTGTTATTGACTGAGGTTAGTATGGATTGCAGAAGGGATTAGAAACTAAGGAAAGCCAAAACAATGAAGGTAAGACAATGCAGCAGGCATACGCAAGGTGAATATGAGGAAAGCAAACGAAGTCATTCTAATAACTATTAAGGGAAATCCTCGTAGAACTAAGAACTATTAAGGGAAATCCTCACAGATGAATACTGTTGCAATTCAAGGAAGAACAACACATGAATCACTACAAATTGTGAACCTATGTACTTGCCTAAGAGATATCAGGAGTCATTAAGCAATAATACACACAATTCAAGTGCACCATTGTGTCTGATATCGTCATACAATTTGCAACACCCTGGTTAAAACAGACCGCTTTCTATGAAAATCTGAAGTTTTAAATGGTACCTCTTCTTCTTCTTCTTTTCCTTTTTCTTCAGTTTTTCTAAGTCTTTTTTAGCTATGTCAAGAATCTCCATTGTTTCCTTATCAGAAGGAAGTATCGAGGCAGAAAAAGCTGAAGGGCCGCCAAAGTACGTTGACCTTACAGACGCTCTCGACAAGTTGCGCCGAAGGTTTTCATTCACTGCTTCACTTTCCAGTAGTTTTGCCCTAGCCACGTGGAATTGCAATTGGGGGGGAGGGGGAAATAGAGGCAGAAAAGGTCAAATGTGCAAATATTTGGGGAAAGTGTATGAAATAATAGTTAAGACTCCAAGTACTCACATGAGCATCTGCCACATGAGCATTTTAATAGAAATTCACTAAATAGACTTCAAGCATGGCATCATTGCATAGGGTGACATATACACAATTGTATGGTATGTGCTCTTAAGTTGCTGCTTCTGACTTATGGTGACACTAATAGGGTCATCAAGATACGGAATATAGCTAAGTAGTCATGAAGGTCATGAAGGCCATCAAAAGGAATATTATTTATTTGTTATTTATTTTAGAGTATTTTTACCCCGCCTTTCTCCTTGGAAAAGGACCAGAGGTGGCTTACAGTAATGAGGGATAATATACAGTCCAGTACAATTACGAAATGTTGAAGTATTGAGAACAGGGAATTGAGGGACATCTTATAGCATTAAAAGATAACATTACATTAAAGCTATAAGAGAACGTGAACAGTTAAAGAAAGAGTAAAAACTCCATGTAAAAGTAATATCACAGTTGATTTCACAAAAACAGCAGAGTTAATCTTTTAACAGAATGTTGATTTACAAAAACAGAGTCTTCTGGCACTAGAATAGTATGTGGGGGTCATGTGACTCTGCTCTCCCAGCACATATTGGCTGAAATCCTGTTGCACAGCTACATGGATGTAATCTGACGTTACATTCACAGTAGCTTCAACAGCGCAAAGGCGGAAATGCTGCCCAGAAAGCATTTTCACTGCCACATTGTGCAACTGGTCCCAATAGGAACTTCATGACTGACTAAGCAATCACATCACGTAATTTGCACTGCCTGGGCATACGCCTATGGCCTACGGGCCTATGTAACTTTACATTCCATGTTATAAGCTGTATTCAGCAACTGCTAATGGTGGTTATAGTCTCAGAAAAGTGTCTGCAGTGTACAAGCCATGCAGTAGGACCCCATATCCACTGATTCATTAATCACTGATTCAGTTATGCACGGTTGGCAGAGGAAAAAAATTTAATACATAATTCAATAGCTGTAAAGCAAGCTACTGTCAAAAACAGCAGCCGTAAAGCAAGCTACTGCCGCAAAACAGAGGTTTTTTTGGGGGGGGTTGGTGTTCTCTCTTATCCGCAGTGTTTTTTTCATCCACAGGAAGGCCTGGAACTGATTCCCAGTAGATACTGGGGTCCTACTGTATAAACAAATGCATATGAGGCCCTCTGGAAGTTTCTACTATGTAATACCCAACCCTTCAGTCATAACCAGCATAGCCTACAGGGAGAAACCAATTTAAGGCTATAACTGTTCACTCAATATATCTACTAACAGGGCTCCTCACTTGTTTGAGGTTCTTAAGTGCAAGCACAAGTTCCATTGTGAAGTGACACAACACTGAGCCCAACTACTCTCCAAACAAAGCAATATTAAAATGGAACCCAAAGCCAAGGGAAATGGTACTGCTAGAATGGGCATGAAATGCTGGTTTTGGTGGTTCGTGCCAATTTGTTTAGCCGCCAAACAAATCTTTGGATCTTTACAGGCCTGCCTCTGCTGGTGGGTGCCCACTCAGAGGCAGTGACTTGAAGCAGACGGGGCAGGTATGCCAGGGTGAGGCCTCCGAGTGAGCGTCTGCCAGAAATGGGCCTAGGAGGCACTGAACACCAACCTGGCCACTAAACGAACTGGTATGAACTGACGAACTGGCTGTTTGTGCCCATCTCTAGTTACTACATTAATCAAAACAAGAGGAACACATTATGGACAATGCTAAAAACACATCATGGCAGAATCCAATACATGAAGGAGAACAAAAGTTCTGTCTTGAACTTTTGCTTTTTAGGGAGGCATTTGGTGACCTTTAATTTAATTTAATTTAATTTACTGGGTTGTTGTTTTTTTATCGCCCCCCCCCGGCCGCCTTTTTGACGCCTCTTGCTGAGGGTTTTCCCTCTTATTGTTTTGGCTCTATCTCATTTTGTGTCTGTATCGTATTGTTGATTTTAATTCTGTTGTAAACCGCCCAGAGTTCCCCTGGAAGATGGGTGGTATAGAAATAAAATAAATAAATAAATAAATAAATAAATAAATAAATAAATAAATAAATAAACAAACAACAACAACTGTTATTCTTTCTTTCAAACACATGTACTGAGGGAGAGGGAGAGATAAATTATGTTTACACCACAAATGATGGTACAGTGTTTACTCGTTCAAGATAAAGGAAGGGGAGTTGAAATTATAGTGTCTATCAATACCTGAGATCTTCAATTTCCTTGATGTAGTTATGAATCATGTTGCTGATTTCTTCACTGCCTTCTCCTTTAAAAGAAAAAAAAGTATATTTCTGGAGGCTAAGCTACCATAAGTGGAAAATGCATTTGTAAAGCATTATCAGAATGTTATACATGCATCAAATTGTTTGTATAAAGTGAAGAATTCTCTGAGGAAAAATGTGTGCATGTATCTTTAAAAACATGTGTATGCATACATACGTTTGTGTGCATTACAACATCATGCAGTGTTGACAGAGTAGGATCAGAAGGCCTAAGTTGGGACTCCTAATACAATAGCTGTGCTAAAAAGGTGAAGGAGAATCAGTGCTTGACACTCCCAAAATCTGAACAAAGAGAATGGAAGAACACTTGCCAAATAGCCCCCTATTTGCGGTGGAAGGTAAGCTTCCACTCATTTGAATGCATTGCACCCAGAGAAGTGTGGGCAAGGATCAACCATACATTCCCAAGCTCTTAGTAGGGCCCCTATCTAAACATCTCTTCTTTGTGGCTGCTTTTTAATCTTAATTGCAAATCTTAAAAATGTAATTCAGTGATTGTTAAGTGCATGAATTATGGGACATCTAATTTATTTCCTACCCTAACAAACAGCTAACTGTTTCTCCAGACAGAAATTCATATGCAGTTCCCAGCAGTAACAAGGGTGTTATTACCTGCTCTAGCAAGGACCTGGTTGGCCTGATCGCTCACAAGCTGTGTGATTCGAGCTCTCAATCCATCAACAGTCTCTTGCATAGCCTTTATCCTGACCCGCAGGTTGTTGTTTTCTGTTTGTAGCATGGCGTTTTCATGAAACATGTCATTAATACTTTCCACACCTTCCTCATCAATAAGCCTTTTACCCTACAATTAAGTAAATGTACAATTATTTATCTCACCTGCCGAGGGCTAATCTTAAAATCTGAACTGAAACCTAAAATGTCAATGTCCCAAAAGCAAAATGACACTTTTTCTGGAATGCTCAGCTGTCCTGGAATTACGCTTCATATTGAATATTCCCATTATTTTATAACTATCAAAGATAAAGTGCTGATGTCAGAAACACTCCAAGTCAACTGTGCCCCCACGACTGCATTTAGTGGTGGGGGCACAGAAATATCCAAGCACCTTCTGAAATGAAGAAGCAACATCAATTAGCAAACTTAACATAAGGATCCTGAGGATAAGAAGCTTATAAACGTGCATATAAAAAAAACAATTAAAAGCAAAGCTAAACATAGTAGCAGTATTATTTAACACTCACTCTTAATTGCAAAATGCTACCCTTTCCCCCTTGCTCAGTGATAATGCTGCACAGCAGCCTTCAGCTTTATCAGTGGCTGTATTCTGGCCACTAACCTTAAACAAAACAAATTTATGGGATGCAGCAGGTTGAAAATATTTTTAGAACATTTATACAATTAAAGTTTTCCAGTGCACAGAAAACGTTAACACTACATTCTCCAATGTAAATAGAGGCTCTTTCAGTTGTGTCTTTTATATAATTCAACATTTGTTCGTTTGATTAAAATGCAGATAAAGGGGCCAGAATGGGAATTTTGCATGTAATATTTCTAGTAATCTCCTTGATTATAACTCCCTTGAAATGTTGCAAAGATCTCCTGAATGGGGAAAAATTAAACAATGAGGAACTGCAACTGCAAAGAGAATTTGGGAGAGCTTGGACCTGTGCATCTTTCTGACACAGCCAGATTTCTATCAATCTATGGTATGATGAGTGGAAGCAACCTCTCTGTGCTATTAAGAGATGGACGGGGAGAGAGAGGAGAAGGGAGAGAGGGGGAGAGTGAGTGAGTGAGTGAGTGAGAGAGAGAGAGAGAGAGAGAGAGAGAGAGAGAACCTGGCCATATATTATGCAATTATCTGCCACATAGTAAAGTAAGCACAAGAACTGATGAAAGCATATACCACCACAAACTTCAAACGATTTTACCGTTTTGTATTCCATGAGCTCCATCTGAAGCCGTGTAATTTCACTTCGCAGTGCGTTAATTTGCTGACTAGCCCTGTCTTGATTAACCACCACTTTGTTCTTGATATTTCGTGCCCGGTTTGCATACTTTAAAGTGTTCAGTGTTTCCATGAAATCTCGGTCTGAAGGGCTTACACAAGCTATCATGACTGTTTGGCTGCAAGTGAAACATGGATTTTTTTTTCATTTGAGACAAAATCCAAAAAAATAAGCAAGAACGGCAGAGAATTCCAGCACTGTTTAATATAAGCAAAAGACAATCCATTCATATATTTACACAGAGATTAACATGACTGTTTTGGTTGATCACAACAGCAACAATATGGGTGGAACAATACGCTCAGGAATGAACCCACCCCTCCACAACTACTACCATAACCTTCTCTACTTCTTTGGCACACTGCACAGCATTTTAAAACAGGGGGGGGGGATGCCAAACACAGCTGCACAGCACCAATAACAGAAACATCTAAGGGGTCTGCCTGAGGCTGAAGATGAAAATTGACCTCCTGAGTTTTGTTCCCTCATAAAAGCTGCGAAGGGCAGCTGTAGCCTTCAGCACAGCTATGAAGAGCTACGCAGATACTTAATCATCACAAACTATGATAAGGAACAATACACATACAGGAGGCCCCAAAGGAACATATTTAGCAAAGTATCATCTGAGTAGCAACCAGTTCAAATTTAGAAAGTAGCTGGAGTGGGGAATGAAAGAGGTGCAAAACCTCTTTGTATATTTACCAGAAATGCTGATCATAAGAATATTACCCAAATGTAAGTGGATTATGCAAAGCATTCAAGGCACAATCCATATTTAGATGGAAGGAAAGTTAATCAACTTCTTAATTAAATAAAAAGTTGCTCTCCTATCTTTAGTTTAGCTTAAAATGTGCACATGTTCACAGCATCACTGAGATATTTTGTAAATAAAATAAATACACAGTGTGAAGTAGTGGATAGAGCAACAGACAAGGACTCAGGAACCCTGGGTTCAAATCCCTGGGCAGCCATGGAAACTCACTGGGGGAGTTGAACTCAGCTCTTAAATATCTCCCTTGCTTCAAAACCCCTATGAGGATCACTATAAATCAGTTCTGACTTGAAGGCCCATTAACAACAACAACAATGCATCAATTGCTTTTCTACTCTGAATAGCCCCACTGAAATCTCCTTTATAACAATCATCTTAGCACTACAGAGCTGGAGGTGACCTGATGGATCATCAAAGCCCAGACTCTGTCAATGAGGCACAGTGAGGAACTCAACTCCTAACCTCTGGCTTGACAGTCAGGTAACCTAAACCATTGGGCTACATTCAGCATTTCACCCCAAATGCAGTATAAGGCAAAGCCAGGACATCGGCCCTTTAGAGCAAAACCGAGCAGAAGCAGGATTTACTACAGCAACTGGTTTTTGTGATTTATACTATAGGCCAGTGATGGCGAACCTTTTAGAGACCGAGTGCCCAAGCTGTGATGCAAAACCCGCTAATTTGTCACAAAGTGCCAATAGAGCAATTTAACCTGAATACAGGTGGCTGTGAAGGGGCAATGTCGGGTCCCCACAGAAAGGGCTCCGAGTGCCTTCTTTGGCACCCGTGCCATACATAGGTTCGCCAACACTGATCTATAGGCACTGCCACTGCCAAATTACAAATCAATCTTTGAAAAGAAATTGATCTTTCCTGTCCTCTCTTCTTCCCTGCAGCCTGTTCTGTTCCAGTAAATGCCTCTCTTGAAGCTGGGGGAGGGGGGCAGTGGCTGAGAGTGAATAAATTAATTTTTGGACTACTATTCCTAAGAGCTCTGAGCATCAACAGTCCGGGTTATGCCGCAAGAGGCAGTAATGATAAAATACGGTATAACTCAGAAACTACAGCTACCAATTATCAGTTTATAAAGCAATGGAGTCAAAATATTTGCCATCTCCATATAACCAGTTCCCCACAATGTTAAACTGAAAAAACATTAGATTTCTACAGCAAAAGTAATACAAAATGGCAACGCCTAGATGGCTCTGATCCCCCCCCCACAAATTTCTTTATTTATATACAATAGAAAGATGGCTGTTTTTGAAAGCCTTCCTGTATAGATTATAATTGTTGAGTAATTTATCCCTACAAAGCATACACACTCCAAAATCTGTTTGAGGACCCAAGTAAGTATCCCTTTAAGCACATGATTTACTTGTGCTATACTTTGTTTTCATTGTCAGACTTTTCTCTTTAGTCCACCAAGTTTTTAAAAAGGGTAAGTGGCCATTTCCTCTTCTGTTTATGGAGCCATACCACCTCTTGGCTTTTACCGAACCACGAGATGACAATCACACCATAGAGGTTCTTCTTTAGAAAAAGTAACTTTCATGGTTAAATAAAAATGTAGACACATATTGCATGGGTTTCCTAAAATTTTATTTTATGTTCTAATATATTTTAGGTTTGGCGATACCAAGTCAAACACTTTGGTCATATATTTCGAACATGGGTTGACTCGACACATTTAGGAAATTTTTGCACATACCTGTTCCCTCCAAGGGAATCTTGCAACAGTCGTGTTAATTTTGAGTCTCTGTAGGGCACATGAGTCACCTTCTTGCTCTTATCTCCCAGTGCACTTATCACATTGCCCAATGCCAACTATAGAATACACCAAAACACGTTTTAGCTTAAACTAAGCCATGACACCTATTTTTCAAGGGTAAGGGGAAGCACCTTTAAATATTTACACAGTCAAGAGGTTAAAGATATATTCAAGTATATGAGACAATACAATTAGCAGAATATTATTTTTTCTTTTCTGCTGCAAAAATTCTCTGTCAAAATAATACAAAACAAAAACAAGCTACTTTTCAGTTTTAGAAGTGGCTCACAACATTAGTACTAGGGCAACCAAAGCTTCAGCTTCACTCACTGTTCTTGCTTCCAAATGTGTAAACCTTCTGCACAACATCATCAAGACCATTTTACACAGGTAGTGTTTTCAACATGAAATCCCATAATGTCTATTGGATGGACATCCAATTAAAAATGGCACGGTTATTAACTCCATTGGTGTACAGTTGTAAATTGACACATGTGAAGATATCAGAGTAGGCATCTGCTGTTGGACACCAGCTATGAGACGGGAATGCAACAGCAAATGCCTAAACTGACTTGACCTACAGCAATTCACAGCTAAAATGTACACCGATGGAGTTATATTGCAGGCATTACCTAAAAAGATCCTGAGCTTTCCGGTTGGCTTTTGTATAACCCAACTAATTTGAAGAGTTTCAAATCACAGTTTTGTGCTCATATCCCACAGAAAGCAACCTATTATGAGATCAGAGCAAAAATTTTCATACAGAACAAACCTTGCAGCTAGCTTTTTACTAAAAAAAAAAAACTGCAGTTATATAGAGAAAATAACTTCAGCACAAATTCATATACATGGCCTATTGAAAGATCATGCATTTGCAGGTGAGAATAGGAAGTTTTAGCATCTCAACTGATGCTTTAGAATGTGGTGGTTATACTGCTTAAAAATACAGGGAACTTATGCCCCTATGATGTCCTAGCTTATGTAGCCAAAGGTAAGATTTGATGTGTTTCAAGTTTAGATTCCTGCCTCTAACATAGAAATAGATATTATAGAATTGGGGACGCAAAATGAACAAAAACAACTATTGTTTAACTGACTTTAACAGTATTTCAACTACAGGAATATGATGTCCAAATGTTTTTCAAATGCAAAACAAAAAGCCCTGTATAACTGATGTACTGGTGGCCTGCAGCCTCCTTTGATGAAGTCTCAGCAGAAAACTGCATGAAAACTAAAGAACACAGTGAAGAATGTAAACTGTAAGGGCAAAAGGCTATGACATACAAAAGGCACTGTGTGACAATTTTATATAAAATGCTAATGCAACAGCACAGCATTCATTCACTGCAGCTATAATCAGCCTAGATTTTATACATAATCATCCAAGCTTTGCTTTGGAAATTAACTTCTTATGTAGTTAGACCGTAAATAAAATTTATTATTATAACTTCTTATGGATCATGAGCCAGCCATCAACTGGGTTAAGGAATCCAAACAGTGGTGGAGAACTTTCAGCACTCCAGATGTTTTAGACCACAACTCTCATATTCCTTTGTCATTGGCAATACAGATTTGGAATTCTGGGAGTTGTGGTCCAAAACATCTGGAGTGCTAAAGATTCACCACCATTGAATTAAGAGATCCAATATGCACCCCTGATTTCAGTGTGCATTCATCTAGCACAAATTGTTATCATCAGAATTGCAGGCATACTGTTAATACTGTACTTAGCTATGTTTAAAAGCAGTAGTACAGCTTGACAGTTCCATTTCAAGCAAAGCTCTGAAACAGTTAATAAAATGCCTGTGTGACCTAATTCTCCATGCTTGCTGCTCCTTCCACTGCACAGCATTAGTTCTTATGTGCTTTAATTATCTATACAGGCAGGGCGGGCGCTAGGGTTTTTTGCGCCCTAGGCGAGGGGTGGTGGTAGTGGGGGGCGGTGGCAGGGGGCAGGGCAGAGGCGGGCCGGGGGGCTGGGCTGGGCCGGGGGGGCAACGGCGACGCCGGGCCACTGGCAGCGGCTGCGGGAGGGTGGCGGCAGCAGCAGCAGCGGCGGGGTGGCAGAGGTTGGGGTCGGAGGGCGACAGGCGGGGGGACGGCAGTGGCCGGCGCCCCCTGTTCATTTTGGCGCCCTAGGCAACTGCCTAGTTCGCCTTAATGGACGCGCCGGCCCTGTATACAGGCATTCTTCTAAACAGTCATTGCAACTGGAAGGTAGCACAAGAGCTTAAACTTACTAGTCCACAATTGATAGAAATGCCTTCTTTCGCCCTCTCACCAGTGGCTCCCGTACGTTTCAATCGTTCAGACCCTGCCAGATCTACAAAGTGAAACTTAGCTGTCAGGGTCTCAAATTCATTCAGCTCCGAAGATTCGGACAGTATTCTATTATCTGTCATATTGTCCTGTGAAACAAATAAAAAGTTTGAGGCTACACAGTGAGAAAGAGGGTTTCCTTAAAAACATTTGGTCTCGTTTAAGCCATGTTCCTTATTGTAATGAATGCATTCTGAGACCTGCAGATGTCAGGAAAGTTTCAGAATTATATACTTATGCCCTTACCCAGAGACAGATTATTTGTCTGGAGAAGCAACAGGCCTGAGAAGTAGAGGCATATGTTTTCCCCAAAGCAAAGAAGGGATGGAACTAGGAAAGGAGTGAAACCTCATCCAGAAAGTAAGTGTAAATTCAATTAAATCCATTACTACATTCAGATACTGAAATGGTGACCCTTTCAAAAATTGCAGTTTTTCTCAAATAGCTGCAATGACACCTTCCTCTGCAGTAACCAGCTGTCTAGTAAACAGAGGACGTTTTACACTTCCGTTTTACCACTGCTTGACATCTCAACTGTCAAAATAAAATCATAAAAACTAGTTTAGCCCATGCATGTAGTAGATATTGGACAAAATTCTATTAAATTATTTAAACATTCCTGTGGAAGGGAGTTAGAGTAATTTGCAGCAGCTTCTTGCTGATAATTAACAAGTTCCCATGTGATGTTCATATATGCACCAGCCTAGTAGGCTGATGCACACCCCAAAATCCAAGAAGGGACTCATTAATCACCAGTAACAAGCCAGCGTGTATTACGCAGCACGCCTTTCATGTTTTAGTTATATAAAACTGAACAGTTTTATATAAACCAGTCAGAATAGTGCTGTGCACTAATAAGATTATATATAACTCCAATTAACAAACTCCATTTTGGCCACTTTATGATACACCTAACCTTCACCTACTTCCTGCATACTGATAGGAAAACATAAATATTAGTTTTTCTCGTTTTTCAGATACTGGGCCAACAAAAAAATCTCTACTGAATTTTTAAGCAAGCTACCAGTAAACAGGGTTTCACATGGTTTCAAAAACCTGCAAATCCTGTTAGATCAGAAGCAACAATAGGATAAATGAATGTTAAAATCTCCTCCCTGTACATCTAATTCGACAACAATCAAACAAAATCCTCTGTCCCACACTTTGGTGCCACACAAAGGATGTGACAAGACAGTCAAATTATCCCAGCCTGGTTAAGTCTAGATCAGTAATTCCCAATCTTGGATAACCCAGGCATTCTTGGAGTACAACTTGGAATCACCAGCTATGCTGGCTGGGGTTTCTGGGAGTTGCAGTCCAAAAACGCTTGGCTTTCTCAAGGTTGGGAACCGCTGGACTAGATTATGCTAAACAAGCTTGTTTGGAGGCACAGTGTGTCATGAGGGGCAATCCATAGTCAAGGACAGACCACACTGCACCTCAAACAACCCTGTCTGTTACGATCAAGCCTTCTTCCCTTTTAAAGGGAATGCTTCTCGTTTCTCTCAAATTCCTCTAGGTTGTTAAGAAGCTTAAGCAAAGCACAAAGAAGAAATCCAATTAACCATCTTGAGAAACGGGAAGCTTTCCCTCTAAATCTTCACTGAAGCTCACCTTTGGAGGAGAAAGGGGGAGGAAGTTTTGCATTTCTTTCTAATAGTTGCACACTGACACAGAACATCAGTAACGTTTTGGGAGGGTTTTAAAAAGGGGTCTTCCACAGCACTGCTGATGCGTTAGCAACAACCGATAAGAGCTTCATTAAGAGCTTCACGAAAGGGACAGCCAGCCTGCTGGCTTTGGTTTAAATCCCAGTGATGACACATGCTGGAACCGAGCCAAACTCAGAGTGAGACTACCCACACCTTAAAAAGATTCCCCCTGACAGGGAGACAGAAAAGCGCAAGGAGGAATGCTCCGGAGATCGCCTGTGGTGCCACTAACGTGTGGTTGGGAAAAGGAATGGACAGCCTGTACCTAGAAGAGATTGCAGTCCTGCTCAACACTCCTGCCCCTTTTTTAAAAAGTAGTTTTACCTCACCTTTTTTCTTGAAAAGAAAGGCAACATATTAATTTTAACAATTTTATATATTAATATAGTATTACTTTTATATATTAATATAATATAATATAATAATATAATATAAATTTTAACAATCATATTCATATTAATTTTAACAATCATATTAATTTAAACAATCAACTAGAGCCTTTTTAAAATGTCCTGCCACCAGCACTCTGGCTGGGGCGGGAGCGTGGGTGTGGGGACATTTTTAAAAGGCTCTGGTTCGTGGACTAGAGCCTTTTTAAAATGTCTCGCCAGAGCGCTGGTAGCGGGACATTTTTAAAAGGCTCTAGTCTAGTAAATGGATTAGAACTTTTTAAAAATATCTCTGCACCAGAGCTCTCACCCAAGCCAGACATGGACTTCTAGCCAACTTCTTTTGTGAGTTTTGGCATTTTTTGTATACAATATGTGGTCTATGGTACCCCAGAATGAATTATCTGAGTTTCCATTATTTTAATGGGGAAATTGCTTTGATATAAGACTGTTTTGGTTTACAAGCATGTTTCTGAAACAAATTTTGCTCAAAAACCAACTATTATTGATGTATAACTACTTGCACACCCTCAGAGGCAGTCAAAATATTTCTGATTAAGAATGCCCTATCTCTGATTTATCAAATGTCCTTTGTAGCCACTTTTTGCTGCACTTCAGTGTTTCAGCCCCTCTAACTGAAACCCACAAAACATTCCTCATTCGCCAAGAGAACATGGTGTTTGAAGGTTAAGTGAATCGTGTCTATATCGCTGGGTGCAGACTGCCAATAAAGAGAGGGAAATGAGATGCAGATGACTAATAAAGAACATCTGAACAGGTTGTTCGGCAAGGGCAGCATTCTATGAACTAACAATCTCCAGGTACATAAATCTGTCAAGTAATGTAACTTTTAACAAAATGTATGTAATATAATATTTAACAGATTCAAAATGGTTTCTGTGTATAAATGCATAGTCATTTGTCAAGACACAGGTGAGTAGTGTAATCACATGAAAAGGTCAGAATAATTATATCCAGGTGCCACGGATAACTAACTAATTAACACTGCCTGCCTATGTGTACTCGAGTGATTGGTTTATATGATTCAAATCTGTGCTTAGCAATTATCGTTCCATACCATTGCATAACCCTGCTAATCTCTGAAACATTTAAAACCTAACACTTCTTAACAAAATCCTACTCTGGCTATCAATGAATTTTGAGATTTGTGGTCTGAGGCAGCTGAAAGGTACTAGCTTGGAGAAGGCATCTTTAACTAGAAAAATAACTAATTTGAAGAAGCAACCAACAAAACATCCGTTGGAAACCAAGGACATTAACATCAGCTAACAATTTAGTGTTCAGCTCAATAAATTAAAAATGGTACCCAGTGAGGTTAATCTAAATTAAGTTATATGTTCAAGTCCTGTCTCAATAGATTAGGGCTTTTTGTACTTGGCTCTCCTGGACCACTGTTCCCCTTTGTGTCAACCAGAAAGCCATGGACTGCGTAGGAAGAGCCTAGGTATCGACTTTCCCTTTTCCAGCACCATTCCATCATCAGGAGACAGGATGTTGTCATAGGCAGGATCAACTCATTTTACTCTGGCATGTAAAGACGTAACGGCCCTAAAGTAACTCCTACACCATGAGTAAAACAATGATTGTTCCAGCAACACAGGAGGCTCCTTCCAAGTTTCACATAATAATGCAAGCCTACTTCCAGGCCACAAAAAGCCATCACAGATCCAAAATACATACGGCATCCATTGGAGGGCAAACTCTCGTCTGACACAAATGGATAGTGAAGATGGCATGCGAACGTGAGCTCTGGACGTTCATCTGGGTGCTGGCAGTGGTTCGAGATAAAGCTCCCAGCTTCAAACATTGCATCATCTGTACAAATGGGGGGGATGTAAAGAATAAGTTTGAAAACAACAGATACATACATCTCAAGTCAAACTACGGTGAATTTTAAAAGTGTTCTCGCAAAGCAAGCATACACTTTTCTCACTTAATTTTCCAGTTATCTAAAACACAGAAACAGCCACCACTACACATAGGTCTCTCCAAGTGCTTTCTTCTAAACAGCTGAGAGTATTTATGAGGAGTATTTTTATGTTTTTTTGTGTGTGTGCAAGCTACCCAGAGGTAGTGGCAAGCTACTGGATTGTTGGCCTAAAATTTAATAAAATAAGTAAATAAACCAGTATTTCCTTCAGCAGTAGTCTTTTTATCACTTGGTCAGAATGATTTTAAAATATTTCTGTGGGGAAAAGCTAGGTGCACTTGACGGTCCAATTATTGTATTCCAGTCTAAATTGGTCTAAATCAGTGGTTCCCTGATGTTCTTGGACTGTACCTCCCAAGGCCAGCACAACTAGTGGTGAAGGCTTCTGTGAGTTTTCTGGGGGACCAAGGTTGGAAACTACAGTCCTAGGTCACGCTAAAGAGGGTTGCTTTGAGGTATGGTATGTCATTTAGGGCAACCTTTGCATCTCACGTGACCTTGCTGAACATGATGTTGAACGCCCAGAAAACCGTGGCCAGCAGAGCTAGTGGTAAAGACATCTAGGCGTTTTACTGCAGGAACTTCTGAGGATCCTAGGCTAGGTCCTTTGATCTAGACCAGTGTTGGAGAACCAATGGCATGGGTGCCAAAGGTGGCACCTGGAGCCCTTTCTGTGGACACCCAACATCACCCCTTTACAGCCACCTGTATACAGGTTAAATTGCTATATTGGCACTTTGTGAAAAATGAGTGGGTTTTGATTTGCAGTTTGGGCACTCAGTCTCTAAAAGGTTCACCATCACCGATCTAGACCAATCTTCTTTCCCTTTAAAGGGAAAGGAAAACAGAAACAAAAATCATCCTCCTGCCTCATTGTTCACACTTTGGCGAAACTGCTTAATGCAGGCATGTCCAAACTTCAGCCCTCCAGATGTTTTGGACCACAACTCCCACAGTCCTTTGCCATTAGAAATACTGGCTTAGAATTCTGGGAGTTGTGGCCCAAAACATCAGGAGGGCCGAAGTTTGGACATGCCTGGCTTAATGGTTTTGAGAAACTGGAAGCTTCCTTTCCACTTCTTTGGAGAGGGGACGTTTTCCACTTAGTTCATGGTAATTTGGGGGCAGCTGGCAACAAATAAAAAGGAACATGAAAATGGTCTTCTTTGGAGGCAAGCTTCTCGTGAAGCTTCCCATTTCTCAAGATCATTAAGTGGCTCCAGCAAAGGGCCAAAACTGACAGCCACATTGCTTCAATCACATGTGCTGGAAATGGAGCAGTCCTTTCTGCCCTCCAAAAAGAGTGCCCTCTGACAGAGACCTAAAAACTGCAGGCAGGTGTCCATCAGGAGCTGGCTGGCTGGCAATGGCATAGGCACCATGTGGTCACCAGAAAAAGGAGCAGACCATCTCCAATTCTAACCAACGTGTGGGACAAATGCCTGTCAGATCACACCCAACACCCCTTTCTAAAGTTACAGACATGTGCAAACATTGATAAGCAGTAACGTCAGAATGCAAACAGGTAAATGTATGCATTTATTTTTCTATCTGATCTATGCTGATCCCTTTCTCCCAAAACAGGGATCCAGCGTGACTCACAATATGTCTGAATAGGATAACTCGTAAGACTAAACCACAGATAGGCCCATTACAACATTAAACTGTGTTGAACTGGGTTGAAACACATTTCTAAAATCAACATCCTCAGCAAACACAGAGAGATATGCATATACAGGAATCTGCAACGAATAAAGGAGTCCTCCTTTCCAGGCAAATTGCAAAATATACGAAATTCAGCTACAATTCTCGACTGCAAATGCTCAATGGCTGAACAAACCATGGCTCCTGTTGTTATAGTAACTAAAAGCATGCTAGTAGCATGAGCATTTATATTCACTCTCGTTGTGTTCCTTATAAGAGCAATCTGAATATTTAATGCCACCTCAGTAACAGCCTGAGAAACAGTATAAGGAAGGGAAATATGGTTGATGATCTCAAATGCTCAGAAGAGAAACCAGAAGCAAATTTAACCCACATCTCCTCTCCTGTGTAACCGGATGAGCAACTATGACAGTGTACAGCTTTCTGGACGACAAACTCCCATAATTCCTTGCCATCAACTACAGTGAGTAGTACTACCAAGATGGGCCATTGTTATTGTTTTAAATATTCTATTACTGGTCATTGAAATTCACTAACCAAGAAACAACTAGCATTCACTTCCATTTCTGGTTATAATTATTGTCAGAAAATCCAATTCCAAGCAGAGGTTTACAGTTCCATAAATAACCTCTGATTCACATAACAAAATACAAAGTGAACTGAGGTGCAAAATCCCCCTTAGCCACTCATTCCCATATTGCAACTTTTTAATAATAATAATAATCAAGTTTAAGGCTGCCTTTCACTTTAATTCAGGTTGAGATTTCAAGCTGCCTTTGTTTTAATTATTTTCAAGCATCTGAACTACACCATGCCTTCTATACATTGTCATGCTTGTTCTGTACTTTTGCACTACCCTCCTGTCTCGTGCGCTTCAAATCTAGAATGACATAAAATCTACCACCCACTGCTGCAATATACAAGAATCTGGAAAAGTCACAAGCTAGGGTGGAAGAATTCTGGAAGCTACTCCAAAATGTTTCTTGAAAAATAACTTGTGCTAAATCTGCTAAATGTGCATGTGCTCTCTCTCTCTCTCTCTCTCTCTCTCTCACACACACACACACACACACACACACACACACACACACACAGAGAGAGAGAGAGAGAGAGAGAGAGAGAGAGAGAGAGTCAGACATTAAAGGAATGCAGATTATACAAATT
>JAHTLZ010003526.1:64466096-64485538 GCA_023846285.1 Phrynocephalus versicolor
TGTGTGTGTGTGTGTGTGTGTGTGTGTGTGTGTGTGTGTGTGTGTGTACTCCTGAATTCATCTCTGAAGCTCATTTCAGCAATGGCCAGGAGTACATTAAGCGCAAGTAAGCACTAGGTCCTGGAGAGGTCTGACCTGGCTATGGTGACACATGCCCTCGTTACATCTCAACTGCACTACCTTCACTGGTGCCTCTGATGGGGATGTAGAAGAGACCCTTCTCTGTTGCTGCTCCCAACCTCAGAAGAAAGGCAAAATTGAAGAATATCTCAGACCAAATGAAGTTCCTAAGACCTGTTAAGAGATACAAGTGGTACCTTGTATAAAGGAATTAATTCGTTCCAAATGAAATTATGTTAAGCAAATTTTCCTTTATACAAATTCCCATAGGAATGCATTGAAAACGGAGTAATCCCATTTTTATGTTGTACGGATTTTCCCCATAGGCGATTATGTTAAGCAAATTTCCCCTATCTCTGGAATTTTTTATGTTGTACAAATTTTATGTTATACAAGCTGTTTGTTATACAAGGGTCCACTGTAATTGGCATTAACTTATTTCCGAACAACCTGTAATTGTCCGGGTTTCTACTGGTGCTTCCTGGCAAAAATAACCAGCAGTTCCTGGTACAGACCATAGATTTCCTTCAAAACTCTTCCATCACTCACCAGCCATTCCAAAACTGGTACATTAACTTCCATCTTTGCCAAATAATATTGTAAGGTTTCTTTAAATGTCTGAAATAGAATGTTATATTCCTTTCATCCTAATTCATCAAACTCGTTTTAATTCTAATCTGTCATCTGAAGCATTTCTCAGTCACTCCCATCTTTACAACTCGTCTCATCCACAAATTTGTCAAGTATGCTATCCACTCAATCATCCTCAGGTTTAAAAGCCTCAAGTCCTAACTATAATTTGATGCTTGTACGGACAAGACTGTACAGCTGACTGAAAAACGTAAAAGAAAAAACAAGGAGAATTTACAAGTTTAACATATTCACATTGTTCATTCAAGGGTGACTCCTCACACAGCATAAACCATAGGAGTCATAAGCATATAAATATCATGTCCCACCAAAAATAAAATAAGAGACAGTGAGTATAGTCTCCAGTACATGACCTAAACACTACTTATGTTGCACAGTTAACACTATAAGACATTCCTAGTCATTTGAGGATCCAGGAAGCAGGCAATATTTAGCATTTGTTAGCACACCAATGAATATACAAACTAGTTCAGTGGTCCATCTAGTCCAGCCTGTTGCCCTTCAGATGTTTTGAACTGATTCCCAAGTGATCCAGCCACCATGCCCAGTGTAAGAGATGGAAGCTAGAGCCCAAACCAACTGGTGAATATCTGACTTGAATGGGTCAATCTAGTCCATAATCCTTAACTTGAATGACCTGCGGCCCTCACAGGCTTCAGTCTGAACCCTTTACTGGTCCTGCTATCTACCATTTTGTAACTGCAGATGTCACAAATTGTACTTGGAACTAAAGACCTAAATGGCTTTGGGATTGGCTGTTTAAGGGAACACCTATCTCATGATGAGCCTGTCCAGATGTTAATATCATTAGAAGTGACACATTATTTATTTATTTACTTATTTGTTACAATTTCCAGGATCCCATGTGGGTCTTCTGTCATGGGGATTCCACACAATGAAGTTAAAAAAAAAAAAACTTCTGTGCTGTGTTTTATTTTCTTGGAGGACAGTTATTATTTACACCTAGAAAATGGTTCCTACATCAAATGGTCTCTCAACAAAAGTCTTACGGCATTCAATTACTGCACTTTATTTATTATACTTACTGTCCTTCTCGCTCTAATAGAAAAATTAAAAGAATTTAGGCTTGTTGTTATCCCTGTCTTGTTCCCACACTACCAAGAAGAGTGTGGAAAATTTCATTTCACCACGGTTTCCAATGTCCAAACTACACCCGCAAATTTGGCAATCGTAATTAGAGAATAACAAACACAAAACCTGACTACTATACAGGTTGAGCAAAAACAGTTTAATCACTGGTTTGATTAGTATCCCTCCTTTTTCACTGCCAGGTTATTTAAGATAAAATTACGTCATTCTAATAGGTTTAGTTCCGTTCCCCCTCTGTCAATACTGTTTTGGAGGAGCAACTGAGACACTTACCAATTCTGTGCACTCTTCTATACAGGCCTGACAAGCAAGTATTAATTAATTTTGAGACAAACATTATACAAGCAAGATATGCCTAATTAACATAAAAAGCAATTTGGCTCCTCAGTATTTTTGAGCCATGACTCCCTTGTCAGCTTTAAGAGTTTAGCAAACATCAGTTCACTTTGACTACACTCATCCTAATGAAATTGGTTCGCAATGGATGGGCTTCCCAACTGAGTCTGACATTAAGTAGAAATGGTGCCCCATCATGCCTGGATTCAACAGGTGATTTAACCCCTTCACCTCACCATGTAATTGTAATAATTAAAAAAAAAACTCCCGAAAAAGTTTCTTATGCCAAAATTGCGGCATCATATGGATGGGTGGAATAACTCAGTTGTTGCAGCTCCACCTCCAAATTCCACACACACACACACACACACACACACACACACACACACACACACACACACACACACACACACACACACACACACAACAACAACAACAGCAGCAGCAGCAGCAGCAGCAGCAGCAGCAGCAGCAGCAGCAACAACAACAACAGGGAACCCGTGGGGAAATCATACTCCCAGCCTCTGGCTTCAATGTGAACTGTGTGAACATCTTCATCCAAGTTCTACTGTTCTTCCTGCCTGTTCCTCACAGGCCTTACACCGTAGGTATAGATGCCTAGAGAAGCTCAATAAAACATCGACAAGGAATTGAGGTTTCATGTGGAATGTCCTCCTGCTGGAAATACACCATGTGCCTTCCCTTCATACCTTTATGAAGCTCCTGAAAATGAAGCCTCTTAGGGAAGCTTTCAGGGAGGCCCTCTTTAGTTAATGGGAGAGAATAAAAGAAGAAGAATGAGGAATGATGGAACAGCTGATTGTTAATTTTAACTGATCTTGTTATTCTTGGTTGAATTCACAGTATATTTTAATTTCTGTATTTTATTTTGTTGTATATTGCCCAGAGTAGCAGGTTTGCTAGATGGGTAGTATAAAAATGCAATAATATATGCTCTTGGAACAGAATATTTTCAGTCACAGTGTACAAGCTGAAGGTAGATTAGAACAGGTATACCCATGGAGGTTGCTCCCAGTGAACCCTGAATTGTGCCCTGTTCCAAAACATAGCAGCTGAATAAAGACTACCATCTCAATATTTTGTAGAACTCTTTAAAAAAATTATGGAACACTTTCTGAAGGCAAATATTAGTGTTTTTATCGATATATCATGAATCAACTAAAAGCATGCATTTCTTTCCATGATGATACAAAAAGCATTGGCAAAAATTTCAAAAGACCCAGTATTCTACAAGACACAGCCAGCTCCTAAAATAAAAATTATTTGGAATAGGGCAGTGCAATGGAAAGATAATATTTGAATTGTTAATCTTGGCACACATTAAGTCCACCTAATGGAATCGGGAATGCTCCAGTAAAGGCAGCAAGTTGCTTTCTAAAATCTCATCATGGTTTCACTTGGAAACTAGGGCAGGAATAAGGCTTCCATTATTCACTAATAACGTCTCCCAGCTTGTCATAGGTATTGTACACAAGGGGATAAGGACAGAGGCAGCAACTAATAATGAAAGATTGGAAGCTTCTGTATCAAAAGCACATCCACTCTTCACCTACCATACTACCAGACCCAGACACTTGATCACCTGACCAAATTAGTGCTCATCTGAGTAAAGCAAGTAATAAGATAATAACATGTTAGAGAAATTTTTTGTTAAGCAACAGTCTAACCATACGTGATGATTTCGAAGCAGAAATGTTGATGCACAATTCCATGTGCACAACACAAAGCTGTGGGACTAGATCTGAAACTCACACCATGGCGGAAGTGCTGTCCGCACATTTCCATATGTGTGCTGCACCAATTGCATTGATAGGAACCATGCAACAAACTAACCAATTTAACTGAGTAATCTTCATTACCTGGGTGTATCACCTGGCACACTTATGAAGGTGCAACACTACATTACAAAAAGGCAAAGAGGATTTCAGTCAGTATCAGTCAGAGAAAAAGGTAAAACCTCTTAATTCTTCTCTATTTAGTATTGCTATTTCAAATGCAAGCAAACAGCACACCAATTAAAACATTTTTCAGTTGCTTTCCCCCGTACCATTGTCAAATCTAAGACTAATTTTATTTTACGGGGAGCTCGGAGAAGTCACTGTTGTGGCTACGAAACACACACACACCACCACCACCACCACCACCACCACCACCACCTTCAACTCAAGAATACCAGATACAAAGCCCAACCTTTTAAGTTTTCAATACCTGATTTTATGGAAATACAGTACTGCCTCCCTTAAACTATACTTTCTCCATCTCCACTGCCTCCTCCTTTACTCTCATTCCCTCTTTCTTCTAGTTTTAACCAAGCCAAATACTAAATGGTGTTAGCTTTTTACTGGGGGAAGAAGCAGGACCCTTGGCCACAGGTAGTTCCTCAAAGTCCATTTTCACAAGCCTCAAACTCCTGCCTCCCAAAATAAATAAATAAAAACCTGGCAGCAGAATGTAATCTTCCCTTCCTAAAAGCTTCCAAGAATGCCAATTTTCCAATAAAGTGGGGCAAAGGGGCCCACAAAAAGATTTCTAATTTCTTCATTTTAGGGGACATGTTTAGGGCTGGTACACCCTCCCACCGTGGTCCTTGTCAAGGAAAATTGACTCTCCCATCCCTCAAAAGTGGATCCTCTTTGAAACAGCCCATGCATGGATGTGGGCTTCAGATAACTAGCTGAAAATATTGCATGGTTTCCTTGAGATCCGAAATCTGAGGGCCATGAAGCACCTTAATTGGGGTTTAATGAGCTCCCTTTATTTTGTCCATGCAATAATTGCAGCTCGTCTTCCTGATTCTGGGCTGGCATCTGCTTCACCTCACCCAACAGCTCTTTAATTTCATTCCTGAAGCCCTACATCTCCTCAGCTGAACCCACCTGAAACTCCTGGGGCAATGCTCTAGCAGTCCTTCCTGTGGGCTTCATCATCTGCTGAAAACTATGTTAAAATATCATTGAGGAGGCAAAAACCCTGCTGTATGATAGAGTGAAAAACTGCCTCGAGTCTCAACTGTCGACACAACAAACAAGTCCCATGAGTTTTAATAACAAGCTAAGAACAAGTTAATGATGCTACAGCATTACTATTTGTCGTCTGAACAAATTATGTCTTTTCATGAACACTGAACTCTAAGAATGGTCTGAAAGGATATCTTAATCTCAGCAATTTACAACTGAGTCAAACATGATATTTCACAGAGAAGACATCAAATGTGTTCTAATAAGGCAAATACCTAGAGCCACGTTGGAATGCTAAAAAGAGAAAGACAATTAGAACCTTAAAATGTAATTATGAAATATTTTTACTTATATTTTCTGAGTTCTATTCCTTATCTTTGTACTTTCAGAAATAACCTGAACCCGGCAATCTATGTTTAGAATGATCATCCATAAATCATTCAACTTGTTGCTAAAAAATATTATTCTATTTGAGGAATAGTAACTTCCGGCCATGAATTTATACCACACAGATAATCCATCATCAAAACCAATGAAACTTTCTTCAAAGAGTTGCATGGCACACAAGAAATACTGACTCAATATTTTTCAGCAGAAAGTATACTGGTCAAACTGGAATCCAATATAATTTGTTTTGCTCTTGCACTTTGTCCTCCTCCTGCATCCAGAAACAAAAACAAAAAGCCTCCCAATTCTCTGAATCATATAATAAATGTTCAAATCTGTCATGCCAGTGCACTAGTCAATGTCAGAACTTGAATGTTCCAAAAGATTATTTAGCTCATTAAAAGTTGCATGCTTTATTTAGCCCAGTGCAGCTACTTTGCTGTATAGTAAATCCTTGTAAATTATCTACTAGCTTCACTGAATGTACAAAATGTTTCAAAACAGAATATCTTAGACACAATTCTTGCCTTCTTCTCCAGCAGGTTACAGACCGCAGGCATTAAGGTTTAGCAACACCCCATCAAAAGCTATTTTTCTGACCTTCTACAAGGCAAATAAAAAAGGCAAAATCTCAAAACAGAAAAAGAAGTCTTCACTTTTACTTTTCTGCCTGTGTGAGATAACGAATGTAAGGGCAATACAAGTAGTCTGAGAGTCCTCTTACCCTGAACTGTAAGTCCGTAGATCAGGATAAGCAATGGGCACCCCCTTCAGATATTTCTGTAAAACAACTCCCATTAACACCTCACCATCAAAAACGCTGGCTATGGCCCATGAGAACTGTGCCATAAACATCTAGATGGATACACCTGCCCAACCCGCCATAGATTTGTTGCATATAAACAACAGTATTTAGAGCATAAAAACAAGGAATTTGTATGATGGTGTTTTCTTAAGAACTGGGGTATACTCATTTGAATACGCCATTTCTAACCGAATTCTATTCTGGTATTTTGTTCTGGGAAATTAGGATAATGGATTCTGTCTAATCTAACTGTCTATGAAATTAGACACTGAAATTATTGACTCATTTGCTGTGCATTAGAAGATCGCACAAAAGCAGCAGTAATAATCTCCCTCTTCCCCATCTACTGGTACTAACAGGTTTTCCTACTGCATCACTCATTTATATTGACCATAGTCACAAGATGTTTGTAATGGTTCTGTGAGACGTGGAGGGCCAAGGGCAGGTACAAGAGAACCCAGTCAAGGGCACAGTCAAGGACTGACAGTTTCAGACACTCTTCCCTGGCTGCTGAATTACAAACACAAACAACTGACTAATGTCTCATCCATACTGCAAAAAGTTTAAGAATCATCCACTGAGTCTCATGGATAATGTGGCTCTGGAGACCTTGAAGACAATGCATAATACAAAACTTTTATAATGCAGGAACTGGTGATGCCTTTATTTGACCATTAAGAATATAATACAAAAGACTCCCCCCCCCAAAAAAAAACACAAACAGGAAATTTCCAGTGATTAATCTTCTTCAAGGATGTGCATCAAGTTCTTATGGATAGTTCCAAAATTGTAAACAATTATTAACACTAGCCATGTGACTCTCAGAGTAATGGTAATGAGGCCAGGTTGGCTTCTTAGCTGCCCTATGAAAGGGAAAGGGGGTGGCAACCAGAACATTCCTCATTTCCCCTTTCTGTCCTTTTGAAATATAATGAATCTTATTTTAGCTAAAGAAGGAAAGAAAGTACAAAAGCATAGCCCACCTCTAGCAGAGCAGAGGTCAAGAATTTAGTTAAAACCACCAGGAACAGTCAATTTTAGCCAGATTAGAGCCTAATCACTTGTTTTACTGGTGAACACTTTCTTTAGCATGTAGTAATGCTGGTTTGATGTCAAAAGTCCATGATGTTTCAGAACCAGTTTACTGGTTTCCTGGATTAAAATTACTGTACATTGAAATTCTTGCCTTGTCATGATCTGCTGTATCTACTAAAGAATGACTAATGGAAAATATAGAACACATGCTGATTTATAGGTTCAAGAGTTCTCAGCTGCTGCCATATACCTGCTAGCCAGTTTACAATTAACTTTAAGGTCTCACATATAGCAAGGCAGAACATATAGAGACTTTTGGAGCTACTCTTCAAGAATTATGAACTGCAGTTCACATTTGTTTCATACAGTGTTGGAGAGTTTTCAAAATAAGCGGAAGTGTATCTTTCATCTTACTTTACAGCAGAAAGGTTCAATCATAGGTCCATAGCAGAACACTTTGCTATGCCGCCAAATAGGAATACAACAGCCTAAGTATATGTTTCCAAGGCTCTGCAACACTCCTGATGTGGGGGTGGGCTACCTGTAGATGTATGCCTCCACATAACCTTTATCCTAAATTCAGAAATATGCAGACAGTTCAGATCTCTGAAAATGGGTTGCCAGGGAAGAAGAGGAAGTAAATATCAGAGAGAGAGAGAGAGAGAGAGAGAGAGAGAGAGAGAGAGAGACGGGAATGGCAGGTGGAGAAAAGGAACGGACTACCTCACTGATGGTAATCCCTCAAAAACACTGTGCAACAGAACAGAGCTCTCTCAAGCAAAGCGTGCTGCTTATATAACACCCCATGGTGCTTAAAGCACTCTCTGGGTGGTTTGCGAGTAATTATGCAGGCTACACATTCCCCCCCACCCCCACCCAGCAAGCGTGGTACTCATTTTACCAACCTCAGAAGGATGGAAGGATGAGTGAACCTTGAGGTTGCTACCTGGAATTAAACCCCAGGTTGTGAACCCAGTTCTAGCTTCAGTACAGTTTAACCACTGTGGCCCCAAAGGCTGCCCATGTCTACCCTAAAATCTCTTTGATACAGTACTAGTCTCTCATTTTTAATGCAAAAATAATAAATATTTATTCATTCATTCGATTTATATACCACCCATCTGCCCTTCTCTTGCTACATTAAGAAGCAGAGATTGTTTAGTTTCATTCTCAATGAGGATTGGGCATGAAATTAGTTCTCCTATGAAATAAATACTAAGTTTCCTTGGGAATTAAGATCCTGATAGTATACCTGGCTACCCATCTCTTGTGAACACAATTATAATATTTTCAAAATTAGCTTAGTTGTCAACCAAATAATTAACTGTACGCTGCTATCAAGTAAGTGCTGGTCATGTATTTTCTCATGAAAATGAAATGAAATACATGTAATTTGTTGGGAGAGTATAATAAGCATATCCACCAAATTTATAATAAAGATTGTTGTTATACTACAGTCTATATTATATATACCTCCCAATAGGACTCAACACACATGCATTTAAAGAAATAATTGCAGCTTTAGAAAACAATCACACCCTTTTCTGCATGGTCATATTCAGCAGTTTTTGTGAGACAGAAAGACAGAAAACACTGACAAGTTCTTCTCAAAACATTGTGGTTCAAAGTCTGCCTATAAAGGATAGTGCTGCTCTATATATCTCGTAAGACTGGAGCATGGGTGCCTGGTAGGAGGAGGTAGTTCAAAGGCAAAGAACCCAAAATGTGTTGTGTCGTTACAGTCGTGACCGACTCTTCGTGACCCCATGACCATGGAGTTTTCTTGGCAGGAATACTGGAGTGGTTTGCCAGTTCCTCCTCCAGGCACCTACAGCACCAGGTATTCCCTGGTGGTCTCCCATCCAAGTACTAACCAGGGCCGACCCTGCTTAGCTTCCGAAATCGGGTGAGATCAGATGTGCTTAGGGCATCTAGGCATTCATTAACCCAAAATAGGTTGTGCCAATTATTTTGAAGCTTAAGAGGAACCTGTCTCCAAAAAGAAAAACTAACTCACCACACATAAGCATTCAGAGACTAAGGATCCCTTGGCTAGCCTCAACATATGCAGGCATCCCTTGTTTAATGTCATTGCCGTGGTGACATCCTTGAAATCTAATTTTGCCGTCATTCACTGGATGGTAACTCAGTTTCATTTTTAGTGGATTTACATCAATGGCAGGGAGTGATTGGATTCTAAGAATCAATCAGAACTCTTTAAAAACTGATTTAGGGAACTAAAAAAATTAGTTTATTTCGGGGGTGGGGGGACCCTGGAAGGACAGAAGGTGAAGAAGGATGCCCTAATTCCAGGGAAACAACTCTTCAAATTAAGGCCTCTGGTGATCTCTCCTTGTGTGTGCACCCAATATACTTTTTTCACTCAGCATAACAGAACTCATGAATGTAAAACAAAACCAAAAACCAAAAACGCTTTGCTAGTTTAAGACAAGAAGTAAGGTTCTTTTATATTGGGCCAAGCTCCTAGTACAGCGTTGGCGAACCTATGGCACAGGTACCAAAGGTGGCACTTTGGAGCCCTTTCTGTGGGCATCCAACATTGCCCCTTCACCGCCACCTGTATTCAGGTTAAATTGCTGTATCGGCACTTGGTGAAAAATTTGAGGGTTTTGAATCGCAGTTTGCACACTAGATCTCTAAAAGGTTTGCCATCACTGTCCTAGTATATTTGCATTCTAGAACCTGAAATGATATTTAAGGATAAAATGTATGCATTATATAGTGTTAAAGTTTGAAAGAAGAATTTAGCATGCTTCTCCAGCAAACAATTTATCTGCTTCAAATTTAATTCTCAGAAAATATGTGTAGATCAAGATATTTTAGTGCTGTTGTCTAATCGGCTCTTCTATCTTAATCCTTGCAATCACCTTTTATAAGAGAGGGGGAAGAGACCTACAAATGCTCTGAAAAACTCAATTCCTGCTTGTATCACTATTCTCCTTGTAGATGCCGAGTTAGTAGATGAATAGATGTCATGTTTAATAAGAACACTTTATGGTGTCTTGTGTTGCCGCATGGCAACAATACACTTCCAACCGACAGTGACCCCATGAATGAGAGATAGCCAAAATATCCCATCTGCAACAGCCCTAACCGACTCTTGTAAACTCAAGCCTGTGGCTTCCTTTAGGGCAGGCATAACCAAAGTTCGGCCTGCCAGATGTTTTGGACCACAACTCCCAAAGAGCTTTGCCATTGGAAGTACAGGCTTGGAATTCTGGGAGTTGTGGTCCAAAACATCAGGAGGGCCGAAGTTTGGGCATGCCTGCTTTAGGGATTCAATCCATCTCATTTTTGGTCTTCCTCTTTTCCTGGTGGCTTCTACCTTTCCTAACACCATTGCCTTCTCCAGATAATCCCGTTTTCTCATGATGTGTACAAAGCAGAATGGCCCAAGAGATGAATTTGAAAGATAAGGATCTGCTAGTGGGGAACAGCTAAGAACAGACAGCAACAGGACTAAATGAAACAACTGGACAAAAGCCGCAATGCTGCCTAGGGACACAGGGGCAAAAGGATTACAGGGGAACAAAGGTAAAAATTATAATTACAGAAGCATTAGATTACTTTAATGTTGATGTTAATGGAGAAGCTGAAACTCATTATTTTCTATAACTAGGTTCTGTCGTCAATTAAAATAAGGACTGCATCCATGAAATCAGACGTAGGATGGAACTGATAGGTGATATTGGAGCCTCACAGCTATCACAGATGACAAAAAGATAAATAAATGGATTCTAGATGAACTAAAGTATAAAGCACTCAAACCTGTAACAATTAAACTGCGGCTATTGCATTTTGAACCTATTATAAGAAGACAAGATCCCCTGGAAAAGATAAAACAGCTAGGGAAGTGGACAGCCACAGAAAATGAGGAAGACCAAATATGAGATAGATTGACTCAAGCAAAGAAACACGGCCTTGAGTTTGCAAGACCTGAGCAGGACTGTTAATGGTAGTATCTTCTGGAGATCATTAATGCACAGAGTAACCCTAAGTTGCAAAGGACTTGACAGCACATTACAGCAAGCAGAGATTGTACAGAGATTTATTCTCCACATGAAAACACAAACTGAAATATTACATGTACAAATGCTTCCCACCTGATGATAACAGCTACAATACATGATCTTGACCCAAAGCCTGGGAAACGAATGTTTCATGTATGGATACCTTATTCATTTGGCTGGCTATTTATGGTCAGCTGAGTCACAAGTGGAGTTCTAATTCAAGAAACAAGGTGTGTCCCTTTAGTTGTTATGTGGCCACTGGCTGTAATCTCCCTTAATCCAAATCTAGAAATATATGCAGGCCTATTAGCAGTGCTTTTGGGCCTTGGAACCCCCAGAAATCCTGGCCAGCACTGCTAGTGGGGAAGGCTTCTGGAGAGTTTTATTCCAAGAACATCTAAGGACCCAAGGGTGGGAACCACTGTAAGAACGCAAGCACGTAAACTCACACAGAGACATATCGCTGCAAAATGCACATTAAATGCACATATATTTATTTAAAAGTAGACAAAAAAATCTTACGGATGAACAATTGTGAGATTTAATTTTCTAATGATTTTTATGATTTTTAAATAGTGCAAGCAAAACAGTGGTTTAGATTTCTGGCTGCAAAGCCAGAGACTGAGAGTTCAGTTTCCAATTGTGCTTCATTGACAGGGGCTAAACTCAGTGATCCACAGGTTCCTTCTGGCTCTGAGATTCTAAAATGATATTATCACACCCCAATAGTGTGGGTCTTCGACTAAAAATATCTTAAGTAAACCAGGCTGATCCACTCCCACCTTGAATTCAACTCTGGAGGCCATCCATTCTGTCACAAAATCAGAGTTACTTCTACTACTGTCCAGCTCTGTTCTTTGCCCATTCATCTTTAATGGCAGTGCTCTTCAGGGTTGCTCAGCCTCCATGCTTATTTATGCGCAGTATTTATTTGTATGCATATATGCATACTTAGAAACCTATCCAGCCACACAAATAAACAGGAGGATGGAAAGAAATAATGTGGAATTGTCTGGGGAGTTCACTGAGAAAAAAAACAAGATATTTAGATTTTAAAATCTGTTACTGCAGCAAGCAGTTTACAGGATACTATATATACTCAAATATAAGTCTACTTTTTCAGCCCTAATTTTGGGTTGAAATGGGGGGCCCTTGACTTATATTCGGGTCAATACTTTCAGCTGCTTAGGCAAGTGCTTGCCTCGGTGGTTAAAGTCATTTTAAACATCACACACCGCTCCCCCAGCTCACAGAGGAGGAGCTGCCAGGCCCGGCTGCATTTCCCACCCTAGACTTATACTCGAGTCAATACGTTTCCCCAGTTAGCAGCCTCGACTTATACTCGGGTCGACTTGTACTTAAGTATATATGCTAATTAGATTGCTGTTTCAGCACCAAATCCTACAGAAATTTGATTCCTACTGAACAAATACTGTAAATCAGATCTTCAGCAAGATTATAAATACAAATCCATTCCTCACTAACTTATCAATAGCTTGATTCAAATAAGATATTCATAAATAACCTTTGGGGAAGGGCAATGACCTTTGAGGTATCCACATTTGTAAGCTGACCAAAAAACACCCTTTAAACTTTACTACAACATTTCAATTTTACTATCTCCTCGGCTCTGCAGTTCATTAACTTCATGCCTAAGTGAGAGTAATGTCATGTAAAAATGTCCCACAACATGCTCCTCCATTAATTAAATGTTTAAGATGAGATACACCCATTTGTACATTTAAACATGCATACTAGATCACTGTCACAGACCACGGTTACTGTGATGTTACCAGATATGCCGACATTTCAGATATATGCAAAACTACAACAGTGTAGGAGCAGAATACAGTACTAGAACATTTAAGCAGTCTGATTCCTAATTACTCAGAGGAGATGGGTGTAGTTTTAGATACTGAAGAGGTAAAAGTCTTTGAAGGTAAAATCTTGAGATCTGAATCAAGAAAGCTATTAATGTGTTTATGCCTTTTTTGTAAGCAGGTACCAGTAAGCTGTCCTTCCTGGCATCAACAAACTAAAAAGAAAGTTATTGTATTAAAAGATAAAACAAAACAAAAGTGTTTCATGAAGCTCTCTGTTGAAATATAAAACAGAAGGTGCTTTTTCAATGTTTTGGTAACCCAAAAATCATTGAAAGCTGCAATAGCATCTAGACTTTCTTTAACTACCACTAGCCAATCCTCTCTCTTTAAATTTAAATAAAAAAGGTTTATGGGTAAAAGAAGATGGATCATACCAGATCATCTTGATTTTATATTATTTTTGCATGGGATCTTTCTCAATCACCATAAAATCATCCTCCGAAATAATATATCTGACAGCCCATCTCTTCCCAGATGGACCACTATATCTTACTCGTACATCATCCATTTCTAGGTCCCACCGTTCTGCACACAGATTGCAATTTCCAGTTTGCTGTCCTGAATCCCTAGGATGGTTATTGGTATGTTCTGATAAGGGAAGATGAAATGTTTCATTATTGAAACAGAAAATGATCTTTTGTTTCATTACTTGACAGAATGCTTGCTTGTCTTTTGTTTTGTTTCATTTTTGTTTGTTTTATGCCTATCTCTCTTCCTGAGATCTCCTAAGCTATTACTAAATAAAGATACTTATGATCAGCAATCCTTATTGTCCCACTACATCTCAACACCTCTACTATTAGATAGACTATTATTAATCAATATTACATTTGACCATAAATATTTTCAGATATAACCAACCTTTGGCCCTCGACATGATGTTGAACTCTTATTCACACAACATCCCATGAGGCTGATGATACTACAAGCCTAACTGATTTTCCAAAAACAAAACTTTCCAAGCCCACTACCAGCACCACCAGAAAAGATATTGAGACTCCCATGGGATCTTACTTCTCATGAGGGAAGCCAGTGAGGGCAACAAGACAGGAGTAAGTCTTTAATTTCCAGAAATCACTCCCACCAGGATGATTTTATCAGAGGCAGCGATTTTCAGAAATCCCCTGCCCATCCTGTGGTTCCCAATGCCTTCCCCACAAGGAAGGGAAGGACGCTGGAGCCTCAAGTTCTTTGAGAATGATTAATTTTTTTTAAAAAATTAATTTTAATTTTTTAAATTTAATTTTGATTTTTAAAAAAGCAAATCACTGCGGCTTATGACATAATCCATTTTAAAAGACATGGCTTATGGAACAAGATTTCAGTTCATAAACAGCACTAATTCAACCAAGCATTTCCAGATTTAAACAATATAAAAGTAGTTACTTCACTTTTAACATTTAACACTAGCAGTTTTGATTTCTAGGCCTAACTTTTCAAGCCCTGCCATTTGTAAAGTAGTTTGAAGTTTAAAACCTTAGGACACAAAAGTGGAGTAAACCAGATGGTGGAGAATATGGAGTGGGTTACGTGATAATAGGAAGAGGAAAACAACTACAGTTGGAGTGCTGTGACAAAAACATAAACATTTTAATTGCAGAAAGAGTACAAGTCATCATTGCTGATCAAAGGACAACAATTGATTCCATTTTACAAACACAGATCAAAGCAGAAGTACACAAGCTCCAAGTGCGCAAACTGATCATGTTATAGTAATTCATTCCACTTGAATTTACATTTTTTTAAAAAAAATCATTTTAGGTAATCCATGTTAACTTAGGTAATCCATGTTAACTTAGCTATCAGGATAAAACACTGACTAGATACCACATTCGATATTGCCTGATTTCGAAAGATAAGCAGGGTCGGCCCTGGTTAGTACTTGGATGGGAGACCACCAGGGAATACCAGGTGCTGTAGGCGCCCGGAGTACGAACTGGCAAGCCACTCCAGTATTCCTGTCAAGAAAACTCCATGGACATGGGGTCAAAAAGAGTTGGTCATGACTGTAATGACACAACACACACACACACACACACACGGATAAAAACCACACTACATATCTAATGCTAACAAAAGGTTATAATTGTTAATGGAGTAATGGGCACCAAGCAAGTGAAAAACTGTAACTTCCTCATTATCAACCGACAAAGGCAGCTTGTTTGTGGATTTAAAAAAAACAAAACAAAAACAAGAGAAGGTCAGAAGAGTGAAATATGCTGGTAATTCGGAGTATGGACTCATTTTGAGACAAGAGAGCTGATGCTGCTTCCTGCTTCATTCATGCCGGAAGCAATCCAAATGGTAACTCTTGCTGCTTCATTCATTCCTGAAGCAATCCAATGGTAATCGCCCAATGGGTGCCTGAATGTCTTCACTGCCCTCACATTCTTCTGGGAGGCCGAAACCAACAGGTAAAACAGTCAACCGTATTCAGAAGCGCATGCCAGGATTAGGGCTCAGTAGTAGTTATTGAAAAGGAGCAAAAGGGTGTGCCTTTTTAATACTCCTCAACAAATGTGTGTTCCATGCCAAGGGATAGTAAATCTGATGAGAACTCAGAGAAGTCTGCAGCAACTGGGCCTCGCATCATCTTGTTTATCGTGTTCTGTGGTTATGTATAATTTCAAGATAAGCACATTATTTTTCCCAGACCCACCTTCACATTCAACGCTGATTATGCGATCCTAACATGAGGTAACGTCAAGGAAAATGTTCCAGCTTTTCCAACTATTGCAACCCTGAAGCTATCATCTTGCACGCTCATTATTCCAGCCTATCGTGTATAATTATGGGATAGTGAACAGGGTACCAGATATTCCTGCTGAGTGAACCAGGAAAGGCCTGAAAGGCTTTTGGCAAATAATCCTAGCTACTCATGTCCATCTCCTCAGAATAACAGCCATTCACTGTTGCTGTCATTCTCCAACATAAAACGAGGAGCTTAGAAATTATGACTTGGTGATGAGCCGCAGCTTCACTTAAAAGCTTTCCTGTTTCCTCTCTGACTTTGATCAGGCACAGCTTCTCAGGTATCATGTTTTTAGTTAATTACAACAAAGTTGTTATGTGATTATCTCATAATTTACCCGTAAATCAAAGTGAGCAACCAGGAGCTTTCATAAATGCTTGGACTGCGACTCCTACAATCTTTCACCACTAGCTTGAACAGATTAGGACTAAAGGAAGTGCAAGTCCAAAAACACAGCTGCCAACTCCTCCTGGTCTGATTGGTAGCTCTGGAAGTTCATGTGCTGAAAAGCACCATCGCGATTAAATTATAGCTAGTACAAGTCAGTCCATTAAAAAAATAAAAAATGCCAGCCTCTAAATATTGTCAAATTTCTTTTCTCCCCTCCCCCCTCCCAAAGTTCGTAGTATAGATGAGTGGTTCCCAACCATAGGTCCCCAAATGTCCTTGGACTAAAACGCCCAGAAGCTTTCACCAGTAGGATTTTTGGGAGTTGTAGTCCAATAACATCTGTGTACCTAAGACTGGGAACCACCGGCACAGACTGTAAAGGTTATTACGGATCATCTATAAAACAAAGCCCAAAATGTATTATTCAAGTGTGTGTGTGTGTTTTTCCATTGCCACCTCCCAATGAGTTTCCATGGTGAAAGAGGGATTTGAAACCAGGTTTCCTGAGTCCTAGCCTAACCCAATCCCCCAGGACACACTGGGTATCAAGGGCCCAATTTTATTCCATTTTACAGGGTCTAAGAATCTGCAAAATTATCTTGACAAGACCTCCCAATCTATCAGTGGTTTTGCAGCAGCCAACTTTCTGGCCTCATGAAGGTTTGGGATATATAAATACAGTACTGTACTACATCTTCTTCAGTAAGATGAACTACATAGCTTCCTCTTACCTCGCTGTCATGCTCCTCTTTAAAAAAAAAGACACCTTTTTGCATTTGGCAAAAGGCTTTTGAAACATGCGTCTCCAATAAATGTTTGGCAACCCTTCAAGATTTTTCACGACTAGGGTAATATGATCACTGATCACAATACTGTGCCCCAGCTAGAAGCTGACTTGCTCTTCCAGTTGCCTCGAATCTTCAAGGACAGCCCAGAAGGAGCACATTACATCACAGCCCACTATTGCATTCAGGGCATGAGTGGCTGCCAGATCAGACTGGCTGTACTGTAAAGCCAGGACGAAAGGGGTCTGCTGGTGGAGTGGAGGTGGCGGGGGGTGGGGACAGGAGGGGCAGAAGAGATTCAGGGCAGAAACAAATGTTAGTGATAGCCCATAATTAGAGCTAAACACACGGTACTGTGTAATGTTGCAGTGAGGTGAGTTTGCGAAACCAGACTTCAAAGGAATCCTGTGCCTCAGTTCTGAAGTTCAATCATCTAACAAAGCAACACAATTCACTCAATCCCAAGTTTGTGCTGCAACACTGAGATGCTCCTGTTTATTAGGAATATCTCTCTCTCCTAGTCAACAGGATCGGTCTTAACATTTGTTTCTGACTGGTATGCGCACAGCTTTAAACTTGACTAAGGATCCCGACACACTGTAACCCAGATATCCTATTCCAATATTAGCAGTTGCAAGGGCGGAGGCCATTAAAAGTATCCTGTGCCATATACAGTCGCTGCCATGTTACAGTTGTGTCTTGTTAGCCCGGTCTAAGGACACTAGATTAACATTTGGTTTATATTCTTTGCAACCATTGGGCCCATGAGCCTGTAGCACTTTCTCAGAATTAAAATATATTTGATTCCACAAAATCCTAAGTATGGCTACAAGCTTTTTGCTTGTTTTTCTGCCTCATATTCTTGTTGCTGCTCCAAAAATCTAGACAGGGCTAATCAGATATTTTTCAGGTGAGGCACCTACTCTTTTAAGAACCTTTGCTCTAAGACGACAAATCAGGCGGATTGTCTCATAAGCATGAGGAAAGAAGCCAAACCTTTTCTTCTTAGGAAAAAGTTGGGATTCTTGGTAGGAAGCCTCTGGGTGAAATGGTCCCTCTCTCCCCATCACCACCACCAGTACAGTTTACACTGCAGGGCCAACATTCTGTATCAGGCTTCTGATCTCCCATCTTAGGGTCATTTTTTTCTCCTGCTACATTCATTAACTTGTAATAGGTATGCACAGAACTAGTGTAATATGCAGTCAAAATACAACTCATCTAAAGTACACCCACTGAATCACATGTCAATTTACCATTCTACAACTAAACAAGTCTCTTCTAGCTGGGTCTAAGCAGATGAGTTTAAACCATTATGTTTTAAGGAAAGAAAGCTCTGTGTTTTCCAGATGCTAAAGTATATAAAGGAACATCATCTGGGAGTTCAGAGATAAATGCACATACATTCAGCAGCAAGATGGATGTGATACTGCCACATCACTCTGAAAACCAAGTTGTGCTGTATTCACCAACCATCCTTTCACTCTTCGCTGGGCGTTGCCCCCTCGTGCACTTCACTAGGAACACTGCCAAACTCTAGTGCAATGCGAGCATCATCAAAAGCTGTACATTCACTTGCACCAAACCCTCTGCCTCATCACACCAGGCTTTTTGTGCAGTCTTGACAACAAGTTACATGCATACCTAGAGTTCTGCAAGGCAAGGGTGCAACCAGGACCTCTCTCTGGAGACACAATGCTCCAGCTGTGTTATGATGCACCATAACAAAGAATTATTTCTTTCCTTCTTCGGGGTCATTATTTCACACAGTTAAAAACCAGATCAAGGCTGGCTCTGTGTACCCTTTAAATGCACGGCTCCTGAGACTCCATGGAAGCAAAAAGGGCTTAGGATGCAGAAAATGCTGTGCTGCAACACTGTCTCACACAGATATTGCAATATCAGACCAACATGGTGGCTGTGTCAGATGACACGACACCCCAAAGGTTCAAGGAGAAATCCAGCTCACAATCCCCTTTAAGTTGTAGTGGGTGGTACCCGCATACCTATCTAGGACATGTGGAACCTGATTCCCCAACAACAACAACTCGTTCATTTACAAATAGAATAGAATAGAAGAGGACAGAGACCATTTGGTAGGGGGGGCTAAAATTGTAAATAAATAAATAAATAAATAAATAAATAAATAAATAAATAAATAAATAAATAAATAAATAAA
>JAHTLZ010003526.1:64488131-64515845 GCA_023846285.1 Phrynocephalus versicolor
CTCTCTCTCTCTCTCTCTCTCTCTCTCTCTCTCTCTCTCTCTCTCTCACACACACACACACACACACACACACACACACACAAAACAGCTTAAAGTTGCACACATGTTATGTGCTATATATGCAAGATTTATGTACTGCATACATAGACCTGAGCGGGGTGGGCGGGAGGAGGAAAGGGAAGAAGAGAAAATAGCAGAGAGAAGCTGTCGAAAACGATGAATCAATATAAAGAAAATGCCATTAATCTGAGCATTAAAAAATCAGTTTGCAAAATCCTGCTAAATAGCAATTACCATCAGTAGAGTGTCAATGGATGGTCTGTGAGAGGTACCTTGGCTTATACCATCACTTCTTGCATTTAGAAAGTGCAGTGTTTTTTGTGTATAAGACTATATATTTTGCTTAAAATTGTTCTGTCCAACTTCTGGCAACCCCGTGAAGGTGCGACCTCCAGAATTTCCTGTCCTCAACAACCTTGCTTAACTCTTGGCTAATAGCTCAAGCCTGTGGTTCCTTTAGGGAGAATGCATTTCGATTTTGGTTTTTCTCTTTTCCTGCCACCTTACATCTTTCCTGGTGCTATTGACTTTTCCAGAGAAACCTGCCTTCTCATGATGTGCCACAAGTAGGAAAACCTTCAGATTCAAAATTGTTGCCTCCGGGAATAGTTTGGGCTTGATTGACTCTTTCTGGCAATCCAGGGTATTTGCAAAGTTCTCCAGCACTACATTTCAAGCAAATCATTTTTCCCTGTTGGCTTTCTTTACTAACCAGCTTTTAACACTCATAATGGTGATCAGGAGTACAAGAGCGTGGATTGTTTTGATCTTTATGTAAGCAGCTAAACGTTGGACACGTGACGCTTCTCTGTCTTTACAACAAGTATGTGAGAGAGGGGAGGCTGAAAAGAGAGTGATCGGTCCAGGTGCAGCCACCCCATGACTTTAGGGGAAGCTTAAACTTCCATCTCCTGGTCTCAGTACGACATTTTATCCATTGCACAAGGTTAGCCTGTGGTCCAAGCAATAGGGCCCCTCAGCCTAAATTGGCAGTGGAACTCCCAATTAACCCCACAACCAATCCATGCCGCTGTCTGTGCCACAGCTTAATCTTACTACATTACATTTTCTTTCAGAAGAAGCTTTTGGGCAGCATCATAAAGGTAAAATCCTGCAAAGAATTCTATCCAAATGTTAAATAAATTGTCTCATATTCAGAGACTGGCACATTTGTCACATCCAAAAGCGATATTAAAGGTAAAAGGTAAAGGTTCCCCCTGCACATGCGTGCTAGATGTGTCCGACTCTAGGGGCAGTGCTCATCTCCGTATTCAAGCCGAAGAGCCAGTGTTGTTCAAGTGCGTGGGTATGTGGCTGCAAGGAAACACTGTTTTACTTTCCTGCTATTTACAGCGTTACCTATTTATCTACTTGCATTTACATGCTTTTTGAACTGCTAAGTTGGCAGGAGTTGGGGGTACTGTATCAGCGGGAGCTCACTCAGCTGTGGGGCACCCGGGATTCGAACCCAAACTAAATCTTGTCTTCAGAACTATAGCATGAGCCATTTCAGTACCTCTTTTCTTACATCTTGGGAAGGCCGCCCTTCTGTAGTCTGGATCAGGGAGGCTTCCAGCTGCAATCCACCTAGCATAGGATGGGAAACTTGCTCTTTGGACTACAGCTCCCAGAATTCCTAGGCAAATGGGGGTGGGGGGATTGCGGAAGTTCAGTCCAAATAGCAACTTTTCTAAAGTCTGAGTAGAAAAGCCCCATGTTAGTTAATTACATAAAGAATTATATAAGGAATTAACTACCACTATGTCAGACCTTTATTTATATCTTGACAGCTAGGAAAAATTAATCCCAAGCAGGCAGAAGTACATTTGGAGAAAAATTCTGGATTTACCCAAGGTTTTGAGATATCTCTGGAGGAAATGGAATCATTTGTTTAGGAAAATGGCTATTTGTGTAGGGTTTATTTGTTGCATACATGAACCTGAGCAGGTGGGGAGGAGGGAGGAGGGAGGAGGAAGAAGAAGAGAAACTAGCAGAGAGAGAAAAACTGTCGAACATGGTGGATAAATATAAAGAAAATTCCATAAAATCTGAGCTTTTTTTAAAAAATCCAGTTACAAAATCCTGTTAAAAATTACCATCACTAGAGTGTCAGTGGATGGTCTGTGAGAGCTGTGTTACCATCACTTTCTGCATTTAGAAAGTACAGCATTTTTCTGTGTAAAAGCCTATATTTTTGTCTAAAATTGTTAGACTAAAAATGAAGCTAAATTTGGGTTGGAACAGTGGGGGCCATCTTATGCATGGGAGGGGGGGTCTTATAGATAGGAAACTATGGTAATTCATAACTACTACAAGGGGATCCGAAATTGGCTGTGACTTTAATGGTCTTAAGCATTCCTGTGTGCTTTTTTTTTTGATAAGTGTCTTCCTGTAAGCTGCTGCTTGCTTTTCTGAGAAAAGCATAAAAGTCTCACTTGAATGCCTACTCCTCGCCTAATGCTATGACTCCAGTCCCATTCCTTATTTACCTTAGCAGCTGATATAACAAAGTCTGGGGTTGGGGGGGTTGTGAATGAAGGAATCTCTCTAGAAAGGAAAGATATCCTAAAGATACAGCCGTGTCAGTCATTGTCGCAGAAACTAGTAATTTTGTTTTCAGTTTCAAGTTCAACCCATTCTGTGTTGGAGTTCCTGGGGGGTGAGTCAAAATTAGGAAGCAGAAGATTGAGGCACTTGTGATCCCATGGTGCTAGGGGCAAGTATTGGAATTAACTTGGAATTCATAATTTCTCCCTGTAGCACCAGTTGCTTGGCTCAGAAATGTTGTTACATAATAGCATACATTCTTTCTGAATACTATGTATTATAAAATTCTTAAGGAGGCTACTAAATGTGTTGAGTAAACAGGGCTTTGTTAGAACAAGTGCCTTTAAAACTGTATCCAAAGTTAATGTATTAAATTTTGTACAGCATATATAATTTTACTCATACCTATTATGAGTATGTATAGAAGATTTTATGGTGCTTTACAACCCCTCATTTCTTAAGCCTCTGCTTTTGCACGCACGTTTCATAAAATGGTTTACATTTATATTCTGTAGCGCCAATCCTGTAGGCAGAAGACACAATGGATCTTATAATGTGAAAAGAACCCGACATTATTTCTATTCCTACATTTTAAACAACTAGCCAATGAACACATATTCATCAGGTCCAAAACTTTTCTAGCCACTTTGTTTGCATGCCAGGAACAGCTTCTGAGCCTCAGGCTTGGGCAGGCTAATTTTGCTGGTGTTGATGAGATTTACAGATAAATAAACACAAATCAAACTCCTTAAACCCTTTAATCAGAAGTATATGAAACAGAAGTAACTGTACAGTACCATATAAAATGTACTAATGTAACAGTGTCCTGACTTGAATGCACGGTCAATTTACTTTACATTTATTGGTAGTTTTCCAAGGAAATAGTCTGACACTTACAATACATTTTATAAGCAGGCCACAGGCCTCACAACATACTGAATTTAATCAATTTAAACATGAATATATTACTTAACAGCAGTCAGGCACCTAACTTCATCACTTACCTTTCTTTCTAATGAAAAGAATCACCTGCGTATTGCTTTCTGAACAGATGATGCTGTCAACTGCAGATTTTCTTAACTAAGTTCTCAGTCCTGCAGAGTCACAACTAAGGGTCATAACTCATCAAAGGTTAGTTGCTATGTGAAATGCCACTGAAACCATGGAGAGTTGTGTTGTGATTGAATCCTTTCTCCTTGCTTACGGATGGATGTGCCATCTGACATGTGCATGTTTGCTTGACCCAGCAAGCCATACAGCTGCAATCCTACAAACAGGGACATAAGAGTAAGCCCCAATCAGGACAAGGAGGCTTGTCTTAAAGCATCCTCATCCTATTTGATACGTGAGTGAATTTCTGGTCTGTTGGACAAGGAGGCAAGTTTCCACCTCTGTGTTGAATGAGAAGGACTAACTGTAAGGTATATGGGATGTGCCACCATGCACCATCCAGTTTACAGTAATCCTAATAGGGTTTTCAAGATGTAAGATATTGAAGGAGTGGTTTTACCAGTGCTATCCTTCCACGGTGAGTTTCCATGGCTGCCCAGGGATTCAAACCTAGGTCTCCGGAGGCCATCAGTCTATCTACCACACCACACAGGATAGTCTCATGTAAGATACTGAGGATCTAAATCCAGTTGCTTGTCTAATGAGTCTGAACTGTATACACATTTTGACATGGCTGAAATGCTGTTTATTAACTGGGTCTATTCTAGATGAGATTAACTATTATATCTAGACCAATATTTATCTTGTTATTGATCCATCTGTGAAAAGCCAAGGTGTTTGAACAAGTGTTTACGTGGCAAAGAAGCTGATTAAAGGCATCTTACTGCAGTCCTCTGTATCCTTAACCAGAAGTTTGTTCAGTACCACTGACTTCCAGGGGAGAGTGCACTGGGCTGCAGATCACCTGCCAAGTGCTGTTTTCTATCACAAATAAACCAATGCTCACTTTTGGGAGAGAAAAGCCTTATAGTAATTAATTCCTGCCAAATGGTAGCCTTTGCTTGGATGAGGTAAGTCCATTTGCAATGCCTGGACAACTACAAAGATGGCAGTTTGCAGTACTCTCAAAGTCATTCATGTCAGTCCAATGTGACTGGAGCCCAGTCTCTGGATCTCATAAAACCTATTTATCCTATAATATTAAAATAAGACGGCAGGTTCCTTTTGCAAATCTCATTACTGTTTATCCCACCTTAAATCTTTAACAGAGAGAAAACAGCCGTAAATTTTGTACAGACATGTTGATAATGCGATTCTATCAGTAATAAAGCTGATGCCAGGGATTGCATAAGAATCCTCCCAGATTTACAAATATCAGCAACTTTAACTGCAATCACGTGAAAGGTGAAACAAAAGCTTAAATATGGAATTTTGGCAACATGGAAAAATGCTTTCCATTGTAAGGTATAAATACCATGCAATCTCCTGCAGCCAGTAGGTTTTATGGTGTTCAGGTTTCAAAAGTATGTCAAGGGTTCTTGTGTGTGCATGTGTTGTGTCGTTACAGTAGTGACTGACTCTTCGTGACCCCATGCCCATGGAGTTTTCTTGGCAGGAATACTGGAGTGGTTTGCTAGTTCCTTAGGCTGTAATTGAATTTGAAATATCATGTTGCATCTGCTGTAATTCCCAGATATATTTCCTTACTAACTAACCAGGGCGACCTCCGGAGGCCCATTATGGATTAGAGATACTCATTACCAAGCTGCTCCTGTTAATTATCTATAACCTGGTTAGGCCCCAATCATTGTCACTGTCTACCGATATTGCTTCTTGGACAGAGAACTGGATATCAACAAGGGCCTCAAAGCTCACTGCCAGGGGTGAAATGCCACACTATCAACAACTTGTGCCCAGAACACGAACAGCTTCTTTGTTTTGGAGCCATTCGTAACTGTACACATATTTGGAAGTTTGATTCCACTTGAGAGGGGCAGAATCTGATCCGTAGGGGCTAGTTCTATGATGAGACTGATGAAGCTACTTGGATGAGCAGTGAAACATTTTGATCTCACAAGAAGTCCAGTTGTCATTGACTCAACTTACGGATTCCATGATGATGATGAGTCTTATTTCATGTGCTTTTTATAACAGTATATTAGAGCAACATGGCAGCAGTTGCTGTCCAGACTCTCTCCCTGCTAAAGAGGCAGCAGCAGCAGCAGCAGCAACAACAACAACAACAACAAACTTTAAAAAGCACCAAGGAAAAATGGCCAAAGTATGATGTGACCTGTTCTTTATGAAGGAAAAAGAGACTTCACTTTGGAGCACAAACTGGATGGGACCCGAGGTTGGTTGGCAGTTGTGAGAGTCTGTTTTGTGAGAAAAGTCAAAACAACCCTCAGTAGCAGTAGCACGATGGCCTGCTGTAATCACCTCAAGGTGCATTTTCATGGGCAATTATGCTAGACTATACTTTCCAGATGTGGAAGGTAGCCAAAGATGCAGCGAACCACTTGAATGCTGTATATATGTACAGAGGGGGAACAAATTGAAACTGACTGTACACTTCAAGAGGCTACACTGCACCATTTAGAAAGGAGAGTACAAATCACCAGAGCAACCTTGGCCTCTCTGCTGAAGAATGCAGAAAGAAACATCGGTTTGAAAAGAGGGTTAAAAATAGAAATGGAGTCCAGAGAAAGATAAAATGTCACATTCTCTAAGCCCGAAAATATTAAAAAGCTCCTTACTCTGATAAAAAAGGACCTCTGCTAATGTACTGCTTTTTCTGCCCTGAGGTCTCATTGCTAGGAAAGGTATTAGCTGAGAGAAGGGTGCCCCATGTACCAAGATGCTAGAAATTTCTGCCATTCAGCCTATGCAACTGTGAATCTAACACAGTATGTAGGACTTCATAGATACCATGATGGGGCTACAGAGGCTCAATTTCAGATTTGTTCCCCAGCTCTGAAGCCCCCAAAGGAGTTTAATTGTTTTCTTGAATTTCTTGACAGTGTTCTGAAATGTGAAGTTAATAGAGGCATAGTTTAAAATAGCCCAATCTATATTAATGATGACTACACTATCATTTTAAATATTTTAACCACACTTCAAATCTACCCCCGAACATTTCTTGGCAAGAGTGTTAACTAAATGTTGCACTGTAGCTCTGTATTACTTCTCTCAAAAAACGGCTGGAGGCTGACTTTACATTCATAATTTAAATGACTGCAAACTCTTTTCTCATTGAATGAGTCACACTTCCTGCAATGATGGTGTGTATAAGTTAATGTACACCACAGTCTGGAAATCTTATCTTGGCAGAATCCTAAATCACTATCCTCATTGGGGACTTTGAGAACTGTAGTCCACCAAAGTAATATTTTTAATGTTTTTGGTGAGCACCGTGTGCGAGTCTGTGACAAAACCCTGGAAACAGGAGTAATGGATATACAAATCATCAGCCAATCCCAGCAGGAGGGCGGGGAATTGTATGATATAAAAAGGGTGGAGCCTAGTCTGTTGAGGCAGTTCAGTTGAGTTAAGTTAAGTTGAAGGTTTGGAGAGTGAGTGCTGGGATAGAGCACTGCTCTGTGAGAGTTCTGTCAGGCAGTGAGAGCTATACTGTTTACTAGTTATTAAAGACAGGGGGACTGGAAGAGTTGATGAAATCTGTTATATGTTAAAGGCAACGCATACCATCCTCAGATATTGTTATATTTATTATTTTCTCAATAAACTTCAAAATATCTGGAGAGCCAAAGGTTTGCCACCACTGATCTATGGGTAGATGTTTTCTTAACTTCTCTCAGAATGTCCACTCTTAACTGAAATGATGAAGATGCTCTCGTGGTCCAGGCTAAGATGTGTTGGGAGATGCACTCCCTCAACTAACTGAGGTCCTGAATCGTTTGGGGCTTCATGTGCCAGTACTAACATGTTAGGGAGTGAATTGGACTGAACCACTATTTCTCTTCTTCAAAGAAAAGTTGGAAACATCACACACACTCACATGGGAGGGAAAAATGAATTATAATTAAATTAAATTATATATCCAGCTACAATTTCACCAGCAACACTCTGAATAAACTGTCAGACAAGCACTTTCTTCCCAATTTCAGCTGTCAAGTAACTGAAGCGGGCCAAAAAAAGATCCAGTTTCTTCACATTTTACTAGCAGCTCTGCCACACACGAGTCAGCACATCCTGACAGTTAGGCAACCCAGAAGATGCCTTGAAGGTCTCGTTACCCAACACACAAAGGGTTTCTTAATACGTCTCCCCATAACACTAACACATCATTCCTTTTTGTCTGCACACTTTCTGTGGTTTGGGTAAAACTGTTCAGTCAAGCCACTTATCTTCATGGTGCCAACAGGTCCTATATGAGAAATGTTGACCTGACTGGTGAAGCTGTTTGAATAAGTAGCGAAACTTTTCTATCTCTCAAAAAAGAAGTCCAGTAGCCATGATTCATCTTCTACCTAAATGAGAAGATGTTTTCCTCTATAGAGCTTGTGTGGGCGATCTTGTGATAATATTCTTCTGTTTAAAGCCCATGGAAAAGAAAAAACAGTACTTCTCATATTTAAAGAGGCTTACCATCAGGTAGATGACATAAATCCCTAATTCATTTTGCCCTTAAAAAAACAAAAACAAATGTTAAGATGAAACTGTTGGCGTTCTCATGACCTTGCATTCTGCATCTAGTAGGTGTGGTTGGGAGGGGTCTTCCTGGACTGGGGTAACCGGTGTTAGTGTCAATCTATCCAGCAATAACCAATTGTTCGTTCCCTGCCTCTGAGTTTAAAGAGAGCCACTCTTCTTTACCCTGTTTTCCTCCCCTCAGTTTCCTCTCAATTGTCAGTTGAAATCAGTAAGCCTGTTGAGGCCCGTTGCCGAGAGCAGCCATGTTGTTGCCTTGCTGTAACATTTTTATTCTTTCTCCTGATAATATCTTAGAGTACAGGTAAGTTATTGAGACTGTAAGTGCCAGTTAATGAGAGAAAGTGGTAGACTGCTTTGGGGAACATAAAGCTAATTCTGCTCTGTGAATCTCACCAAGTAATTCCTGCACAGCTAGAAGAATTAAACAGAAGTCAAACTCGGCAGCAGAAAGATCCATCTGAAATGGTTGGAAATATCTATATTTGTCCCCAGAACTGTATTAATAACAAACAGGGGAGTTAATTGCACTGTAACCCCCCCCACAATGCTACAAATCCTATATATTTCTTACACTTTACAACTAATGAGATGCTTCTTGTCACTTTCAGAGTTATTACTGCAATGTATTCTCACTTACATTGAAGGAGGTATGTGTTATTTTTATAACAATAAAGATAATAAGGATTAACAGAAAGGAAAGAGTTATAAATCACAGGGTGTTCAAAGGCAAATACCCTTATGTCAAAATATTCAGGATTACAGCCTCACTGATGGAGAAATTAAGTTTCATCTAAACCAGTGTTTCTCATCATTTTCAACTCACCCCTTCTTTTTATAATAGGCAAATAACCCCTTTGCCTTATTTTTATAAAATCTATTTTAATATGGTAAAGAAAGATTAATATAAAATAGATTTTTCTGAATATAATTCTAACCTAATGTATTAACATTAATGTAATATACCTATATAATACATTATGTAACATGCATGCATAATTAGGGGTTGTTGTTGAAATATGCCTGAAACAGATAAAACTTGAGAAGAAAAATATGTCAATATAGTTTATTACTTTTGGGGGGTGTGGAAATGATCCTTCCTTCAGCCTCGTTCCCCTCAAAAAAGCTCCCTCCTTAAAAAGGCTGTCCTTTCAAACTCAAATAAATATCTCCTGGCAGCCCCCATGGCCTTCCTTCTGGTCCGCCCGCCATTTTGCCGCTCTTCCTTCCTCCTCGAGACTGAGGCGAGGGGGGTACTGAAGGGAATCTCCCTGCCCAGGTTGCCGCCCTCTTCACTGCACTGCCATCGTTGCACTGAGAAGAGCAGGAAACTCAGGCAGAGCGAAATGTGTCACTGATGTGGCAGCAACAACCTTTCAGTCCTGCTGCCCTCTTGGGCGTTGGTGTTCCCAGCATTTTTGAGCAGGGCTAACACTTGGATCCAAACACTGACACCAGTCCTTCAAAGGCGGATGCAAAGGAGCAAAGAGAATTGAGAGACGGCGACTCTTTTGGAGGAGATAGAAGTGATGGCCATGCATAAAAGGAAGATCCACCCAGAGAGGTATGGAACTAATGAAGAACTCTAGGTTACCTGCAATTCTGGTTCTGATTGAATTCATCTATCTGCTGCAGCAGCCATAACACTATGAAGCCCGATCTCGTCAGATCCAGAAGCTAAGCAGAGTTTGGCCTGGTTAATACTTGGATGGATGACCACTTGGGAATATCAGGTGCTGTAGGCTAGGCCAGCGGTTCTCAAACTGGGTGCTGCAATGGTATGGCAGGGGTGCCATGGCAATAATATTTAATTAACTAAACATCCCATAAACACAAAGGAAATAATGAAAAATTCATCCAAACAGTTCCATTCATCACATTAAATTAAAGACCACTGAGCATTACATTTGCACTGTTTTCTCTTTTTAAGGGTAGCTTTAAGGGTAGCTGTGCTGCGAATTTTTTTTAGCCTGACAAGGGTGCTGCAGTGGAAAAAGTTTGAGAACCACTGGGCTAGGTGGCAGACCAGCCGAACTTCCCCAAAAAGTTGCATCAAAACAATGGATCTGTCTAGTGGATCCTACCAACAAGTGGGACAAATGCTAAAGAAAGAGAAGGCTGAATTAATCTACCTCTTGGCCTAGTGGGTTAAAATAAAAACACATTATCTATCATCTATCTATCTATCTATCTATCTGTCTGTCTGTCTGTCTGTCTGTCTGTCTGTCTGTCTATGTTTATACCACCCATCTTCCATTTTCCATATATATCTTATGTACAGCTTATTTAATACAAACAATATAAAAATAATTGCAGCTAAAAATCGCCGCGGTGACCTTCTAGGAAACACTTTGCAACCTATGGTCAAATGATTAGTGGTGATATTCCACACCTAAGGCTGTGTTACTACCTGCTACCTGAAACAATAAGCATTTGGCTAGAGTCAGCTGTAACCTGTTCACATACACACACACCACCCCTTGGGTGTGATAGTTTGGTTTGAAATCAGACACAGAAGAGAACTTCATATGGCACCTTAGTAATGGACCCTGGGTTCCTTGAATATGGGTTGCTTTTTCTATGGGCTTTCGCCATTGCTCTGGTTCACCTGCCCCTCTCTCTCGTTCCTCTGCCGATTTACTAACCTGTCACTTTTCATGTAACTCTTATCAGCTAAACTCCTTGGACAGGGATTGTCCCCAAGACCTTTCTTCAGCCAATTACTCTAAATCTCTTGAATGAAATCCACAGATGTTACTCCTATCCATCTGCCTCCCTCAAAGGCGGACATCTTGGAACGGAGAGCCTGCAGTGTAAATAAACAATGACTCAGGATTGGAGGGGTGAGCAAGGGGTTAACATAGGCGTACACAAACACTCCATAGATGCATACTGATCTTGCCCAACAGGATGCTTTTAAAAATAACACAAATCTACATGTATTTACAGGCTATGAAGTACCTAATGAGATCTTCCATTCAAATCTTTGATCAACACCACTCATGCTGGTTCTTGAGTTAAATAATGCCTGTGGGAACAAAAGCATGAAGGGCAGGAATAAGCCTTGTAGAAAGATTTCTATTAGGTGCCTAGCAGCATTGGCTTTGCAATTATTGCATATAGTCGTCAATGGCACATGAGCATTTGAAAAACATGTAAACAAATGCAGCCTACCTTACAACGGGTGGGGTTGCAGTCCTCATGCGAAAGAAGACAAAAGGGCAGCTGACAAGGTACTGGGAAATTTAGAAATCATCAAGAGACTTGGGATAATAAGGTAAACAAAAAGGAGGCAAAGAAATGCTATTACAGTGACCTCCCGCCTATTGCAGGGGTAAGGACCCAACTGGCCCCGCGATAACTGAAAATCCGTGATATGTGGATGCAGGTTGGGTTGGGCCTGGGGTGCCTAGCTGGGGGCTCTTGTACTTACCCCAAGCCTGACGCTGCCCCAAACAGGCCTGCGAGGGCCTTTCCAGGTCTTTTGGAGGCCCCAAAAGGCCCACCCTGTGAACTAGAAGTCATTTCTGAGGCCTCTGACAATTCCTCCCCCCTTACCTCAGGCCTCCCCCCTCTTACCCCAGGGGATCTTTTTTCATATACTGTGGTCCCACGATATAGCGGGACCACAGTATATATACTGCAAATGGGCGGGGGACCACGGTATAAACCATAGAAACTGTGGTGCACAAACCTAGGGTGTCCATGTCAATTAATTTCCAAAAACGTGGGCAACTACAGTAGTAGCTTTTAAGGCTATTGCTCACTCAATGGCTTCCAATTATTGTATATAAAACAAATGTGTGCATTCTCTAAAGAACCCTGACAAGGGTTGGCATGAGTCAAAACTGACTTAGTAGCACATGGTTATCATTATTCTAGATGAAACGGAGCTCCAAACCATGCAGATCATGGTTTGGAGCTCCACTACTCTCTCCTGGAAAAAGGAACATGTTAGTTCTCCCAACAACAACAACAAAAGATGTGCACTTGGGTATCTCTAACTGTTTAAAGCCACGTAAGTGGCAGAAGAGGTGTTGCAAAGATCAGAAGCGGATAGGAACCCCAAATTTTGAGGTTTAAAATGTTGTGGGAAGAGAAAAGATATATATTTACTTTCTCTCCACTTGTAAGACTGGAACCCTTCCTCACAGATGATGACGTCATATCTAAAAATGTTTGACATTAAGGCAGAAGAAAGTCTCCTGAAATAAGGAAGAAACATAATGGACCAGCTGGAAAGATGTAAGAAAAACACAGGTTGAAGCAGCCAAGGCAACAGAAGTCATAGCAGTGAGGGAGAGCCCTGCAACCATGGAAAGGTAGGGGCAGGGCAGTGGGAATCAGGTGGGGGCGGAAGGGGTTGGCTGCAGGTCTAGGGGGCTCATATGTGTGTGTGGGGTTTGGGATGAATATTTTATAAGTCAGTGATATTAGTTCAATACCGTCTGTTTCAGTTTTTTATTTCTCTCCATCTCTAGTCACATCCTCTGTATTTCCTCTTTAGAGTGAAGTGGGTGCTTTTCCCGTTAACAAACATCTGAGTCTGTATGGGTTCAGAGTAACAGTCTACATTCCAAGTCACGCAGAAATGAAATTTATAGGACATTCATTCTTTGTTAAGAACAAAACAAAACAAAACCTACCAAGGAGCTGGTGTTGTCCTGTTTAAGGGACAGTTTCTCCCATACAGTATTACTGGAAAGATAGCTAAATCATTTCTGAATTCAAGCCAGGAAGAATTTGTCACATCCTTTTTGGATAAGATTAGTTAGTCAAACTATTTTACTCAATTGTTTTTAATTAGCTGTACTGGCTTTCTTGTATTAATTTTTATGACTTGGTGACATACAAAAACATTTTAATTCATTCACCACGTATTGATGTAAGCACTGACTGGTGTGATCTGGGCAAACATTCTTTTTTAAAAACATCTTCAGCTTTCCTTTCCTTTCTAATGTTTAGAAAGTCTTTAATCAGACCAAAAAGACCAACAACAAACATACACCATCTCCCAATGGATGAAAAAGAGGGGGGGGGGAAACACTCCACAGAGTGGTGGGGCTCTCTTTAAATTCAAAGGTTGGAAGAAACAATTGGTTAGTATAGGCCAGATAGACACATATCCAGACAGGGCTATAGTTAATATCATGCAAACAGACCTCCATCAACATACTGGGAATTTCCCCCTCCTTCTCCTTAAGAATCCCAAGTCTGGTATACTGAGAGGTTTCCATTTCTACTGTAAAGACTTGGGGAAGGGGACCTGCAATATTAATTGCACTCTTTTTGTTATAAGCATCCAGTTATGGAAGGAAAGGCAGCTGGGAGGAGACATGATTAAGATGCACAAAATTATGCAGGGGATGGATAAAAGTGAATTGAGGGAAGGTCTTCTCCCTCTCAAACTATACCAGAACTGGGGGCTATCCACTCAAATTGAGGGTTGGGAGAGTGAGAGCAGACAAAAGAAAATATTTCTTTACCCATTGTGTTGTTTGTATGTACAACTCCTTTCAACAGGAGTTGGTGATGGCATCTGGCCTAGATGCGTTTAAAATGGGATTGGACAATTTTATGGAAGAAAAGTCCATTGCAGGTTACAAGCCATGATGGGGATACATGCTATCTCCAGGCTTAAACGTGTTAAAGGTCTTACTAATGCTTGGTCCAATCCCCCACCCCACAGAGAGAGAGAGAGCAAATAATGAGCCACATTAAAGTCAAAAAAAGGCTTATTAAACTTTAAAGAGAAAACAAATACTCTACACTAAAGAGTCTGCATTGAAGAATACATAGAAGTATGTACAGGATCAGCATCCTGCATTCTGAGATTCTCAAACAAGTCTAGAATGTTTTGCTTTTGACTCAGAAGAAAACTTCCATCTTCTTCTCTGTCTATTTTATTCCCAAATAATAGCTAACTTGTCCAAGTTGCTTTATTTCCACTCCTTTGTTGTGAATCCAGGAGGCTGTTGCATGTATAATTCCTCCTCAATTTCTCCATGTAAAAATGCAGTTTTCTCATCTAAATGTTCAACATGCAATTTCTTAGAAGCAGCTAGACTTAGAAGTACCCTAATTGTTGTGTGCTTGACAACTGGAGCAAAAGTTTCATCATAGTCTTCTCCATACTTCTGTGAATAACCTTTTGCTACAAGCGTAGCTTTGTATCTTTGTACATGTCCATTTTCATCTTGCTTGGCTTTAAAGACCCATTTACAGCCTATGGCCTTCTTACCTTCTGGTAATTTTGCAAGAGTCCATATTTTGTTCTTTTGCAGTGCACTAATTTCCTCCTGTGCTGCTGATTTCCATCTGCTTGCTTCTGCTGTGGGTAGTTGCTGGACTTCATCCCATGATGCAGGCTCCTTTATTTGTGACATCCCTGCAAGGTAGGACTCTCACTTTGCTGCAACTCCCTCATTTGGTCTTGATGAACATCTTGGGACTGGATCTGAATTTGGCAAGGCTCTGAAATTTCTCTCATTATTTCAGCCTCATCTTGTGCACCAGTCACTCCATCATCAGACTCTAGAGGAGATACAATTTGAATATCCTCCTCTCTCTGGGTTTCAGTGGCAACTGCATTTTGGAATAACGGATAGTGAAACTCAGCTAGTTCTTTCATATCTTGACTTTCCCTGTGATAAGCATTAGCATTCTGATCATTGAACTATCTTTCATCAAAGGACACCACTCTGCAAATATCAACTCTGATCGTTTTTGGGTCTAGGATCTTGTATCCCTTGCATCCTGGTGCATAGCCAAGTAAAACTCCTTCTTCAGCTCTGACATCTAGTTTAGACCTTTTCTCTTTTGGTATGTGTGCAAATGCTTTGCATTCAAACACTCTCAGATGTTCAACACTTGGCTTGTGTTGATGCCACAGTTCAAACAGTGTTTTGTTTACTGCTTTGGTTGACAATCTGTTCTCCAAATAAATTGCTGTGAATGCTGCATCTGCCCATTATTTGTTAGGTAGTTTTGCTTCAATGAGCATACACCTGACCATTTCCATAATTGATCTGTTCTTTCTTTCTGTAGTGCCATTCTGCTCTGCTGTGTACGGCACTGATAATTGATGCTGAATTCCTTTTTCTTTGAAGTAATTTTGCATTTGCTGATATATCTTATCTGCAGAGTCTGATCTTACAACCTGAGGCTTTTGGTTAAATTTGTTCTTTACCATTTCTACATATGCCTTCACTGGGTTGAAGGTTTCCAATTTTTCTTTAATTATATTAATTACGCAGTACCTCAAAAAAAAATCAAGAAATGTAATAATATACTTGCGTCCTCCAGCTGAGGATGGAAGGGGCCTACACAAATCTGTTTGAATTAGCTGTAGTGGCTTTGTACTTCTTGTTTCCCTTTTCTTGGGAAAAGATGGCCTGTTTGGCTTTCCTTTCACACAAATTTCACATCTGGAATCACAATCAGCATTTCCATCAATTTAAATTCCTGTGACGAGCTGATGTTTCTATAATTTCAGAACTGCATCCATTTGCCTATGCCAAAATCTCATATGCCACAACTGCACTGTTGTCCTCCATTCTCTTGTGAGCCATAAAAACATGTGGTTTCTCACAATTTAATTCAAATCATTTCTCTGGACTCCAGTGAGATAAGTCACATTTCCAAGAGAGACAGTGCAACCTACTTTGTCAAATTTTACTTTAAAGTTCTTATTTACTAGTGTGGATGCACTTATCAGATTTTCTGTTAAGTTGTGGAGCATACAATACTTTCTCTGCAGTAAGATGTTCACATCCTTTTTCATTTTTGCATCTCAGCAAAACATTTCCTTCTCCTTGTACTTCTAATACTTCACCACTAGCACATACTAGGTATGTTGTACCTTTCTCCTAAGAAAGGGCTGTCCTTCCACAAGGAAGCAAATACCTTTCTTAGGAGAAAGGTACAGCAGCTATATTTTAAATAATATGCATTTATGAAACAAAACAAATATTCATTAAAAACACAAATATACTGAAGAACATTGTGGAAGCTGGAAAAAAACCTCAAGGATGGATGAATGGGAGGGAGGGAGGAAGAATTTTTATGTAACCATATTACAATTTATTTAAAGAAGTGTATTATAGTTTCCAAGCAGTCCAGATTACATTGGTAAGCCTTTTCTCAGGAGTTGTCTCTGTCTGCATTCTACTCTATGAAACTCTACATTCATGCCTTGGGAGAAATCGTATCAACAAGCAACAAGGGAGTTCACAGACGGCTAAACAGGAGGCAAATTTGCAACGCTGATGTACGATGGATCCATCAACAAGCAGGGCTGGCAAGAAAGACAAAAGAAGAAAACAAAAACCTAAACAAACACACAGATCTTGGCTGAGAAACAAATTAAGGCATGATGACGAGAGCCTAGAAATATTTGGGTGGTTAAAAACCAGCCCGGAAGTAAATTACGAAGGGTGGAGGACAGAGTGGTATAATTATAATTAACACAGCAAAAGGGAGGGAAAAAGGGGGGATTCCTGAACACCACTGAAAATATTTTCACTAATATACAGAAAGACTTCAAAAATGTATAGGATCGTCTGTATGTACTTGAATGTTCTATTCTTGTAATGAGGATGCTGGCATTTGGAGTAATCCTATGCTGAGAGGGAAGCAGGCAGACAGCCAAGATGAATCCTGACTGCAGGGTGTTCCCCCCCCCGCACAAACCAGTATAAACCATATTTGCACAGAAGTAGGGCACCCAGTCATGGATCTAGTCCCGAAACAGACTTCCATTGTTTTGCGTTGCCAAAGCTGTCCTTCCAACCAAGACGTTTGCCCAACGGGCAAAGATTCTGACAAAGTACCTCTGAATTTGCAAATAAAGGTTGCTGCTGCTGATTTCTTTGTGCATTTATGACACTACTGCGTCATCCTTGTGCACCTCAGATTACAGTCAGGGGACTGGTGAGAAAAGAGCCAACAATTAGGGGAAACAACATGATCAGCCTGATATAAAGCATTTATTTCTGAATATATTGGTGATTGGATTTAACAAAAAGATTCTCATTGTGTTTGCTTTTATGTTAACAGCACAATTCTATACATGTCTGTTCATGTACTAGGTAAGTGTATGCACAATTACAGTCATTGTAACCATAGCAATATCATCAAAGCAGAACGTATACATCATCATTTTATATGAAGCAAGACATGGTAAGCATATGATTGTTTTAGTGTGGATCCAGTAAGAAGACTGGTGAAATATCTTTACTCCAATTGAATATTTCAAAGTAGCCAGGTCTGGCCTAAGACATTTCACTGCTTGAAGGAAAAGTCAGGATGGTGCCTCTCCCTGTTTCACGACCCTTCAAAGCTGGCAGTGGGGTGGCTTTCTCTACTGTATCCAAGGCCAGTAGTAATTGTTGGCTCTTTTCTCATGTACCCTACTGGCCTTTGAAGAGAAAGCCACCCCACTGCCAGCTTTGAAGGGTCATGAAACAGGGAGAGGCACCATCCTGACTTTTCCTTCAAGCAGTGAAATGTCTTGGGCCAGACCTGGCTACTTTGAAACACACAACACTCCAAGAGAGAAGAGAGAAATGGCAAGGAGGCTTGGAAGGAGTGACTTGAGGCTCGTTGCCATTGCCCCCAGGATCTAGGACACTCAGTGTGCTTAATAGTAGGGGCATCTCAAAACAATGCAACTTCTGGATAGCTCAGTAGCTCAGGTCTCTGGCTGTGAAGTCAGAGGTCAAGTTCCTCCTTGAACATGGCTGGTTTTAATGATCCATAGGGTTCTCCTGCAGCTCTTGAACTACAGGTTGTGATTATTAAATTAAATTAAATTAAATTATTAAATTAAATTAATTATGTGAATTAACACACCTCTTGTACATGTTGCAGATCATTATTACCACCCATAAATGGGCAACTCTTGCTGATCTGGAACATTACAAAAATTGCTAGGGAATTTTGGGCTTCCTTGGTCTTCTCTGATAACCAAGGAAACAACGCTGTGGGGAAAGCAATGAGACATGATGATTCATCTTCTCATGAACTTCTGCGCATCTCATTTGTTCAGAGAAACGGTTCTACTGTTAACTAATGTGACCTTCATGCTGTTCTATGCACCTGTCTTTTTCAGAGAAACTTCCCCACCAGGCTGGTTAAAAGAAGGAAAGACATACTGTGCTGTACTATAGTAATAAAGAATGATGGCTTATTTTGATCTTTGTTTTCCAGCTTGTAGGTAGAATATACATTAGTTTTACAAGGAGAAGGGCATTCATCTCCATGCCCTTACAATGCTACTTTAGATGCTGTGGGTCAAAAACATGGGGACATGTGTGTGGATAGAACATAGGTGCGTCTTCACGGAAATGGGTGTAGACACAATCCTCATTTTTCCCAGGCACAGACAGTCTTAAATCAGGTACTGTCTGTGCCACAAAGTAAAAGAAAGCTAGCATCTGGTGTACAACTCTATCATTAATTCACATTCCTGGAGCACTCCCTGTTCCTCTTTTCTCATGACCTTATAGAATTGATGACATAAATTATCCAGAATATTTTCAACGTCTACAACATATTCTTATCTCAACCCTGAATTCAATTATATATATATATTTAACAATTCCAAATGTCTCCTCTGGAGTTTCCTATAGGGACACAAAATGTATTCTCTATAAAAGTGCCTCACAACACAAGCATGTTTACCTCAGAAGTACACAATAACAGCCAACTACTAACATAACAGTTCTCGTATGATTATTGTTATAATAATAATAGAAACCCAAACAAATACATACCAACTCAGCAAATATTATATAATGTGGATGCAAAAGCTAGAACCACAATAAGTTACAGCCATGCCTCAGCTTTTCGGTTACTGTTCTTTTGAGCAGAATTCCCTCCTCTACATGGGAATATCCAAGGTCTGACCCTTTTCAGTAACTTGAGGTGTGACTGCACTGGCTTTTTGGTATGGGCTGGTGCTCTCTAAGTAGGGTTGCTTGAAATCAAGGGAAGGAATAACATGGTGAGCCACTGGGTGAGACAGAATGTTGAACTAGATGGGCTGTGGCCTGTTCCAGCAAGGCTGTTCTTATGTTTTTATCTTATGACATCTGGTATGATCTTCACACCTAAACAGCATATTGAGCTCAAGCAACCCTCTGGTCCCTTCTGCTGTCAACTGAACATTTCCTCTTATTTTTTGTGGGGGTGGGGGAACCATAAGAAGCGAAATTATTATCATTACCTTTGTTAGACCATCAGTGATGCAATGAGTAACTTGTTTGTTTTTTGCCTTGTGTGTGTTGCCAGTCGAGAAACTGCCCACAGCTGTGTTTTCAATCAGCACTTAATTGATTTTTTTAAATTAATTAATTTTAAAATAATTAATCTAAGTGATTCAGCACAACACTAATGGTCTAGCAGAATCAAATCATGATAATATCATGTCCTGTGCCCTTCTGCAGAGGAGCAGGAGAAGTGTTCAATTTGTCAATATCTCAAGGTGGCTTATAAAATAAAATAAAATTGACACCAGAAGGAGCCTTGGAAGCTCAGAATAATCCAACGCTCTCTCTTCTGGCATCCTTCTGACAACTCCCAACACGTACCCCCTGAAGCAACTGCTTCACTTGGCTTCATTCTCCCCATTGGCCACCTAAGTAGAAAGAGCAGATCATTTGAAACCTCTTTCCTTGCTTTGTACAATTCTGAATGAGTAGATACCATCCAAAAGGAACTAAGGGAAAAGGGCACCATTGTCCCAACCTAACATTTTAAGATTGACTTTAAAAGGCATCAGTGATAGGTCTGAGGATCCCCACTGGAAAAAAATTAGTAATGCACCAAATTATTATGAGTCTGAACACCATTGTAACAATAGCAATGGATGTTTTTATTTGTGTTGGGGCCACTGAATTGAATTAACGCAAGTCCCCTTCAAAATGATGGTAGTCCAGTTTAATTTATCAACTTATTCTGGAGGTAGACACTGACCTATTTGTGGTTCTCTTCTCTTAGTTCCTCCTTTTATGATCATATCTGCTGAGGAAAGCCAGGCAACCCACAGATAGGTTTTTCTGTCATGCTGTTGCTGATTAATTCAGATTTAGAATGGCTGGAGGCTAGACGTGGTTAATAACAGTCTTTTGCCTCCTACTTCTTTCCCAGAAAGTCTCCTTGCCTGTTTGGACATCCATAAATTCCTTCCTTTCAGAGGTCCTTCTTACTGGGTAGGAAGAGATGACTATGAAAAGTACAGAACAAGGAGATTTCCTACGTACAGTAGGACCCCTGTATCCATTGATTCATTAACCACTGATTCAATTATCCACGGTTGACAGAGGAAAAATTAAATAATTCCGCAGCCGTAAAGCAAGCTACTGTCACAAAACAGCAGGGTTTTTTTTGGGGGGGGGGGAGGCTTGGCGTTCTCTCTTATCCATGGCTTTTGTTATCCACAGGAAGGCCTGTAACCAATCCCCAGTGGATACTGGTGTTCTACTGTATGTCCTATATGTATATCTATTTCAGGATCAGTGTACCAGAACAAAAGTGGAGAGAAACCGACCTCTGTGGCCTTCATTTCTCTTTCATCCTCTCTCACAATTAGCTATATTTGAGCGAAGAATATGTGATAGAGACTCCTTAGACTAAGGGTGGGGAACTTTTGGATTTCCAGATGTTTTGGACTGCAACTCTGAGAATTCCAAACCTATATTGCCCGTGATGAAGGACAGCGGGTCCCTAAACCCCACAATAAGTGGGGGATTACTGCATGCAGAATACCTCCTCCAGTCCTCAAATAGCAGATGATTCCAGTCAAAAGTAATGGTAACGAGAGCTCATGTTGCCGTTTTGCAAAGATCTTGCACAATGATCATTGTGCAAACCAGAACACACACACCTGCCCCCACCACCCATTTCTGCTACAGCAATGTTTCTGCAAGCAATGTCACCACATATGGCAGGGTGTAAGGAGCTTCTCTTTATCAGAAGCTCAACAAGATGTCTTGTTCCTAAATTGTGTGGTAACACCAGATGAATATAGAGTACTACATTGGGTCCATTGCTGTGAAACACTGGAAGGAGCCTCGTACCAGCTAAGCTCAGTCCATAAATCTGCCTGGTTTCAGAAACGAGGACTTCCATACCTTTGACAGTGCTGGCAGGGACTGACCCAAGGACTTTCTGCATGCAAATCACTGAACTACAGCCCTTTCCCATGTTTGCCTTTCTACAGATATGTAGAAATACATGCCCTTGGCAATCATAATCACAATGAGATGGAAATCTGGTGAGAAATCTGTGTACAAAGATGCAATCCGTTTACAGTTGAGAAATCTCTAAAGCTGGGGAGACTGTCAAACCCAACAGTTCCCCTTGTAAAAACAGTCAAGTTCATTTGGATAGGGCAGACAGCCCTCATCTAGTGCTACAAAAGGAAAATAAGTATCTCAGGAAGACATAAGAAGATAAGAACATAAGAAGAGCCATGCTGGATCAGGCCAAAAGCCCATCTAGTCCAGCTTCCTGTATCTAACGGAGTGCATGAGACTAGATATCTGTCTCCTGATACCACTCCCCTGCATCTGGCCCTTGAAGTACCCTGGTTTTAAGCCTGGAGGTTACACATCTCCATCATGGTCTGTAGCCTGTTGGCAGCATTCCTGCTGCATTTTGATTCCATGTACCATGTTTCCCCAAAAATAAGACACTGTCTTATATTTATTTTTTCTCAAGAAGATGCACTAGGGCTTATTTTCAGGGGATGTCTTACTTTTATTAAGTATAATATGCTTGAATGTCAGCCCTGCACACAACCATAGCCACCCCATCACTAGGTCTTATCATCAGGGTAGGGCTTATATTTAACAAATCCATAGAAATCCTGCTAGGGCTTATTTTTGGGGGAGGTCTTATTTTCGGGGAAACAGGGTACAAACACACAACCCAGGGCCCCATTTTTTTTCTGTCTTCTTGTACTACATCCCCACCACTTTGAAGGGTGATGACACCTCTTCCTACAGTACAGTAGGTGCAGTTCTAATTAGCAGCAGAGAGCTGGGTGAAGAAAGGGCATTACTTAAAAGAAAGCACCGTTCATCCTTACCACCAACTAATGCGTTTCATTCTGAAGTATGCTTTCCTATGGGCCTGAAGATGTTTTTTTTTCTGACATCCCTCTTTAGCATCAGACCTCTCAGAGCTGATGTCATCTGTCAGTTACTACTATGCTGGGATCTCCCTGGAATAAATTCTATCAAGATCAGAAGGCCAGGAAGTAAATTATTTCTAATATTCTGCTTCCCTCTGAAACTAATTAAACTCTCTTTTCATTTGATCATTTGTCTCCACAAACAGCACATCAAGCCGATTAATCTTGCAGTGTTATGATTTCTTTATCAATCTGTTAAATGTGGGTTGAGCTCTGCCTTTCTCCACATAGTAACCAAACACTGGCCATTTTGTGTGTTTCCATGGAGCCCCTGGACAGAGAAAGGCGCTCTGTGGTGCTCACAGGGTGGAGCATCACTCCACCAACTCTTGCTGTTAAATCTTGCATGTGCGAGGTCTAAAAATGCCAAAATAATGAAGACGATGTGCAATTAAAAGGAGGAAAGCAAAATCAAAAGTTAAGGAACATGTTGAGCTGCTGCCAAGGAAGGAGAGCGTTTGCAAAATCATTTTTATCTCAGAGACGAACTTTGCTTGCCTTTCATGCTGCAAAGTGCTTGATTAACTTAGCAAAGCCTGTGCTCTCTTCACTATTTGTTTTTGCATTAATCTAAGGGCCCGCACCTTTGCAGCCATGGAAGAAAAGTGCATTCAGATCTGAGAAGGAGAAGTTTTAGAATGGAAAAGAAAGAGGCAAATGATATGTGTGTGTGTGTTCGTTTCACATTTTTCTTTCTCAAAAGAATTAAAAGTGCCCCTACCCACATTTAATAGATCATCTTGGGCTGTTCTGAAGCACAGGAGAACAGCTGAAGGATGAGGTTAAGTTCCAGGCTGGTTGAAGAAAAACCAGAGTCCCAACAGGGCTCTTAAAAAGGAATCTGTGAGACCTCACACACATCACCCTGTTAAAGTCCCACTTTGAGATACTGACTAGAATAGAATAGTAACATAGTATTTTCATATTTTAGACATACAGGAAATTTGGATTTATTTTAAGTAGAACTGAAATGCTAATGCTTTTATTGGTATGATTTACAAAGCAAAAGCAACATATCCTGCTTATATACTACTCCATAGTGCTTAAAGCACTCGGTGTACAGTTTAAAATTTAATTATACAGGTTATACATGACCCCAGCCCAGCCCAGCAAACTAACTACTCAATTTAAAAACCTTGGAAGGCTGGAAGGCTGTGTGAACCTCAAGCCAGCTACCTGAGACTGAACCTGAGTCGTAAGCAGACCTTTGGCTGTATTACTGTGGTTTTTACTGCTGCACAACAAGTTTCATTAAAAGCCAGGACCATTATTTCAAAACTGGCCCACAGCAAACATTTCCAATCAGTATATACAAATGGAAGAATCCAGTAAACAGATTGCCTCACATCTATTGCTTCTGGATATTGTAAGCCAGCCAACACATTTAAAGGAATTACGCTTCACGTAATCCAACTTTTGAGACCGCTAAGCACTGTTGGTACTCTGGCCCACCCATTAGACAAATGAGACACCATCAGGGATGTCAGTCAACCTACTAATGACTCACACAAGCATGGGAGAGGTAAAGGGGGGGGGGTCCTGGCCACAAGGGACATAGATGGCAGGAGATACTCAATTGTTTATGCCTAGCCTTTCAGAAGATGATAGCCAAGACAGACTGACTTCTGAAAGGCCTCCACCTAGGAATTGTCAAGATTTAAGGCAGGGCAGCTGCAGAACGAGTAAAGCCCCATTGTGGTTTCAGCATCTGCCAAGAGGGAGGGTGGAGAAAGTAAGGACAGGAGATATGATAGAAACATAATTAGCTTCAGCAGCAACACTTGGAGGTACAAGTACAGGTGAGAGGACTCTAAAGGGCACCAGGTACTTATTCCTAAGGATTAGGCTGTCATGAATGACTTTTTTACCATCACCACCCCAAATCTCATACTTGTCTCTATCACCAAAGCCTTGTTTTATGTGGAAAGATAGTCTTCTACAAACAAATATGAGATTTTTTTCCTGCAAATAAAGTTCTGGGTTACCGTTCAAGGTCATTTATGGTCATCTAGGATGACTCTTGAAGAACTCTCTGGTAACAAGCACAACTTTACAGCTAATTTACACACAAGGAAAAATAATAATAATAATAATGCAGTGACTGTACTATTTCCCCACTTGCAGTTGGAGGTTCTTATGCATGAGTGCTCCTGTCCCCTCACAGAATGTTAATGGCATTGTTCAGGCATCTCTTGTTCTGATGGCCTCGTCTTTTTATTGCTAGGTGAGTAACCCTAAGTTCACAAATGGCATCAGGTTTGCAATATAATTCCATCTGAGCCATCCGTTCAGCTAACTTCCAACAGCCAATCCTGGTCTACCGGGTCCTCTTCTCAGATTGCTCCTGCAATTAAATGGGAACTTCCATATTAGCAGCTGGGGTTTTTAAACTTTTTAATATGATTTTGGCCATTGGGGAGATAAGCAGGTTCTAACTCTTCTTCAGTCCACATCAGAACCACCACCATGTAGGCACTTGCTCCTTTTATAGGGCGGTGGTTCAGGATGTGTTTGCTCCTGTTTATAAGACTGTATCTTAAGGAAACAGGGGGGAAAATTTAAAAATTCTGTGTTTTCTCCTATTTAAATAATTGAATAAATGCAGTTTGTACACAGCATGCCCAGATCTATTTCCTGCTTGCACCGTTTACAAAAGAAATATAAGAAGATTATGTAAAGAGTTCTGTATTTATTTATTTATTGGACTTATAAACCGCTCGATTTTCCCAGAGGGAACTCTGGGTGGTGTACAGACATGTCACCCCAGGCGACTAAACAATACAATCACAAAACAGTCCCCAGCGAAAATAAACATTAAGCCTAACAAATGCAAATCAAACATCCAAATACCATTAAAACTGCTAGAAAATACTAAAAAAAAGTACACACACACACACACACACACATATATATATATATAGCAAGTAAAATGACCTTGTGTCACTGACCAAGACAAGTTATATCCAGCAAGAAACTAGAAAAACAAGTGCCGGGGTGGGGAGAGAAAGAAAAAGGTGCTCAGAGGGCCCCAAAACATTGGCTGAAGAGCCATGTCTTCAAGGCCCTTCTGAAGGCCAACAACGACTCCGCATGCCTAATCTCATCCGGCAGCTTGTTCCAATAAGCCGGGCCCACCACTGAGAAGGACCGGTTCCGGGTTGAAACCCTACGGGCCTCTCTCGGTGTCGGCACTTTGAGGGAGAGGGAGGACGAAGCTCTAGTTGGTCTGGACGAGATCGATCTCTGGGAGATCCGCTCCGCCAGATAGATAGGTCCCAGGCCATGGAGGGTTTTGTAAACTAAAACCATGACCTTGAACCTTATCCAGGAAGCAATGGATTTGTACCATTTGAGATAGGCTTGACACATGATTTTTTTTAAAAAAAGAAGGAATTTTCTTCCCAGAAGTCTTTCTAAAAAGATATCTGGGAAGAAATCTTACCGAAAACTGAAATAGTCCCATTCATGGTGCTAACTTTTGGTGTAGTGTGATTTGAAGTGTGAAAAATAAGCTAAGGAGCCCCCTAGTGTCAAAACATGACTTTACCTTTGACATTACTGTACTTGGTGAATTTAGCCATTATCTTCTCCCTTCTCTTTCTGCAATACACCTTTTTAAAAATGTTTTAGTTCAACTACACAACAAACAGGCTGTCTCCTAGTCTAGAATTCTGATTAGACATTGATATCAAATGGGCTGAAACTTTCAATCAGACCACACACGTGCCTCAAAAATTTGGTTTATTTTCACTCTTTACTTGAGAGGAGAAAGGGCAAAAGCATCAGAAATTGATAGCTGCTTTCTGTCTGGTAGCATGACTACTATAGAGAGTATCTGTTTGGAAATTTCCCTGTAAACTCCTTCTGGACCAATTTTGAAAAGCCAGATTGTAGTTATTAGCATGGATGGAAAAATTGGCATACATGATGGGTGTGATATACAATCACAGAAAACTGTCACTTTTTTTTGTCTTTTGCATCTGTTCAATCACTCAGATCAGATGAGAGCAAAATCTTTTGGTTTCTTGTAGAATGATGTACTGGATAATATTTACATTGAAGAGAATGGATAGATAAATTAGCAGTTAATGGGCATTTATTGTTTGTTGTGTTATTATCGTTTGTTATTTTGTTTACTATTTGGGTGTGATATAACGATACTGATCTGCCTGGCATTATTGCAATAAATCTTACTACCATCTTTTAAAGGTATAAAACAAAGACTATGAATAATATATACTCCCACCTCCATGCTCTACAAGTATACTTGTGGGCATTCTTTTCTTTTCTTTCCATTCACTTTTGCTTTCACTCAACCATGAAAACATACCCTAAAATCTACCTGGTAAGTATAGAAAGATATATTATGCATACAGATCTGGAACAGTGTCCTCTCCCCCACACCCCCATCAAATGTAAAAGCCAAGCGGAGCTCTTAACAGAAGGGAAAGTTAGCCTGTTTAAAGGTTTTTGTTTGTTTCCACTGCTGCCTTCCCAGCAGATGGCTGGATCGTTAATCCTTTCTAATTTGAGGGAGCTGCTTTTCCAGCAATACATTGATTATGTTCATCAGAATGGACACAATCAAAGGTTCAGCTGTGGAGACTAGTGTCTGGCTAATGAGACCGGCTGAATGAACCACTTCTGGGAGACAGTGGGAGGGGCATGTTTCTCTCTCTTTTTAAAGTGAAGGCCAGTTTGATGCCTTCAATATCAGTTTGCAACCATCACGGTTCATGGCTGTGTGAGTGAAGCTTTCATCAAAAGCGTGGCTTTTGGGTCCCTTTTGATGGGGGAATAAGGTCCTTGATCAAGATCTTGCCGCAGAAAGTGAACGAGACCACTCCCACAGGCTCGGCTCCATTTATCATTAAACATTTCCTCCGTGTGGGGTGTGGGTGTGGGTGTGTGCGTGCGCGCATGTACGTGTGTGTTGGGGGGTACTTTTTAAATACTTGGTGGAACCAACTTCCCAGCGATATTAGGACTGTGGAGCCCCTCTCAGCCTTTAGGAAGCGATTAAAAACTTGGCTCTTCCAGGCTGCTTTTGGCGACTGATGGTGGTTTTATCATTCTCTTTCCCGTTCTTTTCTGCTTCCATCATATATCCCACGTTTTTTTTTTAAAAAAAATGATTTTAATGTCTTGTTTGTTTTACTTTGTTTTTGTTGAATGTTATGCATTTTCTTGCTGTGAACCACCCAGAGTACCTTCGGAAAGCTGGGTGGTATATAATAAATAAATAAATAAATAAATAAATAAATAAATAAATAAATAAATAAATAAAT
>JAHTLZ010003526.1:64516247-64533573 GCA_023846285.1 Phrynocephalus versicolor
GATCGCCCGCCGCCGCCTGTCCATGCACCCCGGAGGCTTCTCGGGGGCGCAGGGGAGGGCAGCATGGAGCGACCGGATTTATTTATTTATTTATTTATTTATTTATTTATTTTTGAACTTGTATCCCGCCCATCTTCCCAAGGGAACTCTGGGCAGCTTACAGCGAGCTGACCATTGCAGCTAATTGTACAATGCACTAAACAACAAGAATACAATCACAATATAAGCACAAGTAAAAATTTAAAACACAAGCACAAGCAGCACCATTAGCTAGAGCAATAAGATCGCAACAGCAACTTACTAATTAGTATAAACAACAAATGGCAGCAGACGGTGGGGAAGAAAACAAATTATAGCATCAAATTAAGCAAGGTCACCAAAGGCCTCGCAGAATAGTAGAGTTTTTAAAGCTCTGCGGAAGGCCAGCAGGGACTCTGCAGAGCGCACTTCGCTAGGAAGAGAATTCCACAACGAGGGGGCCGCCACAGAGAAGGCCCGGTTACGGGTAGTAGTTTTCCGGGCCTCTCTAGGGGGGATGACCCTCAGTAAGTGTGCTCGCGCTCACGACTGCCGAACTGGACGGGCCGAGGTTGATCGCTGGGCGATACGCTCTGTCAGGTAATCCGGGCCCAAGCCATGGAGGGTTTTATAAACTAAAACCAAGATCTTGAATCTGATCCGGTATGCAGGACTGGGGTGATGCGGCTGGCTGCTGCATTCTGTACCCACTGCAAGCGCCGGAGGAGAGTCGAGGGCAGCCCCATGTAGAGAGCGTTGCAGTAGTTCAACCTCAAGATCACCAGCGCTTGCACTACTGTTCTCAGGAAGTCGCCGTCTAGGTATGGGTGGATCTGGACGGATCCCCCCCCCCGTCACCCTCCCACGCACCCCGGAGGCTTCTCAGAGGTCTGTGGGAGGGCAGCGCGGAGCAACCCGGCCTCCTCCTCCCCCGCCCCACCCCCACGGTTCCAGTACTGCGATCCTGCAATGTAGTGGGACCGCAATATCGGAACCGCGAAATGGTGGGGGGTCACTGTACTGTTTGCTGTATTAAATAAAGTTGTGGCCTAGTTATACCCAAAAACTGTGATGGTCATGCCTCTTCATTGTATAATCATGCCGTTAATGGAACTCAGCTGTAGGCAACAATGCCTCTGCTGTGGCACGTTTGTGTCTTAGATATTGCTGGAAAAACTGACGTAATCTCGTCTAAGTAGGAGGACAACTGTGACTGATTTAGCTGGGATGTCTGGTACAAACTTGAGGATTAATGAAATCTCCCACGAGCATTAAAGTTTCAATGAACAGAACATATTCATTCACAGAACATGCCACCTTTCCTGCCCCCCGGCCAATTCATAGCTCAAATCAGCTAAGAACCAACAACATTTATAAAATCCTAGGGCACAACTGAGCCAAAATTTAGCCTTTTGACATCTCATTAATATCGGGATAAGAAAAAGTAAACGCATGGCTAAATTGTTAAGAGCAAATTATTGCATCCACTACATTTTCCTTTAATCACAATTAAAATGATGCCTTCAACTCTTTAGCTTTCTATCTGCTGGGCCATCTTTGGGCTGGTTTCATTATTTAAAAAAAAAGATATACTTGTCAATCAATACAATGTCTAAATTATGTGTCCTACCAGGCTTGTACTGCCATATGCAGATCTTTTCTCATTAGTCAAAGGCCTTTTTGGAAGTGGTGTATTTCATGTTCCTTCTAATGGTGGTGCGTGCAGTCATGAAACTCTTCCAGCAGGTCATTCAACAGCCTTGGGACCAACAGGGTAAAAGCCCTGCATCTAAAAGATGATATTCGAACTGCATGTAGTATCAGCCTCATCTAGAAGAAAGCCCTAGATAAATATTATAATTAGGCATTACAATATTGAGGGGCAGTCTCCATATTATGTAGATCCCAGGTTGTGCAAGGAAAATCAATCACAGAATTGACCTATATCCATTTCTATGGCAGGAGATAATAGCTTCCAGGAGTAAGTAGGGCAGGGGAAGAGCGTGGCTAGACTTAACTTGCTACGACTGCAAGTGTTTTGAAGGCCCCTTTGGAAGCCAGACTCACAGTGTTAGTGAGCATCCTGGGAAACGGCATCATTTTCCTTACATCTCTTAGGAAACCACTGCAAGGTCTTTGATCTCGGTGGCCTTAGGAAAAAGCATGTCGCAACACAGAATGAGAGGAGAGGAGATTTCTCATTAAGAAAGTGTAACTATGGTGCTAATAATGTTGTGACTAAATAACAGAGCTCATTAATATCCTTTGATGTTTGAAGAAGCACATTCTAAGGAGATATCCTCAGCAGCTGAGGGAGATTACAGTAGAGAGATAGGAGCAATATGGCTGCAGTGCTTACTCTGCAGCATTCTGAAAAGTGGAAGAGGTGCTGAGCCAAGTGTTCCCACAAAGGCCTCCAAAAACATTGGAATAACCATTTTGCTGGGAATAGCTGTTGCTGACACTGAGGCAGAGAAGATCAGAAGAAGTCGCTCAAGGTTGTTGAAGGACTAGAGCAGTGGTTCTCAACCTGTGGGTCTCTAGAGGTTCTTGGACTGCAACTCCCAGAACCGTCCACAGCTCGCTGTGCTGGAAGGGGTTTCTGGGAGCTGCAGTCCAGGAACATCTGGGGACCCACAGGTTGAGAACAACTGCAGTATTGTGTATATTTATATTTATAAATATAAATAATTCAGTATTGAAGAACTACAGTATTTTTTGAGGGTTATCTTAGACATGGAAGTAATTCGAGGAGTGAACTGCACAGTTGGGGGTTATCTTATACATGGGGGGTGTCTTATAGACAGAAAAATGCAGTGCACAGATTTGGTCAAGGATCAAGTTCTGCAAGTTATCAGCTGCCCTTCAGGGCTGCTGTGAAGATAAGATTGAGAGAAGAGCCATGTACACACTGTCCTAAATCCACCGGAGGGAAGGCAGGAACTATCTAATTCAGCGTTCACGCAAGTGGTGAATTCCGGGAAGCCCACAAGCAGGGCATGGGGTGCAACAGCACCTCCCCCCCCCCTTGTGCTGTCAACTGGTAGTGAAAGCATATTGCTTGCTACTGATACAGGAGATGACAGACAACCACCCTGAGTAACAGACATTGATAAACCTGTTAGTTGAGGAGGAGGAGGAGGAGGAGGAGGAGGGAGAGAGACATGGGAATTCATCAAAGCACTTATACTTTACAGCAGGTGTCTCCCCCTTCCCTCGATTATCTATAGGGATTGCTCTGTCCTCCTCACACATCCCATTGGTTGGTGTGGAGATGGGGTTGTTGCAGCAAGCTTGGCATGCCATGGCAATGTGCCCCTTAGGAGTCTTTGTGCTGGAGCTTTCCAAATAACAGGCAAATTGCTAAGTCTCCTGATAGCTTCTCTTAGCCAATTATGGTGAATCCACAGCTGATCAGATGGTAGAGGCAGAGAGTTAGCATGTAGGATGAACTGCCAGATAGTACATGGCTCATACTTGGCTAACAAAGTAACCAGATTGGGCTTTATTCATAAAGAAGGTTGTGAGGGGTTCAATGAGCTGTTAGGTACTTAGAGCTTTTTGATCAGCAGGACTAACTTCCTTATTTAACTCAGCCAGAGGTAAAAGGTCATTGGAGGAGATTAAACTGTCACATAGTTTTAAAAATAAACTCCTATTTCTATTCTAGAATGTACCTCTGTTTACATTTATTCTCAGATCAGAGAATAAGTGCTTTAAATGAGATAAGTAAATATTAAATGTGAACATCTTTGGCTTAAGCTTTATACTACCAACAATAGAAGAAAGCTATTATTTGCCACTTTAAACTGAAAGAGTATAACAACTTTGGCCTATCCTACAGATGTACTGTACAATTTCCAGAAACTTGTGGGGGGGTTGTTTCTCCGCTAATTTTTCTGTTCTTCTCCAAAGTTTTTTTCCATGGGGGTTTCAAAATTTCTGGAAATTTTACATCTCTAGTCAACCTTAGGTTCAATCACACTTCCAACTTCCCATCTTCAGCAAGGAACTGCAACATGCCAATTCTATGGGTATCCAGTCTGGGGCCAGAGAGATACAAGAAGAGCTATGGACTGTAATTCCCAGAATGTTGCAGCCAGCTTGAGTGAAGATCAGGGACTCAGGGGGCTGAAATCTAAAATGGCTGAAGCAGGAAGGGGTGAGAATCAGTGCCATAACCTATGATCCCCTGAAGTGATGTATGCAGTACAACTGCAGATGGGGCACAATAAAGGGGGGGAAATTAACATTCATTTGAGTCAACAGAAGGGAAATGATTGCACCCCCAGAGTTGTAAATTTGGCAAGTTTGGTGCAGGCTCAGGGATTTTGGAGAGCATGCCTTATCTTCCCATCCCACCCCTGATATTTAATTGCCTCTGCATCATTTCTAGACCTCCCCACTCCTTTTTTTGAAAACCATCTAATACACATTCATCTAATGAACATAGGTGGTTTGGGCATGTTAAGAAGTCTGTCAGAGAAGATAGGTGGTTTGAGAGAGGGGTCAGGGAAGCCATTCAAGTGAGCATTGAAAACCCCTCTCTCAACAGAGGTGGGGGTCTCAGGCACAGTCTATCTGCCACTTATCAGGCTGTGGTTTCAACAATACCTAGACAAATAAAAAATACTTCACGCCTTCACCACCAAGGCCATAGCTTATGGGTTTCAGCACTTTAGGCCATTGTTCACTACTGAATGTCTACCTAACAAGCCTGTTCAGGCCATTGTTCATCTTGTGAGCTAATTTCAGGCCAGGGCTATAAAATGGAGGACTTGCCACTAGCTTTCTTCAGACTGATGAAGCTGTTTGGATGGGCAGCGAAACATTTCAAACTCTCAAGAAAAAGAAGTCCTTTGCTATGACTCAACTTCTAAATAAGCTCACCTGGATGACTGAGAATCTTCACAGACATGAATCTGAAAGCTGTAGTTCCCACCTACAGGACTAGGCCAGACTGAGATGTTACCTGGGAGAAAGGGCAAGAGGGCACCTCCACCCCAGTAGAGCAGCTCTGTGGAGGGCAGTTGAATTAATGCAGTGCTGTTGACAGGATAATCTTCCACGCCACCTGAAGGCAGACGGATAGCTGGTGGATAGGGATGGTTAATGGGTAGGACTAGCTGTGTGGTATAATGGGTGGGGAACGACCAATGAGTTAGGAGGAGCAGAGGTGGAACTTTGGCTAACAGTAGAACCTGCAAGCTGCTGGGCCAAGAATGGGCTGTCTGGTTCTGGGCTATATCTTGTCAGCAAGGTTAATACGTATTCATGGGAGCCAGGGAATTATCTATAGGTACATTGTATCCACAGCTCCTTATGGAGCAAATGGTTCCCCATGCAGAAATTCGCTTTCGACAAGATCCTTTTATCAAGGCCAGGCCAGGCCATTCCTTTTGTGTCAATCATGACCCATTCACAAAATTTTACAAGGGATTCATTTAAAATCTGTCTGCCACGTCCCTATCTTTTCCCACTGCTTCTCCTGTTTCTTCCCTTACAAACAGGTCTAGAGGACAAGGCCGAATAGCTCCTTGATGTTCTTTCGATAGGTACTCGAAACTCCATTTCCTAATGCAGTCCTGCTGATGGGATTACATTAATTTTCAGCTTTCCCTTTCGCTCTGACCCTGGCTGAAAGCCTTGGTTTGCAGAAGCGTAGCTAGGGTTTTCAATGCTCAGGGACATAATCAGTTTTCGCGCGCCCTCCTGCCCTTCCCCCCAACCGCTGGAAGAGGCCAGCCCCCTGGCCCGACCTCGCAGGGCTGTGAGGAGGAGAGGGCAGGGGAGAGGCAAAAGGTGCAGAGCCCCACCGTAGGGCTGGCAGGCAGCCACGGATGGAGGGGCGGGTGTGTGCCCGCCCGCCTTGGGAAGCCCTTTCTACGACGAGAGGAGGGTGGGAAGGAAGGAGGAAAGAGGGCTGGTGGGTGTTGGGGGAGGTGGGGCCCTGGGCCCACGTCCTCCACCCCATGCACTTGCCAGCCAACTCAGTTGCCCGCCCGCCTCCCAAGCGGCTTGAGGGATGGTGCCTTCAGACCCCAAGGGACGTGCCTGCCTTCACCAGGCCACTGCTGTTCCCTTGCTGGTGCTGGTGCTGCAAGTGCAGCTTCCCAGCTCTGGACTCCATCTCTGCAGTGCCTGGCAGCCCAGCCCGACTTCAACTGGGCCCTCTCTGCACCCTGGGGCTGGAGCACCTGTCTGCCCCCCCCCCAAAATACGCCCCTGTTGGTTTGGTCTTCTATCACAATGTGTGTATTCAGGGTTTGCTGTTTGTTACTCTGCTTATAAACCATCAAGAACAGTGCTTTGACACCATTGGGTGGTATGTAAACACAAGTAACAAAGAAATGAATTTCAGACTGAGCTGCACAAACACATACGCTTTTCACAAAGATCCACTTGCCTCCTGGGAGGAAGCCAGCTCACGAGCAACTGCTAGGCAGCAGTGATAAATGCAACTTGTCAAATAGGCCTCCTGAAAGTAGAGCGCTTTTCTTCCTAAACCGGTTCTCTATTTTGATAAGCAGGCAGTTACTATTCACCTGTTTGTGCAGGCCCGGCTCTGAGGTTTTCTCTCAACCAGGCACACCTGCTTAATCTCTTGGCTTTGCAAGGTGTACGTATTTGTAGCAGCCACCTTAGGGAGCAAAGAATCGATCTAAGCAGCTGGGAGATGACAAACCTATGCAAGAAGCAGCAAGCATCTCCAGAGAATTGTGCCTCATTTGATAACTGCCTGTCAGAGTACCTTTTTAGTACAATGGCCTCCTTCTTGGGGTTTTCAGGATTAAATTGTGTAATAATAACTTTATTTTTATACTGCCTTTCACCCCAAAGGGACCCAAGGCATCTGTATTCAACAGAACTATCCTCCAGGTGTCATCGGGAATTTCAAAATTGAACTCTTCATTGTTAAGATACTGTTCCATAATTCAAGCAGTACTTTGAATTGCCTTTTTGCTTTTTAAAAAAACCCAGGGCCAAGTTAGATAAAGCAGTTAACAAGGAGGGCTTGGGATGGTAGTGCCCAGTTCAAGGAGTCCCTTTCTAACTACTAAACCACACTTCCCTATACATCCTCGAGTGAGTGAGTGAGCCCAGACAAGTAACATGTGGTGATGATTAGGGAACAAGCCTGGTCCCTGTACCTCACAACACTTCAGTCTATCCTGAGTAAGCAGTGCTTTCAAGGAGTTCAGAAATGCACAAGGTTAGGCATTTAAGCACATTGTGCCAACTCTGCAAGGGAGAATTTCCACCACACTCACAAAGATGCCACAGTTGCTGGTAGCTGGTCAAGGCAAGATCTGGTTTTAATACCACCAACCCCCTTAACCAAAATCCCAGAATATTAGATGGCATTTAAAAATAATTTCGTTGAAGATAATGAAAAAGAAAATAAGGCAAGAGTTTCAAAAGGCAGAATATCAACTATTAGGAAGAGCATACTGCATATACTACAGCAATACTTAAATGATAATTAGGTTTTGATTAAAACTTGTATCTGTCAAAGACTGTGTCTTGTGTTTTATAATGATATGACATGACAATGACATTTTAGGTAAAAGACCTAGTAGTCTCTTTGTTTTTTTCACATTTAATTTTTTATATCCAAATTTTATAGTGTATATTTTTGTATACTGGATTTTGTTTTTACTTTATTTAATTTGTATTATATATTTTTTTCCTTCTCACTTTACATTTTTGTGCACTTACCCTCCTTGTTTGTTATTTATATTGGGAGCTGTGTGACAAGTAAATTTCCCCAATGTGGGATCAATACAGATTTATCTTATCTCATCTTATCTTAAACAATTTTTCTACTTGATTGGAAAAAAATCGGGTCATAGTACACAGACCACACATGGCTTGGTATAGCACACATTTCAAGAACATACTTTTTCCCTGGGTCCTTGGGATTGATTCAAGGAACTAAACCCAGACAACATTTGATGGGCTGTATATAATGAAAATCATCATCATCATCATCATCATCATCATCATCATCAGAAGAAGAAGAAGAAGAAGAAGAAGAAGAAGAAGAAGAAGTATGTAAGTGGAAGCTATATACACAATCTAATTAGTGAAACAGCAAATTTAAAAAGTGATGAATTGGACAGCCCCAGGAAATGATGAATTGCATGGCTTCTGGCTCAACTATTTGACCAGTTTAGAGGTAAAAGTTGCTCAACAACTGAATTCCATATTATAGAGAAGACAAATTGCCAAATGGATGGCAACTAGGAAGTCACACCTCCTAATTAAGAACTGAGCATTGAGTACAATATCAAGTAACTATCAACCAATTACTTGTGTGCTGACAGGAATAAAAATCAGATATAGTACAACATTGTTTGCAACAGAATAATACATTGAACAGAAATGAAATCAACCACATAATAGAGGCTCAAAAGAATAGCTTCTAATAAGTACCATGGTATTAGAAAGTTGTAAACATAGATAAACAATCTGGAATGCTGCTGGTATAGATTCTAAGACAGCATGTGGTTCCTTGCAGCATAGTGGGATAATAAGTGTTGTCTGCAAAGGGTGATAATATCAGTGAATTTGTTAAGACGGCAGTACAAATGTAGACAAAACAATTAGTAATAAATGATGAAAAAAAAGGTGGGCCAACATAACATCTGCAGGGGAATATTTCAAGGAAACTCATCATCACTATTATTTTTTATTATAGCAATAATTCCACTGTCATCAATCTAAAAGGAAACAAGCCAAGGCTATTAGATTTCAAGATTATCAACCGAGCTTTTATACTTTATATGGACGATTTATAACTTTATGGGGAGCTGGCAGAAGTAATTGAGTTATTCAGTACTGTACAGTAATACCTTGGTTTACAAGCATAATTTGTTCCAGAAACATGCTTGTAAACCAAAATGTTCTTATATCAAAGCAAATTTCCCCATAAGAAATAATGAAAATGAAAAATATTTGTTCTAGGGCCCCATAGACCACATACTATACACACAAAATGCCAAAACCCACAAAATAAATTGGCCAGAAGTCCATGTCCACATCATGGTTTAGGTACCTGGCTGCAGAATCTGCTCTGCTTGGGACTAAGAATTGAATTTTACTCTGTGTTTTTAATGTGACAATAATAACATGCAGTTTGTAACGCTATACGCACTTGACTAGCTGCCCCATGACTGGAAATGGTTTAAAAAATAAGAAAGGATGTTGAAAATAAAGTAAATAAAAATAAAAATATAAAGAAAAACCTGAACTCTCCTTTGAAAACGTTCCTGACTGGTTCAAGGGAAACCTGCCTTCCTCTCTCCTCCCTTGCTTTGGAGGCTTGCCTGAGATAGAATGTTCCAGACAATAACCTACAATCCAGCAGTTGGATAGAGAGAGAGAGCCACCATTGGCTCTCTTGTAAGCATGTGACCTGCTCCAGTACTTGTATCACAAGACACTGCTTGTTGATCAGGGCAAAATTTAGAATAAATGTTTACTTGTCTTGCAAAACGTTCTTAAACCAAGTTACTCTTAAACCAAGGTATTACTACACTTTGGTAACAAAAAGGCCAAGGCTGGGATGTAATTAAAATGCCAAATGGCTATGAAATAAAGTCTTACACCATAAGAAAGCTATAAATACTTGAGAACCATGCAGACAAAAAAGATCAAGCATAAAAAGTAGAGTTACTAAAGAATATATCAGAAGGATTAGAAAAGTCCTAAAATCAAAGCTTAATGGTGGAAAAATCATCAAAACTCTAAATATCTGGGCAGTGCCCGTTATTCAATGTACTCCAGGTATAACAGACTAACCATCTTTCATGAACTTAGGCAATGATATTTCCCAACTGCATCTCCCATTGCACAAAGATTGACAAAGAATGTATCAAGTCAAACAATAGTTGAGCAAGAAAAGAGAGACTTAGCAGAAGAAACAGAGGAAAATCAAGATGCAACATTGAGAGAATTGGTAAAGCAGAATTATTGAAGATCAAACAAACAAGGGGAGCCTATCCAAGAGAGGAGGATTAGAATGATGGCAAAACAAAGCACTCCATGGCCATTACCTTTATCCCAGGAAAATCCAACAGAGTCAAGGTTTGGCAAAGCTAGAAAGAGGAACATTGCAGAAAGCAACACAGGGGCTTATGCTTGCAGTACAAGAGCAAGCGCTCTATTCAAATACAATTAAAACTCAGATTGAAATATCATATAATGGCAGTACAAATACAGATACCTAGACCAAGATCAAGTGATGGTGGCAAAAGAAAACTACAGTTGTTACAGCTGTTATTGGTCCTTTAGGTGCATTACCAAAACAATTAGAAATCCATCTGCTCACTCTAAGTAAAACCAAGAGTGGTTCGCCTTGCCTTCCCTGCCCCCACAGTTTTATAGGGTCCAATTGCAGTCTCTACATTAAAGTCCAGTCAGGTTCACTGAAATTCCCCAAGAATCCAGGTTCTGGATGGCAGCAAGGAAGGAGGAGAGAGAGATTAAGTCCAGAATGTACCTCAGGAAGATAAGGTTTGTATAAATGACCACCAGAATCTCTGCAGCTTCTCTCTCCTGGTCTTTTCCCTCACTTGCCTCTCCAGAGCTGCTGCTACAACAGCAGCCAGGGTAATGTAGCCTCATCCAAGTGTGTGGCTGGATTCTCCAGTACTGGTGAGGTTAGACAGCTTCTAGAAACCTCCCACATATCCTCTTTTTTCCAGCACAGGCAACCATCTCTTACTTTCTGAGGTCTGCTCTTCTATTCCCCTGGACTCTGCCTCCTCCAGCTTTCTGTCATCTGGATGCTGTCTCTCCTGCAGGTGCTGGGATCAGCCAGCCTGATCCTGATGCAACTCACCTCCTTGTTCCTACCAATGGGATGGGGCCAGAAAACATGCTAGGGGTATGGTCCTGCAACACCATCCTGCACACACACACCCCAAATACACACACACACCAACTGCAGGAGGCTGTTTTACTTGGAAGACCACACATTTTAAGGAAATGCTTATGAATGTTCTACATCTTTGGAAATGACCAGATATTCAATGAACTGAATCCAACCAAGATTTGGTGGGCTCTGGAAAGTGGAAACTATCAGATATATAAAAGGTAAAAGGTAAAGGTTCCCCCCACACATGTGTGCTTGTCGTGTCCGACTCTAGGGGCGGTGCTCATCTCCTTATTCAAGCCGAAGAGCCAGTGTTGTGCAAGCCCATGGCCACGTGGCCAGCATGGCTGCAAGGAAACACTGTTTTACCTTCCCACTTTTTACGGCAGTACATTTATCTACTTGCATTTACATGCTTTCGAACTGCTAGGTTGGCAGGAGCTGGGGTTATCAGCGGGAGGTCTCTCCGCTGCGTGGCACCCAGGATTCGAACCGCTGAGCTGCCAACTTCGCAGCCAACAGTTTTCGGAGCCTTAGTCCACTGAGTACCTCAAATCATGTATCCAAATCAAAATGAGTTAATATCTAAAAGATCTCACTGTTTGTTTCTCCTCAAAACATGCAGATGTTGACAAATGTTTGTTTTGTGTATGAAATATATATAAAAATAAAAAAGCAAAGGAAAACATCTATGATGCATGTGATGTCCTTCAGTATCCACAGAAAGATCTTATGCTGACAAGAGGGAATGCTCGGTATTGGGTGAACGTCATTTAATTTTTTAAAATCTTATTCATTTTCATATACCCTTTTACACGTGATAATTTTATTGCTTATTGGTATTCTGCTTAGTCGTGTATGTCAAAACAATATGTCAGTGCTTATGATGAAAATAAAAAACGAAAGCTAAAAACGTAGTGCTGACAATTGGGCTGAGTCATTCTTGGTTATCTTAACTTCTGTCCATAGTGCTCCTTAACTTGTCTCTCAAAGCTTTTGAAGGCATGCATTGAAGTATCCCCATTTGTTCAAGACAGCAGAGCTGACAGCGGGTTTACAGAGCTGATTTGTGGAGCCGAGGTGTTTTCTCTTGTGCCATGCCAACAGACCTCATCTGACCTGTTTAGCTTCTATCTTGCTTTGCAAATAATTTAATAAACATTCCAGCATCAAGATAAAGTACAGCACAGTTTATTTATTGCTAAATTAAATTACAGCCACAATAAAGCAAATTTATTGCTTTTAAACCTCTCGCCTTTCCCGCCTTTCCCCGGAGTGTTTGTTAATAAAAACGAACAAGGGTCCAAATCTGAAGTTGCAAATTGTTCCTCTTAAACCTATACAGTACAAGGTTTTACGAACTGCAAATGAGATCAGATTGGGAGATAGATCACATTTGGTACTGCTTGTGGAGTGTTGTGGTGCAATGATTGTGCTCCAGCCCATGCTTAAGCTGCAATCTTTTGTTTCAGTTGAGGGGGCTACTAATTTCTGAAGCTGAGCTGGACAGAACAGGTACTTTAATGCAGGGGTGGTGGTGGTGGTGGTCTTTAAGGAAAATCACTTTCTACCAAGTGATCCTTTCTGGTGCAAGCAGACAGGTACTTTTCCTGCTCTTTGATTGGAACTGAAATCAGGCCAATTCAGTTCTGAAACAGATTGGACCAACTGTAAGTGGTTTTGATATAGTGCCACATCAGTCTGATTCGAATCAAATTGATCCAACACTTGAGATAATAAAGCCACTAAGCCAGGCTTTATCTCCAAAATTTTGCAAGTGTCATGCATGCAAGGAAAACACCATGGGGTGAAGGGAAGAGACGAAGGAAGGACACTTGGACTTTACTCATGGAAAGCAGCAGTGCCCAATTTCAGCTCACCAGCATTCTCTGATCACCATGCCTACAGAGAGGAATGGTATGATGTCATCCATATTTATTCAGTTCTACCATGGATCTCTTTATTCTTTTGAGTTTCTTTATATGTTAATTGATTACACACACACTCCCTGGCTTCCAATATGAAGCAGACAAGAATCTCAATCCAGCTCTTTCTGATCACAATTTTTTTTTGGGGGGGGGGGATTCATTCAGGTGTCTCAGTAGTATTATGTGTGTTTCAGCTTGCGCTTCTCTTTCATTCGCCCTATAAGACTAAAAACAATCCTCCTTGCTTAATACAATCTCATCCTTTCCTAGTCTTTATACTTGTTGTTTATTTGTCTCTGTGTAGGTGTAGCAGTACTCATATTAAATTGTGCTGTGTCACTGTTACCCTTACATTACCACAGAATTTGGGTCTCAAGTTTTAAATTATGTTAGATTTTGCTTCCTAATCTGTATCTCTTCTGGCTTTGTAGATAAAGTCTCAGCACAAAGCATCCCACATAAATCGCAAACACCATTACAAAGCAGACAAGCAGCAGAAATTTAATTATATTAAGGCTAATGTTTAAGCATGAAACTGGAGGTACCTGTACAAAATTTGCCAAGAGTCAGCAGCTCTTCCAAATTTGATATACTCGTGGGAAACAGACAAAAAGTTGTGGTGTTTTAAAAGGAAAACCTTAGAAGTACTTGGCACAACACCTGCTCCAGATTTATTTATGTTTGGCAGGAATAATCTCTTTTGGGCAGGTACCCACAAAGACAACAAACAAACAAAAAGCTACACACACCTTAATTTCCCAATGCAAATCAATGGTAGGTGCAACAACACACATTTCTGCATTTTGTTTTGGGTCCAAACAGAATCAGATCAAATCCTGAATCAGCAAATTGGGTTCTGGGCCACCTCAGAGGACAGTTGTGCCACTTAAGAGTCCTTTTTAAAAACCTACTAAGACTTATACTTTCAGAGATGATCTACTTTCTCTTAGATCAGTGGTTCCCCACCTTGGATAACCCTGGTGTTCTTAGTGTATTTGTACACAACCCCTAAACTCCGCTGCAAATGGCTCCCAGCTCCAGAGCTTAAAATTGTTTCCCCACCAGCTCCGGAGTTTACAGATAATTAAGTGCGACCACGCCCACCTAAGCGCATCGCAGCACACTTTTCAGGTACCTGCTCTCCGGAGGTGAAAATTCCTGATGCGGATATAACGTAGTGACTGCCAGGCTCTCCTTGCTTCTGTTTGTTCTTTTTTTGCCCCCCGCCCCTTTAAGAGATCTGAATGCAGTGCCGGGACGGCAGAACGGAGGTGAGCGGCATTCTTTTCTTCCTTTTTTCCCCCCTCCCCTCACGCAGCCAGCAGCCAGGAGTGCGGAGGGGGTGGGAACGCAGGAACAGCGACAAACCCCTAAGATCTCTGGTCCGAATTTAAGTGGCCAGCGGATCTTAGGGGTCGTGTGAAAAGGCTCTTAGACTACCAGTTAGCTGGTGGGGAAGGTTTCTAGGAATTGCAGTCCAAGAACATCTGAGTTACCCAAGGTTGAGAACTACAGATGAGCACTTCAGATTCATATCCTTGAGAATACGAATATGAACGTTAATCCTGCCCCCGCAAGAACCAGAGCCCTGCTACTTACCAGGCTCTCTGCAGCTTGAGACGCCATCCGCTTCATTGTCACGCCAAGCACAGAAGGAGCATGGCAAGTCCTTCTCTCTCTCCTCGTGCAGCTGACCACTCCTAGGCTGAGCGGGGAGACCCTCCACCCCACCTCTGTACCAAAGTGGTCATCTGTGCAAGGAGAAGAGGAAGGGCTGACCAGGCTCCTTCCATGACTGGTGAGGTGACAAGGATGGAGGAACGGGTTCGTATTTGTATCTGTGGCAATATGAATATGACTCTTTTGAAAACCACTCTCTTAGACCTTAAATCTAGTAATAATTATAAAAGAGCGCACTTGGTTTTTCCAGTAGTGAGACTCTTTAGGAACTACCATGGCTGAATTATGAAAAACAGCTTGTGCTGTTTATGTGCAGCTATGAGCGTTGTGTACCTCTGAATGAAAGAAACTGACTTCTGAGTCAAGTGTGCATTCTACACAAAGAAATGTTAAAATATCATGTAAAGACAATGGGAAAATGATCTCAGATGGTGACACTGCTACCAGAGTTGCAAGATGTAAGTACTTATAAAACTTCATTCATCAGCCTAAGGATCAATGAGTACTCACTACATTTCTGATTTCTGGAAACCATTTTTGTCTTGCCACTCTAAAAGCCCCCACTTAGATTCCATCCTGCCTCACTCAGATTTTCTGACTGCTTTGGGTTTGTTATTTATTGATATTGCCCCCCCATCTTATTGCTCTCAAATTCTGCATAGCTTTATGTCTTTTCTGCTGAATCCTGCATAGAAAATACATCATTCTATTCATGAAAAGAACATTTTATTATTAACATTTTTTAAAAATATCATAATAAAACAATACAAAATGATTTGTTATACTATATGGGTCTGTTCTCCTAGATCAGTGGTGGCAACTGGCAAACCTTCAGCAACCCAGATATTTTGGACCACAACTCCCATAGTCCTTTGTCATTGGCAACACAGGCTTGGATTTCTGAGAGTTATGGTTCAAAACATCTAGCATGCCAAGGGTTCACCACTGTCCTAAATCCTAGAGGCAGCCAATTTTGCAGTAACTCAAGAATCAGGATAGCAAATCAGAAATCACAATCTGTGTGCAGAGAGGTGGGACCTAGGAATGGTTGATGTACCAGTAAGATATAGTGACCTGTCTGGGTAGAGATGGGCTTTCAGATATATCAGTGTAGAGGATGCTTTTATGTGATTGGGAAAAATCCCATGCAAAAATCATATGAAATCAAGAGGATACAGTAAAATCCAGCTTCTTTTACCCATAAACCTCTTTTATTTAAATTTCATGTCTATTCAGGAATTATAACAATCTTGCACAGCAGACTGGCTTCTTTCCTGTGCAGGATTCAACAGAAAAGACATTAAGTGGCTGTTTTTATAAATTCAACCATGGCTGTTGCCAATGTGTTATCAAGAGCTTATAGAAGGCCTAGCTGAGTTCAGAGTGAAATAAACCATGTTTTCCTCTTCTTAACCATCCCGCTAACCTAACACTACACAATACCTTGTGGGATGGGGAATGTGTGGTCCTGCAGATGCTGGACTCATCAGTGCTAATCATCTAGCAAGTGGCGAGGGATGGTGTGAGCTATTATCTGTCAAATCTAGAGGGCCACCTGCTTCCCTGTCCCACCTGGTGTAGTGGCAATACACTGCCTGTTTAGCACTCCCCAGCTCTTCAAATTCTTGTGTCTCCAATCGGTTCAGAAACAAAACAGGCACAAACATGATGATGTTTCTTCCTTCTGTTTTGAAAACTGTTTTGAAATTCCAGGTCTAAGAATTCCATCCACACAGGAAGAAAGTACTGTATTAGGATATTTGCTAGAAATGTGGACTTTAAGAGTGTGCCTACAGTTTATGTTTCTAGTTACTAAGGAGAGACTATCTGTAATCAGAATATGTTCTCCATGTTTATAAGGAGGCAGATCAAGGAAAATACTAATCTGGCATTTCTCCATTCCAGATTAGGATCACTGCTACCTTGTACAAGAGGCCGTGGTCTTCTCTCCACCACACCTCAGAACTTCATTTGAATAAAATATTTGGCATGTAATCCTACAACAATCCAATCAGATTTAAATCCTATGAAAGTCAGTGGCACCTGGTCTCTGGTAGCAAATGTTTAGGAAAGTGGCCTTGGTTATTTGTACAAGGCAAATGTGCACCATACCACCTCGTGGCTCCAGTAAGTAACTGCAGTCAGACATCATCTTTCTAAAACATTTTGTAGAATGTATGTTTTAGGACCTATGTTATTTATACAGGTTAAACAGCTTTCATGCTAATTTTGTATACCCTTCACTTGCGCTAACTTAAATCCTGCTCCTTCTGAATCAGAAGTACTGTTTCCATGGTAGCAATAATCCTTATCCGGTCCTGAGATTTAGCTCATTTCCTTGAGCCATTTACTGACCAATTTAATTATTAAGCAATTACCAACACTTTTCCACCTTCTTTTTGGAGGGTCTGTGTGCATGGATTGTACAATGGGCAGAAAATTCAAAGGATGAGGCTTTCCCAAGAGAACATTTAATAGATTTTCTGTAACCTACTGAGAAAAGTAAATATGTCTTTGTCTTGTAACATGCAACATATTGAGGAACTGAGTCATCAAATACCCACTGATCCAATGGGCTTTCTCTGGTGCAATTTACTATAGCAAGCAGCAGGATTTTGGCTATTGTTTGAGAATATTACAAAAATCTAACAGAGAGCACATTCTCCAGAATCTGCCTTATCCCTCCCTTGTTCCTACTATTACAATTATTTTCTAAAGCTGTTTTGAGAATAATAATAATAATAATAATAATAATAATAATAATAATAATAATAATAATAATAATAATAATAATAATAATAATAATAATAATAATAATAAT
>JAHTLZ010003526.1:64556057-64572175 GCA_023846285.1 Phrynocephalus versicolor
TTATTATTATTATTATTATTATTATTATTATTATTATTATTATTATTTAGGATAACAACAGCAGCAGCAGCAGCATACTGGTTATCAAATACACAATTATTTTCAAAACCTAGCCAGTTAAGACCAGAGTTTAAATTATCTCAAGTTTATTCACATGCCACAAATCAGGAAATTGGTAGGTAAAGCTGATGCTTTAACAAACACACATTGTGATGAAGAATGGAGTTGTGCAAGGTACTGTACTTGCTTACATCTTATCCTTAAGGTACTTGCACTTTTTCTCAGCCTTCCAGGTCCAAATCAGGCTTTCAGGCCCAAATAAAGGGAACCAGGAAATCTCAAGGAAGTGGCATGCACCATTGTTCTTGCTTAGCAAAATACTTGATTTAGTTGTGTGCTTTCCTGCTTGCTTGCTTTCTCTGTTTTCTATTCCCTCCTTCCCTCTAATACAAGATCAGGACAAGGCAAGGACCCCTGGGCACTCGATCGCCTGAATAAAATACATCAGCAGTTTTCACCTAGCTTTGACAAACTTGATATACCTTCTCAGAAATTGGAGGAAAGAGGCTATATGTTAGAAACTGGGTAAATTTGCAGACCTCATAAAGAAGACAATGGATGGTAAATTTCTGATTACTAATATAACATGTGTGCTTTTTTTTACAAACAGCATGCAGGTTTTATTAACAAACAACTAGACACAAAATATTAGCCTCATATATGCAAGAAGGGGATCATGCTATTCATTATCTGCTACGGTAATGATTGTCTATCAAGCATTTTGGGATATGGGCTGAAATCACATAATCTAATGCCATAACACATGAGGTATTCTGCCAAGGATAATGCCACATGCTCATTTAACTGGATGAAACAACTAATAAGGGATTAGGTGTTTGTTTAAAAACTAAAGGCAAAAAACACAAACGAGGATTCTACTTTTGCTTTTGGGTTCTTTGGTCAATTCCTAAAAGATAGCCTCTGAAGCAGGAAGGACATATTTAAACAAAAAAGGGGGTATGTGAAAATTTGGGGGGGGGGTTATGCTTCATTAAACCTTGTCTTCATCTCTTGAGTGTCAAATGATCTGAGAAATTATTCAGGCAATAGCACTGTGAGCGCTGCAGTAAGCAGCCCATCAGAACCTCAAAGAATTGGAGAGCTGGGAATTTGAAAGGTGTGAAGGGTCTGGATTGGTTGGAAACTGGAGAGGAATCTCATTCTTTCCTTGCTTGATATATATCAAGCAATATAAATAATGTCATTTCTTATTTTAAAAGGCATATGTAAGATATTTAGTGTATAAAATGATTCAAGGGACCTTTAGGAGTGCTTTCAGGGTGAGGATAAAGGAGGCAAAGGGTTTGTCTCACCTCTCATTCAACCATTTTCAAAGTGATCCACTAAGGCAAGGGACATCCCAGAAGCTGGGCCCACCGCCTACCTTCATGTGACTACTGTCCCCACCTTTAGTTTCTATACACTGGGTAGAAAGCATACATAAGAACATAAGAACATAAGAAGAGCCCTGCTGGATCAGGCCAAAGGCCCATCTAGTCCAGCTTCCTGTATCTCACAGCGGCCCCACCAGATGTGTTTGGGAGCGCATGAGACTAGATATCTGTCTCCTGATACCACTCCCCTGCATCTGGCCCTTGAAGTACCCCAGTTTTAAGCCTGGAGATTACACATTTCCATCATGGTCTGTAACCTGTGATGGATTTTTTTCTCCAGGAATCTGTCCAATCCCTTTTTGAAGGTATCCAGGCCAGATGCCATCACCACATCCTGTGGCAGGAAGTTCATGAGACTAACAACATGCTGGGTAAAAAATATTTTCTTTTGTCTGTTCTCTATTTGAGTGGTTGTCCCCTAGTTCTGGTATTTTGTGAGAGGGAGAAGAGCATCCCTCTATCTACTTTACTCATGCCCTGCATAATTTTGTATGTCTCAACCATATCCCCCCTCAGGTGCCTTTTTTCCAGACTAAAGAGCCGCAAATGTTTTAGCTTTTAGTGTGAAAGGGAAAGCCTTACATTGGGCCTGTGTGACAGAAATGCCCTGTAACATGAGTGGCCTTACGTCCCACTTCCCTGTTTCCTGAAGCAGGATACACTGAACACACCTGCTTCTACCATTAAGCCACTCTGCTTACCTAGCAGGATCTCCCCTCTTTTCCATCCCACTGTCCAGATCTTTAGCAAAAGGTACATGAACTCTGTGCTCTTTGTGGGTTAACTGTGATGGCAACAATTGGAAGATTCTTACATATCATCTTACTTTGAAGTTTAGTCTGGAAATCACCACATCTCCATTCGGGGTAATAATAGGAACATTCTCACAGATAATTCCATGATCAACATCTATCACTCTTCCTATAGGCGGGGGAAAAAACAAACCACAGTAACACTCATTAGCAGAGCATAACTACAAGACTACACACAAAATGCAGAGGCAAGGAGATAGACAGGATGTTGTTAATCCTAGGAGACTTGCTCACATTATTGATACAAACTGCATACACTGCAAAATACTGTGTTTCAGATGATGGTAGACAATGCAAAGATATCTTTTTTAAAAAACTTGATTACTTGAAAACACTTCTTGGAGGGAACCGAATGAAATGTTCCAGATTGGATAGGAGATGACATGAGAGAGAGAGAAAGTCTTTTTCTCAGACAGCCACAAAGATATCTGAGGAGAGGATATTGGGAAAGAAAGAGTACCGTATGCGATGGGAACTAGTGAACATGAAAGAGGGAAACAGGGAAAGATGGAGGGAAATTGGAAAGCAAAGACTTGTATCAGGTGTACACACACAGTTCCTCGATTGCACCAATTTCGGAAGCTTGGAGGCTATGAAATAGAAGAGTTCAAAGAATCTATTTATACAGTTATTCCAGTGTTTCGCTTTAAAACTGCATATTAAGAATGAAGCCTTGTAAACAGTTGTTAAAATGTAGTATTAAGTACCTTTGATTTCTAAGGGGCCATCGATGTGTCGTTCTGTTTTATCTCTCTTTTTGTTGCTATTTTCACATTCTTGAGAAACAGCTGCTCTTTTGTAAATGCCTCTCTTCACTTCATCGAAGACAGAAAGCATGTTATAGACTCGGGCTGTGTAGCCTGCCAACTCTGTGACCTGCAAGACAACAAATGATGATGCAGATTTTTAAAAGTACTGTAATGTAGCTATACTATCGTTACAAAAAATAATTTTGCATTCAATTCTTGATGAAGAACAATGTACTCCCATGAAATCTCAGAACCTAGCCTTAATATATATCCTTATACAGTGGTACCTTGTATAAAGGAATTAATTCATTCCAAATGAAAGTATGTTAAGCAAATTTTCCTTTATACAAATTCCCATAGGAATGCATTGAAAATTGAGTGATCCCATTTTTATGTTGTACAGATTCTCCCCATAGGCAATTATGTTAAGCAAATTTCCCCTATCTCCGGATTTTTTTTTTGTTGTACAAATTTTATGTTATACAAGCTGTTTATTGTACAAGGGTCCACTGTATTTGCTTCCCATAAAGGCATGGAAAGAATGCCAAAGGACATGTTCTCGTTCACTATGTGCCATGAGAAGGGTACTGCCACCCATAGATAACTGGACAGTAAGACAGCAATATTTTCACCGTGGTTGTTTTTATTATTTTGGGCACTGTACAAGAGGGGTAGCACACAACTTTACAACACAACGGTTGGCAATTCAACTAGCTTGGCTGGCACATTTGCACCTTAGCTGGCTCAGTCCCATCAAACCCAATTGAATTTAAGCTAACCCTTGGTGATTCAAGGACCATGCTATCTAGCAAATTCTGCCATCGTGTCGGCCACGCAGCTGCATAAAACATGGCTAAGCTCCAAAAGGGATAAGGTAGCCACGGATGACCTCAAAGGAAGAATAAGTACTCTCCTTCTCTCTTTCATTTTTCCATGTCAGCCTCTTTAAAACGTGCCATGTCATTCACTTGGGATCAGCGGGTGTCTGGTGACTGATAGTGAAAGGAACTCTAGACTTAATGCAGTGTTGCTGCTCAACATTAACAAAGGCATACACAATATTTCTAAGGTGGCTTGAGCATATGCTTGTAAACATATACTTGTAAACATTATAAACAGTAAGCATAATGTTTGTATATTTCCTGTTTTTACCTTTCAAATATTGGGTTTTTTTAAATGATGGAAGCTGCCTTCTTTTTAAGGAGAAAGGTGGGATAAAAATATTTTAGATAAATAAGCAGCGGATGTTTAAATGACAGCCAGTTACAAAAGGAAACTTGAACCCATCTAAAGAGTAGCATATGCTGCCAATCTGCCTAATTTCAAGCTAAGCAAGTTTGAGGATTCATTCCCTCCTTGTGGCACTAAAATGTTTGTTTTGGTTGCTGTTTAGAGGAATGAAATTTAAATCCATGTTGCGGTCTCTTGGTCTCAATTGCCCTCAACCATGAATGCCCCTCAGAAGTTAGACTCCCTTCCTTTCGGTCTAGGTTTGATTCCAAGGACTAAAATATGTACATCCCCAGGTTTCCACTCTCTCGAAAACAACAAACTTCACAATAGAAATGTTCAGCAGAATGATATCCCACTATGCTGTGCAATTAGTTTAACATTGTTGGTCAGGAACGTCATAGAAACAAAAGGGTCATTTTTCCCAACCCGCCCCAAAGCGGGCTCAGTTCAAGCCTGCCGTGTTTCATCTGGTTCTTCAGAGATACCTCTGTTAAAGGGAGGTACTGGAATTAGGCCTGTGCATTGTGGCATCCCTTCTTTCTCCTTTGTGTAGCAGTCTTGAAACAATACAGCAAGTCACACCCAAGTTCATAAAGAAGCAGGAAGGGAGGGAAAAGACTGTCTAATATGCCCCAAACTGTAAGGTCTAGTCTCCATCTGCTGGAAGAGAAGAGGAAAGCTAAAACATCTGGGCCACTCGAGGAAAGAAATGAAAACTGGCAGCCTGGTGGGAAGATTCAGCAACAGTAAAACTAGTGAGGGTGAGTATTGTTCTTTGGGTTTGCTATTTTGCTTTTTATTTAAGAATGAATTGTTCCATTCCAACATGGAATTTATTTCGCCATAATACTGAATGTATTCTGTGCTTGCTGCATAGTTTTCCTTTAAAAATCACTTGTGATATGCTTTAAACAATCCAATGTGATATACTTTGGACAAGTGATGCCAACTATGACCTATGTAGGGCAAAACTGGCCCTATAAAAGCTACTCTAAAAAGAACTGTTTTTAGAAAGTATTCTAGAAAGTAAAGCCACAAAAAAAAATACAACTATAATTCCAACATCCAGAAAAACCGTTGGTTTCTGACATGGTCAAAACAATTTAAAAGCCACTGGCATAAAATCCATCAGTATAAATCTCTATGGTGAATTATAAATTAGGAAGCTGACCTAGGTATCTGTTGTTGCACACCAACTGAATTACTCTGCGTATGACAGCAAATGTCTACACTGACTTTGTAACTGATGCCATTTTATCACTGACAATTGTGTTGATGGGTTTGTGTATGTGTGTATTGTGCCGTTACAGTCATGACCAACTAGACCAGAATAATTCTTTCTGCTGGATTCCAGCTCTTCCTTGCCATTTCTTCAAAAGTAACCAAATGGTCGTTTTAGTTACTTTTCTAAAATCTGCACAGATACTCTCAGTCCCATCCACCAGGCATGTCCAAACTTCGGCCCTCCTGATGTTTGGACTACAACTCGCAGAATTCTAAGCTTAGACTGCCAATGACAAAGGTCTGTAGGAGTTGTTGTCCAAAACATCTGGAGGCCCAAAGTTTGGACATGCCTCACCACACCTTACAAAGGAAGGCATGAGGCCTTGGTGCTTCAAGTGGCCACCACACTGAGCCTTGCAGTAGGGCCAGACCCATGTAGTTATACTGTAGTGACTAAGGGAACGGAACGAATGACAAATAACTCATTATTTCTAGCCAGCCATTTTAAATTCACTGCTGCCAAGTAGAATGTACTGTACACTTCAAGGCAGAATCCTACTTTCGACTGCAGAGCTTATTGCTTCTGTCAGAGAAGCACTCTGTACAATTTCTGGCTTTATGTTTTGTGAATCAAAGATCCCCCTATTCGAAGGAACAGAAATTTCTCTTCCTGTGCAAGAGTAGGTCACCCTGCTTAAACAAATGGAAAGAGCACCTGCATGTAAAACAATTTTATGTGGTTAAATGCAAATAGAATTTGGACCTAATGAATGATCTATAATACCGCATCAAATATCCTACCAATAGAGATGGGCACGAAATGAACAATTTTTTGTTTCCGTTTCCGTTTTTTCATTTCATTATGTAACGAAACAACAAACGAATTTTGTCTCTAAAATGAAACGAAACGAACAGAAACACCGGAAATTTTGTCGTGCGTTTCGTTTCCATTACTGCAATATGAGTGAATTGCTTAAAATCCTAAAAAATCACAAAAAAGAAATAAATGGTAACGAAATGGTAACGAAACGAATGAAAACGAAAATGAATTTTTTGCAAAAATTCACGAGAAACGGAAACGAACCGAAATGGACACTTCCAAAAGACAAACGACAAACGAAATGCCATTTTTTTTATTCGTGCCCATCTCTACCTACCAAGAAAGACCATGGCTATTTCAGGGCAAAGGGTTATCCAGTCCATCCACCTGATTCTCATGGATGCTACTTAGCCTTGGAAACAATGCCACACTCTTGTGACTTTCAGCAACTATTCTTTAGAGCAGTGGTGTCCAAACTTCGGCCCTCCAGATGTTTGGACCACAACTCCCACAGTCCTTTGTCATTGGCAATACAGGCTTGGAATTCTGGGAGTTGTGGTCCAAAACATCTGGAGGGCCAAAGTTTAGACACCCCTGCTTTAGAGGCTCTTGCAACCTCTGAACCCAGAGGTTACATATAGCCAGCTGATAAATGCTTCCCGGTTCTGTCCACTTGCCTGTTGCACTGATCATCTACACTAGAAGCCACCCCCATGGCTTCTAGAAATAAAATTCAATCCATTATTTTTTGGCTGACAAATTAATCTCTTCACAGATGGCTTTATGTTCTGCAGGCTGAAACAGGAACAGCAACCATCTCAGAAGGCAGAGATCTGAAAAGGTCTGCCAGTTTGAGTGGAAGCAAGATGGCACCGGCAATCCATAAGAATTATTTCCACATGGCCTTCTTGTGAGTAGAGATGGGCACGAAATGAACAATTTTTTGTTTCCATTTTTGTTTTTTCGTTTCGTTACGTAACGAAACAACAAAAAAAATTTGCCTCCAAAATGAAACGAAACGAACAGAAACACCAGAAATTTTGTCGTCCGTTTCATTTTCGTTACGGCAATACATTGAATTGCCTTAAATGCTAAAAAAAGATCACAAAAAATTGAAATAAATGGTAACGAAACGGTGACGAAACGAACAAAAACGAAAACGAATTTTTGCAAAAATTCACAAAAAACGGAAATGAACCGAAACGGACTCCCTAAACAACAAATGACAAATGAAACACCATTTTTTTTATTCGTGCCCATCTCTACTTGTGAGCAAAGCAGGCTTCCTACCTGTTTTACTGACAAGATGAACCAACTTAGCATTTATTAGGTGGTTCTAATAAAGCAGTAGTGACTGGAAATCTTGGTGTAACTGCTGCTACCACAGAAAGAACAAAAGTGCCAATTAAAGCGCAAGTAGGGGTGTTGCTTCACAGATGGCAACAGTTCAAGGTTTAAGGGGTGGGCACTGGAGCCATTGCTAAATAGTGGTAACATAAGAGTTCTGGCAAATTGTTTTGGGCCCTGCATGTCACATACAGAGACCAACTGGCTTGGCAGTTAAAAGGTACTTCAATACCCATGACAGGACATCCTCTTCTGTTGCACCTGAGGACAGCAGCACTTAAGGGGTCACTGACAATACAGCACACACCTGGGGCCCTGGCCTTCCTCTGTCTAACGTCAAAACTAGCCCTGCCCCCAAATGCCCCCACAGACTACACCAAATAGGACACATGTGTGTGAAGAAGTATTTTCTTATGTCTGTGTGGGTCTTCTGCTAATTCTTTATACATGAAAAATAAAGTACTGTATGGTGAGAACTGGAATAAATCTGCTCCACCCCTTGCATATGATAATAAATTAATGACATTATTAAAACATTATACATTATTTTATTGCACTCTCACTCTGCTTAGTTGTCATCTTTTATACGCAGGTCAGATAGTGGGACTTACTATGCCAAGCAACAGAGTTTTAGTTAGCAAACATTTGCCAGGATGTTAGCTTAGTAGTTCACCATTTCTTACAAGATTTTCTTTCCCTGCTTATCGTTGTCATATTATTATGACAAATCAGTTAGATTTGCTACTGATGTAGAATTACATCTCTTACAAAATATATACGTTAAAGTCTGTTGGGTGGAAAAGGAACAGATTTAAACACATATTGTGTTGTTGTGGTACACTATACCTTTTTTTGGAAAAAAAACCTGAGCTTTAATGGCTGTAAAGATCTGACTCCTTGAATTTCAGTGCCATAATTTCACAGGTAAATGTATGCCTGTTCTTGTGTCTTTAATCATAACGCTGTGAGATCATTTCATTCAAAGGCGTTCACTCTGTGTTATGACTTCACAATCTAGCACTTCGGAGCTTCTATAGTGGAAAAGTAGCAATGATAAAGCTAATGCAAATGAATCCATACCTAGTTTGATATACAGTGGAAACTTACTTGGAGAAATGCCTAATTTAATGTAATTTTCACTTCACAATGGGAAATCCATAGAAAATAATGCCCCGGTTTAAGAATTTTCTTTTTCATTTTTTTTTTTTTGCAAAACAAAAAAGTTTTCCCAGGATGCATTGCATCTGGGAAGTTTATAGCGCTGCCTCCATGCATGCAGGAGTCTGTGGATAGCATGTGGTGTTGAGTGTGGAGGCGTTGGAGTGGTTTTTGCACATGTTTTAAGGCCATTCTGGATTTTTTGCAGTGGTTTTGACACTTTTTGGAACTTTTTGGTGCATTTCTCAAGTGGTGGAAAAGTAGGGAGCTGAGCTTCATTGTTTGCATGCCTTTTTCTGAGTGTTTTGCATTGTAGGGGTGGTGGTTTCCATCCATGCCAGCTCATCTCCTATGCATGCCTTTTTCCCTATGTGTTTGGAATTTTTTTTGGGGGGGGGTCTATTCGTGCCAGCTCGTCTCCTGTGCATGCCTTTTTCCATGTGTTCTGAATTGTGTGTGTGTGTGTGGGGGGGTGTTCTATCCATGCCAGTTCATCTCCTATACATGTCTTATTTCCGTGTGTTTTGAATTATGTGTGGGGGTGGGAGTAAAGTTTCCATCCATGCTAGCTTATCTCCTATCCGCGGCTATTTCCGTGTATGAACAACTCCTCTGGACAGATTTTTGGGATTTTCATTTACTTGTGTAGATAGACTTGGGGTTCTTGGATTGGAATACTGAGAGCCTGGGTGTGGGTGTAAAGCATTTTTTAAAATTGTGTGCTCACTTAGTGACTGTGGTGTCATAGCACCTGTCCCTATACAGTATTTGTGCCTTTAAAGTGCACTTTATAAGGAATTTTGAACAGATGAAAGATTTTTTTCTCACTTTTTTCTGACTTCCAGAACAGATTATTTGGTTTTCAGTGCATTTATATGGCAAATCATGTTTTGCTTTATAAATTTTTCACAATACGAAAGTCCCAGAAAACACCTTAATTACGTAAAGTGAGGTACCACTGTAGGAACTCTGAACTGCTTCACACCACCTTTTACTACCGTTGCTTCTATTTACAATATTACTTTAAACACATGTTGTCAACCAGTTTGTTCCCTTCCTGTATCCACATCACTAGGGCTGCTTTAAGACATGCCTTTCCCTGATCCAGAGCAATGACTCTGTATACCTGGAATCCTCAAATGTAGAGACATCCCACATTAAGATACTTAGAGGCCCTAAATACTGAAACTATTATAGTGCCCCCTACAAATATAATGTACAGTGAATCCCACAGCCCCCTCCCAAACATGCACATTAGAGATGGGCACGAAATGACAAAATTTCCGTTTCCGTTAGTCGTTAGTTGTTCCGTTACATAATGGAATGGAGAACGACAATTTGGACAGGACAGGCTCGAACTGAACAGAACCAAGAAAATTTTCTTCGTTCTGTTCGTTTCCGTTACTGGCTTGGCCGCCCGATAAGTCCTCCTACCTGCCAGCCTCCGGTGCTGCTGCTGGCTTTCCCGGTCCAGTCTTCCAGCTTCCGGCTTCGGGGGTGGAGTCAAGAAGGGGCTGCCATCCGGTCTCTGCGTGCGGAGGCAGGATTGGAGCACCCCTTGCCCTCCTCCAACATGGAGGCTGACAGCCTGGTGGGCTGTCAGCCTCCGTGGTGGAGGAGGGAAGGAAGGGGGCTCCGATCCGGTCTCCTCGCACACGGAGGCCGGATCGGAGCCCCCGCCCCTCCTCGCCGCCCTCCTCCACCACGGAGCTTGATAGCCCGGTGGGCTGTCAGCCTCCCTGGTGGAGTCAGGAAGGAAGGGGGCTCTGATCCAGTCTCTGCACACGGAGGCCAGATCGGAGCCCCCTGTCCAGCGATCCCCACCCCGGAAATGACAGCCCACCGGGCTGCCATGGATCGAGGTGGAGGGCGGCGAGAGGGATCTTCCCCACACCGGATGACAGGGCACTGTCATCCGGCGCAGCACCGTTTCTGAAAAAAGAAAAACGGAACGATTTTTAAAAAAAAAATCGGTCCAAAAAACAGAAACGGCGGGAGATGGGCCACTAACAGAACGGAAACGGAACACAATTTTTCCATTTTGTGCCCATCTCTAATGCACATTATATACAGAACAATATGTATAGTACATAGTAAGAAAGGACCTCATATCATCATAAACAAAACCATATGTACAATCAAGTTACTGACCTCCAGCCAAACTGTGCACTTTCTTGCTTTGATTAATGTAGATAAATTTTATCAGAATCTGTAAACTGAAAAGCTCAAACAAGAGCTTAAAAACCTCTTTGGGTTATTTTTAATAGTGGCTCTTATTTCTTTGGCTTGGACAGTACAGAGACCATTTTTTCAAAAGACCAGCAGCTGTTTTTAGCTTAACCCCCATCCAACCTCCCAAAATATAGAAATAAAAAGTTTTTAAAAGCAAACAGCAACTGATAGTGACCATTGATCATTTCACTCAAAACATGAGTTTTCTCACCAGGTGAGTCTTTATGATTTTTGTTTTGTTTTTATTGGTTCATATTCAGTTATTTTAGGTAAGGAGGTAGTTTTCTTGGGAATCGTGAGAGAGGAAGGAAGACTGAGAGAGAGATTGCGAGAAAAGGATGTGAAAAGGAAGTGGTTTGTTAAGAAGGGTGCACCATTTGCACCACGGTCCATCCTAAATTCAGCGCTGAAAAAAAAAATCTACAGTTTCCTCTTTTCTTGTTGATGCCCTAAGCAGGTGCTCATGTTGATTGATAAAATTCAGCGCTGCTGGTAAGGCAAAGCCATATGCGTTATTTTTACTGATACTGTGTGTAAATTGCTGGCTTAAACCCTCTGGTTACACAGCACAGAAAAAAATCCAGACAGGGTTCTACAGAGGAGATTATAAAATAATTAAAAATCTCCCTCAGATTTACCATCCCTTACTGTTTGGTTAGTTTTTGTTAATATTTTCCTCCACTGGCAATACTCTCAGTAGATTCAGTCAGAGACTCAGGAGTTGCAAAAGAATAAAATATGTATCTCTTTTAGTCACAAATGTTCATGTATACCAGAACAACAAACAACACATATTCATTTGTTACACAGTAAGAAATCTTAATCAATTAACTTCGTTATTTAACTAACTGACTGGTTACACAAAGACTTCATTCTGATTCTAATTGCCGAGTCCATGACTGTCAAACTCAGGAATAACCTGACACTGCTAACTGACTCAAACCAATACTGACTCAGTTAGTCAGCTAGATATTTTTACTCAGCCCCAACTGAGTAAAAAAAAAAGCAGGAAAAGGAATCGCAGGTAGAAAGGGAACAATTGGCTGTTACTGTGTGATTGACATGCAACACCCCCCATCCATACTCCCTACAGGCACTTTTTGCAAGTTACTAATTCTAACAACCCTGAGACCAAATTGCAGGCTCTTCATGGCTTTGAAACAACTCATCACAGGCAACATTGGGTAGCAAGTCAGGTGTGGCTATTTGGACTCACTGTAACTCCAAAGAATGTTATTATTACATTTCATGTCACACAGAGTTATTCATTTTTTAAAATCTATATTTTTCTCCTAAGACCGGTATTCAAATAAGCATACAACAGGGTCAAACACATAAAACACAAACAAAATATTACTAATATCCGATTAAAGACAACTGGATTAAAAGCAAATGAAAGCACAGCAATAAAAAAGAGCAGCATCTGTCCATTAAAAGCCCTTTCCTCAACCACTGAATAAGCTGTAATGCAGCAATTGAAGGTACAAGTGGTACCTTCTATAAAGGAATTAATTCGTTCCAAATGAAATTGTTAAGCAAAATTTCCTTTATACAAATTTCCCATAAGAATGCATTGAAACTGGAGTAATCCCTAATCGCAACCATTTTATGTTGTATGGATTCACTCCATAGGTGATTTTGTTAAGCAAATTTTCCCTATCTCCGGAATTTTTTATGTTGTACAGATTTTACATTGTACAAACCATTTGTTATACGAGGGTCCACTGTAATTTGTTTCCAGAGATTACACTCTTTACATTACAATGGCAAAAAATCCTAATAGAATTTTCCCAAAACCTGGCAGTGAGAAATACAACATTCCTTGGGAAATGCTGGTCTGCTTCTGGCCAACCCAAGGAGGCACCAGATTCTGTAGGCTTTGTAGAAGCCAATATGGATGACATCAGTGGAACAGTCCAGCTCCCCGTGAATCACTTTGAATTCTAGTAAAAGCAGAAGTTGTTGTAGTAGTTGGAAACAAGGACCTAATAACCAGACTGATGGGCACTTCAACTAAGCTAATAGAAAACACAGAACCACAAACATTATTGGAATATTTGGAAGGATGTGATGAAACGATGTGCTAATATGTTATGTGTGGGTTACAAAAGTGGTCATCCAAGGTCAATGATTAACAGAGTTATCCTCTTATGGTCTCTGAGAGCTTGGACCCCAAACCAATATTAGATTAAAATATTGCCTGCATAAAGAATAGGCTGAATTGTTCTCAACAGGAATGCTTAATCATTTTAGTAACAGCTTCAGGTTTGGATGGTACAGTATATATGGGGACAGCATTTAAACAGCTGGAAAAACAGTTCCCTTTCTGATCATTTTAGACACTTGCAGCTTAGATTCTAACTTTCTTCCCCATGATCAGAAGCATTCAGCTTAATACTGATTTCTCATGTTCATTTTCAATCCACAGCCTCATGCCTCCCAAAATTTGACCCTAGGGCTTGCGGGGCCAGAGGGGGGCTTGCAATTGTGTGCAATATGATACCTGTGAAGAAGGAGTTGGCAAAAATCAGCCCATCATTTTGTGTGAATGAAGGGCCAGCTGAGGGTCCAAACTAATGCAGTCACTTTGGGCCTTTTCACACGACCCCTAAGATCCGCTGGCCACTTAAATTTGGACCAGAGATCTTGGGGGTTCGTTGCTCTTCCTGCGTCCCCACCCCTCTGCACTTCCTTGATCCTGTCTGCGAGAGGGGAGGGACAAAAAAGGGGACCAAAAATGCAGGCTCACCTCCATTTGCCGGTCCAAGCCTCCCCGCCGCATCGTCCTCCTGATTCCTTCTCTTAAAGGGGCGGGAGGCAAAAAAAACAACAACAAACAGAAGCGAGGAGAGCCGGGCACTCACTCCTTTACATCCGGATCTGAGATTTTTCACCCTCCAAGAGCAGGTACCTGAAAAGTGCGCTGGGACGCACTTAGGTGGGCGTGGCCGCACTTAATTTTCTGTAAACTCCAGAGCTGGTGGGGAAACAATTTTAAGCTCCGGAGCTGGGAGCCATTTGCGGCGGAGTTTAGGGGTCGTGTACAAATACCCTTTGAAAAGAAACCACAATGTTTGCTCTTGAACGCACTGCTTTCTGATGATTGGTCTCGACACCTAAGAATTCTGGAAGCTTGCTGTGAACTTTACCCCTCTTCATACAACTGAATTCAAGTATACCGCCTTGCCATTACACATTTTGTTTCTGTTAAGAGTGTGTTCATCCCCTACCTCTTTGTAAGACGACATGATCCTTTCAATGGCATCTGCTCCGGAGGCCAATAAATTGCGTGAAGTAGTGAAGGTTTCTGTCCGCTCACTGACCATTGCGTGCTTCTGCCCATCATCTAATTCTAAAAGCAACAAAGAAGATTTGATTGGGGGAAAAAGGTATTTTGGAAGTATTTGATTGGACAAAACAGAATTTTCCATCTAGGACAATGAGACGAATATGAGGAAGAGCCATGCCATACAAGTATCATCCCTCAAATATGAATATCCTGAAAATATTAATTCTGTTCCCCTTCAGCAAAGGGCAGCTGGGCAATGGGTCATTCATGGCTGAGTGGAAAATTGAAGAGATCCACTCCACACTGTCCATTCTTCCTGACTCCATGTATTACAGCTACATTCCAATATCAGAGAAGGATAGGTGGTACCTTAGTGCCACAAATGAGACACATGCTGGCACAAGCTTTTTTTATTAACTAAGAAGTGCAAATTAATTAAATGATACTAGTTTGGGATTGACCCTAGGATTTTTTTCTCTCTCCAACATGCATAATCTAGAAAAATCAAACACTATATCCACATTAGTACAGAGAACACAGAATAACCTGAATAACAGCACTGTTCTGTGTTTGAATACATGTGGCTGCACATTCCACTTTTGCAAAACAACTGTGTAACTTATATTTATAGGAATTCCACCACCCCCTTTGGGAAATCAAATAGTGGAAGTCTCTTGTGTTTACCTGGGGAGGAAGTTAAAGCAGGGGTTTACCAGTATGTCCACATGTTTAGTGAATTTCTATGCTTGTGGCGGGGGGAACGTAGCCTCAACCATATATGTATACATGCTTTAAACTGGGTTAGAAGATATAAATGCAGAGGCATCAGTGTTGGAAAAGAAAATCATTTTTATCAAATGATTTAATATAAGAAATATTTTCAAGAGCCACTGTATATACAACAGAGCAAACAGTTTATATGAAAAGTCAGTAGAAAGCAGACCAACTTCTCCAAGCCAGTTGTCACACAGTTCTCTAAAGAGGGGGGAGCTGCTAGTTTAGAAAGACATGCCACGCACACTACTGCTGGTGTGCTACTTGAACATTTTTCCCTGAGAAAACTATTTGGAAAGGCAGTCCCCTCATTTCTGTAGCTTACAGTTTGACAAGGTTTGATCTCTTTGCTTGGGAAAGAGCAAATTACACTGTATGTAATTACCTTTATGCAGTACTATTACTGGATATAATGTTGCTGCAGCTAAGAATATGTCAGCCTAGTTCTCATCCCCTCTTTAGATGATCAAACAGCAGCATCATACAAAGCACTTTGAATTTTTAAAAATCATTATTACCACCATCCGCAAATCCTGTTGCAGTGATGATTGGCACAGCCACCATAATCAAACCGCTGCAACTCCAGACATATTTCATTAGGAACTGTTCTAGCATGATGTACCATAAACGTTTGGACAAAATAAGGTTCATTTGGTCTGCCAGAGCTTTGTAACTCTTCTGTAGCTGAATCATTTCTACCTAAAGTTAAAAAAAAGAATTAAATATACTGGCACAATATAATATCTTTGATTTGCAAACATTTGAAAGAGATAGGGCTATATAATTTTGGTAGACATGTAAAGGCATACAGCAAATTAGTGTGTATAAACTGATATGTATGCATATCTGTTTACATACATCAAAACAGAATGTCAGAGAGACATAGCTAAATCTACACATCTGCAATCAATCAATAATAGGTAGAGTTTCATTTAATAAAACTTGAACTCATCCAAGCAGAATCTCAGGTGGTATCTGTTAGATAGATAGATAGATAGATAGATAGATAGATAGATAGATAGATAG